>OU343220.1:130075608-130596536 GCA_910596185.1 Chrysanthemum makinoi
GGTTGGTCGGTGGTTTTTGTTTACTACAAATATCATTATTTTACGATCCGTTATTCCTCATGTCGCTTAGTGTCAAATGCGTGATCTATTATATTGGAGTGGATCGTTGCTTCTATTAATTGAATCCCTTTTCTAAGGTTTTTTATATCTGCGTGTGAAGCCTATCTAGGGTTTCTTTTGGTAACTGGAAGTTGTGAGTCGCATATTAGTGGGTTTATAGGGATGAAGAAAGGGTTTTTAGCTGCTTCGGAGACATCGTCATCCAATAACAGGGGGAATGGTTCGACTGGTAATTATGGTACGTATCCCGTGGTTGACTTGGATGTGTTGGCTGATCGTATGTCTCATTTGAAGAATATGGATTGTGGTATTGATGTCGGGAACCTGGTCACTAACAGGTCTAGGGTTATACGTGACCCTCCTATTGTTTCTAGTATGAATCCTAGTATATCTAATGTAAGTGGTTTTCCTACGGTTTTGGATGTTAACTCTGATTCGATGGGGATTCGAACTAGCTATGGTGAGTCGAGTCATTCGACGATGAGCCCTAGTTCACCCTTTCGATCGGCTACTGTTATGGAGGCAATAATTTCGGTTCTTGACGTGGGTAACGACGCTTCGTATAAGACTTCTGTTGCCAGTAAGTTTGTGGAACCTAGTGTGACAAAGCTTTCGAGTCCTTCGTCTTTGGTGCATGGTTTTGCTCAGCCATGTGTCCATGAGGGTGGTGAAGATTTGGTGGGTGTTACAAAGGATGTACAAGCTGATGTTGGTGTTGGTTCGACAAGGGTTTCGACTAATGACTCTAGTGCTATAGATTATGGATTAAACGCTATCAATTCTGTCAATCCTAATGCGTCACCTGTTACAAAGGATGTAAAAGCTACCGAACCCTTTGTACCTGTTGTAATAGATGATGGACCTGTTGCAGCAGCTTCTAATGAGCCTGCTGCTTGTGTTTCTGGTGTTGCAAAGTTTCATGATCAGGCTATGAACGATGATCAGGCTATGAACAATGTTTTTACTTATAGCATGAAGCGTTTAAAGAGGACGGTTGATGGGAACAATGGTATTCCTCTGTTGCGTACAGCTAGTGTGGGGTTGGTAGATAAATTGGCTTACAATTCGTCATCTTCTTATCACAATTCCACTACTATGGAATCTTTATTTTGGGGTAAAGGGGAGTAATTCGGCACCCTGGTAAAATATATTAACCAAAACATTTAAGTACAACGGATGAGAGTGAGTCTCTCACCACGGCCCGTTACATGGGCAACAGACACACACTACAAGTGCGTTTTAACCAAACATATTACATAAGAAAGACATGCCAATCTTATGAACTACCAAACAATCAAAATTACTTCCTACCTCGACCTAAGAGACTAACATCATACATGCCACACATATCCTCCAAGTGTCTTGGTAAATCGTAGACTTGAGCAGAATAATCATCAAAGTCTTCAAGATCTAGACCTCCACCTCCCTAGAAGCCAAAAATGACGCCATAGGGTTATCCGGCTCCAAAACCTCATCCTCTTCACTATCAGAACAAGTCACATTCCCGACCTTGGAGAACGGATTACTTACCTTAGCAGCAGAAGAAGTCATAGTCTCCGGAGGCTTAATAGGCGCATCTATATCAACACGAGATTCCTTCCCCCAAGAACCATCCATACCTGCTTCCTTAGTACAACCAGAAGAATGCCCAATCTTTGCCTCATCAGTAGTAGAATCAACCACAGTACTTGGGATGCCCGTGTCATCTTGCACCTCAAGAGTCCCAAAAGAGTTAGATGTAGTAATAGGTGTACCTTTAGCATTAACACTAGCAGCTTCCGGTGTCTTCGTCTTTGCAATATATACCTGCTTCCTAGGTGCAAATCTAGGACCCTTACCCATATTAATACCACTAGATATCTCCGTACCTTTAGATTTGGCTTTCTGATTCTGCACCAGCTTAAAACCATCATCAGGTTCTTCCACAGTCGAATTTGGAGCGACATCATTATGCTCCTCAATACTCTTAGGACAACAAGCAGTAACATGCCCAAACACTTTACATTCCACACAATGTGGAGGCTTCCATTCATATTCCACCTTGATACTTGCCGTAGCAAACCCACTATCGTCCTTTTTAGGGATCGCCATAGTCACCACCTGCTTTAGTTCAGATTCTGATGATAATTCCACAAATGCACGTGCAAAACTTATGTGACCCCATGAATCAACACACATGGAGCAAGTAAAAGCATCTAACATAATCGGCTTACCCACTGGAGTAGCAATTAAGCTCAACCCATCTTCCGAATAAGCAAGTAATGGCACATTATGCAATTTAATCCACACGGGCACTTTAGTAACCTCACTTTTAGACAATAGCGCATCAGGAGTCCATTTAGTGAGAATGAGCGGAGAATTGTGAATAATCCAAGGGCCTCGTTGAAGAACATTCTCAACACCCTCTTTAGAATTAAATTTAAAAAGGAAAACACCATCATCATTCTTCATGAGCTTCTTTAATCCAAACTTACCCCACGTGTTGGTAACGTAACTTTGAACCAAAGGAAATGCAATATTCTTGCCAACAAAGAAGCCAACAAGTGTATTATCATAACGGTTGAATACACCCTCCATAGCAGCCTTTTGAAGCACCGTATCATGATTATCAATGCGAGTCTCATTCACCAATGGTCGAAAGTTAACCTTCCTAGAGACACGTTCCAGATTTAACACATTAGCAAACGACCTCACTTCGTTATTATACAAATTCAGAATTCAGAAAGTGTTGTTGCGGATGCTAAAATTGTCATTCCGAGTTCCGTGGCTGACGATATGTGTAAGAAATTTGCTTATACATTATATGGTTATTTTATTGGGCAACGGTTAGCATTTCCTATCGTAGAAGATTATGTTAAGTATGCTTGGGCTAAGTTTGGTTTTGAACGAGTTATACTGCGTAATGGGTTCTTCTTCTTCAAATTTTTGTCGCATGATGGTATGGTTAAGGCTCTTGAGGGTGGTCCTTGGTTTATTAGATCGAGGCCTATTTTCCTTAATATTTGGGTGGCGAATTCTAAGCTAGAAAAGGAGGAGATCTCTAAGGTACCGGTTTGGGTGAAGATTCATAATGTACCTTCGGTTGCTTATTCAGAAGCTGGTATAAGTTTGATTGCCGCACAACTAGGAAGACTTATGAGATTGGATGCAGGTACTAGTGACATGTGCATTAATCCGTAGGGTCGTTACTTTTATGCACGTGTTCTTATTGAGTTATCTGCTACAAGAGCTGTGTTGGAATCAATTGAAGTTGCTATACCATTACCTAAGGGTAATGGTCACTATTCGGAAGTTCTTGATGTTGAATACGAATAGTGGCCTCCAATATGTTCTAAATGCAACACCTTCAATCATGAGGCTGATGTGTGTCCACGTATGACTAAGAAGGCTACATTGGTTGATGTTCACAAGAAGAAGGAAGGTAAAAAAGGCGGTAATAAGGCTGCTAAATCTAAGCCTGTATTGGTTTATAAACCTAAGGGTACTCTTCAATACCGACCTGTTTCTAAACCTAGTACTACAAAGGAGAGTTTGGTCTTACCTAAGGACTCTATGGAGGGTATTGGTGAAGCGGGTGACCAGCCTGATTTTTCTTTGCCCATGAATGGCTCTACTTTGGGTACTCTTGATAACTCCTCTAATTTGACTAATGCATTTGGCTATTTTTTTGATAACATTAATATTGGTCAGTTGAGGAGTGATATGGATGATGATAAGGTACTTGACATTAATCCTTCGTATAGTGTTGCTGATACTTGTAGTAACGCTGTTTTGAACAACACTAAAGAGGTACCTTTGAATCATAATGGTTGTAGGGATGGGAGTATGGGGGAGTCGTGTATGAAGAATAAAGCGTATGGTTCTATTCCGATTTTGGAAGATAGGGCCTCGTGTTCATACATAGTTCCAACAGAAGTGGTTTCTAGTCCTATTAAGGGTAATGATCCTTATGAGGATGTTGTTACTGAAAGTGAGGATGAAGTTGATGAAGTCTGAGAGAACTATGATGACATTGAAATTTATTCAACCAGATCGAAGATCAACGGTGGTTCCTCTAGAGACTTCAAGGTGCAAGGACGCATGAAGAAATGGTTAGTCTTTAACTTTTCTTTTGTTTTCTTACTGTTAGGTAGCTTTGTTTAGCTTGTTTGTTTTTGTAAGTTGCACGTGTAGGGCATTTATGTCGCCCTGATCGGGTTGAGATGGGGGATTCACCCTCATCCTTTGTACTTCAACGTTTTTTTGGTGTAAAGCATTTTGCCAGGGTGAAAAATCCCTTTTACCCAATTTGATTGAAAACCAGAATACGAAAAAGAAACAAGGTCGATCTGAACATGAACCACAGGTTGTAGTAACAACGAAAATCTGAATCAAACCATATTGTACTACCCACCACGACTTCCAATACAACATCAAACCATCTCTTTATACCCATGACCAATCACATACATGAAAAAATCATCCTCAACAAACCTAATAAAACATACAAGTCATGAACCACGTTGAATAGCAAGAAAACCGAAACCCAAAAAGGTTTCATTATCATCAAAGAATCAGCCAAACACGCTCAAACAGCCAATAATATGTAGAAAAGTATGAGCAGCTAGTCATATCAACGAACCAAAAGGAAGATAGACTGCAAGACGAGAATGAAAACCCTAGACGAGTTATCCACCTCACCTGAAAACCATAATCGCCTAACAGAAACACACACCGCCACTATACACTCATAAGAACCCTTGATTCGAAGGGATTAGGTACAAAAGAGAATGCGTGATGATGGCAGCCAACACCACAAGAACGAATCCCAAACCCTAAAAATAAGCGGATCCACAAACCAACCAATATTCAATGAAACAAACAACAAATCTAAATAAGATTGTTGCATGAATACATGAATAATGGTCGAATAAGAAGAGAAATCGATTAGAAAATAAAAACGAATTTAGATTTGTTGTTTCTAATCGTCTGCTACAAGTCCATAACAAACATCAAAACTAAAACTAGATCCAATACATCATCTGCTACGAGTTCCGATGGAGTAAAACTCTAGCTAAGGATATAACCCAGTGTATATTGATTAGTCTTAGACGAAATATAGGTTTGCCGAACCGTAACTTACAGTACTGCTCGTTTTTGAATTACATTGGGTGAGAATACATGCTTGTTTACTTAAATACTTTACTGGTCTTATTTAAATACATTGCTCGTTTTCTTAATTACTTTACCAATTTTTTTTAAATTCATGCATATTTACTTGAATACAATACTCGCTTTTCTTATGGATACAAGTACATTTACCCGTTTACAGACTGGCGTAAGTATATGTTAACCCATATTTTCATCTTGCCCATATCATGATCCGTTAATTACTTTGGTAAGCACGGATTTTGTGAATAGATTTATTGGGACTGACACCCCCATCCAGGTTGACTCAGTTACACATCAAACGGATGCAACTGCATTTCAGTATCAACCAGGTGGTCTTGGGTTAGATACCTGCATTGGTTACTCTCATTTATAGCCACAGTTAATGCTCCAATGTCATTAGTTTAGGCAGCAGTAAACGCATTTTGTGTGACATTGTATTTGTTGTAATGGTCATGCACGTTATAAAATCTTGTGGTACATGATACTAATTTACTTAATGGTAAACATTTATTTCTAAGACATTATGTGTGACACAATGGTCTCTCAACCGTTTCATGATATTGTGAGTGATGCAATGGGTACAAAACTCTTTTGGGTCCGATTAATTTTACTCAGCGTTATTATTTACATAAACCTATGAGCTCACCAACTTTATATTGAAATCTTAGCAAGTATTTTCTCAGGTCCTTAGACGCGTTGATAAGGATTTAAAAACTCGATCCAAAAAGCTATGTGTTCTAATGCTTTTCTGCTATTCTTATGGTTAATAGTAGACTTGTGGTTTCTTTTTGGTTTTGGCTGATTTGGTAGTCATGGTGAGAGGTATTTTCTTTGATACTCCTACCATGTGGTTATGTTGAAGATTAGAAGCCGCTTACATTCGGCTTGTTTGATTCTTCATGTACGTTTATTCATCCATGCAAGGTTTATTGTGCTTATTGATGATCAGGTGTGTTTTGGAGATGGCATGGGAGATAGTCTGGTCTGCTACTATGGCTATGGAAGGCTCAGGTCTCCCTGAGTAAGGCATACATGTTTATTTGATTTGTATGTAGTCAATGTAGCTTGTTGGTTTCTTTTGTAAGTTATAAGAGTGGTATGTCATTCTTATGTAGTGGTTACATGTAAGTTGCACATGTTGTGCATTTTTTGTCGCCCTGATCGGGCTGAGGGCATGGGATTCACCCATGTCATTTGTACTTCATTGTTTTTTGGTGTAATTGAATTTTACCAGGGTGAATTAACCCTTTTACCCAAAAAAATAAAACACACGTTTTTAGAGGATTATTTAAGCCCTAAATCATTAAATTTTATATCCGTTACTGCTTAAAATCATTTCTTTTCACATTTTAGGTCTTTTGGAACATATGGACGCATTGATAAGGATTTAAAACATACGTCTTGTGCCTATAATTTTAAACATATGGACGCCGAATTCCAAGATTAAAAAGGATGAGATTACTTTTGTTCCGGTGTGGGTAAAATTGCATAATGTTCTTATTGTGGCATATTCTGAGGTTGGTTTGAGTTTGATTACGACACAAATTGGTCGTACAATTATGTTGGATTCGTACACGAGTATTATGTGCATTAAGTCATGGGGTATAAATTCTTATGCTCGAGCGCTTGTGGAAGTATCTTCTCTTCATGAGTTAATGGATTCTTTGGCGGTGGCAATTCCATTTCCTAGTGGGAATGGGCATTCTTTGGAATGGATCGATGTCGAATACGAATGGAAGCCCCCTAGGTATGATAATTGTAAGATTTTTCATCATAAGGATGAAGCTTGTGCTAAAAACATCACGGCTAATGTTAATCAAGTTGTTGATGACGATGGTTTTGTGGAGGTCAACAAGCATAAATGAAAACCAAGTTAGTAAGGAGAAGCATATTGACGATCTTCGTCTGCATAAACCCAAGGTTTCGTGCCACTATCGGTGGGAGCCAAAGACTTCGGTGAAAGATGGAGGTCCGTCTACGTCGAGTGGTAATTCTATGGCCTCCAAACCTATTGTTGCTCCTAGCATTAATCCTATGAATGTAGTCAATGAAACTACTAAAGGTAATGCTCCTAGCAATCTGGTCAATGAGGTTAACAAAGGTGCGAGTAGGCCTTATAGTACGTCTCCATATGCGTCTATACATGTTGGCAATATTGATCCGCATGGTAATTTTGGTTCTGGTCCCTCTATATATTGATCCGCATGGTAATTTTGGCGAGGTTGATATGTTTGAGACAGGTGATAATGCTTTTGGGTCGTTAAAGGGAAAGGTTAATTCCAATTTGGATAGTGATAGTGAAGTTGATGAGGTCATGGATATGGTTGATAAATCGTGCAATAAGACGATTAATTTAAAGGAGGCAAGCACTTCCTCTAATGACGTTCCTCATGTATAGTATAGCCTCTTGGAATATAAGGGGAATGAACCAATCCCCTAAACAAAAGGAGGTTCGTCAGGTTCTTGGTGAGAACAAGTTATCTATTTGTGCTATCTTGGAGTCGCATGTTTCTTACTCTCGTCTTCAGAATTTATGCGTGAAGGTTTTTCGTAGATGGGATTGGACGTCTAATGGTAATTTGTGTGAAAAAGGGTCTCAGATCATTTTTGGTTGTAAGATGGATGGGTAAAGGGGAGTAATCATGCACCCTGGTAAAATATATTAACCAAAAACGTTTAAGTACAACGGATGAGAGTGAATCTCTCACCTCGGCCCGTTACATGGGCAACAGACACACACTAAAAGTGCACTTAACCAAACAAATTACATAAGAAAGACATGCCAATCTTATGAACTACCAAACAACGAAATTTACTTCCTACCACGACCTAAGAGATTAACATCATACATGTCACACATATCCTCTAAGTGTCTCGGTAAATCGTAGACTTGATCAGCATAATCATCAAAATCTTCAAGATCAAAACCCCCACCACCCCCAGAAGCCAAAAATGACGCCATAGGGTTATCCGGCTCCAAAACCTCATCCTCTTCACTGTCAAGACATGTCACATTCCCGACTTTAGAAAATGGATTACTTACCTTGGTAGCAGAAGAAGTCATAGTCACCGGCGGCTTGGAAGCCGCACCAATATCAACCCGAGAATCCTTCCCCCGAGAACCATCATTACCTGCTTCCTTAGTAGGACCAGAAGACTTCCCAGTCTTCGCCTCGTCAGTAGTAGAATCAACCACAGTACTTGGGAAGCCCGTGTTGTCTTTCACCTCAAGCGTCCCAAAAGATTTAGACGTAGTAATAGGTGTACCTTTAGGATTAACACTAGCAACTTCCGGTGTCTTCGTCTTAGCAACATAAACGTGCTTCCTAGGTGCAAATATAGGACCCTTACCCATATTAATACCACTAGACATCTTCGAACCTTTGGGTTTGGCTTTCCGATTCTGCACCACCTTAAACCCATCATCAGGCTCATCCAAAGACAAGATGGGAGCAACATCATGGTGTTCCTTAATACTCTTAGGACAATAAGCATTAACGTGCCCAAACACTTTACATTCAACACAATGTGGAGGTTTCCATTCATATTCAACCTTGATATTAGCCGTAGTAAAACCAATATCGTCCTTTTTAGGGATCGCCATAGTAACCACATGTTTCAATTCAGATTCCGATGATAATTCAACAAGAGCACGTGCAAAACTAATACGACCCCATGAATCAACGCACATGGAACTAGTAAAAGCATCTAACATAATCATCTTACCCACCTGAATAGCAATAAGGCTCAACCCGTCTTCCGAATATGCAAGTAAAGGCACATTATGCAGTTTAAGCCAGACGGGCACTTTGGTAACCTCACTTTTGGACAATAGCACGTCAGGAGTCCATTTAGTGAGAATAATAGGAGAGTTACGAATTATCCAAGGTCCCCATTGAAGTACATTCTCAATACCCTCTTTAGAATCAAAATTAAAGAGGAAAACACCATCATCATTTTACATAAGTTTCTTTAACCCAAACTTACCCCACGTGTTAGTGACGTAGTTGCGGACCAAAGGGAATGCAATATTCTTGCCAACAAAGAAGCCAACAAGAGTATTATCATAACGATTAAACACTCCCTCCATCGCAACCTTAGGAAGAACCGTATCATGGTTGTCAATACGATTCTCGTTTACCAATGGTCGAAAATTAACTTTCCTCGCAACTTGTTCCGGATTTAACACATTAGCAAACGACCTTGCTTCCTTAGGCACATTATCATTACCATTAACTTCATGACCAGGAGTAGACTCCTTAACCACATTCAAAGCAATATTAGGACTTACCAACGGAGGCACACAAGTATCTTGACCATTAGCATTAGAAGAAATCTCTTGAGTGCTCAAATCCACCCCACTTTTAGAAGTACCAGCATTATTACTATCAATCTCCACCCTAGAGTCCTCCCATGGGTCTGGCTGTTGCATGTTAGGCGTACCCCAAACTGAATCAACCATAACGTCCCCAAACAGATTACCATTATTATTGCTAGGGTTTCAGACAACCCTAGCAGCTTTGCGTACCTCAGGAACAGTAGTACCACCATCAAGACCTTTTAAACGTTTAAGTCTAGCATCCAACGCATTAATGTCCAAAGAAGCATAAGGATTAGTTTCCGTATTCACACCAACTTGATCGGCCAAGTTAGTGGTTGTTTTAGCAGCATTCGACGAAGAATCCTTGTTAAAGAATCCTTTCTCCATCTCTCTAAACCCCACAAACAATCCAATAGAACGACACAAACAAGCAGAATTACAATATCAACTGCGTACAAGTTACCCAAAACCCTAACTCAATCGTTGGGGTTTTAACACCAAAATGAAAAGAGTCTAACCTGCTCCCATGGTGTAATCGCATAAAAACAATTAAAATCAGGCCAATAAGGAGTGATAAACCAAACAAATCCAACTCAGAACAATCACGCAAGCTAAATCAGTTAAGAACCAAAAAATGATTTCCTAAACCCTAAAATAACGAATCACCAAAACAGAAGCAAAACAAGAGAAAACGCATCACTAATCCAACCTAGAATCAATTAACAATGATGAGAATTATAACTAAATCAGTTAGATGCCAAGAATCCCAAGCAATGGTCGAATTGATGAAAAACGATTAGGGTTGTAAGAGTTTAGGTAAATCACCAAAGAGAGAGTCGTTTAGGGTTTTTTTCTTAGGAAAACATGCCACTTGACTCTGAGTTAAAACTGTCTAAATGTGATTAGCATGACGGACCAAGTTATTCACTTTTTTCTTCGATTTAAGGAGAATAAAAAGGAGCTTTTTTGTTCTTTTGTTTGTGCTCATAACAGGTACACGCATAGGAGACCTCTTTGGGATAATCTCGTTGCTCACAAGCGTGTTGTTCATCTTCGCCCATGGTGTATTCCCAGAGATTTCAACTCGGCTCTGAACTTGGAAGATAAGGTCGAGGAGTCCTCGGTTATTGATATAGCTATAAGGAGTGTGTTGATGAGATCGAAGTGTCTGATATTAATCTGACTGGGCTGCAATTTACATGGAATCAGAAACCTAAAGTTTTGGATGGTACTTTGAAGAAAATTGATCGCATTATGGCTAACTTTGTTCTATGGATTCTTTTGTTGGAGCTCATGCTATATTTCAGCCTTACCGTATTTCTGATCACTCTCCTGTGATTCTTAACATTCCTACTTCTTTTAAATTCAAGCCTAGGCCTTTTAAATTTTCTAATATCCTTGTGCAGAATACTCGGTTTAAATTGCAGGTTCAGGAGTGTTGGTGTAAGCCTTTCAGTGGTTTTCACATGTTTCAGGTGGTGAGTAAGCTGAAATCCCTTAAGAAGCCACTCAGGAGATTGCTATTTAACGAGGGTAATATTCATGAAAAATTGTGAAACTTCGCCATGAATTGGATGCGGTTCAACGTGCGCTTGACTTGGACCCTTTCAATATCGACATTCGTGAGGAGGAAGCTTGTTATCTTAATGCTTATAATGAAGCCACTCTTACGGAGGAGCGGTTTCTTAAGCAAAAGGCTAAAGTTGATCGGGTTCAGGTGGGGGATTCGAATTCTGCGTATTTCCATAAGGTGGTTAGAAGTAGAAAAGCGAGGAGTCAGATTGACTCTATTTCTGATGATCACTACGCTTTCGTACTTTTTTGTTGATTAAAAGTTCCATGGCTGGAGCGTGAAAAAACCCTAGGCGACTTTGGCGACCTCATGCTTTCTTCTTCCCCAATCGTTATCTAGGAACAATTCTGATCTCAATCTCTTTTAATGTTTCTACAATAGTGGATTAATTCGATCCATATTGTTGATTATTTTTAGGGTGCGACTGGTTTTGTTTCTAGGGTTTCGTTATGGTTTTTTAGGGTTTCGCCAATTTACAGCCATCATTAATCCTTCTAAGCTGTTATTGTTTAATTATTACAATCATGTGAGTGTGACTAACATGTTCATGGGTTCTAACCCTAATTAGGGTTTGCTTATTGGTTCGTTTGTGTGTTTCTGCTGGTTGCTAGTTCGTTTTGCTTAGGGTTTTCTGTTTTTTTGGTTCGTTTTGGCTATGGATTCTTCGAGGGCTTCTGATTTCAAGGGGTCTAAGATTTTTTCAGGAAGTGCTGCTGAAGCTAAAGTGTCGAGTTTGATTGGAGACGCTCGTATTCGGAAATCTATTTTGAAGAAAGCGAAACGCAACGTTAACCCTCCTACGTCTAATGCTGAATCAAAAGGTGTGTGTGATCCTTCAGGCCTGACTTCGCAGAGTTCTTTTAGGGATAATGGTGCGTGTACTGGTTTAAATGCGGATATGATCAATAGGGGTGGGAATCCTGATTCATAAAATACGGCTGATTGTAACATGAATTCAGTTGGTATTGTTTCTAGTGAGAATGATATGCATGGTAATACGAATGACCAATCTAATGTTAACTCTGAATTACCTAATGCTACTGTTCTGAATGAAGTGGATTCTAATATTGCGGTTTCTGGTAGGAGTCCTTGCATGGCTGAAATACGTGTTACGAATGGGGTCACTACACATGTTGGTTCGAATTTACCTCCTAATGCTAGCCTTGCTACTGATTCGTCTAATTCCATGCATAATGAGCCTTTAAAAACACCATATGCTGCTATGTTTAATTCTCGAAGTGTTCCTATAGTTGTTAATTTAGTTGAGATGCGTAATGAGGAAAGAGTAGAAGGAGCGCATGTTACTATTCTGTTGCAAGCTGTTGACGAGGTTTCTTCTCGATTTTCTCATACGCTTTATGGTTACTTTATAGGGAAACGTCTTGCTTTCCCTATCGTGGAAAATTATGTGAAGAATACTTGGGCGAAATTTGGCTTGGAGCGGGTTATGTTGAACAACGGTTTCTTCCTTTTTCAATTCGCCACCAAGGAAGGTATGGATCAGGTCCTTGAATCTGGTCCGTGGTTAATACGTCTTGTGCCACTAATCTTAAACATTTGGACGCCGAATTCCAAGCTTAAAAAAGATGAGATTACTTACGTTCGGTATGGGTAAAATTGCATAATGTTCCTATTGTGGCATATTCAGAGGTTGGTTTGAGTTTAATTACTACACAAATTGGTCGTCCGATTAGGTTGGATTCATATCAGTACTATGTGCATTAAGTCATGGGGTAGAAATTCTTATGCTCGGGTACTTGTGGAAGTATCTTCTCTTCACGAGTTAATGGATTCATTGGTGGTGGCTATCCCGTTTCCTAATGGGAATGGGCATTCTTTGGAGCGGATCGATGTCGAATACGAATGGCAGCCTCCTAGGTGTGATAAGTGTAAGATCTTTGATCATAAGGATGTTGCTTGTCCTAAAAATGTTACGGGTAATGTTAATCAAGTTGTTGATGATGACGGTTTTGTGGAGGTCAACAAGCATAAAGGAAAAGGGAAGCAAGTTAGTAAAGAGAAGCATATTGATGGTATTCGGTTTTCTAAACCTAAGGTTGCTTTTCATTATCGTTGGGAGCCTAAGGGTGGGTCAGTTAAAGGGTGCGCTTCATTTTATGGAGGGACATCCTCTAGTGGCACTGGGACGAAGTCTTCAATAGCTTCATATAATCTTAAGGATCCGGTGCCGGCTCCTCATTCTAATTTTTATTATGGTCTGAATGTTAAGGCTACTAATTCTTTTGGTGTTTTGGATTCATTGGTGGATGATGACATTCTGGGAGATGATAATAGTGGTAAGGGAACACAAGATCAGCGGAGTAGTAACACGGATCCAAAGGCTCAGGGAGAGCCTTCTAAGTCTTCTTCTGCTCCATCTTCAGTACTTCAACTAAGAGAGGTAACCCATTTTCTAAAGTGGGTGAACTGGTTGATTCGGCGATGATGAGGATGAGGTTTATGAGCCGAATGATAACATAGGAAATTACTTTTCATCTTCTGGTGGAGGTATCGAGCTTGAATATTATTTTTCCGATGATTATGCGGCTCAGGTTTACGATCTTCCGGGGCAACTAAATGATTTCAAGCTTTAAGGTCGTGCTAGGAAGTAACTTTTGTTTGTTGGTTCATTGTTTCGCGTGTTTTTTATGATGTTTGCTAGTAGTCCTAGTTGTTGGTAGCTAGTTGTTCATTTATGGCCTGTCATATATGTTTTTGTGGTAGTTCAAGCGGTTTCTTGAGGTTAATGTGGTATTTCAGCCACATTCCATTGTACTTAAATTTTTTGGTTAATAGTATTTTACCAGGGTGCAGGATTACTCCCCTTTACCCAAAAAAGACTCTATTTCTGATGATAATGGAGTTATGTATGTGGATGATCAAGTTCCTAATGCTTTTGTTAGTCATTTTACTTCGTTTCTTGGTCAAGAGGGGTTAATTGTTTCGTTTGATGCTAGTAACCTTTTCTCTTCCACTCTCGATCCTCATGTTGCTTTGAATATGGTCTGTGATGTTACTCCTTAAGAGGTTAGAGATGCTATATTTTCTATGTGGGACGATAAATCACCGAGTTCGGATGGTTTTTCTGCGGCTTTCTTTAAGGGTGCTTGGGATATTATTGTTGATGATGTTATTAGGGCAGTTCAGGAATTCTTCATTAATGGTAAGCTCTTGAAAGAGGTTAACCATACAATCATTTCTCTTTTACCTAAAGTTAATTCTCCTTCTCGGATTACTGATTTTAGGCCTATATCCTATTGCAATGTGTTGTTTAAGTGTATTAGTAAGATTATTGCTAACCGTATCAAGGATAGTCTTACTAGTTTGGTTGGGTCGAACCAATCTGCTTTTGTTCCTTGTAGACGAATTTCGGATAATATTTTTCTTACTCAGGAGCTCATGCAAAATTATCACCTTTATCGCGGTCTTGGTAGGTGTGCTTTCAAATTGGATATCCAGAAAGCGTATGATACTGTTGATTGGCAGTTTTTGCGTAATGCTTTGAAGAGTTTCGGGTTTCACACGCATATGGTTCATTAGATTATGGAATGTGTGTCGACCACCTCTTTTTCAATTAGTGTGAATGATATTTTGCATGGTTATTTTAAGGGTAAGTGTGGGCTTAGGGAAGGGTATCCGTTGTCTCCTTATTTGTTTACGCTGGTTATGGAGGTGCTAACGCTTATGCTCAAGCGGAGGGTTAGGGATTCTCGTTTATTTACTTATCATCCCAAATGCTCTCAATTACGTATTATTAATCTTTGCTTTGCAGATGAGTTGTTCTTGTTCACTCATGGTGATACGAATTCGGCGGGGGTTATTATGGATGCGTTGGAAGAATTTAAGCATGCTTCTGGTCTTACTCCTAGTTTGCCCAAAAGCACGGCTTATTTTTGTAATGTTCTTAATCATGTTAAAATTGCTATTCTTCATATTCTTCCTTTTACAGAAGGGGTTTTACCTGTTAAGTACCTTGGTGTCCCTTTGGTTACTACGCGATTGATTTTCAGGGATTGCAAGGAATTAGTAGAGAGGTTATCTAATCGTATCAAAGATTGGCGTAATAAATTGTTGTCCTTTCTAGCTGGTTACAGCTTATTCAGTCGGTTTTGTCGTCTATGCATGTTTATTGGGCGTCTATATTTATTCTCCCATCTAGTATTGTTCATGACCTCGAGCAGCTTATGAGAGGATTTTTATGGTGTTATGGTGATGGTAAAAGAGGTAAGTCTAAGGTTGCGTGGGAAGTTGTTTGTTTACCTAAGCATGAGGGCGGTCTTGGTATTCGTAGGATTGCTTCATTTAATAATGCTCTTATTGCTTCTCATATTTGGTGCTTGTTTACTTGTAAGGATTCCCTATGGGTTAAGTGGATTCATATATATAGGTTGAGGGGGCGCAACTTTTGGGATACTCCTTGTAGGGGTAATATGACATGGAGTTCGCGGAAAATTCTTCAGATTAGACCTCTTGTTCATAGTTTCTTCTGGTATAAGCTTGGTAATGGGATGTCGGCTTCTGCTTGGTTTGATAAGTGGTGCCCGGAGGGTCCTTTGTCGCTTGTTGTTTCATCTAGAGACATTCATCATGCGGGTTTTTCTCTAGGTTCTTCTCTGCGTGATGTGGTTAATGGGAATTCATGGGCGTGGCCTAGTAACTAGGGAGATCGGTATCCGTGTATTAATTCTATCACGGTTCCTAATTTGATTGATTGTTTGGATGATAAGTTATTATGGCGTTACGGTGATTCCATAAAGCCTTTTTCGGTCTCTCTTGCTTGGGATTGTATTCACCCTAGGGGTCTTGAGGTGGATTGGTATCATCTGGTTTGGTTTTCTCATCGTATTCCGAGGCATGCTTTCCATCTTTGGCTTGTGTTGAAAAGAAGACTTAGGACTCAAGACACGTTGAGATATCATGATGGCTAATGCAGGTTTTAGTGACCAGGTTTTAATATTTATAATTACTCGTTATATCTATGGTCTACCCTAATGCACTAACAGGAGTGTACACGGTCGTGTGTAGTGTAGTATTTCGGTAAAACCGAGGTCGTCCAAAGAGCTATGTGTGCGGATTTAAACTAAGTCTAGTGTCACAGATTTTAATATGATTTTAATATGATTTTGATATAATTAACTACTAAAGCAAATAAAGGCGAGGGTTGTTATCAATAGAGGAGAGAGGGGTGCTAACCTAGTTACTCATCCTAATTAGTAGTGTTTACAACTAATTATTTCCAATTACTTCAGGTGGGGTCAAAGTCGCTAGGATAGCATTTGGTCAGTTCGTCCTAACCTATCAGCAAAGGGTCCCACTGTAGAAATCAAGTGACCCGTCATAAGTCCAGTTGTTCTTAGTCCACTAAGCCAAGTCATTAAGTACCGCTACATGCTACATTCGTAACAGTGAGTGCTTAAGCGCTAGCAACTTAAACACTCACCCCCTATTTCTTAAGTTCATCCAAACGGTAGGTGATCAGTTAGTCAAATCACACAAGCAGAAAGGGTCATCAGTTGGTCATATCTTACCCTTCCCATCTCAGTCTACTTACTTAGGGTCAGTTGTTCATATCTCCTAAGTAACTAGCCACTACCGCCATCCAAAACTACCGAAACAAGGGTAGCTACCAACAAACTATACATGCATACACTTAGAAATAATTATATGAAAGCTATGTAAACGCAAACAAAACAATTAAGGAATCATAACAAGGCCAGCACCAGAGGTGGTTAGCCGCTCATATTAACTAAAACAATCGATTAAATGTTTAACATTACGAAATACATGAATTGAAGCTTATCGTAGGGGAGTGATTTCTCCCTTGGAGAGAGCTCCGTATGCTCCTCTAGATCTGCCTTCGACTTCTACTCACGTTCACTTTGTGTTGTGTGTGAAATGGGATGATTTGAAATGCTAGAAATCGTGGGGTATTTATAGGCCAGATTTGGTTACGGCGTAACTAATTATAAGAGTTACGCCGTAACATCCAATTCTTCGTATTTTGCACTAAAACTGCTGGTTACGGCGTAACTATGGAAGGAGTTACGCTGTATCTTCAATAAATCTTGGTTACGCCGTAGTTTGCAGCGGCACGGAACCTCATTTGACCTAGCTCGTTACGTCGTAATCTTCAGTTGAGTTGGTTTTATGAGCCACGCTTTAGTTACGGCGTAATGTGAGAGAGGTGTTACGCTGTAACTACTTCAAAGTGAGCATACTATGATAAATCTTCAATAAACGCTCCAAATCCGCGTCTCTTTAGCTCCAATGCTCGTATTTTACCTGAAAGTGAAATATAGAGGAAAATAAGCGTAAATCCATATAAATGATATAAAATACGGGCATTATCGGGGGAAATTGACACTTAATATTCAGGACTATTTGATGTTATCAAATATCCCCCCACTTGAACTCTACTTTCCCTCAAGTAGACCTTATTAGAAAGGTTCCTAAAAAGATATCTCCCATTAACTGGAAAATATAAGTTTACAAATCCCTTATACTAGAATAAAACAAAGCCGAATACCTTACGAAATGGGAACAAAACACTCAAATCTCTCAATTATTCTAAGTGTCAATTTTGGGGTGATCACTCATTGTACAGTCATACCATGTATTCTATCATAAGCTTGGCGGTTACACAAATCTCCACCACTAGAGTTAAGGACAAAACAATTCTCGAAGGCAATATGGGTAGACACGACAAAGGTTAAGGGTGATTTGTCATTATTAACATGTCACGACGAAGTGGACAAAATCAATGATACATGACCAAATCCATGGCCAAGACACCAAAGATTGCTCGCTGCATCACCTAGACACGCTTCATGACTAAGGGTAGGATAAGACATGGGATAAAATTGGTGTAAAACAAAATCAAGCAAATAGTCTAAATCTACAACTAAGTCATCACCACTTACCGTTCGCCCAAAGTTCAAGTTTCGAAGTCAAGAAACCGGATCATGATATAATCAGGTAGATGTGCCATTAGAGGACGTCATGATGGGCACACTTCCAACTTCATTCTTCAAATGTGACCGGGGTGGCCTCCTCGATACTAAATCTATATTAAGCTCATAACAATAGTGCTTATAACATCGCACTTTTTACAATCACTAGATAACAATAAGACTAAAATACACCGTTGGTCCCTAAACTTGTTCCTGCGCATCGCGTTGAGACAAAACTTGGCTTTTTCATTGTTAGAGGTCTTTTTTTCTACTTTTAAAGGCTAAAGTGGTCCCTTTTGGCCTCTTGACCCGTTTTTCGTTAGTCAACCCTGTTATTTGCTTTGCTTTTTTGTTTTTAGCTAAGGGATAACGGACATTTCATATATTTAGATTATTAAATCTTCTTCTTCTACTTTTCTTCCTCTCCTCTAGTTACCTCCACAAAAACACACACATTTATAAAATCACAATGATCGATATTTTACGTTGATTTGACCCTTCAAAAATAATTTTTTATTTATTTTCCAACTTTTTAACAACATATATACTATGGCAGTCATCGGAAGTGTACTCAATGTCAATTCAATGTCTATTGCAGATCGAACTCGTTCAACAACAGTCTACTGGAGTAGCTCAAGCTTCACCTTGACCCGACTTAAATCGAGGAATATGGGACAATGTTCCTGTAACAATTCGCATTTTCAGGATTTCTATCCATTTTCAAATTTTTACTATTTATCTCAAGAAATTACTATTCACCGGTTACTATTCATCATTTTTGAAGTCGGATTGAGACTTTGAGAGGTTATTTCAAAATTTTACTATTTACAAAACACTATTCATCCCGTAAAATTTTTATTTTTATTTTACCATCATGACAAGAAAGTTGATACTCAACAAGTCGTCCTGACGACGTACATTGAATCCATTCATAACCGATTTCACAAAAACCGTTTCCGAGAATTTCTTTAGGGGTCATTCGGGCATCCCGATATGTCCATAAAACACTATAAACATTAGAAATATGTATTTATACCATTTTACGATAATTTCACAAGTTTTGGAATTTTACATTTTCCAGTTCTGCGTTTTACGCGAAATACGCGTTTTTGACCCGTGTTTCTAGCTTTTAGCAGCGTTTAAGCAACCCGATAGAACTTACCACTCATCTGATATGCTTATATAGAGTATATTGATAAGTTTTAACATATTTATAAATTTCATATTTTTAGGATACCCAGTTTTAAGTTTCGTGACTTAACGACTTACCGTTAGCGATTAACGGAACCAAGACCCACTCCGTAAACACAAGGTAATATCTAAACATCACAAATAACCTTCCACCTCCTCATTTCCAGCCTCATAGGCGTTTATGGATACTAATTGGACACATATGTGTTCCTTATTCACTAAGTAGTTTTTAAGAAGCAAAGTCTTACATAAGGTCTTATATACTTATCATCCTTCATTTGACAACTAGAAAATCATTCAAACACTCTAATCTCTTCCATTTTTCCTCTCCATAACCGGATTCCATCAATTCACCATCACCTTCCATACTTGATCTTCATACAATAAGTTATATACCAAAGTTGAAGCCCTTAGTAATCTCTACATGAATCTTAAGTTTATTTTAGGAGTCCATGGTTGGATTAGGAGCTAATCAAGAGTGTTAGGGGCTGTGGTTAGGAGGTTTTTACAAAGATTAGCAAGTGTTTATAAAGGGTTTGCAAGGTGGTGAAAAGATTTGGAAGCTAGGGTTTTGTGTTACAAACATAGGTTTAGTGATCTTGATTCATGGTTCTAGTAAAAATTCATCACAAAGATTGTAAGCAAACTACTATACTTACCTTTGATTTCAGTAAATACTAGTGTTTCATATATGTAATATGTTCTATATGCTTATTATACTTGATTGTGCTTGGATAAATATATTAAACACTATAAACCGTCGAAAGGACTAGATTTGCAACACAGAAACTGGACAGGGTCTGTAAACGTAAATTCTGGGTAAATTTCGTGGACTGAGAAACTTAATTAATAATATAGGATTATAGATCGATGTCTTGTGGTCGTTTCGCCGGGTGGCTCGTGCCGTAACTCATCCCATTGAATAAACTAGAGCCAAAACGGCAAAACGTGTCCAAAACTGAATAACAGATTTTAAACGGCTAAAACTTATAAAAAATGCATATAACCCCTTGTTGGTCAAAGAATAAAGGTTTTAGCTAACACCCTAACTTGAACGTGGCCGCTAGCCGTGCATTAACTTGGTAACTTGAACGTCAATCCCAATAAAGGTTTTAGGTAACACCCTAACTTGTTGTGCCATGAAGTAACACCCAGTTTGAATTCCGCTGCGTATCACGAAATTGGGGGTGTTACAGTTCCGAGTCCATCTCAGGTAGCTCGTGACATGCCTTGCCTTGACCACACCCGTATTTGTAATCAACATCAAACTCTTTGAGACATGTGCATATCATTTTTTGAACAGGAATTGAACGCACCCAATTACAAGTTATAT
Organism: Chrysanthemum makinoi; assembly: GCA_910596185.1. NCBI lineage: Eukaryota > Viridiplantae > Streptophyta > Magnoliopsida > Asterales > Asteraceae > Chrysanthemum > Chrysanthemum makinoi. The sequence continues at coordinate 130,096,188 of OU343220.1, forward strand.
ACAGTATACTTTTGACGTGAAGATATGGGCTAATATAACTCTCAATGCAAAATCTCTTGATACAATATCTTTTGCAGCACTGCAATAGTGCAATTTACCTCAACAACTAGCATATTCCATCTCTTGATACAATCTCTTTTGCAACACTACATTGTATCGCAACAAACTAGCAGATCCTGTTGTATCGACGATGAAAACTAAACAAGAACAAGAAAGTTTTTTTTTTTTTTTTTTTTTTTTTTTTTTTTTGGGTAAAAGGGTTAATTCACCCCGGTAAAAATATATTACGCCAAAAAAATTGAAGTACAAAGGATGAGGGTGAATCCCTCATCTCAGTCCCTTATGACACTTACAGACTCTCCTATAGGAATGCAACATCATTCCTATAACTTACAATATAAGCGTAACAGACCACACTTATAACTAAACATCAGACTACAACGATAAAAAGAATAAAAATAAATGCACTTCAAGTAGAAATACTTGAATCTTCAAGTCACCATAGTAGTCCAAACTTCCAGCGTCGTCCAAATATACAATATCATGGTCCTCAAATTGAAGTACAGTTCACAAGTTTCACACAACAGTTGGTGAGGGACTCTAAAACCACGGATAGAGCAGCAAGCTCAAAACTCGCTCCAAAGGTGTATGTTGAGATGCAAAACTGAACACCAATAAGAATAACCAACAAATACGTATAAAACCAACGCACATCCACAATAGCAGCTCCTAACCATCAGTGACCACTCATAGAAGTGGCTCAACAAGAGTTCCAAGTTAGAATCTTCCAAAGAACGTAGAAACCCAAAACTACAATCCATTAGCAACACCATGCGAAAGGACTAGTTTTAGGACGATAATAGGGTTTAACAAACCCCAACTTCCAGCAATATCAATCACAGACCAAACAAAGTATCATTCACAAACAGGTCATAGATCGAAACCTAGGGTTTTTGAATAAGGAGCCCTAAAACTTAAATTCCCAACCATATCAGTATCGATCAGCATCAGAATTATAGCAATACCATCATAGATCAACACCAGATAACCAGATACTAGGATGTTGTTGAACCCGCAATTGAGATCACACCAAGCCATGAATAAATCACTAACAAAGAACGAAACGCAGCACCACCATGAAAACCCCTAAAACAGGATCGTTTAGGGGATCAACAAGGACGATTGACAACCCTAATCGATGTGATTAAGCTGTTCAATACAAATGCATCCTTATACATCCCAATGACGCACCCCATCAGAATGCAAAATCCAGAAAGAGTAGCGCATATGGCTATCAAAACCCTATCATTCAATTCGACAGCCTCTCTCCCATAACCCACGTCCATAACACTAAACATCCATACGGAACTTACCAATCCACATCCATGTTAAACGTACAGCAGATTACCCACATCCATGTCATACGTACAACAAGAAAAATCGAAACCCTAAAAATTAGGGTTGCGTTCCAGTAAAGAGTACACCTTCAATACAGTAGAATAATAAAACCACACAGGTTTATAAGCGTGATGACCAGATCCAATACGATTGAAAAACCGCCATAAGGAAACCCTAAAAACAAACGATCTCAAAACCCTATTAATTAAACCGACAAAGGAATAAAAAAACAGAAAAGAGATAATCGTTTTAGGGTTTCAAGATATTAGAAGCGATTTCACAAAGAATATAAACAGGATACATGTAGCACGCCCCATCCCATATGATAACAGCCACCAAAACCGATTGCATAGTATTCAAAAGAATAAAAGAGAGGCGATTAGATGGCTGAATTTTGATCGGAAAAGGAGGGGACAAGGGCGGCCTGAAATCGCCCCTAGGGGAGAGCGTTTTTAAGTACAAGAAAGTTAATCTACAGTAACTGAGCTTTATTCAAAGCATCCTTAAAGTCTTCTTCGCTTTTCCAGGAGGGTTCCTGCACATGCACACAACATAAACAAATTAAGTAAACACCTTTCAAATGACCCGTTTCGAATAGAAGTGGCAGAACGAGAGGTTGGGAAATGGGTCGACATGTAAGCATATTAGTGTATTAAATAGGAATTTGGAAAATATACTAGTAGAATAATCATGTAATTACTTTTAATTAGCATGAGTTTGCAAGTTGGTAACATTCTAATACATGTTAAGCAACTTTTGACCCGTTTAACCTCTTCGCCCATTTGACCCATTCATCTTTCAACTAATTTTTCTAATTAACTGTTTGGCCCGTTATCAAGCACCTAAACCAAATTTGACCCGTTTCATATAGATTAACAGGCCTAATTTGAATTATATGAATAGACTGTCAAAAAAGTAGCCCTAACATGATATAGCTGTTCAGATTGGATAGATCATAAAGCAATTCCATTCCTTCTAACTTGCCCCGAATGTCGTTTTTAGGGGCATTGTAATTGCAAAGTCAACCCAAGAAACGAGAGAACAAGCTATGTGTAGTTTTAAGATTTACCTTGGCAACAAAATGATTGAAGTGACGTTCTATTTTTTCCATAATCATATCATCTGTTTTACCACACAGCAAGTTGAATATGGCTCCTGTTACACAAATTAAGTGTTTGCAAGTAGTGTTTTCTTGTAAAGCAACAAGAGCTGCAGCACATAGGATCCCAACCTGTCTCATTCCACCACCTAAGGTTTTTCGAATAATTCTTGCCTACATAAATAAAGATTGAATTATAAGTTACTTCTAAAGACACTAGTGCCCGCAAGTTGAACGCAATATGCAGACTGCTTGAGACATTTAGATGCTTCTCCATATTGATGATTAAAGCTGCTCAGATTTTGAGGTTTTGCAATTGAAGAGAACAGTATTGTGAGAATTCTGCAAACATGAGATTTGTAACACATTAGTACTTTATCCCGAATATCTCATATGTAAAACCAAATACATAACCTCACTTAATCAAACTCGTTGACTTCCTCTCCCAAACAAAAATAAACATTATTAGTATTATTAAGATGTGAAAGCTAACACTTGGAATCATATAATATGTGACTGATCATAGATATTTAGCCAATGCTTAACTAGCCTTAAAAGGGTGTTTGTTTAAGATAATTTTTGGGCTTATGAGCTTATATTTTTTTCGCTTAAAAACAGGATGTAAGCTCATAAGCTAGTAAATAAGGGGGTGTTTGGGTAAGCTTATGCTTAAATGCTTATGTGTTATCAAAGAGCTTCATTCCAAGAGATTAAGCTTATTTCCTACCATTAAAAGTTACAAGCCCCAAAAAATAAACACCTTCAAACTGCTTATTAGTTTTTCCAAAGATACCTATAAGCACCTAAATTAGCTTTACCCAAACATCCCCTAAGCCAAAAGTTGGGTCAAATGCAAAATAAGGTATATCATACAAATAGCAGTGATTACAAAAAAAGTACATCATTTTCAAACATAACAATATACAAATAGCAGTAACAAAAATTAATATCATTTTAACTTACAGTGTTAATAAGCTAATAATTGCTGCATCATTTCATATCATACTTTTGGGATTGAATTGAAACATTAAAAAAAACAACAAAAAATAAAGGGTCGTCTGATTTTGGGGAGCGTGAAATGGGTTCTCATAGTACTACTCTATTGTTTCGTTAGTTCTGTCGAGATGAGTGACAATTTTGTGGAGGTAACCAGAGGAGAGGAAGAAAAGTAGAAGAGGAAGATTTAATAATCTAAATACATGAAATGTCCTTTATGCCCTTAGCTAAAAACAAAAAAGCAAAGCAAATAACAGTGTTGACTAACGGAAAACGGGTCAAGAGGCCAAAAGGGACCACTTTAGCCTATAAAAGTTGAAAAAAGGACCTCTAACGATGAAAAAGCCAGTTTTGTCCCAACGCGATGCGCAGGAACAAGTTTAGGGACCAACGGTGTATTTTAGTCTAACAATAATTATAACTTTTTGTTTTTCGAATCATTTTTTTTCAACATAACAAAATAACTACACATAACATCCCCCCACTTGAGATGAACAATATGAGAATTTGGGGGGTCTTCAATGATCTTTAAGGATATGCCGTCGACGAGAGCGTGATTCCGGAACCTATCCACTTGAACCTTGAACATAAGCAAATGATGACTTCCCAATTACAAATAAAGACTACAGGGTAGGCTAAGGTGTAATGGTGTATCGAAACAATATGTTGGGTGAACAAAATGAAAGGAATGTCTCAGAAGGGTGTATCTAGGGGTATCTTGCACTAAAGGTGAGTGCAACAAAGGGTTTAACATGGGGGTCGAGAAGTCGAGGTGACTAATCGATAGACACACAATGGTAGGCTACTTGGGTGATAATCCTATAATACTGCCTTCTTAAACTAAAAGTCCAAATACATTGAGCTAACTCAACATACCTCGTCTATGGTCTCGAAATGATGTAAAGGCCAAGTTCTAAAGTTTACAAGCTACCGGCACACTCATAATTTGGTGGATTTGGGGTAAATATTTGGAAACGGATAAGGCTAATCTCACCATATAATATCAAGGGTTATAATGTGCTCGGCTAAGGTCTAATCTAGTTAGGTTAAGAAAAATATGTCAAAATTTTAAAAATGGCATAATTTTTCAAAATAAACTAGAAAAACGAGGGCAATAAAGTTCAACGGATAATTCTACTCCCGTCCCCCCACTTGAATTGTACAAAGTCCCTTTTGTACTTAGCGTTAAATAAAGGTGATGAGAAAAGTAGAATTAGAGCGAGAACTTCCCTGAAATTTGCTCCAAAAAGAAAGAAGGCCCACGAAAAGAGTCGTGCCTTCGCATAAGCATCCACGAGCAAACTTCAATCCCTAAAATCACACTACCGACAAGCATAATTCTAAAAAAGAAAAAGAAAAAACTGAAAAAGAAATATAACTCACTTTCGTAGGAATCACGGTTGCATTTAGCATATGCAACAAGCCTTTTAAACCACTTGGTGTCCCAAGTGGACGAGTGTAGTCTCGTGAGGGCTTACAGGGAACATACCCACAAAGTTCATTTGAAAACTAATACAATGTTATTGTGTTTAAAATGAAAGAGGTGTTACAGAGGGTAGTTATGTCGTAACTCCCATAAGGAGTTACGCCGTAGTTAAGCAAAACCTGAAAAGGGTGAGGCTACGACGTAACTATAGCTGCGGTTATGCCGTAATTGGTAATGCTTCTGACTAGTTCTGCTGCACCAAGGCCTGTTATGGCGTAACCAAGATAATGAGTTACGCCGTAACTCTGGTCGGATCAGCATGATGCAGCAATATTTTTTCTTCGTTTCCCTGCAAAAATGGTTAAAAACACAAAACCCAACAGAAAGGAAATAAAACAAAAGAAAGGGATAATTCGGGTTATCTCCCAAAAGAGCACTTTTCTTTATTTACGAGTCTTTAAGTTAGACTCATAGCCTCGGGGCTTTATGGTGGCCTTAGGACTTGGCCAAAATTTTCCATGTCCTTCATTAAGTTATGTCTGACCCAACTGAAATTGGTAGCAGTGCGGAAGTACTCTTTAATCTCGATCTTCCGAATTTTGAAAAAAATTTCGTCCGGCCCCAACTGGTATCTAGTGAACTCATACTTCTCGGCTATAATTGGTGGCGGCCTCTTATACGGAATGCCAAAAAGTTTGCACCTTCTTTGCTCATATGCTTCATCATCGGGGTTAGTGAATCCATCATCACCTTGTAGTTTAAGGTAGTCCAAAATCCCTTCTATATCATCATCGTCGGACTTGGTACCTTTAAACCATTCATCGTCGAGTAAATCTTCCACCAGTACCCGTTTGCATTCTTCTTTCTCATTTCTCTTTGAATCTTCATTTGTCACTTCACTAATGTCGTTGAGGATTTCTTCTCTCGGTTCCTCTTTAGTTATATATTCCTTCCATATCTTTTCCTTGGTCAATGCGTTGATTTTCCCATATTTGATTTTTACCGAATTGTCAAATCCTAGATTGTTTATCCAGGGTAATCCAATCCTGTCCACATCATTTTCTGAAGTCCAAAAGAATTCATCCTCTCCTGCACTCTTAAAACTGCTTCCTCCGTTGCATTTGTCATCATACGGGTTGCAAGATGCCAAAAAAACTTCACCAGACGTCCTTATTTTCTCACACCAATGACTTCTAGTTACCTTGCCATGGATGTTGCTAGAGGGATCCTCCATGTAGTAGATTTCATCATTTATGGGCTTTTTACGTAGACAATGCTCCTTATAATCAATTTTAGCTTCTTCAATAGATTAGGGTTAATTTTAGCATCCCCGAATTGTATTGCATACCAATCATCGAAGGATAAATCTCCAAACTTAATGTCATGTCTTTCAAGCTCAGGCGGGCATGTCCATTCTTCATCTTTCGAATTATCACCCCTGTTGCAATATTCGCGGAAAGGATTGCATGTAGGACATGCTCGTATGGACTCTTCATCAGTGATGATAATCGGTGTGCAATAGTGCCTAATCGGTGGTTCCTCCTCTTCTTCAAATGAGAGTTTCTCCAATCTTTCTTCATCAGTATATGCAGGCCACATTAATTTGTTTTCTTTGACCCTATCCTTATCTGTTCCTCCATCACAAATTTCGTTCCGAGGGTTGCACGAAGCCCATAGATCATACCATTCACCCTTAGCTACGGGAATTTTCTTGGACCAGTGATACTTTCTTTTAGATGGGGACAGAGGACATAAATTAATGTCATCGGACCATTCGTTAATAACCTGTGTCCCTGATTTGTCAATTTCGAGAAATCTGTCAGCCCACGTATCCGAGTTACGCCGTAACTGTGATGTTTGGTTACGGCGTAACTCTGCTGTGTCATTATCATTAGTATTATTCATAATGCCATGATCGCTGTCAAACACGTATTTACACCGTAACTCATAAGAGGTGTTACGGCGTAACTTAACACTATCGCCGAAATTTTCACTTGAATCCGAACTTCCGGTGGGAGAATTGGCTTGCAACTTTTATTCTTCATCAGAAAAGATGACCTTGCATTCCGTTGTGGGTTTTGTCCCTGATGAGTGTGCAAATACTCATCATTTTTGTACCTTTTAGTCTGCTAAAACATCTGAAAACACTCAGAAATGCATCAAAATGATAAAAATATCACAAATAAGTGTTTTATGTGTTTCAAATGCAAAAATACCAAAAGCAGATGAAAAACGTATCAAGTTTGCATAATTGGCGTTTAGTCCCCAAGTTTCAAAAGTTGTCAAAAATAGTCCCTGGTAAATCAAAATAAAGCAAAATATCATTTAAGGTCTATAGGATTCAAAAGTTGTCAAAACAATCCCTTCAAAGTTTAAAAATTACAAAATTACAACTTTGTCCCTCAACTTTGAAAAATGTCAAAAATAGTCCTCGGATATTTAAAAATGGAAAATTATCAAATATTACCCTTGTACTATTCATATATGACATAATTGGTCCTTTTGATAAGTTTGGGAAAGTTACAGTTTTGGTCCCTCAAGATTTGCCAAATTACAAGATTGGTCCTTGTGTATTAGCTAAAAACCAAACCGGACCCTTGTTATTAACAAACCCACAAACCCAGCTGGCCCAACACACAAGCCCAACCCAACTCCACTTGAACCTTGACCCCTGAACCTTGAGCTAGTCCAAAACCATTTGAACCCTGCCAATATCCATTTTGAACCCCAGCCTATTACTAAAAACGGGGTCAAACCCCAGTCAAACCACCGTTACTGTTCTTCTCCCTCACCCACGCCTGCAACCCAAAACCAGGTGGTTTTTACCTCACCACCTTTCCACCTCACCTATCTACTCTCCAGCTCATCCCCCCTCCTCTTGTATACCCACTAAGCATTTAATGCTTCCCCACCATCAAACACTTTATCCTAACTCACAACCCACGGTTTTTTGCCACCTCAACCCCAGCCCCATACCTACTATCTAAATTGCCCCCCTCCACCTCCACAACACACCAAGGTTCCTTAATTGCTCTAAAACTGCCCCTAGCCACGTGTTATCATTTTGGCGCCAAAAATAGTTTAAACGGCTAGGATGAATTCAGAGCAGCAAATGGCCAAGATTGCAAGTGGTATATGTTCAGAATCAAGTGGGAAGTCCAAAAAGTCTATAAAGAAATCAGGAGAAGCAGAGGAGAAGATATCTAGTGAAAAATAACTTAGCTTATGTCGTTTTAGTAAAATTTCAATTTCCAGTGTAATTTTAAACTTTCAAGTCCTTGTTTAAGTATTTTCAGTATATTGTACAACTTTTCAGTCATCAATTTCAAGTTTCAGTCTTATTTCAAGTTTATGCAAATTTCAAGTTCAAATTCTCATATTAGCTTAAAGTTGTTTGTAGTTGATGTTATGGACTTATAAGCTCATATAAGCTCATTATATAGCTTATGAAAGCTATTAGATACCTTTAAAATCCAGTTTATAGTTAAAACTAAAAAAATACAAAAAAATATACTAAAAATAGTTGAAAAATCAAAAATCAATGGAAATGAAGAGCACAGCTGGAGCAGGGTAAATTTTGGATTGCCCTTGGTTTAGATGCTTCTTGGGAAGCTATAGGTTGTGTTTTCAATCCTTGGTTCTCAGTTTTCACTTGGATTCCATCTTGTAAGCTTGTTACTCCATTTTAGTATTTCCTTTGTTAAGTCATTTATTAGCTTAAAGCTTTGTGTTTTTATGTTTCTAAGTTATAGTTAAGTAAAATTAAACATTAAAACAGTATACTTGTTCTCTAGAATTGGTAGTTGTTAAAATTTTTAATTTAACAGTCATAATAGCATAATTGTTATTCTTGAGTTCTATGTTGTTATTATTGTTGGTTAATGCTTCTATAGTCTCATTAAGTGATAATATAAAGTCTTGAATCAATGGCATGGTCTTAATCTGTGAAACCTTTTGAAAATCACAAGTTGAATTTTATTAAAGGGTTGTTTGGATTTACTTTGTTATCTGTGTTAAAGGTTGTTTGTGTTGTTTTGTTGTTGTTGTTATCTGTCATATTAACACTTAATAACTCAAAGATACAATAAAAACCAGTGCTCAATTTTAAGAAAGTCAAAATAACTTGTGATTACATCTTGTTCATTAACTGTTGATTTTCTATGATCCATAATCATGCTATCATGTTTATAAGTTGTTAGTATTGATCAATCTAGTCTTAATTCACCTTATTACAACATAATCAGTGATTAGGATTGATCCAAAGTTCATATAAGTCAACTTAGATCATTTTATTAAAAAGTCAAATTTTCTTAATTTCAGTTTTTGAATAAACTTGTTAATTTTCTTGTGATCTTACTATTAGGATTTAGAACTTAAGCTTTTAGGTTAATATTATTTAGTTTCTCATCTTCATTATAGTATTTTTAGTAATTTTTAGTTCAGCTTATAAACTGCTTAATTCTTAGCTTGTTTTAAGTACTTTTTAAAACCTCCCCTTACAGTTGAGCAAGCCTACTTCATAAGCTTGTTTCTTGTTCATTAGAGAGGTCTAGCTTGTGTATTTTAGCTTTTTGTGTAGCTTTCCCACCCATCTCTTTATTCCAGTGCTTATTTTTAACTTTGTAGCTTATTTGATAGGGCTGCAAGTAGCTTTTACTTTGTCCCATTTCTGTGTAAACTGAATAGTCAGTGTTTACAAGCTTTTTCAAAAGCTTGTCATAAGCTTATTAGTGGACCCCAGTGTGTGAGCTTGGATTTTTGGAAATCTCACCAACCCATCTTGCTCCCTCAGTCTTTATTTTGAGCTTTTTAGCTTATTTAATAAGCTTAAATTGCTTATAAGTTTGACTGCAGGCCTGTTTGGTACACAAGGTATTTTGTAAGTGCTCATTAGCTTATTAAAGCTTATCAGTGTGTTTATTTGTGCCTTTTAGCTTAATTTAAGTAGCTTAAGCTTGTTTGCATCTTAATTTACCTTTGTTTCTAGTTTGTTAGCTTATTTGGCAACTTATTTGAGCTTAAAAATCAAATTAAGCTTAAAAACATAAACTGTTAAGATCAATAGCTTCTAAACTGCTTATTATCAAGTTCCAAAATTTTTGTTTTCATTAAAGTTGCTTATAATCAGTAGTATAATAGGTTTATAAAAGAAAAATCACAAAAACATCATTTTAAAAATAGTGATAGCGTTTATTTAATATAAATTAGCTTTTTAATTTTCTTTTTCAGCTTATTATTAAGCACTTTCTGTTTTTATAATTTTCTTAGTTTTCTGTCACCATAGGATATTTATAGAAAAAATTTCATAATTTTCTTAGTTTGTTTAGTATTTATTAGAATTTTAAATAGTTAAAAAGTATTAAATAATTAATAATAAATAGATAAAAAACATAAAAAATATATTTTCAGTTTTAAAATAAGTTTTATAATATTTTAGATTTTTCTAAGTCATAATTTCATTTTTCTAGCTTTATTTCACATTTTCTTATATTTTAGAGTATTATTAAATAGTTTTTAATTAATAATAATTAAATAAATAGTTATAAAAATAATTTTAATTTTCTAATAATTTTCTTTTATTATTAGGATTGTAAAAATATCATTTTCATATCCATAGGTGTTTTATTCTTTTAAATTTACGTTTTATTTTGTACGTTTACGTAAAATTTAATAAACGTACGTATTTACGTTTGTTTAATCTGATTGTTGTGCTTTATAATTCTGTATCCAATTACAATTCCAATCAATCAGTAGTGTAGTTATCAATCACAATCCTTACTGATCATTATCCTTAGTGATCATTCGACATCTGAACGTTTTTAAGCACCATTCAACCTCCGTGGGACTTAACGACCCGGGAATCCACTATATTCCAAGGGAAATTGCATTGGTTTTAGACTGTTTGAATTTTATTACGGTTGACCATTCACAAGTGGTTGACTTGTGTAATAAACTTGACAGTTTGGACCGGATCAAATTTTGGCGCCACGGGATGTAAGCGTGTTTTAAACATTTTCAGACCCCTAATTGCACATATACCACCTTTTGTAAAAAGTTTTTTTTTTGTAAAGTTATCAAAATTAAAAAGTTCATTAACACTTTTCCTAAAGTGTTAACAACACCAAAAAAAATATAAAACAACAAAACAATCGTAACGTTTCCTATCTTGTATTTTCTTTAAGGTGATTCTTAAAGAGGTACGATTTGGTTAAACGAGACAATAAAAAAAATATTGTTCCAAAGTTATTCAACCCTTAGCAAAAATCCATACCTACGTCTTTTTAGTGGTACTTAATAAATACATAAAAATCAACCACCGCAAACCAAGGCAGAACACCTACCAACTGGGGGTGTGAACATTAATAAGTTCCCAATCTTAAAGATCAAAACTTGCCTTTGTGTCCTTGTGATTTGGTGTACCTTTTTTAAAGAAGCCATTTCATTTGTGATTATTGGTTTAAAGTTCACTTGTCGTTTTGCCTCGCATTTGTTTTGAAAACTGATTTTTAAACTTAGTGCATGCGCATTCGTTCTTCCAGCTCCACCAGTCCACTTTCAGAGCTTGCAAGTATTCCGCGTAGGCGTAGAGGGCGATCTGCTCCTCACCGTGGTGAGGAACGTATAGCACCACCACCCCCTGTCGTAATGGCAGAAGATAAACCGATGAATGAGCTTCTCCAAGCACCCATCGAGGGTTACGGGGATGCCATTGTTGTCCCATCCATTGTGGCTGATACCTTTGAGCTCAAAACCGGGTTGCTCAATCTTGTAACCCAAAGCCAATTTTATGGTTTTGAGTGGGACGACCCTCATGCACATATTCGATGGTTCAACAAGATTGCATCTACCATCAAATATAAAAATGTCCCACATGAAGCAATTAAGCTTCTTCTGATCCCATTCTCTCTAGAGGGACAAGCCCGGAATTGGCTTGAGAAACAACCCCCTCGTTCCATTGAGACATGGGAAGATTTAGTCACTAAGTTTGTTAACGAATTCTATCCTCCATCCCGAACTACAAGTCTTAAGAATGAGATAATGAAATTCACTCAAAGATTTGATGAATCATTCGGTGAGACATGGGATCGTTACAAAGAGTTGCTCCGAAAGTGTCCGCATCATGGTTTTACCGAGTTAATGCAAATGGATACTTTCTACAATGGTCCGAGCCAAGCTGACCAAGACTCTTTAAATGCCTCCGCGGGAGGTAATTTCTGAGCAAGACCACAAAAGAAGCCTTGCAAATCATAGAAAATAAGTCCCAAGTCCGCCTTGTACGAACAAAGACATATCAGTCTCAGTCTAATGCAGGACCTTCTACTTCATCTCACGTGAGTACATCTAGCACCGATGCTAAGATTGACAAACTCACGGATGCTATTCAAGCTTTGGTTCTTGCTAACCAAAAGAAAGTCACTTTCACACAGACACCATCACATGGTGAAGTGAAGAAAGTCGAGATCTGTGTTACTTGTGGTGGCCCTCATGCATACTACAACTGTACTGCCACCGATGGTAGTCCGTTTGAAGCCAATGCTATAGTCGGTACTTCACATCAAGGAGGTAATCAATACCGTCCTCAAAATGAACCAAACTACCGTGCTAATACTTATCAGGAACCACCCGGTTTTAACGAGAATCTAACATACAAAACCGGAATCAGAACCAACCTAGAATGAACCAAGGTTATCAAAACCAAGGTCATTTCTATCCCGGACCAAATCAAGGTTTCCAACATCAAGGAAACTTTAATCAAAACAATTTCAATCGAGGGAATCAATTTCATGGGAATATGAATCCTAACCAAGGAAATTTTCAAAATCAAGGCCCTAACCCGAACAATAGAGGCCAGAATTTTCCTAATCAAACTCAAGCCATTGTTCCAACGGACCATCATCGATGAGCTATTGAAGCAATTCAGAAATCCCAAGATGAAATGAACAGGTTGTTGGTTAGCCGATTTCGACATTAAGAAGTCTTTAAATGATCAACCCTCGGGCTCAGGAAAACTTCCGAGCAACACGATCGCTAACCGAGGGGCGATGCAAAGGCGATCACAACCGAAGTGGTGTATCATACGATGGACCCGCTATTCCTACTACCTCTTCTTCTTCTTCTCTTCCGAAGGTAGTGGAAAGTGAACCTGAGGCGACAAAGGACAAGGAACTTCCTACTAATAACGGAGGTACCAACGATGTCCAAGCTCAAGTTGTCCTGAAACCCAAGTCTAAGCCGGGAGTTGTTTTGATTCACATGACATCTCGGTTGAAAACCCCAAATCCAAATCTTCTATTCCTTACCCATCACGTTTGAATGAGCAAAAGCTCCGCGAAAAAGCCAGTCATCAAATGGACAAATTTTTCAAATTTTCCAAGAACTACATTTTGACATAAGCTTTGCGGATGCTATCATCTGATGCCCAAGTTTGCATCAACTCTCAAACACATGTTAAGCAACAAGGAAAAGCTGTTTGAAAAGGCTAAAACTCCTCTGAGCGAGAACTGCCAGCCTGTTAAAAAGCTTCCCGAAAAGCTTGGAGATCCTGGAAAATTTCTCTTACCTTGTGTATTTCCGGGGATGGTTGAATGCTTTGCCTTAGCCGATCTTGGTGCAAGCATTAACCTAATGCCTCATTCAGTATGGAAGAAACTTTCTCTTTCGGACCTTACTCCTACCTGCATGACTCTTGAGCTTGCAGATCGTTCAATATCGCGTCCACTTGGCATTGCCGAGGATGTATTTATGAAAGTAGGAAAGTTTCATTTCCGGTGACTTTGTGGTTGTTGACTTCGATGCCGATCATCGGGTTCCCCTCATTGTTGGACGAGGATTCACGAGCGGGCGTGCTCTCATTGATGTATTTGAGCAAGAAATCACATTACGTGTGGGTAATGAAGCTGTCACCTTTAACCTTGATCAAACTTCGAGGTACTCCGCAAACTATGATTCCGAGTCGGTTAACCGAATAGATATCATTGATGTTGCTTCTGAAGAGTACTCTCAAGAAGTTCTCGGTTATGTTCATAATTCTTCGAGTGATAATCTCACTCATTCATCTCAACCCATCATTGCCAATTCTACTCCTTCTCTCACTCCCTTTGAGGAAAGTGGCTTCATCTTGGAAGAGATTGAAGCATACTTGTCTAGTGATTCGGTTTCATGGGAAATTGATCACGCTCCAATTGACATCGAGGGAGATATTCTTCTCATCGAGAAGATGCTCAATGATGATCCATCATTGCTCCCTCCCGTCGAGCTTCATAACAAGGAAGTCAAGTCAGTTGAGAAAACTGAAGAATTTCCTGAAGTCGAACTTAAGGACTTACCACCTCATCTCGTGTATGCATTTCTTGAAGATGATGATAAATTACCCGTCATTATTGCTCGAGATTTGAGTAAAGATGAAAAGACTGCTCTGATAAAGGTTTTGAAGTCACACAAGCAAGCAATTGCTTGGAAACTCTCCGACATTAAGGGTATCAACCCTGAGTTTTGTACTCACAAAATCTTAATGTAGGATGACTTCAAGCCGCAGATCCAACATCGAGAAGGGTGAATCAAAAACCATGATGTTATTAAACAAGAGGTTCTTAAACTTCTTGATGCAGGATTAATTTACCCAATCTCAGATAGTCCTTGGGTTAGCCCAATTCAACTGTGTTCCCAAAAGGGTGGCATAACTGTTGTCACAAAGGAAAATAACGAGTTAATTCCAACTCGATTGGTTACGGGATGGCGTGTTTGCATTGACTATCGTAAATTGAATGACGCCACCCGAAAAGACCATTTTCCTCTACCCTTCATGGACCAATTGCTTGAGAGATTAGCGAGGAGCGAATACTATTGTTTCTTGGATGGTTTCTCGGGGTATTTTCAGATCCCCATTGATCCACAGGATCAAGAGAAGACCACATTCACCTGCCCATACGGAACGTTTGCCTACTGACGTATGCCTTTTGGCTTATGTAATGCTCCCGGCACGTTCCAACGATGTATGATGGCAATTTTCCACGACATGATCGGGGAAACAATGGAGGTGTTTATGGATGACTTCTCGGTCATTGGGGACTCATTTCAAACATGTCTCTCCCATTTAGAAAAAATGCTCAAACGGTGTGAAGACACCAATCTTTGTCTAAATTGGGAGAAAAGCCACTTTATGGTCAAAGAAGGCATAGTCCTTGGCCATAAGATTTACAAAAATGGGATCGAGGTCGATAGATCAAAAGTCGATGTTATTGCTAAATTGCCTCATCCTACTACCGTCAAAGGTATTAGGAGTTTTTTAGGTCATGCCGGTTTTTATCGCAGATTCATACAAGATATTTCTAAAATCGCCCGCCTATGACCCATCTTCTTGAAAAAGATGCTCCTTTTATCTTCTCACCTGAGTGCATCGAAGCTTCTGAAACATTAAAGAAAAAGCTTACTGAGGCACCCATTCTCGTTGCTCCCGACTGGGATTTACCCTTTGAACTCATGTGCGATGCAAGTGATTTTGCTATCGGTGCAGTCCTGGGGCAACGTTTAACCAAGCATTTTCAGCCTATCCATTACGCAAGTAAAACTATGACCGAAGCTCAAACCCATTACACCACCACAGAAAAAGAGCTACTAGCCGTGGTGTATGCGTTTGAGAAGTTTCGGCCTTACTTAATCTTGACCAAATGCGTGGTGTATACGGATCACTCGGCTCTCAAATATCTCTTTGCAAAACAAGATGCAAAGTCGAGATTGCTTCGTTGGGTTCTCCTCCTGCAAGAATTTGATATCATTATACGTGATAAAAAGGAGTTGAGAACCTAGTTGCTGATCATCTGTCCCGATTAGAAAACCCTCACCAAGATGTTTTCGAGAAAAAGGAAATAAATGAAACATTTCCTCTCGAGACACTCAATGCGGTTACTTTTCGTGGAAACTCTACTACCCCATGGTTTTCTGACTTCGCAAATTACCATGCGGGTAACTTCATAATGAAAGGAATGTCGACCCAACAGAAGAACAAATTCTTCAAAGATGTTAAACATTACTTCTGGGGCGACCCCTACTTATTCAAAATCTGTGCGGATCAAGTCATCCGACGGTGTGTTTATGGAAAGGAAGCTATAGACATTCTCAAAGCTTGCCATGCTGGACCCATCGGGGCCATCATAGTCCAAACTACACTGCAAAGAAGGTGTTTGATTCAGACAGCTGGGCTTTGAAACATGCCAACCGATATTGAGACGGTGGTGATCACGAAAAGTTCAAATGAATGAATTAAATGAACTACGTGATCAAGCATACGAGAACTCTTTGATCTACAAACAAAAGACAAAGAAGATTCATGACTCCAAAATCAAGAACCGCGTTTTCAACGTCGGTGATCGAGTCCTTCTTTTCAATTCAAGATTGAAGATTTTCTCAGGAAAACTAAAATCTCGCTGGTCTGGACCATTCACCATCACTAAAGTATTTCCTTATGGAACTATTGAGTTATCTCAACCCGATGGTCCAAATTTTAAAGTGAATGGTCATCGATTGAAACACTATTTTGGAGAGGACATTCCACCCATGGTTGTCCCGGATTTACAAACTTTCCCCATGAACCAATGAATGCGGGGATCGAGTCAAGCTAGTGACTCGGGAATCAAAAACAGTAGCACTCCATATGGGTTTTCACCCATATTTCTGATTTCTTTCTACTTTCTACCACCCTAGTGTGGGGGAGTTGCCCCCCGCTGTTGTATATAAGTTTTCAGTCATAAAAAAAAATGTGTATATATCAAAAATAAAATAATGGCCGTAGTATTTCCCTTTTACGTTCTATGTTTCGGCATAACCGCCGGTACTTTGAATATTGAGGGCAATATTCATTTCTAGTGTGGGGGGGAATTCTCACGAATTTTATCATGTTATTATACCACCCAATTCCCCCATTTTTGGCCAAATTTTTTTTTAGTAAGTGTTTTGCACTTACTCGACTTACTGATTATCATCCGCCATGTCTAATAAACAAAAGGATTGGCTAATCCAAGAGCAAACGGCTCTTGGTAAAGATATCTCAAATCCGTTGACGGCTTGCAATTTGCCCAAAATTGTATGGTGTTCAGCTCACCATATCTTTAATTAGTGAAGAGTTGGCTAGCCCGCAAGTTTATGGCTTATGGTAAAGGCAGTTGGAAAACCATAATTGGTAATCGACTCACCAAAGATATTATATCTAAGAGTTGGCTAGTCCAGGATCAAACGGCTTTTGGTAAAGACAAATCAAATCCGTTGTAAGCTGGTGATTTGCTCAAAATCATTTGGTTATCATTGTACCAAGGTTCTTACTTGAACTGAAACAATTGGCTACTACAGAAGTAATGGCTTTTGGTAAAGAGATGAAATCCATTAAGTTTTCTCAAAATATTGCTAGGGACTAGCAATAGTTTAGTATGGGGGATTGATGAGTGTGCAAATACTCATCATTTTTGTACCTTTTAGTCTGCTAAAACATCTGAAAACACTCAGAAATGCATCAAAATGATAAAAATATCACAAATAAGTGTTTTATGTGTTTCAAATGCAAAAATACCAAAAACAGGTGAAAAATGTATCAAGTTTGCATAATTGGCAGTTTTAGTCCCCCAAGTTTCAAAAGTTGTCAAAAATAGTCCCTGGTAAATCAAAATAAAGCAAAATATCATTTAAGGTCTATAGGATTCAAAAGTTGTCAAAACAAACCCTTCAAAGTTTAAAAATTACAAAATTACAACTTTGGTCCCTCAACTTTGAAAAATGTCAAAAATAGTCCTCGGATATTTAAAAATGGAAAATTATCAAATATTACCCTTGTACTATTCATATATGACATAATTGGTCCTTTTGATAAGTTTGGGAAAGTTACAGTTTTGGTCCCTCAAGATTTGCCAAATTACATGATTGGTCCTTGTGTATTAGCTAAAAACCAAACCGGACCCTTGTTATTAACCAACCCACAACCCTGCTGGTCCAACACACAAGCCCAACCCAACTCCACTTGAACCTTGACCCCTGAACCTTGAGCTAGTCCAAAACCATTTGAACCCTGCCAATATCCATTTTGAACCCCAGCCTATTACTAAAAACGGGGTCAAACCCTAATCAAAACACCGTTACTGTTCTTCTCCCTCACCCACGCCTGCAAGCCAAAACCAGGTGGTTTTTACCTCACCACCTTTCCACCTCACCTATCTACTCTCCAGCTCATCCCCCCTCCTCTTGTATACCCACTAAGCATTTAATGCTTCCCCACCATCAAACACTTTATCCTAACTCACAACCCCTGGTTTTGCTGCCACCTCAACCCCAGCCCCATACCTACTATCTAAATTGCCCCCCTCCACCTCCACAACACACCAAGGTTCCTTAATTGCTCTAAAACTGCCCCTAGCCACGTGTTATCATTTTGGCGCCAAAAACAGTTTAAACGGCTAGGATGAATTCAGAGCAGCAAATGGCCAAGATTGCAAGTGGGATATGTTCAGAATCAAGTGGGAAGTCCAAAAAGTCTATAAAGAAAGCAGGAGAAGGAGAGGAGAAGATATCTAGTGAAAAATAACTTAGCTTATGTCGTTTTAGTAAAATTTCAATTTCCAGTGTAATTTTAAACTTTCAAGTCCTTGTTTAAGTATTTTCAGTATATTGTACAACTTTTTCAGTCAACAATTTCAAGTTTCAGTCTTATTTTAAGTTTATGCAAATTTCAAGTTCAAATTCTCATATTAGCTTAAAGTTGTTTGTAGTTGATGTTATGGACTTATAAGCTCATATAAGCTCCTTATATAGCTTATGAAAGCTATTAGATACCTTTAAAATCCAGTTTATAGTTAAAACTAAAAAAATACAAAAAAATATACTAAAAATAGTTGAAAAATCAAAAATCAACGGAAATGAAGAGCACAGCTGGAGCAGGGTAAATTTTGGATTGCCCTTGGTTTAGATGCTTCTTAGGAAGCTATAGGTTGTGTTTTCAATCCTTGGTTCTCAGTTTTCACTTGGATTCCATCTTGTAAGCTTGTTACTCCATTTTAGTATTTCACTGTTAAGTCATTTATTAGCTTAAAGCTTTGTGTTTTTATGTTTCTAAGTTATAGTTAAGTAAAATTAAACATTAAAACAGTATACTTGTTCTCTAGAATTGGTAGTGGTTAAAAATTTTAATTTAACAGTCATAATAGCATAATTGTTATTCTTGAGTTCTATGTTGTTATTATTGTTGGTTAATGCTTCTATAGTCTCATCAAGTGATAATATAAAGTCTTGAATCAATGGCATGGTCTTAATCTGTGAAACCTTTTGAAAATCACAAGTTCAGTTTTATTAAAGGGTTGTTTGGATTTACTTTGTTATCTGTGTTAAAGGTTGTTTGTGTTGTTTCTTGTTGTTGTTATCTGTCATATTAACACTTAATAACTCAAAGATACAATAAAAACCAGTGCTCAATTTTAAGAAAGTCAAAATAACTTGTGATTACATCTTGTTCATTAACTGTTGATTTTCTATGATCCATAATCATGCTATCATGTTTATAAGTTGTTAGTATTGATCAATCTAGTCTTAATTCACCTTATTACAACATAATCAGTGATTAGGATTGATCCAAAGTTCATATAAGTCAACTTAGATCATTTTATTAAAAAGTCAAATTTTCTTAATTTCAGTTTTTGAATAAACTTGTTAATTTTCTTGTGATCTTACTATTAGGATTTAGAACTTAAGCTTTTAGGTTAATATTATTTAGTTTCTCATCTTCATTATAGTATTTTTTATAATTTTTAGTTCAGCTTATAAACTGCTTAATTCTTAGCTTGTTTTAAGTACTTTTTCAAAAACCTCCCCTGTGCACAGTTGAGCAAGCCTACTTCATAAGCTTGTTTCTTGTTCATTAGAGAGGTCTAGCTTGTGTATTTTAGCTTTTTGTGTAGCTTTCCCACCCATCTCTTTATTCCAGTGCTTATTTTTAACTTTGTAGCTTATTTGATAGGGCTGCAAGTAGCTTTTACTTTGTCCCATTTTTGTGTAAACTGAATAGTCAGTGTTTACAAGCTTTTTCAAAAGCTTGTCATAAGCTTATTAGTGGACCCCAGTGTGTGAGCTTGGATTTTTTGGAAATCTCACCAACCCATCTTGCTCCCTCAGTCTTTATTTTGAGCTTTTTAGCTTATTTAATAAGCTTAAATTGCTTATAAGTTTGACTGCAGGCCTGTTTGGTACACAGGGTATTTTGTAAGTGCTCATTAGCTTATTAAATCTTATCAGTGTGTTTATTTGTGCCTTTTAGCTTAATTTAAGTAGCTTAAGCTTGTTTGCATCTTAATTTACCTTTGTTTCTAGTTTGTTAGCTTATTTGGCAACTTATTTGAGCTTAAAAATCAAATTAAGCTTAAAAACATAAACTGTTAAGATCAATAGCTTCTAAACTGCTTATTTTCAAGTTCCAAAATTTTTGTTTTCATTAAAGTTTCTTATAATCAGTAGTATAATAGGTTTATAAAAGAAAAATCACAAAAACATCATTTTAAAAATAGTGATAGCGTTTATTTAATATAAATTAGCTTTTTAATTTTCTTTTTCAGCTTATTATTAAGCACTTTCTGTTTTTATAATTTTCTTAGTTTTCTGTCACCATAGGATATTTATAGAAAAAATTTCATAATTTTCTTAGTTTGTTTAGTATTTATTAGAATTTTAAATAGTTAAAAAGTATTAAATAATTAATAATAAATAGATAAAAAACATAAAAAATATCTTTTCAGTTTTAAAATAAGTTTTATAATATTTTAGATTTTTCTAAGTCATAATTTCATTTTTCTAGCTTTATTTCACATTTTCTTATATTTTAGAGTATTATTAAATAGTTAAAAATAGTTTTTAATTAATAATAATTAAATAAATAGTTATAAAAATAATTTTAATTTTCTAATAATTTTCTTTTATTATTAGGATTGTAAAAATATCATTTTCATATCCATAGGTGTTTTATTCTTTTAAATTTACGTTTTATTTTGTACGTTTACGTAAAATTTAATAAACGTACGTATTTACGTTTGTTTAATCTGATTGTTGTGCTTTATAATTATGTATCCAATTACAATTCCAATCAATCAGTAGTGTAGTTATCAATCAAAATCCTTACTGATCATTATCCTTAGTGATCATTCGACATCTGAACGTTTTTAAGCACCATTCAACCTCTGTGGGACATAACGACCCGGGAATCCACTATATTCCAAGGGAAATTGCATTGGTTTTAGACTGTTTGAATTTTATTATGGTTGACCATTCACAAGTGGTTGACTTGTGTAATAAACTTGACAGTTTGGAACGGATCAGTCCCTTCCGGTTTAGTATTATTCTTCCTTACCTTCTCACTAAGTTTTTCCACCATTGTTTCCAGGTTCTTTAGGGTTGTGTCGTGATTGGAGAGACTTCTATCAGTGTTTTCATGGAACTCTTTTAGCCATTAATCTTGTTCCTTTTGTCTTTGGGCTGAAGTTTCCAGAAATTTTTTAATGGTCTCTTAAATATTGGGTCTTTTTCTCCATAAGGCCCACGGTTATAGTTTCTAGCAGGTCCTCCCTGATAGCCATTACTATTTCGATTATCTCCATAAAACGGTCGATTTTCTCCATATTTAGCTTCTTCGATTGTGTTTTATTCATTAATGTGAGGACAATTCTTGGTGAGATGTCCTCCCCCATAGCTTTCACAACCTACTTGGATGGCACGAACAGTCTCTCTGATTTTTAACATATCTCGACTCAGATTTTCAATTTTGCTAGTGATGGCTGCAATTCCGTCAAGATTTTCGCCTTGGTTTCTTCTGCTTCCTCCATCGTGCCATTTCTTGGAATGATCAGCCATTTTTTAGATGGCTTCAATTGCAAGAGTAGGAGTCATGCTCGGAATTGGTCCTTGGTAGTCCAACATCTGTCTTGTAGTCACGTTGATTCCTTTGTAGAAGATGTTGACCTTTTGCTGGTTTTTTAGATCATGTGTAGGACACTTGTAGAGGAGATCGTTTTATCTATCCCAGGCTTGATACAACGTTTCATCGTCTTCTTGCTTGAAATTATGGATCTCCAAGAGCTGGTTAGATATCTTGGACGGAGGACAATACCTCTGGATGAAGTGCTTCTTTAGAAGAGCCCATGTATCAACTGCCTTGGCGGGCAATCTTTTGATCCATCTTCTTGTAGCCCTAGTAAGAGTCATGGGGAACACCCTTAGCATAACAGCGTCATGAGACACACCCGGAATGTTGAAAAGGCTTGCGATGTTCAAGACATTTTCAACATGCTCATACGCATCTTCGTCCCTGTTTCCTGAAAAAGGGTTAGTACGAAGCTCCCTCATAAATTGATCTTTAATCTCGAAACAGACATTAGCTCCAATTGCCGGTCTTACGAGCCCCGGCCATTGTTCTTCTCTTGTTAACGCCAAATATTCCTCAAGAGTGAGGTCATCAATGTTAACAACTTCCATGGTACCTAAAACTTGAAAGAGATCGTGAGAAATTGAGAAAATTTTAAAACAAAACAAAAATGAAAGACTTAATAGAAATCCTAATATAACTCCCTGGCAGCGGCGCCAAAAACTTGATGCAGGTTTTACTGACCAGGTTTTAATATTTATAATTACTCGTTATACCTATGGTCTACCCTAATGCACTAACGAGCAGTGTACCCGGTCGTGTGTAGTGTAGTATTTTGGTAAAACCGAGGCCGTCCCAAGAGCTATGTGTGCGGATTTAAACTAAGTATAGGTGTCACAGATTTTAATATGCTTTTGATATAATTAACTACTAAAGAAAATAAAGGTGAGGGTTGTAGTCAATAGAGGAGAGGGGTGCTAACCTAGTTACTCATCCTAATTAGTAGTGTTTACGTCTAATTACTTCCAATTACTTCAGGTGGGGTCAAAGTTGCTAGGACAAGATTTGGTTAGTTCGTCCTAACCTATCAGCAAAGGGTCCCAATAGAGAAATCAGGTGACCCGTCATAAGTCCATTTGTTCTTAGTCCCCTAAGCCAAGTCATTAAGTACCACTACATGCTAGATTTATAAGAGTGAGTGCCCGGGCGCTAGCAACTTAAACACTCACCCCCTATTTCTTAAGTTTATCCAAACGGTAGGTGATCCGTTGGTCAAATTGCACAAGCAGAAAGGGTCGTCAGTTGGTCATATCTTACTCGTCCCATCTCAGTCTACTTACTTAGCGTCAGTTGGTCATATCTCCTAAGTAACTAGACACTACCGCCATTCAAAACTACCTAAACAAGGGTAGCTACCAACAAACTATGCATGCAAACATAGGAATGGTGTGTCATTCTTATATACGAGTCTGTAAGTGTCCTTAGGGACTGAGGTGAGGGATATCACCCTCATCCTATGTACCTCAACGTTTTTTGGTGTAATGAATTTTACCGGGGTGAAATAACCCTTTTACCCAAAAAAACTATGCATGCAAACACTTAGAAATAATTACACAGAAGCAATGTAAACGCAAACAAAATAATTAAGGAATCATAACTAGGCCAGCACTAGAGGTGCTTAGCCGCTCATATTAACTAAAATAATCGATTCAATGTTTAACATTACGAAATACATGAATTGAAAATAAAGAAAAGATAAAATGCTAATGCTTATCGTAAGGGAGTGATTTCTCCCTTGGAGATAGCTCCGTATGCTCCTTTGGCATCGACTTCTACTCACGTTCACTTTGTGTTGTGTGAAATGGGATGATTTGAAATGCTTGAAATCGTGGGGTATTTATAAGCCAGATCTAGTTACATCGTAACTAATTATAAGAGTTACACCGTAACATCCATTTGCACTACAACTGCTGGTTACGACGTAACTATGGAAGGAGTTACGCCGTATCTTCAATAAACCTTGGTTACTCCGTAATTGATGCAATAGTTACGGCGTAGCTTGCAGCGGCGCAGAACCTCATTTGACCTAGTGTGTTACGTCGTAATCTTTAGAAAGTTACGCCTTAATCTTCTATTGAGTTGGTTTTTTGAGCCATGCTTTAGTTACGGTGTAATGAGATAGAGGAGTTATGCCATAACTACTTAAAAGTGAGCATACTATGATAAATCTTCAATAAACTCTCTAAATCCGCATCTCTTTAGCTCCAATGCTCGTATTTTACTTGAAAGTGAAATATAGAGGAAAACAAGCGGAAATCCATATAAATGATATAAAATACGGGCATTATCGAGGGAAATTGACACTTAATATTCAGGACTATTTGATGTTATCAATGGCCATCATGATCCAAATTTGTTAGTGTGCCCTCTTTTGGGGCTCTACCTGATTTTCATGATCATCTTTTCTTTGATTGTGTGTTCTCTTTTTAGGTTTAGGTTTTTTTGAGGATATTTACAGGTTTTCAGGATATTCTAGATTCGTTGGACGATGTGATTCGATTTCTTATTCCTATTTCAAAGTCTCGGTCTGTTAAAAGTGTTGTCTCCAAGAAAGAAACAACAGGATTTTCAAGCAGCAAATAAGATTGGAAGTTCAATTATTGATGTTATCAAGTCTACGGTTCGGCTCAAGCTTCAAGAAGACGTCGAATACGAGAGATTTATTGCGAGTTTGGCAGCTGCCGCTTTCTCTGTTACATTCCTAATGGCGAGTTCCTGTTATTTTGAAGATTCTTAGCGCTGGTGGATGGCGGAGAGTGGTGTTTCATTGGCTTATGCTATTGGAGGTCGTGGTTTTTCGTTGGAGATACAGGTGAGTGTTGTACTCTTTTTCCCTACTCCAAGGTTTTCCCATTGGGTTTTTACTTGGAAAGGGTTTTTAAGGAGGCAGGCTCATCTGATTCATCAATCTCCTTCGAAGAGGTGGACTGATATGTGTTGTTCAAGCTTAGCTTGAGGTTAATGTGGCACGTCAGCCACATTCCATTGTACTTTATTGGTTGATTTTTAAATATATTTTACTAGGGTGAATCCCTTTTACCCAAAAAAAAATCCACCCTTCAGCCTAACTTAAGCCCAAACTTAAACTACTCTATACCCGTTACTTACCCGTTTTTCCCAACCATACCCGGTCAACCTACCAACGAAACCAGTCAAACTTAATATAATAAACTTCCCCCAATACCCTTGCCCACCAAAACAAATCAGGCACTGTTCATCATCTTCTCAACTAAAATTCCTACCATGCCCTTCACTTCAACTTAGTACTAGGAATCTCTGTTCCCACATGTCATAGGGATTGCCACCTTGGCAATTCGCAGCACTCTGATTGGTTTAAACACCTCATCAAACTGATCGAACGGCTGTGGGTAATAGAGATGATGTAGTTAAAGAATACAGGGTCATGATTGGAGCTTCTGGATCATTCCATGGAATCCTAGGATCATCTCATGCTCAGCTATAAATAGAAGCCCTCTTCTCTCACAGAAATTGTCCAATTTTTATGCATTTAGAAAATCGTTACCATGTTTTATTTACTGCTTTTTCTTAGTTAAATAGGTTTTTTAAATTAAGTTGTAATTTCAGTATTGTAGTTTCAACTTTATTAAATGCAATTTTATTTTTGGTTTTAAAATTCCTTGTCTCAATTTTAAACTTTCATTTACTGTTTGCTAATGTTTTTTTTGGTAAAGGGGAGTAATCCTGCACCCTGGTAAAGTAAATTAACTAAAAAATTGAAGTACAACGGATGAGAGTGTGTCCCTCATCTCAGTCCCTAAAGACACTTACAAACATTAATATAAGAATAACACACCATTCTTATAACTTACAAAAATGAACCTATCAAAAATGACAAAAGTAAATAAAACATTACAATACTACTCAAGGCATGTGCTTGAGTCTTCTATATCACTTTGGCGGTCCACCAACTTCCATGAAGAATCCTCCAACTTGACCACTCATGGATCATCAATCATGAGATGATGACCATTAACGGATGAACATAGGGTTTCCCAAACCCTAACTTCCAAGATAGACAATCACGAGACACCAGAATGAATGATAATGCAACAGATTCGTGATTGTGTGATTGAGGTTTTGAACAAGAGCCCCCCAAAACTTAACTTCTGTCAACAACATGAATTACACCAATCAAATTATAATCCATTAGATACGACACCAGATCATGATTGGTCAGCCATGCTTACACCACCGCAGCTCACATGATCATGAGGAAACGATACGTGTTTGCCAGACTTACAATCATAAGGTTTATGAACAAACCCTAACTTATAATCAGGTAGCGATCATAAGGTAGCGATCATAGAAAGTGTTAGGAATAAAGCTAACAGTTACCACTGATAGGATTGTGGAAGACACTGCTGAAGAATGCATTAGCAGTGGAAACACATTACCACTGCTAGTACATATTATTACCACTGCTATTAGGATAATTTTTATGTAATCGTATATAGATAAGTATAGAAAAGATCTTGTGTATATTCTATATAGTTAACATTATACTTATCTTGTAAAGGACTCCTTGTGCTATAAAAGGAGATCCTAGGTCATTGTTCTTGGTACGTATGCTTCAAGGTGTAGCCCTAGTGATAAGCAAGATCACTCGTATTATTCTTAATAATATTGGACCTTTGTGTTATACTGTTCTCACTTACATTACATCATCTGCTAAGTATTACTAAGTATATAACAACCGAATAAGAGACCAATCCATAGCAAATCGAATTTGAAACATAAACAAGGGTACAAGAGACCCTAACTTCCAGCATAGAACATAAACAATGGTGGCCGCAATTCATATGCTAGAGTTCTTATGCTAGAGACTTTAACCATCCAAAAGGAGTAAAAGCCATGCGTAATCAAACTAGACACACAACAGCATGACCAGCTAATAACATCAAAGTTCTATCAAACAAGAAACCAGCAAGAGAATGATGCCACACAGCGAAGAAGACACGATATACTATCTCTTCATATCTGTATAGTAAATACCAAAGACGTTCGCCCTCTAGCATCATGCAATCACCAATAACTAACTACCATCCCATGCTCTAAACAACCAGACACCAACTGAATGAACCACGCAAGATAGGTGTATGTTGTTGATGCAAAGGAAGCTGCCACAAACCGATCAATAGGGTTATACCACACCCTAACTTACAACATTCAACTTCCATCTCTCTTAACCCACGAACATATTCATAGAACATCAGCATTGAACAACCAGTCAAAAAACAAACCCTAGAACGGGTAAACACAGATCTGGAGTAGATCACGAACTAGCAAATAAAAAGAAACCTAACCCTAACAGGGTTTTGTTTATCGTTAAGCATAATTCACCCCAAATAATCGACCAAAGATAAACCTAAAAAGGTTTAATCATTGAAAGAACAGGTCCAATCAAATCGTACCAGAAAATATGATAAACCGACATAATAGTACGCACCAATCATAAGAAGCCAATAAAGAACGAAACCCTAAAAAACTAGGGTTTTTTCTATGAAACAATAAAGGTAATCCAACCCTAAATAAAGATCGATGACATTAAAAAACGTCCAGAGAAGACGAATTAAAATAAAATTGATTGAATTAAGGATATTAAGGGTTAAGAAAAGCCTCCAGCCGCCACATCTTGACTATAAAACAAAAGAACACGATCCTATTGCATACCCAATAACAGGTTAGAGGGTAGAGAGGATGAGAGTGGAATTGTTTTTGGCCGGAAAAGGATGAGGATATGGCGGCACCTTTTATACCTTTATCTTCACTCAAGTTAGTGGCTCTATATTAACTCATGAAGACATAGAGCAAATTGATGAAGATGACTTGGAGGAGATGGATATAAAGTGGCAAATAGCTCTTCTTAGTATGAGGGCTAGGAAATTCTACAAGAAGACTGGCAAGCCAATTCGCATCAATGGTGGAGAAACTGCAGGGTTCGATAAAAAGAAAGTAGAGTGTTTCAATTGTCACAAGTTGGGGCATTTTGCTAGAGAATGTAGAAGACCAAGGAAGCAGGACAACAGGTCTACTTGGTATAAGCAAAGGAAAGAACCAATTGTGGAAGAACCAAAGGCAATGCTGGCAATTGATGGTGTGAGCTATGATTGGAGTTTCATGGCTGATGGACAAGAGGAACAACCTTCAGATGCTGCTTTTGTGTCTACAGAACATGCTCTCATGGCTTTCTCTAACTTTGAGGTACAAAACTTTGAAAGTTGTTCTAAAACATGTAGGGCTTCTAGAGAATGTGAAAGGCTTAATGAATCTTATGAAAACCAAAGAACATAATTGTTTGCTACTAATTATACTGTGTCAAACCTTAGAAGAGGCATATCTGTATTAGAGAAACAACTAGAGCATTATAGAGAAATTGAGTCAAAATAAAATGATGATATGATTGTTCTTAGAAGAAAGTTAGATCATAAGATAGCAGTGAATGAGGCACTAAAAGAAGAGCTTGAAAGACATAAAAAGATAAATGAGAATGTCAATTTAACTGTTGACACCTGTTATTAGCAGTCTAAGTCAATTGATAAAATTTGAAATGCTCAAATTACTAGTAAAGTTAAGTCTGGTATGGGATACAATATTGTTCCTCCACCACTAAGGGGTGTTCCATCACCTCCTGGCATAGATTTAGCTCATACAGGTCTAGAAGAATTTCAGGATCCGAATCTTAAATATGGTCCTCCCAAATTTGTGAAAAGTGAGGAAGAGGTTAAGCATGAATCTGATGTTTTCGAAAGTGCAAGTGACTCATCTGTTGTAGATGAGAATGCTAAAAAGAATGTAGAGGCTTCTATCCCACAAGTTGTAAATACTATTACAGAGGAACCTAGGAAACAAGCTAATAAACCTAGATCAACTGTAAGGTATGCTGAGATGTATAGGAACAAGTCATCAGCTCCTAGGGGTAACTAGAGGAGTTGGAATCATGTAAAATCACAACAACTAGGTAGTGAGTTTGTGATGTACAATAAAGCATGTTATATCTGTGGTAGCTTAATCATTTACATGCTAATTGTGACTATCATGTTGGGAGAAGGGAAGTTCATGGGAATAAAAGGGTGGAGTCTAACAGGTTTCAAAATAAAATACACCCTAATTCACACAGTAAAATGATCCCAAGAGCAGTTCAACTAAGAAGTGGACCTAAAACTTTTGCCACTACTAAAACTATTAACACTGCTCACCCAAAATCACCTGTTACAAGTGCAAAATCCAAAACAACTTTTGCAAAATCTGCACAAACAGGGAAAAGGTCTTTTTATGATAAAAGGGTTCAATATAACCAACAGTGGGTACCTAAAACTAAATCAGCAGTTACCATTACTCAATCAAAAGTTACCACTGCAAGGGTTGTAAACAAGAAAAGGGGGTAACATGGGAAATGTTGTGAAGGCCTCAAAGACGTTGGGAATGGAAACCTAAAGGAATTACCTCAACAACCAATCCTAATGGTGTATCAATGACCTTTGATAGATTTAACTATATTGATACACGAGGCAGATCCAAGTCAATCATGGCTTGGGTCTCCAAAGGAGACTAACTCCTTTCTTATATGTGCAGGAACATCCAAGGACAAAGAAATCAGATCAAGGCTACACAGACAGTGGATGTTCAAGGCACATGACTGGCAACAAGTCCTATCTCTCAAATTTTGAACACTATGATGGACAGTTTGTCAGCTTTGGAGGTGGAGTTAATGGAAAAGTTACTGGTAAAGGGGCCATTAAAAACTGGCAAACAACACAGAGCTTTTTGCAGATAAAAGAAGTAAATCACAATCAGTATGATGTAGTGGAATTTAAAACAAAAGACATGGTATTATTTTTATTAATAAAGCTGCATCTAAGAATGCAGAGATTACAACCATGGATCTTACAACCAAAAGACTACTTCACATGACCACTTCCTAACACAACCTACATCGCCACATCCTACACTAGCTACTCCATAGGCTTCTTGCCCTTGCCCTCATAGTCATGCTTGTTCTTCTGTGCTCTCTTCCTCTTGTTTTCAAAGGTTGGCTGCATTCTTCGACAAGCAAGACCAAAAACTTGTAAAGGAGGTCTTGGTAGTCTTGCATGCTTCTCTGGGATGGATATCTGCTTCATGTTGGAGAGAGCTGCTCCCAATGCTTTTGGCAGTGCCCTTGGAAACTCCTTGGACAAGGAGTAGGTCTCATCATCATCATCATCTGATGAACTGGAGTAGAACTCAAGAGAAGGTGCAGGTTTGGCAATAGGTGCAGGATTGATAGTCTTCTTTGTTGGCTTCTTGGAAGAAGTGCTTGTAGCCCAGGGTGGAAAATAACCTGCCCACCCTGATGCCTCTAAAGATGACTCAGAAGCCATCACAATCTTTGTATCAGAATCAGAAGAGATGTCAATGATATTGGAAGGATTGCTCATGGTGATGTTTAGGGATTTTGTGAGTTTGAATGTGTTTTTGATAAAGACTATGATGTGCCGAGCCCCTTTATATAGGCAAAGTCGATCATAAGGGTTCATTAAAGGATATATTCATTTTTCCCTATTTTGGTAGGTTGAAGAGTAAATATAGATATTATCGGGTTGACTTTGGGAAGATATTTTTACATAGTGGCTTAGTTAAAAGTAACTTTGGTTAAAACAAGTTGGTTATGCATATTCTTTGAATTATACTAACACTTGCAGGTACATAACCAATCTTGGCTGGGAGTTGATCATAAAAGGTGTGTAACTGAGACACACAACAAATGGTTATTGATTCACCATGTCTAATCCACATAAGAATCAACTAGTCCCGAGCAAACGGCTACTAGTAAAGACTTAACAAATCCGTTTATGGTTGATAGTTTACCAAAAACTATATGGTTATCAACTTACCATATTCTTTATGATTAAGAGTTGGCTAGTCCATAGCAAACGACACATGGTAAAGACATATCAAATCCGTTGATAGCTGGTAGTTTGCTAAAAACTATAATGAGAGCAGTCCAATTTTCATATGTTTTATTTACCACTGCTCTTGAAAATTTTTGTGAAAAATTAACACTGCTAGTTCACAGTTTCCACTGCCAGTGTTATTTTTACCACTGATGAACTAGCCGTTACAACTGTTGTGTCTGTAACAAACTTTTTACTAGCCATTGAGAGTAACTCCTTTCTATACTAATAGGGTAAATATTTTAGAAGATTATCTACTTTCCTATTTGCAATCTTTCTTCAAATTATGAATCTCTTCTTTCAATTGTGTAACATGTTTATCCTTTACTTGTGCCAAGTCTTTCTCCAAAGATTCAACATGCTTAGTTAGTTTGGTACAAAGTTCCATCAATTCCATAGGTTGCCCACTGCCCTCAACACTTCCAACTGTGTGACCTGTTGGGAGAGGTGAATCATAGGGCATTGGCTCAGACTCACTCCTAGTTGGATGAGGTGGAAGCCTGGAACCACCACTGCTTGTTCCTAAACCAAGAGGATCAGGGACATGTTGTGTTGTGATGAGAGGAGTTGGCTGTTTTTGCCTCCTGTCATAAGTGTGAGTAACTGGTGGAGTGTAGATTATGTTTGGAACTGTGAGTGTGGGTGTGGCTTGAGATACAACTGGGATTGTTGCATCTTCACCCTGTACTTGTGAAATCTTTGCAAGCATTTGAGGAAAAAGTAGTTTAACAACCCTATTGCCATCCTTATTCATGTTTTGAAAAACTTTAGGCTTAAGGTAACGAATTTTATAAACTCTTGTATGGGGTTGCAATTAAAATTCATTTAACACTGCTTGCACAAACCTTGGATACATCAAAAATTTTGTTGAACTCTTTACATTGCCTTGCATACTTGTAAAAATATATTTAGACCAATTAAAAATCCTATCAGTGGCTAGACAAACCAAAGGGTAAGCCATTCTTGAACTGAATTGTTCATAAGAAGTTTTCTTAGGACTTAGGCAATGTAAAAGAGTATGTATTAAAAATCTCCAATGAGGACAGAAACCAGTCTTTTTGAAAGTAGCCTTTTTGTCAGTGGTATCATACCCCATGGATAAAAGATGCTCATGAATTTCTGGCATGGGTAATGTGATGATACTGTTGAGATCATTCAATTGGAGAATTCTCCTCAAGGATGACTCAGTAACATCAATAGTTACCCCATCCACTGTGGCTCTAAGAGCATCCACAGTTTCATGTGTGTCTCCATCTTCAATAGTGATGGACGTAACAGAGGTCCAAAACTGCTTGATTTGAGAGACATAGATTGTGGGATTGAGAAGTAAAGCATACCTTACATGAGTAGTGTTTAGAAAATCTACAATCTGATGAAAAACAGGGCCACTCTTGTCGTTTGACTTTTCCAAATAGGCCACTTGGTTGTGCTCATCTGCAAAGGTGATTGGAGCCATAGTATCTTTTGATGAAAAATATGTTGTGTGAGTATGAATTGAATAAATAACTTGCCAATTGAGAGTGAAAGATATATACTGTTAGGGTTTGAGAGTTTTGCGCAAGAAAGATTATCTAAGGAAAAGATTTATCTTGAGAGGATAAAGTTGCAGGGGTTGAAGCAGAAAAGGAGACCTGCAAAGATTGTGATATCATCTCCATCCTCACCTCATGATGGTGACTCAGAGGGCTTCAGTGATGATTTTGGGAATTCTCCCAAACATGGGAGGAAAATAGATGCTGAAACTAAGGGGAGGAAGATAGACTTTGGAGATGAAGGTGATTTTAATTTTGGAGTTACTGAGAATGTTGATACTCAAGAAGAAGTTCCTCAATAGCAACTAGAGCAAGCAATTTCCACTGATACCATTCCCACTGCAGAGCAAGCAGTTCCCACTGCTAGACAAGATATTACCACTGCAGATGAAGAATTTGAAAAGAAGAAGAAGGAGAAAGGTAAAGCAGTTGTGCAGAGTAAAGAGAAATCAAGAAGGAAGGTTTCAAATAAAGAACAAGCTCAAATTGCTCATGATGCATAAGTTGCTAGAAAGCTCACCGAAGAACAAGTTGCAAATAAGAAAAGGCTGGATGAGATAGAGATTGCAGACTTCATGGAGGCTAAAAGGCTGGACAGGATGGAAACCACTGGTCCAATGGATGAAAATCCAGTTTCCACTGTTCCACCTAAAAAATTCAGAGAAAAGACTCCAGAGTTTACTTATGTACCTATAGAACAAGATATTGATTTCTTGATTGCTAATGACCGAGTAGTCAAGAAGAAGGCAATTGACCTAGTTGCAGATAAATCCTTAACTGAAGAACAAAGAACTGCACAGTTGAAGGATTTCATTCAAATGAAGAATAGCCAAGCACTTCAGGATGCAATTGGTTCAGTCAGAAAGGGTCAAAAGAAACCAAGACAACCAACCAAGGCACAAGTTATCTCAATGATGAAAGCTTATTGTTGCAGTGTTGGTGGCTGGAAAAAGCATCAGTTCAAAGAGATGACTGATGATCAGGTTGAAGGTATCTACTACAGGGTTAAAAGGCAAGACAGTGATTTTATCCCTATGAATTCTGAAGAAGAAGAAAGAAGATATCCTCATCTGAAGAGAAAAGCCAAAGATAGTGAACCTCAAACACATAAGAAAACAAAATTTGCTGAAGAACAAGAAGTTCAATCTGAGAAATTCACTGAAGAACAGCTGACTGGTATGATTTTGATTGAAGAAGAAGATTTTTATCTT
This sequence comes from Chrysanthemum makinoi, assembly GCA_910596185.1. Classification (NCBI taxonomy): domain Eukaryota; kingdom Viridiplantae; phylum Streptophyta; class Magnoliopsida; order Asterales; family Asteraceae; genus Chrysanthemum; species Chrysanthemum makinoi. The sequence continues at coordinate 130,129,743 of OU343220.1, forward strand.
GAACCACTGCAAGTCAGACATCCTGTTGTTGATTGGGAAGTGTACACTGATAGTAATTTTGCTCCAACATGGAAGATTACAAGGCTAGGTGGTGAAACTTCATCAAAAATTCTGTTTGAAGACCTTATCAAAGCATGTGACAGACATGATTTGGATACATTGTGGAGATTAGTTTAAGAAAGGTTTGATGCTGACAAGCTTAAAGATATGAAGGAAATGCAGTTATGGGTTGATCTAAGAAGGCTCTATGAACCAGATGTTAATGATGATTTCTGGAAGTTTGAATCATCACAATGTACTGGTACAACATGGACTTACTATGATTCATGTGAAGTTCATTATGTTTCTACAAAAGATGGAGTGGATGCATTTATGTTTGCTGAGAAAGAATACCCACTCAGAGCTGGAACTCTCACAGTGATGTTGGCTACAAGAATAAAAGTTCATGAAGATAATAAGAAGGTCAGAGCTTTGATACATAGGATTCAGGATCAATGTTCAAGAGCTATTCAGGCTTTAAGAAGAAAGTGAAGTGTTTAGGAAGAATTCCCTAAATCCTTAGAGATGATGCAGAATGAAGAAACTTATTGATTTGCAGAGAAATCATAAGTTTAGGGGAGGATTGTTGGGAATAAAGCTAACAGTTACCACTGATAGGCTTGTGGAAGACACTGCTGAAGAATGCATTAGCAGTGGAAACACATTACCACTGCTAGTACATATTATTACCACTGCTATTAGGATAATTCTTATGTAAACATATATAGATAAGTATAGAAAAGATCTTGTGTATATTCTATATAGTTAACATTATACTTATCTTGTAAAGGACTCCTTGTGCTATAAAAGGAGATCCTAGGTCATTGTTCTTGGTACATATGCTTCAAGGTGTAACCCTAGTGATAAGCAAGATCACTCGTATTATTCTTAATAATATTGGAGCTTTGTGTTATACTGTTCTCACTTACATTACATCATCTTCTAAGTATTACTAAGTATATTCCGCGTACTTATTAATATAATTCAAAGTATCACTAACACAAGGTGTGTGTTTAGATCCATCAGAAAGCCAATAACATATGCAAGATAAAGTGGCTTACTGATCACACTTCGAACTTCCAATCATTACACCACATGCTAAAAAAATCCACTTGCCTCGATTAGGCAAGAATTAGCATGACAGACCCGATAAAAAAGATCGACATTCATCTCCCCAAACCCACGCAGCAATGAACATAATCACAAACACAACCGACATCAACATCGACTAACATTGTAAACAAGCAAACCCTATCATTAGGGTTATCTCCAGATCGATAAATAAAAACCAAGCCCTAAAAAATTAGGGTTTCGTTTTTCATTGAGCATGTCAATCCGAATCAACCAGCAAAAGATATGGAAACAACGCGCATAAAAACCCAGCTCATACCAATCAGATTAGATCAAAAAGATCCCATTAAGGAACAGTGCAAGTGAATACCAATAAACCAACAAACTACAAACCCTAAAATAGGTTTTATAGATGTGATAAAAGAACCATCTGATCAAAACCTTAAAAATAAAGAATCGATCAAACAGTAGTCATGTAGAAATCATAAAGATATATCAAGAAAAAACATCAGCCGCCGTCTCATGAAAGAAAAAACACAGCCCCAAACAACGGATTGCATACCCACATACGAAACAGAATCATAAGAGGGTAGAGAGGCCGTGAATTGGTGGTATTATGGCCGGAAAGGGAAGGGAAAACGGCGGCCGGATTTCTCCATGGGGGAGAAAGAATTAGGGTTTTTTTTACGTTTTTTCACTGTTTGCTAATGTTTTTAAGCTCTTACTACTGTTTCATTAAGCTCACTTAAGCTCTAATAGCTTATTATGAGCTTAATTTTGTTTAACTACTGTTTAAATTTCAAGAAATTCAAAAAGTCAAAAAAGGTCAAACAGATAGTCAAATATAGTTTAGCTTGATTATAGCTTTTTAAGTGTTAAGAGTTAATTTAGATTAGTCATTTTGTTATAATAAGTCATTTTCACTCAAATTCCTTCAAGTTTTGTAGTTTTATCTGTATAAAAAAAAAAAAAAAAAAAAAAAACTGCAAATCAGATTCTAAGTGTTTGGAATAAGAACAATATTGGTGTTAAAGCATTTTGGTAATTCTAGTTTTCTTAAATCAGTTTCAATTTGGAATGATCAGTAGTTTAAGAATATTTTGATTGAGTTCTGGTTAACTTAGATATCTATTAACTTAGGTTTAATATTAATCTGTTTTAACATAGATGCCATCAGTAGTTTAACTTATCCCAATAAGCTGTATTTGAGTCAAGTGTGAATGCTATTTTAGTTTCCAAATTAGTTACCAAATCTGACTTTAGCTTTGAGTCCAAAGGGTTAAAGTCAAATTTGCATTTTACTCAAACTTTTCAAAAGTAAAAAAAAAAAAAAAAAAAAACAGGCTTTTAAGCTCTTTACCAGATCTCTTGTTTGCTTGTTAATAAGTCAATGAAGTGAAATAAGTTGTTTTATTTGCTTTTGGGACATCAGTTTTCATTTGGTTGGAAGTTTAGAGTTCTTTTGGATTGATTAATTTGTGCTTAAAGAGATCATGTCACTTAGGTTGCTAACCAAAGTAGTAAACTGCATTCTCAATCAGCAGATTTCATAAGCTTCCAATAAGCTCTTAAAAGCTCCTTAAGGCGATATTCGAATTCTAACCCTAACCACTAATTCTATTCTGCCCTATCCTCATTCTTGTTGCTTTAAATCTGTTTTTATTAAACATTCCATTACTGTTATGTTTTAATTCTCTCAGGTTTGTTGCGATTAAAAGTGTTGCTAGGGTTTAGTCGTGTTTTTTAGGGTTTTCTGGATCGAATTTACTTGTTCACATATTATCATCATGAAGGAGGTTGGATAGCGTACTTGTGTGTTATTGCATGCCTTAACCTGGTTAAGGCTCTTGTTTACTGAAGTCGATGTGGATCTTCTTGGTTTTCTGTTTTTTTCTTGTTCGTTTATTTTTAGGGTTTCGTTTATACTTCTTCTGGTTTCATGGATAAAGGTGGTAATGTTAAGGTTGATTTGGATGCGTTGAATGCAAAGATGCAACAATTGAAAGACAATGAGCCTAATAGTGATGCTCCTCCTAAGCCTAAGATGGCAACTAGGGTTTTGTGTAACCCTAATATGAGGAATGATGAGATGATCATGTGATCAGTTGATGGGTCAAATCTGGGTGATGTTAATGTGTCAAAAGAGTCAGTTGGTGGGACGATTCCTACTGCTATGGGTGAGGGTAACATTGGTCCATATACGAACTCTAATACTATGACTTTTACTGAATCGGATTCCCTATTTTGGACTGCTGATGACACTAGTGAGCCTATGCCAATTAGTGTTGAATTTCCCACACTTGAAGAAGCTCATAAGGTAACGAGTGGTGGTGCACCTGTTAGGACTAATATGGTTAATGCTTCTACGCTTCTTGGTTCATCTTCGGATTTATTTGGTATTTCTAAGCAGGCATATGATTACCCCGATGTGGAGGAGGTTCCTAATGTGTTTAATCTACCTGGTGGTGATGGGGTAAGTGTGGCTAGCAATGCTGGGAAGTTCAAGGCTGTCATGAATAGTTGTTCGAGCCCTATTGTTCAATCGTCTGTAGTAACTCAACCTATAACTTATGTTGGAGTTACTAATGCGTCACAATCTACGTCTACTATGGGTACTCAATCTACTCCTTTAAAAGGTAAATCGAATTTTCGTACTCTTAAAGTTGATAATATATTTAATGGTGTTGATGTGTCTATCCCTCGTAAACTTGTTGAAACAATTAGCACAAAATTTGATAACACCTTATATGGATACTTCATTGGTAAGCGTATTGCATTCCCGGTTGTTGAATACTTTGTTTGTAATAACTAGGCTAAGTATGGTCTCAAACGTATTATGATGAATGCAAAAGGTTTCTTCTTTTTTAAGTTTGATTCCCAGGTTGGTTTGGAGGCTGTTTTAGAAGGAGGTCCGTGGATGATAAAAAACAGTCCTATTATTCTAAAGAAGTGGACCATGAGTACTAGTTTAACGAAGGAGGAATTAACCCATATCCCGGTATGGTTTAAACTTCACGATGTCCCACTGCAGGTATTTTATGAGGATGGTATTAGTATCATTGAAACATATATTGGTAAGCCTATTATGCTTGATTCCTATACTAGCTCTATGTTTATTGATTCTTTGGGTAGGAGTAGTTTTGCTCGTTGTTTAATTGAAATTGATTCTCATGCCCCTCTAAAGGAATCCATTACTGTCGGGGTCCCTTATGTTATAGACTTAGTTTTTCTTCAGAAACTATTAGGGTGGAATATGAATGGAAACCTCCAAGATGTGATGTTTGTTTATTTTTTGTCGTTCTGTTGATACTTGTCCTAAGAAAGTTGTGACTACACCGGTTTTTTGGGTAAAGAGGAGTAATCTTGCACCCTGGTAAAATATATTAACCAAAAAACGTTTAAGTACAATGTATGAGAGTGGATCTCTCACCTCAGCCCGTTACATGGGCAATAGACACACACCTACAATGCACTATCCAAACATACTACATAAGAAAGACATGCCAGTCTTATGGACTACCAAACATCATAATTACTTCCTACCACGACCTAAGAGATTAATATCATACATGTCACAAAAATCCTCCAAGTGTCTCGGTAAATTGTAGACTTGAGCAGCATAATCATCAGATATGAAATCTTCTATAGCTTAAACCCCCCACCTCCCCCAGAAGCCATATATGTAGCCATAGGGTTATCCGGCTCCATAACCTCATCCTCATCACTATCAGAACAAACCACATTCTCGACTTTAGAAAACGGATTACTTGCCTTAGTAGAAGAAAAAGTCATAGTCTCAATAGGCTTAACAGCCTCATCTTTACCATTGTTAAACAAAGCACTCACACAGTTAACTTGTGATTCCTTACCCTGAGATCCATCCATAACTGCTTCCTTATTACAACCACTAGAATTCTCTAACTTAGCCTTGCACTAGTAGAATCAATCACAGTACTTGGGATACCAGTATATCAGTATCTTGCACATCAAGAGTCCCAAAAGAGTTAGACGTAGTAATTCATCAGGTTTTTCTGAACCATTCCATCCCATCCTGATTTCTTTATTCGGTTTATGCATTCAAGTTTGGTTTATCACTAATCTAGGGTCTTATTAACAAGATTAATCACTTGATTGTATCATTATAATACGGAGGCTGGTTAGTTTTTTGGGCGTTATCGTATAAAACCCTAACTTTCAGTTAGGGTTTTTTTTCTCTTATCTTGGTCGTTGTATGGTGTTGCTGATTTGAAGTCGATTTGGTTGTCTATTGTGTGATTGTTTGCGGGGTATAGATAGATGGAGAAAGGATTTTTTAACAAAGATTGTTCTTCTAGGAAAGTTGCAAAAGTAGCCACCAACTTGACCGATCAAGTTGGCTTGAACATAGAATCGAATCTGTATACTAAGCTGGATATTAATGCGTTGGATGCTAGGTTAAAACGTCTTAAAGGTGAACATGGAATCGATGGTGATGCTGCTGCTCCTAAGTTACGGAAAGCTGCTAGGGTTGTTCGAAACCCTAGCACTCTTGATGGTAATCAGTTTGGGGACAGTCCGTCTGAATCTATTTGGATTACTGCTAATTTGGAACAAACAAGTCATCTTGACCCATGGGTGAACTCTAGTTTGGGGCTTGATATTGATAAGGATGGTACCTCTATGGGTGGGTTGGATTCGAGCACTAAAGTGAATTTTATTAATGTTGTTGTTCAGGATACTTGTTTGACCTCGAATTTGGTATTTCCCAGTGTTGCTTCGAAGGAGGGTAATTTCATTGCACCTACGAATGTGGTGAATGCATCTACTTCTGGTCATAACGTGAATGGTAGTGAAAATGTGCCTAACGAGGTAAGGTCGTTTGCTAATGTGTTAAACCCGAAATGTGTCACTAGGAAAATTAACTTTCGACCATTGGTGAATGAGAATCGTATTGATAATCATGATACGGTTCTTCCAAAGGCTGTTATGGAGGGTGTGTTCAACCGTTATGATAATACTCTTGTTGGCTTCTTTGTTGACAAGAATATTGCCTTTCCTTTGGTCCAAAACTACGTCACTAACACGTGGGATAAGTTTGGGTTAAAAAAACTTATGAAGAATGATGATGGTGTCTTCCTCTTTAAGTTTGATTCTAAAGAGGGTGTTGAGAATGTTCTTCAACGGGGCCCTTGGATTATTCGTAATTCTCCTATCATCGTCACTAAATGGACTCCTGACGTGTTATTGTCCAAAAGTGAGGTTACCACAGTACCCGTGTGGATTAAATTGCATAATGTGCCATTACTTGCATATTCAGAAGATGGGTTGAGCCTAATTGCAACACAGGTGGGTAAGCCGATTATGTTAGATGCTTTTACTAGCTCCATGTGCGTTGATTCATGGGATCGCATTAGTTTTGCACGTGCTCTTGTGGAATTATCCTCAGAATCTGAACTAAAACACGTGGTGACTATGGCGATCCCTAAAAAGGACGATAGTGGTTTTACTACAGCAAGTATCAAGGTTGAATATGAATGGAAACCACCTCATTGGGTGGAATGTAAAGTGTTTGGGCATGTTAATGCATGTTGTCCTAAGAGTAATAAGCAGCAAAATGATGTAGCTCCCACCTCGTCTTTGGAAGAGCCTGATGAAGGTTTAAGGTGGTTCAGAATCGGAAAGCCAAACTCAAAGGTAGGAAGATGTCTAGTGGTATTAATATGGGTAAGGGACCTAGATTTGCTCCAAGGAAGCTGGTATATGTTGCAAAGACGAAGACACAGGAAGCTTCTACTTCTAATGTTAATACTAGAGGTACGCCTATTACTACGTCTAACTCTTTTGGGACTCTTGATGTGCAAGATACTGATGATACTGGTATCCCAGGTACTGTGATTGATTCTACTACTAACGAGGCTAAGTTAGAGAATTCTAGTGGTTGTAATAAGGAAGCAGTTATGGATGGATCTCAGGGTAAGGAATCACATGTTAACCGTGTGAGTGCTTTGTTTAACTATGGTAAAGATGAGGCTGTTAAGCCTATTGAGACTATGACTTTTTCTGCTACTAAGGCAAGTAATCCGTTTTCTAAAGTCGAGAATGCGGTTTGTTCTGATAGTGATGAGGATGAGGTTATGGAGCTGGATAACCTTATGGTTACATATAAGGCTTCTAGAGGAGGTGGGGGGTTTGAGCTAGAAGATTTCATATCTGATGACTATGCTGCTCAAGTCTACAATTTACCGGGACACTTGGAGGATTTTTGTGACATGTATGATATTAATCTCTTAGGTCGTGGTAGGAAGTAATTATGATGTTTGGTAGTCCATAAGATTGACATGTCTTTCTTATGTAGTATGTTTGGATAGTGCACTATAGGTGTGTGTCTGTTGCCCATGTAACGGGCCGAGGTGAGAGATCCACTCTCATCCGTTGTACTTAAACTTTTTTTGGTTAATATATTTTACCAGGGTGCAGGATTACTCCCCTTTACCCAAAAAACAATCAGCCAGAAAGAAGCATGCATGCACAACCAGTAATAAACGTAAAAGTAAACCCTAACTCAAGAGTTAGGGTTTAAAACAAAAAAAATACCAATCCAATTCAACCTGTTGATCCACCCATAAGCAATTTGCATGCAATAAAATCTGTAATATATTAAAATAATAGAATTAGGACAACCGACCCTCGATTAATATACTAAATGGACAAAGTCGGTGCACATGCAATTCAGTAATCGTAGCAGGGTATAATAATAGCAAAAACGACAAACTAAGTAAAATCAGCGATTGAATGATATATAAAGATTATAGTCACCAACCCATGATTTAAGAATCAACCAAGTAACTATAACCGACCCACGAATGTGATGAAGAATAAAAAATTAAAAGACTAAAGATCATTTGTAGTGTAATCGTAGAGAAAGTGTAAAACCCTAATCTCTCTCTCTAGGCGATTTTGAGCCCCCACTTTTGAATCAAATCTGATTTCAATTCTTCCAATTCCTATTCGTTTTTTTCTTTAATCTTTCTTTGATTACTGAATTATAACGGGTTAGATCAAGGTTTGATTGGATTGTGGGGTTGGTTTCACTTTGCTATATTCCATAAATCGCTCTAGTGGTGGCGTGATATTATGATGTTTTTATGGCGGTTATCTGCTGTATGTTGTGCTATATCAATCGATTGTTCTACCAGAATATTATATATCGATCTGATGAGGCGGCTGATTCCTTGATGTTAATGAAACCCTATTTATTAGGGTCTCGTTTTGCTGGTGCAATGATGCTCGTGATTCTGAACGTTCACCCTTTTTTAGGGTTTGTATATTGATTGCTGGTTCTACATCTGAGTTAAGTGGTATGTACGTGGGTTTTAGAGAGATAAAAGTCAAGTTTTAGGGTACTCTTGTTCAAAAACCTTTATATTACCTTCACAGACATGTATCGATCATTACATTATATTGTTGGTTCTGTGATCGTTATTATTGGAAGTTAGGGTTGGTTTACCCTAGTTTTTTTTTGGTAAAAGGGTTAATTCACCCCGGTAAAATTCATTACGCCAAAAAACATTGAAGTACAATTGGCATGGGTGATTCCCATGCCCTCAGCCCATTACATGGGCGACAACAACTGCAAAAAGCAGAATCAAACACAGCTAAATGCTGAACTAAACAATTACACTTAAAAACAAATCTAAATGTAACTAAAAAAGGTTCTAAGAACCACATCCATAGTGAGCAACTCTATCTTCAATAAGCATCCATACATACCCCGCGAGTGCAACACCAACAACCACTTCCAAACGTACCATAGCACCACGAAAGATGCTAATAAAAATACAGACCATGTGCAACCGCAATTAGTATAACGCATGATGTACTCCAAAGCAAATGGATCTGCAACAAGAGAATAGGGTACAACCAACCCTAACTTCCAAAGTGAAACAAAAGTAACAGGGATCACCAAATACATTGTTAGCCTTAATAGTTTATATTAGAAGTGATGGTCATTCACGATTAGGAACTTTGTAACGTGTGTTAGATATCGTGATAGAATAGTCAACGGGCTCGTGGATTGGACAAAGCTAAATGGCTAGGCGTTATGATTATGCTAGCCGTTTGAAGCTTAAGTATCCAAAGCCCAATCCATGTCCAACCCACGAAAAGCCCAAGCAAAGCCTTTTAGGGCATCAAGTCCCTTGGACTATAAATACCCCTCAAATGGTCATTTGAGGGGTGTGCTTGAAAGTGAGTGTGTGTGTGTTTTTCCTTATTGAATATACAACATCTTGTGTTTATCTTTTCTCACATCATACACGAATCTTATATCTTCAAGTCACCATCTTCCTTTCTTTATTTCATCTTCTTATACGTGTTTGTGTTTGGTTTAACGTGTTCTAAGCAAAACGTGGGTATTGGTTTGTGATAAGGTTGATAGATATAAGGTCCTACAATTGGTATCAATCGCCTAACAATGGTTTAGGAGTGTTTTGGTTGAAGTTTCTTAGTAGTGATACGCGTAGCTTCGTTTTACATATTTGTCACGCTTAAAGGTTTTATTTTTGCACTTAAATCTTCAAGATTCTTATGGTCTAAGGTTTATATAGTGTTAAAGATTCTAGTTTTGGCAAAAAGTTCGAAGCTTTACGCGTTTTGGTTAAGTTTTAAACTCGTATTTGGTTTTTGGTCATTTCTACTCGTAACTTTTCTAGGCACTTTGGGTGAAAAAGGTCAACATTTTTAGGTTATTCGAGTGTTTTTAAGGCTATCTGGGCAAAAGAAATCATTTGAATCGTTGGAAATTTCTTACGAGTAGAAGTCAAAAAGTCAAAACCCTAGTTTTCTACTCGTAACTTTTTGGTGAAGAATCTTCGTGCTATAACTGTTACTCCGTGCTTCCCTCACTTGGATAAGTGTGTGGAACACTTCGACTTGTGGATATCCCTTACGCCGGTGTAAAGGATTTTTGGTTCTTAACCATAGTTTACGCATAAGCTAAAAGCTTACGAGTAACTCTACGCATAACTTCAAAATTACGCGTAAGGTTTACGAGTAACTTTTTGTCTACGCATAAGCTTAAGGTTACGCGTAAGATACTTTCTACGCATAAGGTTTCTACGCATAAGGTTTCTACGCCTAAGGTTCCTACGCTTAAGGTTTCTACGCATAAGGTTTCTACGCATAAGCTTCCTACGCATAAGATCCTACGTCTAAGCACCCTTTCCTACTCGTAACTTCAGTTCTCTACGCCTAAGCTTTTTCAACTCATAAGGTTTAAAAAAAAAAAAAAAAATTTTTTGGCGGGAAAACTTGAGTAAAATTTAAATTTTTGAGGAGACTAAACGTTCAATTTTTACGCGAAATTCAAATTTTGGTTTAACTGTGAAAATTTTGGTCAAAAATTCAAATTTTTGGGCCTAAATTCAAATTTTTCGGGTCAAATTTGGCGTCAAAATTGTCATAACTCAAATTTTTCATACGACCTTAGAATTGATTTTTATAGTGAATTTCAAATTTTGGGCGAAAACTTTTTAAGAACCGAGTTTACGAGTACGACTTTCAGAATCACCTCAACCGGGCTTAATCTTCATCAACCACAACTCCTTTATCGTTGAATCGATCCTACATCAACTTTATCAGATCATACCTTCATCAATGGCAACTCAACAAGATATTCATGCAGCCGGTGCTGAAAACCGTCCTCCTATGTTGGAAAAAGGATGGACCCTTCAAGCCTCGACAAGTTAATGAACCTGGAAATCCAGATGCAACACCTCCCACCACACCATCTTCTCGTCTTCAATACGAATCTGAATACACTGCAGAGGAACAGAAACAAGTCGAAGCAGATGACATGGCAATTCATATTATCCAACCGGGTTTACCAATAGACATCTTTGCTGCGGTAGACAGTTGTGAAACTGCTTTCGATATGTGGTAACGTGTTAGACGACGTGTCATGGAACGTAAATTGGTCATCAAGACATGGAGAACAAGCTGCTAACTGAATGGGAAAAGTTTACTTCAACTCCATGAGAATCCATTGAATCCTACTATGGAAGGTTTTGCACTTTGATGAATGAGCTTATCAGAAACAAGTTGGCACCCGTAACAATCGCTCAAAACATCAAGTTCCTGAATAATCTTCCAGAAGAATGGGGACGATATGTCACTATTGTCAACCAAACTAAAGACTTACATCAGGTGAACTTTGATCAACTCAACGATTTTCTCAAACAAAACCAAAATGAAGTGAATGAAGTCAGGCAAGAAAGATTAGCAAAGAATCATGATCCATTGGCACTCATGGCAAAGACTCAAACTTCTGAATACACAACAACAAGCTTCATCATCTTCCACTAACAACAACTTGCAGCAATACATCCCTCAACAACAAAACTATCCACCTGAACAACAACATTACCAAGAACAAGGAATCACCGATCTTGAAATGGAACCAGAAGGAGCTTTGTCACAAGCATTTGTATTCTTGGGTAAAGCATTCACAGGTCGCTATTCCACACCAACTAACAACAACCAAAGGATTTCATCAAACACTCGCAATGGCAAATTGCACCGGGTGTGAACATGGGCAATCAAGGTCAAATGGTTGGAGTTATTGGGAATCAGCAGAGATATGCTACTGGATTTCGCATGGGTAATCAAGCGGTTCCGAATCAGGTAATCGATGGGTCAATGTTGGAAATAGAGTAGTGGGTAATCGAATGGGAATGTTGCAGCTCCAGTCGTTGGGAATTATGGAAATGTGAATCGGGGTAATCGGTTAAGTGTTATAACTGTCAAGGATTGGGTCACATGGCAAGGAATTGTCCAACTAAGCCGAAAAAGAAGGATCTTGCGTATCTTCAGAAAGTTATTCTGTTGGCACAAAAGGAACAATCTGGACTTCAATTGAGTGCTGAGGAACATGACTTCATGGCTATTATGGATGATTTGGAAGACCTCGAAGAACTCAATGCGAATTGCATCTTCATGGCAAATCTTCAGGAAGCTAAGTATGACACGGAGTCGACTCACCTCCCTATGACGCCAACGCAGATCGAGGTACCAATCATCGATCCATGCTATAACAATGTCATATTTGATGTGTTTACTCATGACGAACAAGATTCTGTGACATCAGCACCTACTTATGATACATACATGGACAATCCGAGTTGTAGCAATACTAACTCCGAAACTCTAGATGTGGATCCTAGTGGAGGTTGTGTGGCACAAAATACTGAGACCGATGAGGAAACTCGCGCTTATTTTGAATCATTAATCAACAACTGTGGCATTGAAATTGAGAAAGTTAAAAGGTCAATCGCGATGTTAAGGCCGCGAATGCCAAATTGACCGCTGAGCTTGAGAGTTACAAAGAGAACGCAAAAGCTTTTGAATTTCAGAAAAACAAAGAATCAGAATTAGAAATTGGTTATCGAAATTTGGTTTCTAAAGAAAAGAATTGCAAATCAAGTATAACACACTTGATGTGAATTTCAACTTGAAAATTAAATCTTTAAACAAGGAAATTTCTGATTTAAATAACCAACTTTCTAAACAAAAAGAAATGTTTTCTAATCTTGAAAAAGAAAAGAAGCAGTTGATTACTGATTTTTCAAAACTAGAAGATTCTCTTCTTGATGAAATTCTTGATAAAAATGAAAAAATCCAAACTTTGGAAAATTTGCTTCTTAAAACGGGTCATTCTGCTCAAACAATCAAGATGCTTTCTAATCAAGTAAATCCGCGTTTTCATACTAACAATAGAATGGCACTTGGTAACGACCCTTCTTCTTTCCTCAAGAAAGCTCGAAATCTCGAATGTGTTAAACAATGGAAAAGCTTTACATGAACCCATTATTGTTCGTGATTCTCTTGAAACGTTAGAACTATTTGAGGAGAGTAGATCAAAAATGAAACAAAAGAATCCGGAAATCAAACCAATTGATTATAACAAATGGAACAAAATTAACGGAATTACTTTTGTCAATCAAAAAGAAAATTCAAAGTTCTCCATCACACAAAGTGTTTCAAACAAAGAGTCAACACCTGCTTCAAAATCTGTTTCAAAACCAGCCGTTGTCTCAAAATCTCTTTCGAACATTGAACAAATGTCTTCAAACAATCCTTTTAACTCAAGTGATGCGAGAAGTATTTTAGACAATGTGAAAACGAGAATTGTGGATCTTCAAGACACTGTTAAAACTAAAACCACTATTACACCTAATAACCGGTTCTCTAGTTTTGACATCGAACAAAGAAAGATTTTTGAAACTCAAATTGCCCCTCACCAATGCCATCGTGCAAGGGTAATTCATTTTGAACAAGCGTTTTTGAAAGAAACAGATGACTTTGTCAAGGACCATAAATCCCTGGTAAAGCAAGCTAATGACTGTGTTGAACAAATCAAAGTTTTGGAAATTTTAAATGACTCTCTTCAAGATGTTCTCGACTAATGATATTATGTCCATCATTTTGCAAACATATTCTGTTGAAGATCATGAAAGACTCTGAGACCTCCGAAATTGTTTCAAAATATGAAAAAGCTCTTGAAAAACTTGAAAAGAAAATGTCTCATATTTTAAACAACTTGATCAAAAAATCGAGGAATGCAAGTATGACAAATTGTCGTATGAGCGTGCCTACAATGACATGAAAGCGAAAAATTATCTTTTGAGGGCTCACCGAAAGTCAAAAGGAAAGGCAGTGGATACTTGTGATTAAAAACCATTGATGCATGGAGAAAGCAAATGTTCCCAAACCGTTTCCAAACCAAAATGTCTGTTTCTATGCCTCCTCCAAAAGTCAATGAGAAAAATGTTTCATCAAAACCACCACTCCACCGCACTACCTAAACAAAATGTTGATAAGGGAAAAGCGGTTATCGAGAAATCAACAGTTTTAGCACCCGGCCTTTTTAAGATGAGTACCACTAATGCGTCTGCCTCCACATCTAAAACATCTGGAACAAACGTCATAAGTTTAGAAAAGCACTCTAAAGAGACTAGGATAGCTGAAACCACTTCTCTAGATAAGATTGTGAATCCTAATGAGTGTGCCTTACCTTCTACAGGACTAGGAAGCACCTCTAGGAGCAGCAGACTAAATCCTAAGAGCAATACAAGGAACAATAGAGTCTCGCTGGCCTCTAAGAGTAGTCGCTTGAATAAAGAGAAGAAAGTAGAAGAACACCCTAGGAATTTACCGTTTTTGAATAAGAAAGACATTTCATCTGAATGTAATGAACCTATGAAATCTGCTAAGTTTAATGAATCTGTTGAATCTGTTTGTTTAACTTGCAAGAAATCTTTATCTAATGTTCATGATGATTGTGTTTCTAAGAATGAGATTGTTAAGCCTGTTAAGAAGAATGTTCCCAAAAGAACTTATGCTAAACGAATAGGAAGGCTAGTTGCGAGACTTAGGCTTTACACTACTGATAGGGAGCATAATGTTTACTTTAGGGATGACATTTGGAAACCCACAGGTAGAACTTTCACACTCGAGAATGGTAGAATGAGTGATGCACCTGTCTTACATATAGACAACTTCTTTGAGTGTGATCAGGATTTTACCTCTAACCCAAAGGAACCAAAATCACAACGGTTTCCAAAATCTTCTTCTTCTATTATTGGCAGGTTATCGAAATATGTCTTTGGATCGTCGACTCGGGTTGCTCCATGCACATGACCGGGAATCAAGGCTGATCAATTTCGTCGGAAATTCATGGGAACCGTGACGCTTTGAAATGATCATGTAGCAGCTATCATGGGTTATGGAGATCTACCTTTTGGAAATTATTTGATCACTCGAGTTTACTATGTCGAAGGGTTGGGACACAATTTGCTTTCAGTCGGGCAGTTCGTGATGCGATTTAGAGGTTGCTTTTAGGAGAAATGCTTGCTTCGTTAGAAACTTGGATGGCACTGATCTCTTAACCGGGAATCGTGATACAAACTTGTATGCTATCGACATCAACAAAATGGCCTCTTCATCACCAATATGTCTTATGACACGAGCATCCGAACACAGTCCGGTTGTGGCACAGACGGTTATCCCATCTAAATTTTGACACCATCAACAAAATTGCCAAAGACAACATCGTCAACGGACTTCCAAAATTCAAATACACCAAGGATCACTTATGTCCATCATGCGAACAAGGAAAAAGCAAAAGAGCATCATATAAACCCAAAACCGTACCTAGTTCCGAAGCAAGGTTGCATATGTTGCACATGGACTTATGTGGCCCAATGAGAGTTGAAAGCATTAATGGGAAAAAGTATATTCTTGTCATCGTCGATGATTATTCGAGATATACATGGGTTAAGTTTCTGAGATCAAAAGACGAAGCACCATGCATCATCATCACCTTTCTGAAACGCATTCAAGTACTTCTTCAAACTCCAGTAAGGGTTGTAATAACAGACAACGGCACGAATTCACTAATCGAGTTAAGAACTTTCTTTGAAGATGTTGGAATTACACATCAAACATCAGTTGTTAGAACTCCACAGCAGAATGGGGTAGTTGAAAGAAGAAATAGAACTCTTGTGGAAGCCGCTCGCACAATGCTAATCTATTCTAGTGCACCGTTATTTCTGTGGGCTGATGCTGTTGCACGCTTGTTTCACTCAGAACCGATCCCTCATCCATCCAAGATTCAATAAAACCCCATATGAGCTTGTGAACAACAGAAAACCGGATATCTCTTACTTTCACGTATTTGGCGCTTTGTGCTATCCTACGAATGACAGAGAAGATCTTGGAAAACCGAAAGCAAAAGGTGATATTGGCATCTTCATTGGATATTCAGATAACTCGAGGGCATTCAGGGTGTATAATAGAAGGCTAAGGAGGATCATGGAGACGATGAATGTGAAGTTTGACGAACTTTCACATATGGCTTCTGAGAGACTCGCTCTATAACCCGCACTAAACCCAGACTTCGACACATCGGTTCAGACTCGTACCTCAAAGAGCTCAATCAACTTCGATTGACAATCCTAAAGAACAAGAATGGGAGAATTTCTTTGAGTTAATGTTCGATGAATACTATGGTGGAACTTCGACAAATGCATCAAACCATCATTCCGCTGCACCCGCTCAACATCATCCTCCACCACCAACAGAAGATGCATCTACAACGGTCGAAACCAATGCACCAACTCCATCTACATCATCTACATCTACTACAGTTATTGCACCCGTTCTACCCACAGTTGATGAGCAAAATCAAAACCATAACGATGCAACGTTAGATGACGACTTATTTGAAAACCCGTTTGCTACGGAATCAGCTGAATCATCTTCATGCTTACGAGAACCATCTAATTCGCATACGTATAACCAACGGTATCCTTCTACTCTGAAGTGGACTAAAGACCACCCGATTGAACAAGTTATTGGTGAACCTTCAAGGCCAATTCAGACGAGACGTCAACTTGCCACCGATTGCGACTTGTGCATTTACCTTTGCTCAATTAGCAATATAGAGCCAAAGAACATTCGTGAGGCAATGGCAGATCCCGCATGGATAGAAGCAATGCAGGAGGAACTTCTTCAATACCGTCTACATGACTCGTGGGAAAAGGTTCCAAGACCCATTGACGTTCGAGTCATTGATCTTAAATGGTTATGGAAGAACAAACGGGATGAAGAAATGACTGTAATTCGCAACAAAGCTCGTCTTGTGGCCAAAGGATACAGACAAGAGGAAGGGATAGACTTTGAAGAGTCATTCGCGCCTGTAGCTAGACTAGAAGCAGTCAGGATATTCTTAGCCTACGCCGATCACAAAAACATCACGGTTTATCGATGGACATTAAGACCGCGTTCTTGAATGGAACTCGAAAGAAGAAGTGTACGTGAGTCACCAAGGCTTCATAGACATGGAACATCCAGACTACGTCTACAAACTCAAAAAGGCAATCTATGGATTGAAACAAGCTCGAGAGCGTGGTATGACGAACTGTCCTCTTTCCTTATCCTAAACAATTTCACCAAAGGCACAGTTGATCCTACCTTGTTTACACAAAAATGCAAAACGACATTTTGATTGTTCCGATTTATGTGGACGACATCATCTTTGGGTCCACTAATCCGAATCTTTCAAAACATTTTGAAAATCTCATGAAAAGTAAATTTGAAATGTCCATGATGGGGAACTAAAATTCTTTCTTGGTTTACAAATACATCAATCCCCTCGTGGAATTTTTATAAATCAAGCTAAATATACAACCGAGATTTTGAAAAATCATGGTATGGATAATTGTGACTCGGTCGAACACCAATGGTAACTTCACCAAAAATTGGAGCCGATTTGTTTGGGAAACCTATCGATCCAAAGAAATATCGGAGCATGATTGGTTCTCTCATGAACCTTACTGCTAGTCGACCGTGATATTCATTTTTTGTTTGCTTATTAGCACGGTTTCGTGCAAAGCCTACCGAACCTGCACCTCAAAGAGGTTAAAAGGATCTTTCGGTACCTGAAGACATCCATTCAGATGGGACTTTGGTATCCGAAGGAATCCGGATTTGATCTAATTGCCTTTTCGGATGCACCACGCAGTGATCAAGTTACAAAGAAAAGTACATCCGAGGAGCACAATTTTTGGGTGAAAAGTTAGTAAGCTGGTCTTCAAAGAAACAAGATTGCACTGCACCATCAACCGCTGAAGCTGAGTATGTGTCTCTATCTGCGTGTTGTGCTCAAGTTCTATGGATGAGAACGCAACTCACAGAATATGGCTTTACTTTCGATAAAATACCTATGTATTGTGACTCGAAAAGTGCCATAGCCATATCATGCAATCCTGTTCATCACTCAAAGACTAAGCATATCCGTGTCCGCTATCACTTCATCAAAGAGTACGTCGAAAATGGTACTGTTGAATTATTCTTCGTGAAGACAGATTACCAACTCGCCGATCTATTAACTAAAGCCCTTCCAAAAGAAAGGTTTGACTAGTTAGTTCGACGAATTGAATGCTAAGCCTAACCCCCGAGGAGTTAGAACGTCTTCTCGATTCTTCTTGAAAATGATTTTCCAAAAGCTTTCACAGTAAATATTTTTGAAAAAAAACAAAATACAAAATTTGAAAACCAACAAAAGCAAAATATAAAAATATAAAATTTTTCAAAAATACAAAACAATATAAAATCAAAAATCCAAAAATATTCTTCTCACGACATGTCTTTCGTATAATCGATATTCAGACGTTTCTAGAAATGTCATTCAACAATGATACGGGTATGTACAGATGCTTGAGCGAGAGTTCTTTATTGTTTTCTAAAACATGTCGTTTCTCAAAATCTCTTCAAATAATGGCTTTCGTATACATCAGTACGAAACCCGGACCGAAATGATGACTTTTGATTATTTCAGATCAAAACTCGTGTTTTCAAAGAAAAATGTAGTGTACTCTAAAAGATTGTACATTTAAAAATGGTGAGAAATCATCATCATCTTGAGCACCTTTTCAAGATTGTTCAAAAAGATTTTCAAAATCTTTCAAAATACTTTGTGCTCAAGATAACTCCCTCTCAAACCCTTTAATTGATTATGCTTTATTAAAGGGGGAGTATAAAACTAAAATGTTCCATACTCATGCTTAAATCAAATCCGTTTGTCTCCCCAAAAGATTCTAAAATGTTGTTTAATCCGTTGATATCAAAAATATCACGAATATGCTATTTTTGAGGGGGAGGAGACGTGATTAAAATGTGATCAAAAAGTTTAATGATCGTGGTTTGAATCTCAAAATGAGCTCGACTCAGACGGAACCAATGAATTGACGAGCAATCATGTACCATCTCGAGAAACTTTCTATGACTTGACCAGGACGGGTAATAATTTCAAGCTAGTTCTCTAGTGATGTAAACGTGTCTCGAATCGGTCTAGTTCATTTAAAGTCGATCAATTCAAAAAGTGCAAAATCTACCCTCTATGTGCGATTTTCAAAACATATAAGCACATGTGAAGGGGAGTGTTTCTGAAAATATAAAACTCACGGAGTGTTTCAAACATGTTTTCAATTATAAACACTCTGAGAGATTTTCAAGAAAAATGGTTTTATGGCAACAATAGGACAGTCATGGAGTCATAAGGTGACTAAGGATAGGAAACTCGTCCTATGATCCGCCAGAGCCGGAGGGATCTACCCAAGGACATCACCAATTGTGTAGTATTAGAAGTCCTTAGGTATGATTGAAAAAAGGAGTAATGTGAGAAAGGAGAAAGAAGGGGTTGAAGAATTAAAAAGAAAAGTAAAAGAAAGGGTGAAAAGAAATAGCCCTCCATATTCAACCTTAGGGCAGAAACCGGGTTCAACTCATCTGCTACTAGTTGTCACTAGATGACACTGGTATTGAAGACAAATACGTCATGGACCCAGGACGACCTGTACTAAACCTTCTAACCACTCAATTCCTCTTAAAAGGATTTGTTTCATTCTCACTGGGAACCCTACATAATCTATTGACTTTCTCTTAGAGTTGGTTGATATTGAAGAAGGAGACCCTCTCCCTAGTCTCCGCTTAGGAAAACCAAAATGCACTAATTGAGTCTAGAGCCACGAGATTCATCAAAAGATCTCATAGGAACACATGACATGACATCGCTTGTTGTTCATCATTAAGGACACGAGTGATATATTATAGAGTCCTACGCAGATCTTAGCAATTTGCCAGAACATTTATGAGAAGCTTCACATCTGTGATCTTCAATGACTGAATGGAAATTCCCTGCCGTGGTCAACATCAAACGCCCGACAGCAGGTCACTTCGGTAATTCTCCGTGGATTACGCTTAGTGTGTCTCAAACGGTCTACAGTCGTGAGGTGATGCTTCGTGTACCTCACGACTCATCTGAACTGTAGATGTACTTCGGTATATCGCGTTATCTCACTTGTGGGACTCCAGTTCAGGAACGGCCTTTGTAAGAATTAGAGACGTGTTTTCACACTATGCTGTTAACACCCTCGAAATTCAAACTTGTAAGTGCCGGAATCCGCTTATTACTAACTTGTTTTATGTTTTCTTCTTAAGGAAGCTCCGGAGCGGATGGATCGTGCAGAATCGCAACATGCTCATACCAACGACACATGAAAGTTCTCATCACAATCAAAGGCTACACAAAGTTTAAAGACTCGAGAACTACATCATTGGTAACCAAAAGTCAAATAGAAGTGTGAGCATGGTGGAGAAAGACGTGGAGACACCTAACCAACGAAGTTGACAACGGCAGACAACCACATTATCTGATCACAAAGCATGAAGGAACAAAGATTCAAGACTATTCTATATCTACACACAAAGTTTGAGCTCAAGAAAAGTAAAGACCTAATCAAGTGGAGCATCATTTGAATGACCACCCCTTAGGGGGAGATTGTTAGCCTTAATAGTTTATATTAGAAGTGATGGTCATTCACGATTAGGAACTTTGTAACGTGTGTTAGATATCGTGATAGAATAGTCAACGGGCTCGTGGATTGGACAAAGCTAAATGGCTAGGCGTTATGATTATGCTAGCCGTTTGAAGCTTAAGTATCCAAAGCCCAATCCATGTCCAACCCACGAAAAGCCCAAGCAAAGCCTTTTAGGGCATCAAGTCCCTTGGACTATAAATACCCCTCAAATGGTCATTTGAGGGGTGTGCTTGAAAGTGTGTGTGTGTGTGTGTTTTTCCTTTGAAGTAATACAACATATTCTCACAACATACACGATTTTATATCATTCAAGTCACCATCTTCCTTTCTTTATTTCATCTTCTTATTAGTATAAGTGTTTGGTTTAACGTGTTCTAAGCAAAACGTGGGTATTGGTTTGTGATAAGGTTGATAGATATAAGGTCCTACATACATCAATCAGATTAAGGGAGAACCCGAGACCCCAAGTCACATAAGAAATCATAATGAAGACCATGAAACCGGTCGTCTTTAATAATAATCTGCTCAAGCAGAACTTCCATCAATACTAGCGAAAGAGTGATCATAGAAGCCACACTACGGCAACATGACCAAGCCTAGTTACTTCCAATCAAAACCAAAACATGCAAGGAAGAATCTGCCCCGATGTAGCAATCTAGCTGAATCACACTATAAGGGTACCATTAAGCCATCACCATGAAGCATGAAAAATCAACACGACCCTTCATGTTAACACCAAAACAGAAAAACCCGCATGACAATCCCCACAACAAGTTGACTCCCATCCAAACACGATGCACCCAACACCAATCCATAGCAATCACGCCTAAATAAACTTGAAGCAATAGGTGATACGGCAACAACAATAAAACATATGTTTATAGTAGAAACAATTAACCGCCACAAACATAACTCCATCGTATTAGAGAACATTGCATACAAATCTTCCAACACCAAATCAGATCATAATACGAATGGAATTCATCAAAAAATAGGGTCCACCACCCTAACCTCCAGTAATAATGGACAAGATACCAAATAAATGATAACCATAAGTCCATACTGGAGCTGAAGTTTTTGAGCAAGGATACCACGAAACTTGACATCCCTCTCTCTTAACCAAATAGCTCGGTAAACACAATAGGGTGAACAACCCTAACTTCCATAAAAAACGTACATAGGACCAAAAATAGACGAGTAGCACAGGTCTATGAACACGCCGAAGGTTTTTGAACAAGTATACCCACAAACTTGACTTCCATCTCTCTTATGCCCACTTACATAAATCACCGAACTTATATAGAACATGCCAATGAACAACCAGAAATCGAATCACATGAAAGATCCAAAAACCCACATAAGGGTTACATAACACACGTTATGCGACCAGAATCGAAGAAAAGAATGATACCCCTAACACCGCTTAAAACAAGAGGTAAAGGAAAATCAATAAGGATATGATTGGTTGATGATTCTTGCCACCGTCCCACTATCCAAAAGATACAAGATATTGATAAAGAATCATGCACAAATTAATAACATTATTCCACCGTCCCACTATCCTTGCCACCAATAAATAAAACCGACAACAAAGGATGGGCAAATAAGAATATTGTCGATACTAGAAAAAGTTTATTGGTATTGATATTAAATACTAATTACACCGTCCCACGATCCAAAAGAGTATTATTCTCATACATGGGGGACTTGGGCTGTATTCGTGTTTATTTGGTCTGTAATACGATGGTTTTGGATGTTAGGGTTTCTGTAAACCTTATTATCGTCTCATACTGTTCTGTCCAGCGCATGTATTCTTTTGATCATTTATTGGTAACTTTTATGGGATGAGGGTGCAGAACCAGTTATGGTGGGGCTGTGTTTACAGCTTCATTGAAGGGTAGGGTGTCTTGGTGAACCCTATGCCACACTTCTACAACCTGGTGTTATATTTTGTTCATCATGATGTGGGTCGTGTTTGTATGATGACTATGACGTTAGGGTTTTATGCATACCCTATTTTCGTTTTTAAGTCTAGTTCTGTGATTGGGACTGATTTAAAATTTATATGTTAGTTTATACTGGTATTGTAAGGAAAATTACTACTGGTCGTATGGTTTGTCTTGGTGTTTAGGATGAAATTGGCTGGAATGGTTATCGATGGTGTCTTGTTCGAGTTGTCTTGGACGTATGACATTGCTTTTGGTTCGGCTTGGTTTTATTTGGAGGTTAGGGTTTGTTTAAACCCTAGATATCATTTTTCTGATGGGCTCTTGGTTTTTCTTTGCTGATCAGGATCACTTTGTGGCTACTATCTCATTGGTTCAGCGCGTCTGCATGTTTTGTTGGTGGCAATATTGGTTATTGTTGGTACGAGTCTTTGTATGTACAAGCTTGAAGGCTAGATACTTGGACTTGTGGTAAGTCGTTGGATTCCTGTGGTATGGGGTTGCGGACTATCTTTGGTGTTCTTTCATGCCATATTATACGTGAATTCTTCGTGGAAGATAATGTGGATTGCCATAATGATTTAGAAGGCTCAAGTGATTTTACTTAAGTAGTATTGTATTGTCTTATGTACTTTAGTCATCATTGGTAGTTTCATTTTGTTAAGTTGTAAGTATGATTTGTCATGCTTATATTGAGAGTCTGTAAGTGTCCTTTGGGACTGAGATGAGGGATTCACCCTCATCCTTTGTACTTCAATGTTTTTTGTGTAATGCATTTTACCATGGTGAAAAATCCCTTTTACCCAAAAAAATATAGAGAAAGTGTTAATCGCCGATTTTCTTTTCTGTCGCCACCTAGAGAGATTCTATCTTCAATGTGGTGTACTTTAGAGTGAGAAAAATATAATTGATGGCTAATCGACTGGAAGCTTATAACACCCCCAAAATCACAATGTGACAGCGGAAGACTATTTGGGATATTACTTAGAGGATCACAGTCATAAGTCATAGAAAACGACTCTAAAGAGACGTTTTTAATAAAACATTGTTACCATTTCATAAAACTCAGTGTTTTGGAACACAAGAGAAAATACCACAAGTTTTGAGTTTACATAAAAGATAGTTCAAATGTTTACGAAATGATAACTTCATTTAAAAACAACACCACTTCCAGCGTCCCATGACGTCCACTCCACGCCTTCATGAAACTCTAATTAGTACCTGAGATGAACATGCTTAAAAAGATCAACAAAAGTTGAGTGATATTCATAGGTTTAAATAAATGGTTGAACACAAGTAAAAGATGTTAATTGCTTCGAATACAATCACCATGGAAAACATAGATTATTATTATGCGCTAAGCTCATGACACCAAACTAACTGCATACACCCAATTCGGTGTAAGTAATAATATTGCCCTCAGAGATGGAATTGCCAATTCCATAGTTAACCAAATATAGTGCGCCCCGGTTATTTCCGATAACCGAAGTCGGGTCGTTAATTCCCATAGTACTATCCACAATATGCGCGTTCACTCGCAAGTGATTAATGGTTCATGATGTAAGGGACTTATGGCAGGCAACTTAGGCTATAATAATAATAATGATCGGCAAGCATACGTTTAAGAAAAGACTTGTGTTCTAGTTTATAGCATGCATCTCCCTCGCGGGGTTTAAAAGAAATAAGTAAAGGCGAGGCTATGAACTCACCTTAGCAAACAGAATCCGAGTAGTGTAAAGTCAAGTGGTATGAGCACGAAGTACCGTCACGCGACCTATATATAGTATGGTAAGTCTTAGTTTATTGTTTTTATTCATGATTTAATGTATTGAAAACGGTTGAGGTGTTCTCAAGAGTTTGTGTTTATTATCGCTTGTGTGGCAATGGTTAAGTTTAAATAAGTTTCAAAACGCTTGTAAGTTTTGGCTCTTGGGAAAGTGCTTACGTATATAATTATATGAAAATAGTCTTGACGAATAAGTCCTCGGTTTGAAAGCAACCGAATGACTAAGTAAAAAAAAATATTCACGAGTAAAGGATTTGTGATGTTTCATATGTCGTCGTTAAATAATAAATATTTACGTCAAGTATTTATAATATAAGTGTTTATGGTCTACTATAAGTATTTATAAGTGTATGAACACTATATTAAATTATTGGGTGATAAGTAAAAAAAAAGTTTATGTTATATTTAATATCTAGTTTTCGTAATTTAAGCAAATTTTATGAAAATAAACTAAGTATATTATTTTTTTACAAAAATTGGGCATGACCCGTCCGTAATTATTAGTTTTCCAACTGAAATTTAGTGACCCAAAGTATTCTTTATCAAAATAGGATAGATAAAAATATATAGTATAAGTAAGTAAAAGAGGTCTAGTAATATGCTACTAAGAGAGTGTGTTATTAAGTTTTTAAATGGTTCAAGTGCTAAGAGTGAAAAGTTCAAAAATAATTAAATGGTAAAAGGGATGGCAGCAGGAGTCGAACCCTAGACCTCCAGATTAACAGTCAACGCCCCTACCATCGAACTAGCCCATCTTTTGTGTTATATTAACGAAACAGTTGGTATATATTAAGTTTTGGCACAGTGGTCTCCTTTACATCTTTTACAGTGAACAATATATCAACTTTTACTTGTGTATAAAATGGGTTTGTGCTTAACGCATGAAAACTTAGATCCAAAAGTAAACAAGCACTTTGAAACCGAAAATAAGCTATAGTTAAGCTAATAGGAAAACTTTCCAAAGATGAGCCAATACTTAAGTTAACTTTATATCCATGTTTTCTTAGTCATTTTTAGTTCAAAATAACTCAAAATAATCTCAAGTTTATGGGGGTGTCGAGTAAGCAAACAAATAAGCACTAGCTTATTTTCGAGATGTTTACAAGTATTAACAAGTTCAAGATTACCACACAAGTTTTTAAACGCCATCTTAGTCATTTTTGCATGTATATCTAATGTGCATATACATGTCGTGCAAGGAAGATTTTAAAAACTCATTTTCTAGTTTAACATATTAAACATTAAGCATAAACATATTTGTAACATAAGAAGATTAATGGAAACACATGTTTAATGAGACTAAGAATCCTTACAGTGGGTGAGGTGTTTGTGTCGACCAAGAAAGAAGCAAGAACCCAAGATTTCTAACCCAAACTCCAAATGTTTGCTTGTTTACCCAAGACTTTTACCCAAGATTTTCCAAGCACTTATCTTAGCAATTGTGAAGTAATAGTTTAGTAAAAACTTTGAAGGGAAAACTGTGAAGTGAAGGTGTGTGTGTCGAGTGGGTATATAATCAAAGAGTCCTAGATCTTGCATTATCAAATTAACAATTGGTCAATAGGTTGCATGGTACTTTGATCCTTATTACCCAAATATTAAGCATTAAAGTATCTTTCACAATTTTTTAACACCAACATGTGATACAGTAACTTTCTTTGGCAAATGGTGAACCAATATAGGATGTGTTGTTCGATCATAAGTAGGAAAAGAGAATCAACTTTGGCCCATTTAGCTAGTGGATATAAGAATGTATAGCCCTTTTTCTTATGTATTATCTATGTATTAGAGTGTTTAAAGTAACTTTGCCAAATTTTTCTTAAGTAGTCATGTGACTTTTCATCCTTATAGTGGGCGGCAAGGTTAAGTTTTTTTTTGGAGGGGGGATTACTTTGAACTTTTACATTATGTATTTCGTGTCCCGTTTGAGCTTAAGTGTGTGTCGCGGTGTCTCGGTTTGACGTTTTTGGCGAAACGTGTAATATAAAATTTTGAGCATGTTTTTATAATGGCACAAATAAAAATATTAATTCTAACACCGAAAATTATTATTGACATTAGCCATAACTAATTGAGTGTCGGTACGCGTGCGGCTTTACGACAAGAAAATTTCTTGTGAGACTGATTTAGCTATCAGTAAATATCGGGCATGATTAAATAAGACTACTCGGAGATGCATAAATTTTTATGCAATAAAATGAAATACACATGCTAAAATGCTCAACTTAGCTCAAATAAGTTTTGATAAACAATCTAGTTTATTAATATGAAAGTTGATGATAGTGAAATTTTACAGGTGGCTACAGTACCAACCCCTTAAGAGAATTCCGTCCGCGGAATTTTAGTTTACGGTGGTTGTCGGGGTTGAATTTGCAAATAGATGTGGGTACTTAACACGCATGGTGTCTTCGCGCTCCCACGTGTACTCCGGTCCTCTCTTAGAGTTCCATCTAATCTTGACGATAGGAATACGACTTTGCTTAAGTCGCTTGACTTCCCTATCCATGATTTCAATTGGTTCTTCGACAAAGTTGAGCTTGTCATCGAGTTTAATCTCTTTTAGCGAAACAACAAGAGATTCATCTGACAAGCATTTCTTCAGGTTTGAGATGTGAAAGGTAGGGTGCACTCTACTCAGTTCTTCCGGGAGTTCAAGCTTGTATGCAACCGGGCCAATTCTCTCCAGAATTTTGAAAGGGCCAATGTATCGAGGATGTAACTTTCCTCGTTTTCCAAATCGAACCTTTCCTTTCCAAGGTGATACTTTCAACATAACTCGATCACCAACTTGAAATTCCATGGGTTTCCTTCTAACATCGGCGTAACTCTTTTGTCGATCTCTAGCAGCTTGAAGTCGTTGACGAATTTGCACAATCTTCTCGGTTGTTTCTTGGACAAGCTCAGGTCCAGTGAGTTGGGCGTCTCCAACCTCGGCCCAACAAACGGGCGATCGACACTTTCGACCATAAAGTGCTTCAAATGGAGCTGCCTTGATGCTCGCGTGGTAACTATTGTTGTAGGAGAATTCCGCCAAAGGTAAGTGTTTATCCCAACCTTTTCCAAAGTCAATCACACATGCTTGGAGCATGTCTTCCAAGGTTTGGATAGTCCTTTCGCTTTGGCCATCGGTTTGGGGATGATACGCGGTACTCATATCCAGACGAGTGCCTAAAGCCTTTTGAAGAGATTTCCAGAAGTGAGAGGTAAAACGACTGTCACGATCAGAAATGATGGAAATTGGCACTCCATGTCGTGATACAATTTCCTTCAGGTATAGTTGAGCAAGGGTTTCCATTTCGTCATTTTCCTTGATGGGTAAGAAATGAGCGGATTTGGTAAGGCGATCGATGATAACCCAAATGGTATCGTAACCTCTAGCAGTCTTTGGCAGTTTGGTTATGAAATCCATAGTGATTCTCTCCCACTTCCAAACTGGGAGTTCAAGTTGAGTTAACAATCCGGAAGGTTTTTGACATTCGGCTTTGACTCGAGAACATGTAAGACATTTCCCGACATACGTTGCAATCTCGGCCTTCATGTTTGGCCACCAATAAAGCTTCTTGAGATCCTGGTACATTTTGTCGGATCCCGGGTGAATGGAATACTTAGACTTGTGAGACTCATGCATAATGAGTTCCCGTATTCCTCCATAAAGTGGTATCCAACTTCTATTGCCAAAACATAAAGTTCCATCCGATCTTTGCGCAAAACCATTCTCGTTTTCCGGCATTCCAAAGATTTTCTCGTTGGGACGGTTTTCAGGTTTGAGAGCTTCAGCTTGAGCTTCAAGGATTTTTGATGGAAGGGGTGACTTAATTGTCATTCCCAAGGATCTTACTCGAAGAGGTTTAGGTCGATCCTTTCGACTAAGAGCATCAGCTACGACATTTGCTTTTCCCGGGTGATAACGGATTTCACAGTCGTAATCACTAAGCAATTCTAGCCATCGACGTTGTCACATGTTTAACTCCTTTTGATCAAGAATGTGTTGGAGACTTTTATGGTCGGTGAACACCGTACACTTGGTTCCATATAGGTAATGTCTCCATATTTTGAGAGCGAAAACCACGGCTCCCAATTCCAAGTCATGGGTAGTGTAGTTCTTCTCATGAGTTTTGAGCTGTCGCGAAGCATAAGCGATCACCTTGTTTCTTTGCATCAATACCGCACCTAACCCTAGGTGTGATGCATCACAGTAGACCATAAAATCTTCCACTCCATCGGGTAAGGCTAAGATAGGAGCTTCACAAAGCTTTTGTTTCAAGAGTTGAAAGGCTAACTCTTGTTTCTCTCCCCAGTCAAAGTTCTTCTTTTTCTGGGTTAGCTCTGTTAGAGGTTTAGCTATTTTCGAAAATCCTTCGATAAATCTTCGATAATAACCCGCAAGACCTAAAAATTGGCGTATTTCGGTCGGGGTAGTAGGGGATGACCAATCTTTAACAGCTTCAATTTTTGCAGGATCAACATGAAGACCATTACTATCTATCACATGACCAAGGAATTGTACTTTTTGAATCCAGAAGTCGCACTTGGAAAACTTAGCATACAGTTCTTCTTTCTTGAGTAGCTCTAGAATGGTTTTCAAGTGTTCCGCATGCTCTTCCTTGTTGCGGGAGTAGATGAGAATATCGTCAATGAACACAATCACAAATTTGTCCAAGTAGGGTTTACACACTCGGTTCATTAGGTCCATAAATACTGCCGGTGCATTCGTCAAACCAAATGGCATCACTTGGAACTCATAGTGGCCGTATCGTGTTCGAAAAGCAGTTTTTGGAATATCTTCTTCTCTAACTCTCAGTTGGTGATACCCAGATCTCAGATCAATTTTTGAATAAACGCTTGACCCTTGCAGTTGGTCAAACAGATCGTCAATCCTAGGCAATGGATAGCGATTTTTCACCGTTAGTTTGTTCAACTCTCGGTAATCAATACACATGCGGAAAGATCCGTCCTTCTTCTTGACAAATAAGACCGGAGCTCCCCAAGGCGAAGAACTCGGTCGAATGAATCCTTTTTCGGACAGTTCTTGAAGTTGATCAGACAATTCTTGTAGTTCAGAGGGTGCCAATCTATAAGGTGCTCGTGCCACGGGTGCCGCTCCCGGTACTAACTCGATTTGGAATTCTACTTGCCGAACCGGAGGAAGGCCAGGCAAGTCTTCAGGGAATACTTCGGGAAAGTCCCTAGCCACGGGGACATCTTTTAGTTGTTTCTCATCCGCTTTCTTCTTCTCCGTTACTTGTGCTAGAAAAATGTGGCATCCTTTTTCTATGTACTTTGCAGTTTTAACGCACGAGATGATATTCAATCGGGTTTTACTATGATCACCCCGAATGATTAGAGTTTCACCATCGAGAGGAAGGTGAACGACTTTCTCGTCACAGATGATTCTTGCATGATTTTTGGATAGCCAATCCATGCCAATGACAGCATCGAAGCTACCAAGTTGGATAGGCATAAGGTCTATATCGAAGGGGTGATTTGATAAGGATAGGTTGCAACCTCGAAGGACAGTGTTAGTTCCTACTATTTTTCCATCGGCTAGTTCTACTTCATAGGTGGTATCTAAGGCGGTTGGGTGACTTTTAGCAAAGGTGCAAACTTAGAAGACACAAAGCTTTTGTCGGCTCCAGAATCAAATAACACTTTAGCTAGATGATGGTTGAGTGAAACGCACTGTAACGACATCCGGGTTTTCTTGTGCATCTCCATCTCCTAGCACATAAGCTCTTGCTCTAGCAGGGTTGTTGTTGTTATTGTTGTTGTTGTTCCCGTACAGCTTTGGACATCTACTCTTGACATGTCCAACTTCTCCGCATCCAAAGCAAGTTATTCCAATGGGTTGAAGGTTACTTCCAGTAGTAGGGCTTCGGCAATCCTTGTGGGTATGGCCCACCTTGTTACACTTCCCACACTTAATAGTACAACGTCCCACATGATGCAGGTTGCATCGAGTGCACAAAGGGTGTGGTCCAGCATAGCCTCTTCCAGTAGCGGGGGTAGCAGCATAAGCCCGCACAAATTCTTGCCTACGGTTTTGTTGATTGTGGTGGTTGTTTCGGTTTTGGTGGTATGGGTTGGGATTGTTGTTGTGGTGTTGGTTGTGATTGTTGCGGCCTTGTTTGTTGTTGTTACGGTTATTGTTGTGATGGAAAGAGTTCTTGTGATGGTAGTTGTTTGAAGTGTTGCCTCGACGGTCATCAAATTTCCTTTTGTTGTCGTTATTGCCTTGCACGGATCCATGTTTCAAAACTTGATCCATGAGTTGGTAGGAAATTGTGATCACTTCTTCCACAGTCTTGGGCTTTGATGCAGTAACATTGCCCTCAATGCTTTGGGGTAATCCCCCAATGAGGTTTTCCAAAGAACTTGACATCATCAGAAACCATGGAGGGGCATAGAGCTTTCAATTCTTGGAAGCGCTTGAAGTAGGTTTTGAGATCATTGCCCTTAGCAGCCAGATGATAGAACTCATCTTCCAGTTTCTTGATCTCGGTTCTTGGGCAGTATTGCCTCATCATCAATTGCTTCAGTCCAAGTGGTTTTGTAAGATTCTTCCATGCCAATAGGTTGAGCATGGGCTTTCCACCAAGACAATGCATCCTCTAGTAAAGTACAAGTAGCAAATTGCACCTTGCAATCTTCCAAGCAATCGCTTAGAAGAAACACAGTTTCAGATCTTTCAAACCAATGGATAAGGCCAACAGCGCCTTCAGTTCCTTTGAAGAAAGTAGTTTTGCAATTCATGAACTCCTTATATCCACATTTGCGATTCACCACAGTTTCATTCCGGTTGGCTTGATTTGGGGCTTCATTTGTTCGAGTTGCCTCAGCAGGTCTTGCAGCAAAAGCAGCACCAATTTCATTAGTAACCAGCCTCCGAATTGCTTTAGGGGTCATCTCAGGAGTTTGAGTAGGGGTAGAGGCAGTCCTTGTTCTCGCCATTTTTCTAAAGACATACACTCAGATTTCAGAATCATAATTGTGAATTATTATAAAAATGGTTTCATAATAGTCAAGATCATCACATTATATCAATAGAGTATAATCATCATAAGAAAGAATCACAATATGTTAGAACCACACAAGAGAATATATATAAATGATCACTTCGATTCACACAACCGATAAATAAGAAAGATCATCATACATAAGAATATCAAGAAACAACAACCATAATGTCAATAGGCTCACCATCCATACATAGTGATATGATAACCATACAATGTCACATAAATGGCTTGTTCGATAGTTTACAAAACATGCGAATACAAAGCCTTTATTAGTGCCACATGCGGCAGGCTTAAGTACTAGAAAACTAAGTAGATGAATCACCGATCTAGAGGCTGTCGAGTGTGCCCCTCAATCGGCGCTGTAGGTCACGGACTAGCTCTGCCATATCATCCACCTCTCTATCTCGTGCCTCCAATCTCTGCTCCAAAGCAGTAGCACGAGTCTCCATGATCATCATCCTCTCAGACTGTCGTCGCACAACTCCCTCCAACATCTCAGCTCTGTCCAGCAGGTCCTAATCTATCGACTCCATCCTCCTCTCCAACACTGAATCGCTCCACTAGCTCTCTCACTCTGGGCACCAATCCTGTCAAGCACTCCCTCCATCGTGGTCCTCCCATTGAGGAGCTCTCCAACCTCATCCTCAATGTTCTCGATACGAACTAATGGAACCTCATCAATAAATGCCACAACATCCTCAAGCTGATCCTCAGCTCACAGCACTCGGGCAGCTAACAATGGAATGGTATGATGAAGGGGTTCTCCCGTGACAGGGAGAGTCTCAGCAGCAGCAAACAGGTGCTCTCCAAGCTCCATAGTGCTAGGTGCACCCTCCTCCGACCTCCATCGACTAATGAGTGGCATCATGTAGGACCAACGTCTAGCATCGACCCTCCTATGGGCTCCCGGCTCAGAGGTACCAAACACAACATGGTGATATGGGTCCGAATGTGCGGGTGAGAGACGGGCTCTCTCCCTAAGAGATGTCACCGGATCAGTATGCATCACCAAGGGTGATGATGCACGGGGTGAGGATGAAACCGGTACAGTGGTGGTCTGATAAATGAATGTGGTAGGTGGTGGTAATGGTGAAACATGTATGAGTGGTGGTGCAGTGCTGATGGTGGAAAAGCAGAGGATGATGGTATGGCAGAAGGTGGAATGAAAGTGATGGGTGCCCTCACTCGTTTCCGAGCGGTATGTATAAAAGTAGCACCATCCTCACGGTAACGGAATGGCTGGCCAAATGGCGCAGGCTCGTAGGGTTTGAGAACCCTAGCTCGCCTTCGCCTTCGACGAACTGGTAGTGGTGATGGGTGAGAAGTAGAAGACACGGAATCAGTGGATGAGTGTGTCTGGGATACAATGTCAGAAGGTGATAGCCACTGCTGTGACTCTAGATATTGGTCATAAGTGGGGGGGCCAAAGACGGGCAGATGCTCGGGTATGGTCAAAGCAGGTGGGGTGACAACGACTTCACCCTCCTCGAAGGGCTCAGTCTCAGAGGACACAGGTGCAATGAGAGCCGGTGCCATGGGAGTAGAGGCAGAGGACATAGTATCCTCCATCTCGATGTCGGAGGTCAGGTCGATAGGGTGAGTAGCAGACGACATGGTACTGTAACAACCCAAAAGAAAATATGCACTTATAAGTAAATAATGTCATGAAGTAAATAAGATTTAGTTAGTCGCGCATAATCTGCCACGCAAATCTAAATGCCTAACTAAATGAAAGCTAGCATTATAAGTTTATATCATGCAAAGTTTTACTAGTCATGTATTATCCGCCAAGCGAATCTCATACTTGCAATCGGTACGAAGTAGGCGCGGAGGACGTGAAGTGGTGTTGTAAAACGGTCCATTTGAAAACGTGGTTATAGTCCAATTTGTTTTAAAAATACAAGTTGGTTCTCTATAACCTAGGCTCTGATGCCAATCTATAACACCCCCAAAATCACAATGTGACAGCGGAAGACTATTTGGGGTATTACTTAGAGGATCACAGTCATAAGTCATAGAAAACGACTCTAAACAGACGTTTTTAATAAAATATTGTTACCATTTCATAAAACTCAGTGTTTTGGAACACAAGAGAAAATACCACAAGTTTTGAGTTTACATAAAAGATAGTTCAAATGTTTACGAAATGATAACTTCATTTAAAAACAACACCACTTCCAGCGTCCCATGACGTCCACTCCACGCCTTCATGAAACTCTAATTAGTACCTGAGATGAACATGCTTAAAAAGATCAACAAAAGTTGAGTGATATTCATAGGTTTAAATAAATGGTTGAACACAAGTAAAAGATGATAATTGCTTCGAATACAATCACCATGGAAAACATAGATTATTATTATGCGCTAAGCTCATGACACCAAACTAACTGCATACACCCAATTACTGGTGTAAGTAATAATATTGCCCTCAGAGATGGAATTGCCAATTCCATAGTTAACCAAATATAGTGCGCCCCGATTATTTTCGATAACCGAAGTCGGGTCGTTAATTCCCATAGTACTATCCACAATATTCGCGTTCACTCACAAGTGATTAATGGTTCATGATGTAAGGGACTTATGGCAGGCAACTTAGGCTATAATAATAATGATCATGCAAGCATACAGTTTAAGAAAAGACTTGTGTTCTAGTTTATAGCATGCATCTCCTCGGGGTTTAAAAGAAATAAGTAAAGGCGAGGCTATGAACTCACCTTAGCAAACAGAATCCGAGTAGTGTAAAGTCAAGTAGTATGAGCACGAAGTACCGTCACGCGACCTATATATAGTATGGTAAGTCTTAGTTTTTTGTTTTTATTCATGATTTAATGTATTGAAAACGGTTGAGGTGTTCTCAAGAGTTTGTGTTTATTATCGCTTGTGTGGCAATGGTTAAGTTTAAATAAGTTTCGAAACGCTTGTAAGTTTTGGCTCTTGGAAAAATGCTTACGTATATAATTATATGAAAATAGTCTTGACGAATAAGTCCTCGGTTTGAAAGCAACCGAATGACTAAGTATGGAAAAATATTCACGAGTAAAGGATTTGTGATGTTTCATATGTCGTCGTTAAATAATAAATATTTACGTCAAGTATTTATAATATAAGTGTTTATGGTCTACTATAAGTATTTATAAGTGTATGAACACTATATTAAATTATTGGGTGATAAGTAAAAAAAAAGTTTATGTTATATTTAATATCTAGTTTTCGTAATTTAAGCAAATTTTATGAAAATAAACTAAGTATATTATTTTTTTACAAAAATTGGGCATGACCCGTCCGTAATTATTAGTTTTCCATCTGAAATTTAGTGACCCAAAGTATTATTTATCAAAATAGGATAGATAAAAATATATAGTATAAGTAAGTAAAAGAGGTCTAGTAATATGCTACTAAGAGAGTGTGTTATTAAGTTTTTAAATGGTTCAAGTGCTAAGAGTGAAAATTTAAAAAGAATTAAATGGTAAAAGGGATGGTAGCAGGAGTCGAACCCTAGACCTCCAGATTAACAGCCAACGCCCCTACCATCGAACTAGCCCATCTTTTGTGTTATATTAACGAAACAGTTGGTATATATTAAATTTTGGCACAGTGGTCTCCTTTACATCTTTTACAAAGGAACAATATATCAACTTTTACTTGTGTATAAAATGGGTTTGTGCTTAACGCATGAAAACTTAGATCCAAAAGTAAACAAGCACTTTGAAACCGAAAATAAGCTATAGTTAAGCTAATAGGAAAACTTTCCAAAGATGAGCCAATCTTAAGTTAACTTTAGATCCATGTTTTCTTAGTCATTTTTAGTTCGAAATAACTCAAAATAATCTCAAGTTTATGGGGGTGTCGAGTAAGCAAACAAATAAGCACTAGCTTATTTTCGAGATGTTTACAAGTATTAACAAGTTCAAGATTACCACACAAGTTTTTAAACGCCATCTTAGTCATTTTTGCATGTATATCTAACGTGCATATACATGTCGTGCAAGGAAGATTTTAAAAACTCATTTTCTAGTTTAACATATTAAACATTAAGCATAAACATATTTGTAACATAAGAAGATCAATGGAAACACATGTTTAATGAGACTAAGAATCCTTACAGTGGGTGAGGTGTTTGTGTCGACCAAGAAAGAAGCAAGAACCCAAGATTTCTAACCCAAACTCCAAATGTTTGCTTGTTTACCCAAGACTTTTACCCAAGATTTTCCAAGCACTTATCTTAGCAATTGTGAAGTAATAGTTTAGTAAAAACTTTGAAGGGAAAACTGTGAAGTGAAGGTGTGTGTGTCGAGTGGGTATATAATCAAAGAGTCCTAGATCTTGCATTATCAAATTAACAATTGGTCAATATGTTGCATGGTACTTTGATCCTTATTACCCAAATATTAAGCATTAAAGTATCTTTCACAATTTTTTAACACCAACATGTGATACAGTAACTTTCTTTGGCAAATGGTGAACCAATATAGGATGTGTTGTTCGATCATAAGTAGGAAAAGAGACTCAACTTTGGCCCATTTAGCTAGTGGATATAAGAATGTATTGCCCTTTTTCTTATGTATTATCTATGTATTAGAGTGTTTAAAGTAACTTTGCCAAATTTTTCTTAAGTAGTCATGTGACTTTTCATCCTTATAGTGGGCGGCAAGGTTAAGTTTTTTTTGGAGGGGGGATTACTTTGAATTTTTACATTATGTAGTTCGTGTCCCGTTTGAGCTTAAGTGTGTGTCGCGGTGTCTCGGTTTGACGTTTTTGGCGAAACGTGTAATATAAAATTTTGAGCATGTTTTTATAATGGCACAAATAAAAATATTAATTCTAACACCGAAAATTATTATTGACATTAGCCATAACTAATTGAGTGTCGGTACGCGTGCGGCTCGTAAGACAAGAAAATTTCTTGTGAGACTGATTTAGCTATCAGTAAATATCGGGCATGATTAAATAAGACTACTCGGAGATGCATAAATTTTTATGCAATAAAATGAAATACACATGCTAAAATGCTCAACTTAGCTCAAATAAGTTTTGATAAACAATCTAGTTTATTAATATGAAAGTTGATGATAGTGAAATTTTACAGGTGGCTACAAAGCTTTGAACTGTAAAGCACACAACATTCTTTATTTGCCAATATTGACATCCGATGTTTCTTTTTTTTTTCTTTTTTTGGGTAAAAGGTTAAAAGACCCAGTAAATATTATTACTCCAAAAAACTTTTAAATACAAAGGATATGGGTGAAATCCTATTTCTCACCCCGTTACACAGGCAAACTTACATAACAATGCACTCCCTATTTTCTAAAAAAAATATACCACTACTCACAAGATAGTAATTGAAACAATACGAAGACAAAATTACTTCCTACGACACCCTTGGAGCTTAACATCATACGCGTTATATAGAATGCATCCAATTCCTATAGGAGATCATAGATATGGTCCGTATAGTCATCATACTCATCTTCAATCTCGTAACCACCACCCTCAGTTGAAAAAAATTGCGCCATGGGATTATCAACCAGAAGTACCTCGTCATCACTATTAGAATCAACAATTTTGACCACTTTAGAGAATGGATAACCCTCTTAGTGGGAGAAATATTAGGGTAAGAAGAAGACTTAGAGGTGGCACCTTTAAGAGCCACCACAGGCTCCTTCACTTTGTCATCACTCACAACACTCACACGCGGTATTTGTGATACTTTCCTATGCTTTTGAGACCCATCCTCCTTAGCTTCCATTGTACTACTAGAATCCACATCCTTAGTCACTTCGTTAGTAGGAAAACCACATTCCTCAGTATCGACCATATTAAGGACATCAAATGGATTCAATATAACAACCTTCGTTCCGCTCGTACTAGCCACATCAGCAGCCTTCTTCTTAGTGACATCCACCTTCTTGGGTTCAAGAGGAAGCGCTTTAGGTTGATAACGAAAATTCTTACCCAAAACAGGTTTAGTAAATCCCCCTTTATCCGGAACACTTTGACCACAAGTTTTTACCCTTATTTTTGTTATTGACCGTTTGAAAACCATCATTAACATCTGTGTAAGCTGAGTAGGAGATGGGACAGATTTATGACAATCACCCAGATTATGGCCAAAAAGCTTACACGTATCACACCTTGGCAGTTTCCATTCGTATTCAACCTGAATATTTTAATTAGTAGAACCCGGCCCATCAAGTAAGGGTATTTCAACAGTGAGACTTTCCCGAAGCACCTTATCCGCCTGAACTTCAATCAAACATCTAGCAAAACTAGTGCAGCCCCAAGATTCCAAGCACATTTAACTAGTGTAAGAATCTAACATTTTCGGCATACCAATCAATGTAGCAAGGAGACTGAGACCATCATCAGAGAACATAGCAAGGGGAACATCATGAAATTTTACCCACGCCGGAATGTTAGTCAAATCCTCTTTGAGTAGATTAGTATTCAACGTCCAAGTTTTAAGAATAATTGGCACATTCCTAATCATCCACGGTCCGTTTTCAAGAACAACTTTAACACCTTTACAAGTGGAAAACTTAAAGAAAAAGAACCCCTTAGCATTCATCATAACCTTTTGAATACCATACTTGGCCCACATATTACGAACATAATAATCAACAACCAGAAAAGCAATACGTTTACCAAGAAAATTACCATAAAGGGTATTTTCAAATTTAGAGTTTACCTCCTTAAACACTTTCATAGGAACGGAGAGATCCACCCCATTAGAATTGCTACTACATTCCAACCTAAGAAAATTAGACTTACATTTCGTAGGATCAATTGACGTAGCACCCGCATATGAAACCGGCTTCACACTAGGGACACCCGTTGGTTGGGGCTGATTGTGAACTTTAGGTGACGAGTTAGAAGCAACACTAGTGCCATTGTCCACATTCTCCGCATTCTTAACTTCAACACCGCGCATAGCCTCGCATAGCCTCTTCAAAGTCTTACACGTCTCCAAAACAACTGGGTCAATACCATAATTAAGCTCAGCCTTATTCCCACTCATATCAACCTGATCATCAGTTCCAACACTCCTATAAATGGAGGCTAATGAACCCGTACCACTTGTGTATAAACTAGATTTCAAAATAGGAGTAACATCTTCTTTTCTTTGAATCGTTTAAACCTTGTTCAACTCACCAGATTGCATAAGTAGTTTAGTAGCATATTGAATAGCACCAATCGGCTTGGTCCCCAAAGGAGCAAAGATCAACGTTGTCTCGAAAATTCTCCAAAAAACTTGTACCAACACCAGATGTCATGTTAGGGCTGGAAACATGAGGAACTGGCTATGAAGCAGGTATCAATTGCTTATAGTGGGTCGGTGGTGATTTTATTGCAAATCATGCATGTAACATCTGGTAACGATTATTAAACCCTTAACGATTCTCTCTCCTTGGTGACAAAAAAGAAAACATTGGTCTTTCTGAATTGTTGCATAGTAACCTGATCGAATACATTCAAAGGTGGTTTATATCATCATATTATGGAGACTGGTTAGATTGCTGGTGCGTTATCGTATAAACCCTAACTTTCAGTTAGGGTTTTCACTTAACTATTGGTCGTTATATGGTTGTTGCTGGTCTGATCATTTTGAGTGTCTATTGAGTGATTGTTTGTGGGGTTTCGAGAGATGGAGAAAGGGTTTTTTTAACAAAGATGGTTCGTCGAAGAAGGCTGCAAAAGCAGCCACCAACTTGGCCGATCAAGTTGGATTGAATAAGGAATCCAATCCGTATGCTTCGCTGGATATTAACGCGTTGGATGCTAGATTAAAATGTCTCAAAGGTGAGCACGCTATTGATGGTGTTACTTATGTTCCTGAGGTACGTAAAGGTGCTAGGGTTGTTCTAAACCCTAGCGATCATGATGGCAATCTGTTTGGAGATAATCCATTTAAATCTGTTTGGAGCACCTCTAACGTGGAACAAACTTCTCGTTCTGACCCATGGGTGAACTCTAGGCTAGGGCTTGATAGTGGTAAGGCTAGTATCTCCATGGGTGGGGTGGATTCGAGCACTAATGTGAATCCTACTCATGCTACTGTTCCGGATACTTGTGTGAATCCGAATTTGGTATTCCCTGATGTTACTTCACTGGATGGTAATTCCATTGCTGCTACGAATGTGTCAAAGGTGTCTACTTCTGGTCGTGATGTCAATGGTAGTGAAAATGTGTCTAATAACGCAAGGTCGTTTGCTAATGTTTTAAAGCCGGAACAAGTCAATAGGAAAGTTAACTTTTGACCATTAGTGAATGAGAATCGTATTGATAATCATGATACGGTTCTTCCAAAGGATGCTATGGAGGGTGTGTGAAACCGTTATGATAATACTCTTGTTGGCTTCTTTGTTGGCAAGAATACTGCCTTACCTTTGGTCCAAAATTATGTAACTAACAAGTGGGGTAAGTTTGGGTTACAGAAACTTATGAAGAATGACGATGGCGTGTTCTTTTTTAAGTTTTCTTATAAAGAGGGTGTTGGTAATGTCCTTCAGCGGGGCCCTTGGATTATTCGCAATTCTCCTCTCATCCTCACTAAGTGGACTCCTGATGTGTTATTGTCTAAAAGTGAGGTTACCAAAGTTCCCCGTGTGGATTAAATTGCATAATGTGCCATTACTTGCATATTCGGAAGATGGGTTGAGCCTAATTGCTACTCAGGTGGGTAAGCCGATTATGTTAGATGCTTTTACTAGTTCCATGTGCGTTGATTCATGAGGTCGCATTAGTTTTGCACGTGCTCTTGTAGAATTATCCTCAGAATTTTATCTAAAACAAGTGGTGACTATGGCGAT
This sequence comes from Chrysanthemum makinoi, assembly GCA_910596185.1. NCBI lineage: Eukaryota > Viridiplantae > Streptophyta > Magnoliopsida > Asterales > Asteraceae > Chrysanthemum > Chrysanthemum makinoi. Next base: position 130,169,823 of record OU343220.1, read on the forward strand.
CCCTAAAAAGGACGATAGTGGTTTTACTATGGCTAGTATCAAGGTTGAATATGAATGGAAACCTCCACATTGTACGGAATGTAAAGTGTTTAGGCATGTTACTGCTTGTTTTCCTAAGAGTACTAAGGAGCAAAATGATGTTGCTCCCACCTCGTCTTTGGATGAGCCTGATGATGGTTTTAAGGTGGTGTAGAATTGGAAAGCCAAACCCAAAGGTACGAAGATGTCTAGTTGTATTAATATGGGAAGGGACCTCGATTTGCTCCTAGGAAGCAGGTATATGTTGCTAAGACGAAGACACCGAAAGCTGCTACTGTTAATGCTAAAGGTACACCTATTACTACGTCTAACTCTTTTGGGACTCTTGAGGTGCATGATGACACGGGCATCCCAAGTACTGTGAATGATTCTATTACTGACGAGGCGAAGATAGTGAATTCTACTGGTTGTACTAAGGAAGCAGTTAAGGATGGATCTCAGGGGATGATGGAATCTCGTGTTGATAAAGATGCGGCTATTAAGCCTGCTGAGACTATGACTTTTTCAGCTTCTAAGACAAGCAATCCGTTTTCTAAAGTTGGGAATGTGACTTGTTCTGATAGTGATCAGGATGAGGTTTTGGAGCCGGATAACCCTATGGCGTCATTTATGGCCTCTGGGGTGGTGGGGGATTTGAGCTTGAAGATTTCATATCTGAGGATTATGCTGCTCAGGTCTACGATTTACCGGGACACTTGGAGGATTTATGTGACATGTATGATGTTAATCTCTTAGGTCGTGGTAGGAAGTAATTTGGTTTTTGGTAGTCCATAAGATTGGCATGTCTTTCTTATGTAATATGTTTGGTTAAGTGCACTTTTAACGTGTGTGTCTTTTGCCCATGTAACGGGCCGAGATGAGAGATCCACTCTCATCCGTTGTACTTAAATCGTTTTGGTTAATATATTTTACCAGTGTGCAGGATTTCTCCCCTTTACCAAAAAAAACATGAGGAACTGGCTCCACATGTCCATCACCAAGAAGCGAACCAGTTGAGGAGGTGGGAATCGGTACATCAATTTTATTAGGGTTGTTTAAAACCCTAATTGCTTTCCTTGGCAATGGATTGCCAAAATTTCCATCTAAACGCCTCATTAACCGAGACATTATTGCAGAAATTTACTCCAATCAAAACTATCCTCCAATCTAGTAATCTTCTTTCCCGTATTAGACATCAAAACAAACAAAACAAGTGAATACACGATGCGCAATCAAGAAGAAAATAAGTATGATCTTCAAATAAGAACCCGTAAAACCCTAGTAATAAAACTAGGCTTTAGTGGACAAAAACACACTGCAACTAACCCATAAATATGATGCTGTTAAGATCTTCAATGATTACAACTTACACGGACATAATCAAAACCGAAACCCTAACTTGCGATTTAAAGATCCCAACAACAAACTATGAAATAAGCTGAATCTTACAAAAGATAAAAATCCAAACTTATTCCAAGATTGAGGAAAAAAATTAGAGATCAGATGATGTCAGAAAAAATGATTTAGTGTTTGGAGTAAATCGCCAAAATCGCCATTATTTCTCGACAGTGACATCCGATGTTTCATGTAAGTTATAGCCTAACTTTTATACCAAGTGCGTAAGTTTTGAACATTGGATTTTTTTTATCGAACAAAACATTTTGTATTCCAAAAGTAACATAAAAAATTCAGGAAACAAATAATGCAACTTGCAGGTTTTTTATCTCACAAAATTCATGCTTTTGCATGTTTTCAGTTCCAGTTCCACAAAAGTTCTTGATCAATAATAAACTGTAGTGCACAAAGAAAGCTGGGAATCAAAAGAGGGTGAATCCATCATCAGCAAGCCCAAGCAAAGCGGGTAAAAGTGAAATATCTAGGTAGTGTTTTTTGTTGTGTTCGTCCTCCGTTTGTTGCTCGTGACCTTATTGGAATTAAACGTTGGGATTCAGATTTATTTGGTTAATCCTAATCGACCCAAGTTCGACCCAAGTCAACACCCCACACGACCCGGTCAACCCAAAAGTCAAAGAAGAAAGTCAACCATGGCAGTTATATGGCAGTTACAAGATAACCGCTATATAGCAGTTACAAGACCCAACCGACATATTTATTGGTTCATTTGAACCAACAAAACGATTTAATTTGTACCCTTTCAATATGTATATATAGACAGATTTATGTATGAACAATTTTTATGACTGATAAATAAAAAGCTTTTACAGATTCAATTGTTTCTTGTACTTTATGATTATAGATCCAGAAAAATGGGCCAACAATTGGTATCAGAGCCACAAAATCGTTTTTGGGTAAAAGGGTTAATTCACCCCGGTAAAATTGATTACTCCAAAAAACGTTGAGGTACATAGGATGAGGGTGATATCCCTCACCTCAGTCCCTTAGGACACTTACAGACTCTCCTATAAGAATGACACACCATTCTTATAACTCACAAAATGAACCAACCAATAATGACAAAAGTAGATAAAACATTACAATACTACTCAAGGTCGTACTTGAGCCTTCTAAATCACTATAGCAGTCCATCTACTTCCATGAAGAATCCTCCAACTTGCCCAATAAAAATCCATTTGCTACTTCTATTAGTAAGTATTATGCATGAAGCATAATCTAATAACCTAATAAGAGTGCAATACCTAGCAAATCAAATTGACAACATAAACAAGGGTATCTTGAACTTGTAATCTTCCATATACAGCTGCAAACCATCTTCCATTAGCAAGCAAACACTAACCAGCTGAAAGGAAGTTTATCATCCAAGAATAGAGTGACCCATACAAGAACCCTTATTAGGGCTAGTCAAACCCTAACTTACATCATACCCAAATATCGATCTGATGAGGAATCCTCCCAAGCAGATCGATCCAAATAACCATCTCTCCCACTTAAAACCCACGTACAGATTAACCCTTACCAAGATAGACACGTTCAGGCATATCACCACACACAACAGATACTCATGCATCGCAACAACCAGATCCAACATCACTTACCATTCAGAAAATCGAAACCCTAGAAAGGGTTTCTTAACCATAACGAGCAGCAATCAATAATCGAAACCCTAAGTTAGGGTTTCTTAGAGCAAGAACAGCAATCATCAACCACTCCGCCTCAAAAATATTATGATAAGCATCATGAGGAACAAAAACGAACCAGCAATAAACCCAAACCCTAACAGAAAAAACGCTACTCCTAATAAATAGGAATATCGATGGCAATAACAAGCTTTTAGGGTTTCGGCAGAATAAAAGATCAAGGACATGATTTATAGAAACATAACCGACCCTAGATAATTAGGGTATACCTTGATCACCACGACCAGTAGTATAACAATAATACTACCAGCCGCCATTATCTATGGAGATTTCATGAGATATTAAGGAAAATAAGAACAACCGCCTCTTCCTTGAATAAAAAACGCATCTCAAACAACGTATTGCATACCCAATAAAAAATTAAAGGGTAGAGAGGACGTGTAGAGGAGGTTTTATGGCCGGAATTTTAATGGGAAGGGGCGGCCGGAAATCTCCATAGGGGAGAGAGAGAATTAGGGTTTTTATACTAAGAGCCACAAAATCATCATATACCAATCTCGTTTTTAGTTTCAGAATCAAAAATGAACAAACTTTTTTTCGGAAATACTTTTTCCTGCAAATACAAATTGATCACAAATAAAAAAAAATCATTTTTGTGTTTCTGTAAACTAAACAAATATGTCGCAACAAGGGAACAATCACAACTTGTGATTACTCAACCCGGCATCAAATAAAGTTTATATTTTTGCAAGGAAAAATCTGTCAACAGACAAAATCAACATCGAAACATTTTTTTTTCAATCCAAACGGATCAAAAACGATTAAAAAATCGTTTACCCATTTCGATTCAAAACAAAACCAATACCAATCTGATAACGCAGTCATCAAATTAGGGCAGAAATTAACGATTCACAACTTAGAACAAACACACCTGTTCAATTGAGGAATCGAGCTCAGAACATCAATTGAGTCACCAATCGACTCAATTTCAATCTCCAATCATTCAATCTCTCACGAATAGAAAAACCCCCCAATTCATTCGAAACCCTAAGTTTCAGATTGAAGGGAATCAGTGCTCGCGAAGAACACCACACACCGGAGAAGAAAGGAAGGCAAATAAGCCATAAAGATTAGGAGAAGAGAACGGGAAAAATCCCAGAAAGAAGAGACGAAATTTTCTTCAGTCTCTCAAAGAGACGCGTTTTTTTTTTCTTTATCTCTTAACATTAGAAGATAAGAAAATATATTAATGAAGAGGCGCGTATGTAAAGTAGGGCAACAAAAGGATTTTTTATTTAAGGCATCGGGTTAGACCATCAGGTTCTAAAATTTACAAAACCACTCTTTCATTTTTTATATATAGTATATATTTTCATTTTTTTGATATATATTACATTGTTTGATAAGTTACTTTAATTTACAAATTTAGTACTTCATAAGAAAAATTTATATATAGTAACCTAGCGATTACACTGCTTATTATATTAAAAATAACTTTTAAGGAGTAATTAACCTTAGAATATTTCATTTAAGAATTTTTTAATCTCCCAGGATAGTTTTTCAAAACTAGACCTATAAAAGTTTTTTACACCTTTAAGGAAAATAAAATGTTGGAGCTCACTAAAAATAAGAAATTTCACCACACCTCGTGTTAAAACTCTCTTGGAGATTTATTGTCAATATCTTTAAGATATGACGAAAGAAAGTGGTAATTAGGAATCTAGTACTATTACTTCAAATAGTACACCCCAATTTCAATGCCCAATCCTAAAGCCCGCAAATTACTGATTATGGGCAATTCGCATGCAAATCATTCTCAAAGCAAATAGCTTATGGGAAAAAATAGAGCCGACTGAGTCGACTCAATCCAATAAGAAAAAAGACAAAACCACTATTGCATTTCTTTACCTAGCCTTACCCGAAGAACAATTACTTCAAATAACAAAGCACAAAACCGCCAAAGACATTTGGAATGCTTTCAAAACTAGACACGTTGGCGAAGACAGAGTTCAACAAGCAAGACTTCAAACACTCAAATCTGACTTTGAGATGTTATACATGAAGGAAGACGAGACAATCGACACCTTCACTACAAAGCTTACAACTCTCGTAGACCAAGCCGCTAGTCTAGGACACACAATTGAAGATCAAACCTTAGTACGGAAACTATTAAATGATGTACCCAATAGGTATCTGCAAATAGTTGCATCAATAGAGAAATGCTCCGATCTAAGTGAAATGACGATGGAAGAAGCAATTGAGAGACTCAAGAAGTACGAGGAAAGAATAAAGTTTAAGAAGAATAAGGACAATTACGATCAATATAAGTTATTGTTTACACGTCACAACAATAACATTACTCACGGAAGACACGGTGAAGAATGTGGAAATGATTTGTTGTGAGGCCAATAAAATAATTCTAAGAAAGAATCAAACAGAAACTCAAATAAATTTACTCATGATAAGAGTAAGGTGATGTGTTTTAGATTCAAGGAGTATGGGCATTTTGCAAACAAATGTCCATCAAAGAAAGAAGAACAATATAATCTCATTGAAGAAGACTTAGATCCAACATTGATTATGGCAACTGTTGAAGAAGCACCAGAAAAATATGATCAGCCCATAATTAAGGAAGATCACAACAATGAAGGTGAAAATAACCAGAAAAATATGATCAGCCTAGAATTAAGGAAGATCACAACAATGAAGGTGGAAATAACCAAAAAAATATGATCAACCTGGACTTATGGAAGATCACAACAATAAAGGTGGAAATAACCAGAAAAATATGATCAACATGGACATAACGAAGATCACAGCAGAAAAGTTGTAAGTAACCGAAGGAAAATTGATCTACCTGGATATAAGGATGATCACAAGCACTACAAGAAATTAAAAGCTCAGATGGTGGATTTAACCAGAAGATGTATCAAGAAGACTTAAACACCTACGTCACAGCGATTGTGATTAAGGGGGAGAATATTGGGTTAATCCCAATCGACCCAAGTTCGACCCAAGTCAACACCCCACACGACCCGGTCAACCCATAAGTCAAAGAAGAAAGTCAACCGTGGCAGTTATATGGCAGTTACAAGATAACCGCTATATAGCAGTTACAAGACCCAACCGACATATCTGTTGGTTCATTTGAACCAACACAACGTTTCAATTTGTACCCTTTCAATATGTATATATAGACAGATTTATGTATGAACAATTTTTATGACTGATAAATAAAAAGCTTTTACAAATTCAATTATTTCTTGTACTTTTGGTATATCTTGATTATAGATCCAGAAAAACGGGCCAACAGGATTAACCCCTGCTTATGCTTATGGTTGATCCTTTTTGGATCGTGCCATGCGGGTGTGTTATGATACTCAGCTTAGGCTGTATTGTAATACGTTATTGCGTTTGGATGTTTGGCTTGCATGGCAATGTTGGTTTTTGTTGGTACGAGTCTTTGTATGTACAAGCATATACTTGGACTTGTGGTAAGTTGTTGGATTCCTATGGTATGGGGTTGTGGATTATCTTTTGGTGTTCATTCCTGCATATTATTCGTAATTTCTTCGTGGAAGTGAATGTGGAGCGCCATAATGATTTAGAAGGCTCAAGTGCTTTTACTTGAGTAGTATTGAATTGTCTTATGTACTTTAGTCATTATTGGTAGTTTCATTTTGTTAAACTATAGGAATGATTTTTCATTCTTATATGAGAGTCTGCAAGTGTCCTTTTGGACTGAGATGACGGATTCACCCTCATCCTTTGTACTTCAATGTTTTTGGTGTAATGATTTTTACCAGGGTATACACAACTAAAACCATTTTCTCTCTGGTGACATTGGGCAATCTTGACAAACCCTAAACTGATCTTCATAGTCGATCGTTTACTACCTTGTGACATCTGATTTATCCCCTCTTGGTCGTTTCTTGTTGTAATCTTTGTATTTTGCAGTAACGATTGGGGTGCGATTATATTGTTTTCAGGTTTTTGATCATATTGTTAGGGTTTGCCAAGATCGCTCAATTTTTATTCCTATATCTTTTTAAGTCGCTTTGTAATCCATTCAGCACATCCGTTTAAACCTTATTCAATACCATTGCTGATTGTCTTTATTGATAATCAATCTTTTATTAGGTTTTAACGCTGGTTGTTACTCTTTTTAGGGTTTTTTTATTTGTGTTACATGGTTGGTTCTATTGCGCTATCACTGACCTATTCTATTGTCCTATTGGGTTTCTACATCTTGCTGCAAGCGTTGTCCCTTTATTAGGGTTTATCGAGGTTCATAATTATTATTAGGGTTCAATGTGGTTACTACAGTTCATATTTATGCAGGCTGGTGTTTTATGTTTCTTGTATATGATGCGTTAACGTCTTATTCATATTATGGTGAATGTTGTGGAGTGGTTTGATTCTTTGAATGTCGTAACGACAACCTACTTAGGGTTTCGTTCTTTTCTTGCTGGTGTATGTTTAGTGTTCGTTATCGGCATGGTGATGTAATGTTCTTGTACGTGTTGATTAACTTTGTAAGTGGACCTTTAAGTTTTTTTGTTCGTGGGTTTTGAGAAATTAGTAAATTGGATGGAAGTAATGGTACTTATGCCATTGATAGTGCGATTTTTTGGATGTCATATTTGTGTGTTTGGAGTGTTGAAGATGATCCATTGCTTCGTAATTCTTATTCAGATTTGGGAAGTTTTAAACCTTAATTACTTAGGGTTTGATTTTAATTCAGCATCTCTCTACTACACATGGGTGTCGTGGTAATGTTCAGTGGCTGCAATGGTTGTTTGTAACTGTTGTTAAGCTTATGGCGTTGTGTTTTGTAAGTGTCGGTTTGGTTGCTTTGTGATCAAACCTGCTGGTTATTTGTCCTTTTTTATTACCTTAGTCGTCAGGTTTGATGTTTGGGACTTGTGGTAAGTCGATGAAGTCATATGTGTGGGGTTGGAAGCTAATCAGTTTACAACTGATCCGATTCATAACGGACATATGGAGCTTATTCCTTCCATACTAGTTTGTGTGGCTTTTTCATGTAAAGCACCTGGTGCCTTACATGTTCCTGTTGGTGATGCTTTAAATTGGTCTATGCTTTATGATGTGGGTGTCTATGGTGCGCTCATACAGGATGATTCCTAGGAGGTACTGGTCGTTACGTTTTATTATGATGTGCATGTCGGTAAAGTCTTATGGTGTGTGGTTGGAAGCTAAATCATTACTACTGATCCGTGTGATAATATCTTATGAAGCGTAATCCTTCCATACTTGTGTCATGAGGCTTTTTCATGTAAGTTTATTCTGCATGGTTGACGATGTGGATGATTACGATGGCTATGAAGACTCAAGTGCTTACTTGAGAAGGGCTATATATTTCTTAATTTTATTTATAGTTGTTGTAGGTTGGATGTTTATTTTGGTAGTTATAAAAATGGCATGTCATTCTTATATAGTGGTTATGTAAGTGTCCTAAGGGGCTGAGATGAGGGAATTCACCTTCATCCTTTGTACTTCAATGTTTTTTGGTGTAATGCATTTTACCAGGGTGAAAAATCCCTTTTACCCAAAAAAATTTTACCAGGGTGAAAAATCTCTTTTATCTAAAAAAAATCACTTGTCACAACATCCTCGTCAGTTTCACATGTTTCTTTGGCAGAACGCACTCTAGCGCTGATCAGGGCCTTTTGTGGGACTGAATATGGTACACGCATTAGACAACCATATAGCAGTTCTATTTACGCCTCAAAGATACGCGAATGCAAGTATGGCCATCGTGGCGGCAAGTTAGCAAAGCTGAGTTAAAAGACATTGAATCAAAAAAAATGTCTAAACAAATAACTAGGCTCAGATCTTTTTTTTTTTTGGTAAAAGGGATTTTTCACCCTGGTAAAATGCATTACACCAAAAATAGTGAAGTACAAAGGATGAGGGTAACTTCCCTCATCTCAGTCCCTTAGGACACTTACAGACTCACATATAAGAATGCAAATCATTCTTATAACTTACAACTAACCACAATATAAGAGTGTCAAACCACTCTTAACTAATACTAGAACAGAAAACTAGAACGCCTATTAAACATTACAATTTAAACACAAATCAAGTTGACACACTTGATTCTTCAAAAGGCGTCATAGAAGTCCATACCATACCACCATAGAATCACCTTGTACACTTCAGAACGTGACTACCACGAGCACTCAATGAACAAAGATAACTCTAACTTCCAATAAACCAGCCCACGATGACCTAATGATCGAATTATGTCCAACAAAGTAGATCGGTCTCAAATAGGGTGAACAACCCTAACTTACAATAATAAAGGACCTCACCATGAATACACAAATCAATAACAGGTCCAAACATGAATGACATGGTCATCAACTTGAGTTACAGTTCACAAATTTCACACGACGGTTGGTGAGAGACTCTAAAACCACGGATAGAGCAGCAAGCAAAAACTTGCTCCAAAGGTGCATGTTTAGATGCAAAACTGAACACCAAAAAGAAGAACCACATTAGCATCGTCAACAATCATCAATAGCATGCAAAACACGAACCCTGATGATCAACAACAGCACAAAGCACCCACATGATCACACAAAGGATGAAAGGAAACATCATCATCATCACACCAACCTTAACCATACATGCGATCAATAATAGGCACACGTAATACTATGGGTCAATTCCTAGCATTCGTTACCACTCACGAAAGTGGATTAGAGTGAATTCCAAAAGGAGCAGCCATAGACGACATCCAAACATGAACATGTGTTTGTAGAAATCACAAACACCACATCAAATACAACAAACTGATATCCATGGTACGAACCCATAGAATCAGAATGTTCCACCAACAAACATAGCTCTCATGATCACACAAAGTTAGGCGCACAAACAATAGCAGCAGAACCAGCATGATCGCCCAGAAATAGGGTTAAGAACCCTAACATAATCAATCAGCTCAAATCGAGCACTAAGGTAATCGTGCCATATGTAGACCACCGCAAACACATCAACCAAACATCCATAGGGGCCTGTAAGTGGACGATAATAGGGTCTTAACCCATAACTTCCAGCAATCGAACATAAGACCATGTAATAATACAATCGGCATCAGATCTTAGAAGACGGAATAGAGTTTTTGAACAAGGAACTATAAAACAAATCTTTACCAAAAAACCCTTGGCGATTCTCTCTTGGAGATTTTTTAAACCCTAACAACCCTAACTCATTTTTTTCAAATCTGCCTCAAATCTTGGGTTTCTTTGCATCGATCTACCTTTGTTACTGATAAACTTCATTGTTTTTTGGTCCTTGGTTGGATTAGTGTCACGTTTCCCTTGTTTCTTTCAGTTTTGCCAAATCGTTTTTCTTAGGGTTTTTAAAATCGTTTTTTTTTTTTTTGTTACTACCTGATTTGTGCGATCTTGATTCATCTAAGCCTGGTTTATCACTTGTTATAATCTATTTTCTTTGATTGAATCATGGGAGCAGGTTATTTTATTGTTCGTGGGTGTTTAAAACCCTAACTTTCAGTTCGGGTTTGTTTTGTACGTCGCTAGTTTTCTTCAATTGCTGATTGTGTGTGTCAAGTTTTGGGATTGTTTGTGGGGTTTTAGAGAGATGGAGAAAGGTTTCTTTAACAAGGATAGTTATTCATTGAAAGTTTGCAAAGCAGCCACCAACTTGGCCGATCAAGTTGGGTTAAACATGGAATCGAATCCGTATGCAAAATTGGATATCAAGGCGTTGGAAGAAAGGTTAAAACGGCTCAAAGGTGAACATGGAATTGATGCTAATGTTGCCCCTGAGTTGCGCAAAGCTGCTAGGGTTAGTCGAAACCCTAGCACTCATGATGGTAATCTTGATAGGGACAATCCGTTTGATTCTGTTTGGAGTATTACCAATATGGAAAACACAAGTCAGAGTGCTATGAATATGGGTGGGTTGGATTCGAGCATGGGGAACACTAACAGTGGTGATCCGAATGGTTCAAAGGAGGATACGAATGTGGTCAATGAGTCTCCTACTGGTCTTAATGTGAATGTCAATGCGTCTACTTCAGGTCCTAATGCGCATAATGGTGAAAATGTGTCTAATGAAGTCAGGTCGTTTGCTAATGTTTTGAACCCGGAACGTGTCGCTAGGAAAGTTAACTTTCGACTATTGTTGAATGAGAATCGTATTGATAATCATGATACGGTTCTTCCAAAGGCTGCTATGGAGGGGGTGCTCAACCGGTATGATAATACTCTTGTTGGCTTCTTTGTTGGCAAGAATATCGCTTTTCCTTTGGTCCAAACATATGTCACTAACACATGGGGTAAGTTTGGGTTAAAGAAACTTATGAAAAATGATGATGGTGTTTTCCTTTTTAAGTTTAATTCTAAAGAGGGTGTTGAGAATGTACTTCAACGGGGACCTTGGATAATTCGTAACTCTCCTATCATTCTCACTAAATGGACTCCTGATGTGCTATTGTCCAAAAGTGAGGTTACCAAAGTGCCCATGTGGATTAAATTGCATATTCGGAAGACGGGTTGAGCCTTATTGCTACTCAGGTGGGTAAGCCGATTATGTTAGATGCTTTTACTAGTTCCATGTGTGTTGATTAATGGGGTCGCATAAGTTTTGCACGTGCTCTTGTGGAATTATCATCAGAATCTGAGCTAAAACATGCGGTGACTATGGCGATCCCTAAAAAGGATGATAGTGGTTTTACAACGGCAAGTATCAAGGTGGAATATGAATGGAATCCTCCATATTGTGCGGAATGCAAAGTGTTTGGGCATGTTACTGCAGGTTGTCCTAAGAGTATTAAGGAGCATAATGATGTTGCTCCCACCTCGACTTTGGAAGAACCTGATGATGGTTTTAAGGTGGTGCAGAATCGAAAATCCAAACCCAAAGGTATGAAGATGTCTAGTGGTATTAATATAGGTAAGGGTCCTCGATTTGCACCTAGGAAGCAGGTATATGTTGCAAAGACGAAGACACCGGAAGCTGTTAGTGTTAATGATAAAGGTACACCTATTACTATGTCTAACTCTTTTGGGACTCTTGAGGTGCAAGACGACTCGGGCATCCCGAGTATCGTGGTTGATTCTACTACTGATGAGGCGAAGATTTGGAATTCTTCTGGTTGTACTAAGGAAGCATGTATGGATGGTTCTCGGGGGAAGGAATCTCGTGTTGATATTGATGCTCCTATTAAGCATCCAGAGACTATGACTTCTTCTGCTACTAAGGTAAGTAATCCGTTCTCTAAAGTCGGGAATGTGACTTGTTCTGATAGTAAAGAGGATGAGGTTTTGGAGCCGGATAACCCTATGGCGTCATTTTTGGCATCTGGGGGTGGTGGGGGACTAGAGCTTGAAGACTTTGATGATTATGCTGCTCAAGTCTACGATTTACCGAGACACTTGGAGGATATGTGTGACATGTATGATGTTAGTCTCTTAGGTCGTGGTAGGAAGTAATTTTGAATGTTTGGTAGTTCATAAGATTGGCATGTCTTTCTTATGTATTTTTTCTGGTTAATATGCACTTGTTAGTGCGTGTATGTTGCCCATGTAACGGGCCGAGGTGAGAGATTCACTCTCATCCGTTGTACTTAAACGTTTTGGTTAATATATTTTACCAGGGTGCAGGATTACTCCCTTTACCCAAAAACAAGGAACTCTAAAACTTGACTTAACCTCTCTCTTGACCCACATGTAAACACTAACATCAGATCAAGAATTAACAAACCCTAAAAAGGGCTTACGTGCAGAAAATAAAAACCCTAATGAGGGTTTACTTCCATTCGCAATCAAACCCTAGGAAAGGGTTACGTTCAGTACCATATCCCGATCGCACCAGAACACCCAAATCGTACCAAGAACAAGATGAACAATTAGCAATAGGGATGATTAAAACCCTAAAAAATCTTAGGGTTTCGCAGGCCAATAAAAACAGGAAGAAACCGATCAGAAAAGATTGATAAAAGCGTTACCAACCACCCTCATAAAGATATCTAAGTCCAAAGCGTATTGCGTAATAGGTGCAAATGAACACGGTTGCAAAGAAAGTATTGGAACTTTTCCATCCGTTTGTTGTCGTGCTAACTTACGATCAGATCTTCAAAGACACAATTCATTGGTCACATATTACAGAAATCATCACAGCCCTATAGAATGGGTGCGTAACCAGATAGAAAGATATGTCAGCCTGCCATGGCTGCAAACACAAATCTATTTGTGATGCCCCGCCAAGAAACAAGCTGCTTTCATCCATCATATTTCAGCTACACAAAATCAACCCACATAACATAACCATATAGCAGTCCTACTTAGCCCCCAAGGTACACGAATGCGTGAGCCACAACCATAATTCAACATGCTCTAAGAATGTAAGTCAATGGGTTCGCATAAGCAAAGCATCATCAAAGTAAGTATGACAACAACGACATGGTTGCAAAATTCATAAATTTATTTAAAGCCCATTAAAAGCAACATCGTATTGCGGTATCAAAATAAGTGCCACAAGAATGTTCTATCCCCACTAGAATGTGGATCTTAGACGTGCCTCATGTTAGTTTATGTTCAAAAAATGTGTTGGTCTAGTGGTAATTACGTGTGTTAATGTTACAAACAACCCAAGTTCAATTCTTTACATTGTTATTTTATACAAAAACCCTATGCTTTCTCTCTAGGGGCGATTAGGCAGCCACCACTTCTTCTTCTTTTTCCGGCCAATAAACAGTCCTCATAATCGCCTCTCTACCATCTTTGGTATGCAATCGATTGTTAGGGTTGTTTCTATCTAAGAGGTGGTGTTGTCTAATCGTTTCTTCTCTATAAGGGTGAGATCCGGTCTCCTAAACTTACCAATCTTCTGATTCATTAGGATTATGGGTCGGTTTTCATGTTAGTTTATTTATTAGCCACCTTGTTTTTTCCAGCCGAAACCCTAAAATATCCTCTAATCGGTTTTCCTTATATTCGTTTTTTATTAGACGAGTGTTAGGGTATTGCTTCCTTAGGGGTGTGGCTATTTGTTCTTGATCGTACTCAGGGTTTGGAGTCATCTCGTGGTGTGTATACATCCGTTTCTTTTAGGGTAAGATCTGGTAATCCTCGTTTCATTATTAGAATATTTTTGAGGATCGATGTGGTGGAGATTTGATAAGCTATGAAGCCATAAGAAACCCTAATTTCTTAGGGTTTTGTTATTCAGCCGTTTTCATGTTGCAAGGCATGCTGATCATGCGTTTATTCCTGTAAGTCGACACTTGGGTGTCGTTTATGTTTGTGAATTGTTTCACAATGTTAGTGGGTATCGAGAGATGGAAGTCGATGGGTGTTTGGGTTCTTCCTGAACTCTTGTTATCGTGATACAGGGTTACGGGTTTCTTGGGTAATGTCGGCGTATGTTACTCAGCTTTGGACGTTAGGGTTTCGTCATAAACCCTATTTTCAGGTTCAGATCCATGTTGCATAATCTTGAATTCCCATCTTGATTATTATTATGCAGTTTTTGCGTAATAATATTAGCATATGCATCGGATTTGAGTATCTTTGTGGATAATTGGTACAAGGTGAAGAGGTCATGTTCTTTTGGTTTTATTTCTACATGTGACTTGCTTCGACGATGATGGGTTCTACACCACTTCAGTTTGTACCTATGGCTATTATATTTGTAAGTTTCGTGCTTTGATGTCAATTTCAGAAAGGAGTATTGTTTATTATTTTCATGCTGGTTACGAACCTGGGTGGAGGATTTCTGAAGGGTATTAAAGTTGGATTTGTATGATTCTGATGGCGTTGGTGTTTGGAAGTTGAAGATGGTCGTGTGCATTAGTTAGGGCTTCTTCATGTGGTTCAAGCTTCAATGTGGATGTCAGACGTGCCTCATGTTAGTTTATGTGTTTTATGGATCGCATGGAAGTTGATTGGAAGTACTATAATGATTATGGCTCAGTTGTTATCCTGAGTAAAGCTAGCATTTAATTCACATTTTATATATCTTTATATAGTTGTTGTAGTTGTAAGTTATAAGAATGGCCTATCATTCTTATATAGTAGTTACTGTAAGGTGCACATGTTGTGCATTTTTTGTCGCCCTGATCGGGCTGAGGGCATGGGATTCACTCATGTCATTTGTACTTCAATGTTTTTTGGTATAATTGAATTTTACCGGGGTGAATTAACCCTTTTACCAAAAAAACAGGCATACAATCACAAAAATGTTGAAACAAATAAGCGAGCTCAGATCTGATAGATTGTTCAACTCACAAAGTTGTTCCTATTCAGTAATGGCTGCAAACGAACACGGTTGCAAAGCAAGTATTTAAACCGTTCCATCTTCTAAGACACAAATCTTTGCTTTCAGTTAACAGATATCATAACAGCCTTATGGAATGGGTGTAACAGGATAAAAGGACATCTGAACCTGCCATGGCTGCAAACACAAATCTTTTCGTGATGCCCCACCAAGATACAGGCTGTTTTCATCCATCATATTCCAGCTACACAAAATCCATACAATACTCAGCTTAGTATAAAAAAAACATAAACTTTATAAATATCTGGACAAAACACCGTATTGTCTCAAAAAATTTAAAACACAATTTGTTACCATGGATCAACAAACGAAACAAAGACCGTTACAAAAAGGCTTGCCCCACAATGGCCATAAACATCAAGCACATAAATAATATTTCGATTGAAACTTAATTATGCTTATTAGCTGCATATCAATAATCCCGTAGCATATAGTTAGCAGCTAATGCTCTAAACACAAATAAGTTGTTCAAAAGCAACAAACGTGTTTATTTTGCTCAACATCCACATTAAACAGTTGCAACATACGATCCTTATAATTGAGAAACTTTCCAACTTCGTAACGACAAACAATAAGGCTATAGTGAATGAAACAATCAAAAAATTGTTTAAAAAAAGCCACACGAACCGGGACTCACCCAAAACTACCTTGATCCATGTAAAACTGCATGTAATCTAGTCTTAAAATAATTAGATCTGCGCATGCCGCATGTTTACTGTAGCATAGTTAGGGTTTCTAGATCGATCAAATAAAATCTATATAGAAAAAGACATATAAAGGCTACACACACATACCCAAATCAAGAAGAACGATCCAATCCCCAAGATGTGCCTCGTTTTTATAGAGAGAAAAGTATGCGTGTTTTTTAGAGAGAGAGCAGAACCTTATCGAATGTTCTAGGGAATGGGAGTAGGTTTTTTTTGTATGTGTTAATGATACGATGACGTTTTTTACAGCAAACATATAAAGACGGTGTCTTTTTGAAACCTAAAACACACGGCGTCGTTTTGTGTTATACTGTAGCTTCAACATATTACAACTGTAGTTAGTGGGGAAGGAGAAGTGTAGATCCAGTTTTTTTACCCAATACTACGTCGTTTTTAAGGGCTTTAATAATTTTATAATATCTAGGCCTTCAATATTTCATAATCAACCTTCAAATCTCCATTGTTCAAAGAAAACCTTCAAATTTCCAAATCAACCTTCTAATCTCCATTGTTCAAAGAAAACCATCAAATTTCCATTCATTCATCTTGAAATATTCAACATCCATCTTAAATGTTCAACAACCATCATTAAGATAATCATAACAACTACAACACAACATAAACGGTTTAGTGGTCGTTCAAGCGTTTGCTTGAGATTAATGTGATGTCTCAAAGAACATTCAATTGTACTTAATTTTTCTGCTATTAATACACTTTACCGGGTTAACCTTTTACCAAAAAAAAAACAAATCAATTATTAAACTAACCAAACTGAACACACATGAACAATTACTACACAATATGAAGAACAGATTTACACACAAATCGTGAAGATTTTCTATTGTTTTCTCCAAAAAAATTATTAAGAGATAAATGACCCGAGAAGTCTGTAAAAGAAGTGAAGGTGTCTTGGTAGAATCATGGTATGCCAGCCGGAAAAGAAGTCATTGTTGTGACCGGAGAAGAAGCTGTTGTGGTGGGGTGTAGTGTTCGCAGGGGAAAGAAATTGAAAATTACTAAATTATACAAAGAATGTGAGAAATGAGGAACGTTGCTTTTATAAAATGAAAACTTATTGTTACTAATAAAAGGTAAATAAATGTTAAAAAAAAATGAGTAAACTCTAAAAAACATCCATGTGGTTTATCCCGTTTGGCACTATACATCACTTTCCCAAAAGTTTAAACAGATACATCCCTCCGTTAGTAAAAGTTAACCTATATAAAAATAGGGACTAACGGTGAAAATTATTTCTCTGTTATCTCCTAACGAGACCAAAAATATTTACACCGTTAGTCTGCTGAGTTAACGGTATTTGCACCGTTAGTCCTATTTTTAAATAAATTAAAAAGAAGGAATAGCAGGGATTGAACCCTGGTCTGCAAGGTCAAAACAGAGCAGCCTAACCACTGGACTACGTGTCAAGTGGTGAAATAATACCCAAATATTTTTCTTTTAGCCCTTTTTCCAAACTTATTCGTTTTTATACGTTTTTATCCTTCTTTTTTACGTTTTATCTGTTTTCGTCCGTTTTTTTACGTTTTTGTCGGGTTTTTTTTTGTATAAGAACATAAAAAAACTGACTAAACTTAAAAAAACAGACGAAAACGTTTTAAAACGGACGAAAATGTAAAAACGGACAAAATGTAAAAAAATGGACGAAAACGTAAAAAACAAACGAAAACGTAAAAAACAGACGGAAAAACGTAAAAAACTGATTAAAATGGATATAAACAGACAGAAACATAAAAAAACGGACGATAACTTAAAAAAACGAACGGAAACATAAAAACACGAACGAAAATGAAAGAACGAACGAAAACGTATAAAAACGTAAAGAAGGACAAAAACTTAAAAAAGCGGACGAAAACGTAAAAAACCGACGAAAACATAAAAAACGGATGAAAATGTAAAAAAGCGACGAAAATGTAAAAACGAACGAAAACATAAAAAAATTGACGAAACGTAAAAAACGGACGAAAATGTAAAAAACGAACTAAAAGAGATAAAAACGTACATAAAACGAATAAAAACATATAAAAACGAACAAGTTCGAAAAAATGGCTAAAAGAAAATTATTTGGACATTATTTCACCATTGGATGCTTAGTCCAGTAGTTGGGCAACTTTGTTTTGACCTTTTAGACTAGGGTTCAATACCTACTATTCCCTTTTTTAATTTATTTAGAAAAAGGAATAATTGTGCAAATACCATTAACCTAAAGGACTAATAGTGTAAATATTTTCTATCTTGTTAGGAGATAACGGAGAAATAATTTGCACCATTAGTCCTTATTTTAACCGAGGGATATATATTGGTTAACTTTGACTAACAGAGGGATGTTTCTGTTGAAATTTTAAGAAAGTGATGTATAATAGTGCGAAACGGGGTAAACCAAAAAGATGTTTTTTCGAAGTTTACACTAAAAAAAAATAACATATTAGGAATATTGGAATATTATAAATCCCTAAAAACGAAAATTCTCTCTCTCCTAGGCGATTTCCAAACCCTTCCCTCCTTAATCGTATTTTCAATCAAATCGGCCTTAATCTTGGATTCTTTGCATCATTCTTACTTTGTTACTGATTAACATCATTGTTAATTTGTCCTAGTCTGAATTTTTGCAACGTTTTCTTGTTTTAGGGTTATTTTTTTTAATCGATTTCTCTAGGGTTTTGGTAATCGTTTTTTGGTTATCTGCTACGATCATCCTTGCTTGGTATTAATATCCTTGCTGGTCTGTTTTCAATCGTATTTAACTTGATTGATCATGGGAGCTGGTTAGATTATGGTGCGTATCGCTTCAAAACCCTAACTTTTTTAGTTAGGGTTTCGTTTTAATTTATTAACTGTTCGCTTGTGGTTTGTAATCCGATTGGTTGTGGTGTTTGTTTGTCTGGTTTGTGGGGTTTTAGAGAGATGGAGAAAGGTTTTCTTAACAATGATAGTTCTGCGGTGAAGGCTTCAAAAACTGCCACCAACTTGGCTGATCAAGTTGGTGTGAACACGGACACGAATCCGTATCATAGGGTTGATATTCAGGCATTGGAAGCTAGGTTTCAACGTCTCAAAGGTGAACGTGGTATTGAGGGTGACACTGCTGGTCCTGAGTTGCGTAAAGCTGCTAGGGTTGTTCTAAACCCTAGCACACATGATGTTCATTCAGATTCTATTTGGGGTAATACTAATCTAGAAAACACAAGTTATAGTGCTACGTTTGTGGGTGGGTTGGATTCGAGCACTTAAGTCTCTTCGACTAATGCTGCTGATGTGGTGAATGCTTCTAATTCTGGTCCTAACGTGTGTACACCCATGAACGTGGTGAATGCTTCTACATCTAGTCCTAACGTGATTGGTAGTGAAAATAACGAAGTGAGGTCATTTGCTAATGTTTTAAACCCGGAACGTGTCTCTAGGAACGTTAATTTTCGTCCCTCGGTGAATGAGACTCGCATTGAAAATCATGATACGATGCTTCCAAAGGATGCTATGGAGGGTGTATTCAACCGCGATGATAATACACTTGTTGGCTTCTTTGTAGGCAAGAATGTGGCATTTCCTTTGGTTCAAAATTACGTCTCCAACACATGGGGTAAGTTTGGTTTTAAGAAACTTATGAAGAATGATGATGGTGTTTTCCTCTTTAAATTTGATTCTAAAGAGGGTGTTGAGAATGTTCTTCAACGGGGCCCTTGGATTATTCGCAATTCTCCTCTCATTCTCACTAAATGGACTCCTGATGTGCTATTGTCTAAAAGTGAGGTTACTAGACTTCCCGTTTGGATTCAATTGCATAATGTGCCATTACTTGCATATTCGGAAGATGGGTTGAGCTTAATTGCTACTCAAGTGGGTAAGCCGATTATGTTAGATGCTTTTACTAGTTCCATGTGTGTTGATTCATGGGGTCGCATAAGTTTTGCACGTGCTCTTGTGGAATTATCGTCAGAATATGAGCTTAAACATGTTGTGACTATGGCGATCCCAAATAAGGATGATAGTGGTTTTACTACGGCAAGTATCAAGGTGGAATATGAATGGAAGCCGCCACATTGTGCGGAATGTAAAGTGTTTGGGGATGTTACTGCTTGTTGGCCTACGAGTATTCAGGAGCAAAATGATGTCCCTCCCACCTCGAATGTGGAAGAACCTGATGATGGTTTTAAGGTGGTGCAGAATCGGAAAGCCAAACCTAAAGGTACGAAGATGACTAGTGGTATTAATATGGGTAAGGGTCCTAGATTTGCACCTAGGAAGCAGGTATATGTTGCTAAGACAAAGACACCGGAAGCTGCTAGTGTTAATGCTAAAGGTACACCAATTACTACTTCTAACTCTTTTGGGACTCTTGAGGTGGAAGATGACACAGGCATTCCAAGTACTGTGGTTGATTCTACTACTGATGAGGCGAAGACTGGGAAGTCTTCTGGTACTACTAAGGAAGCAGGTATTGATGGTTCTCGGGGAAGGACTCGTGTTGATATTGGTGCGGCTTCTAAGCCTCCGAGTGTGACTTCTTCGCTACCAAGGTAAGTAACTGTCTTCTAAAGTCGGGAATGTGACCTGCTCGACAGTGAACAGGATGAGGTTTTGGAGCCAGATAACCCTATGGCGTCATTTTTGGCTTCTGGGGTGGTGGGGGTTTTGATCTTGAAGATTTTGATGATTATCTTTGAGCAAGTCTACGATCTACCGAGACACTTGGAGGATATGTGTGACATGTATGATGTTAGTCTCTTAGGTCGTGGTAGGAAGTAAATTTGGTTGTTTTGTAGTTCATAAGATTGGCATGTCTTTATTATGTAATTTGTTTGGTTAAGTGCACTTTTAGTGTGTGTCTGTTGCCCATGTAACGGGCCGAGGTGAGAGATTCACTCTCATCCGTTGTACTTTAATGTTTTTTGGTTAATATATTTTACCAGGGTGCAGGATTACTCCCTTTTACCCAAAAAAAAAAGAATATTGGAATATCACTTTGTGAAATGTTAGTATATATTATAATATTATTATTATATAAATTATAAATTGGGTAAAAGCCATAAAATAACAACCTACTTTCTCTAATTTGCTGAGTTGAAACATTTACTTTTTTATTACCTTAATTCACCAACGTACTTTCAATTTTGATCTGACTTCACCCATATGACTAAAATAAACTTGCATCGTTAGTCCTTTATACTAACGGCCGTTAGCAAATAACTTAAAATTTGGTTTTCTTACGTTTTCGTCGGGTTTTACACGTTTTCGTTCGTTTTTGCACGAATGAAAACCGTTTTTACACATTTTCTTTGTTTTTGAACGTTTTCGGCTGTTTTTACATGTTTTAGTCCGTTTTTGCACGTTTTCATCTATTTTTACACATTTTCGTTTGTTTTTGCACGTTTTCGTCTATTTTAACACGTTTTGCACGTTTTCATCCTTTTTTACCCGTTTTCGTCCGTTTTTGCACGTTTTCATGTTCCTGCACGTATAAAAACCGTTTTTACCCGTTTTCGTCCATGTTTACACGTTTTCGTCTGTTTTGCACAATTTCGTCTGTTTTTGCACGCTTTCGTTTGTTTTTGCACATTTCGTCCATTTTTCACATTTTCGTCTATTTTATACGTCTTCGTCCGTTTTTGCATGTTCAATTTTGCACGTATAAAAACCGTTTTTACATTATTTCTTTTGGTTTTGCATGTCTAAAACCCATTTTTACACGTTATCATCCGTTTTCATGTGTTTTTACATGTTTTCGTCTGCTTTTGCATGTATTGAAACCGTTTTAACACATTTTCGTTCGTTTTTACACGTATAAAAGCCGTTTTTACGCGTATAAAAATGGATAAAACGTGTAAAAACGGACAAAAACGTTTAAAAACTGATGAAAACGTGCGAAAATGAAGAAAAACATGAAAAAACGGACGAAAACGTGTAAAAAGGACGAAAACGTGTAAAACGGACGAAAACATGTAAAAACAGTCGAAAACATGTAAAAACGGGGCGAAAACGTGCAAAAAAGGACGAAATCGTGCAAAAACGAACGAAAACATGTAAAAACCGACAAAAACGTAAGAAAACCAAATTTTAAGTTATTTGCTACCGGCCGTTGGTATAAAGAACTAAGGATGCAAGTTTATTTTAGTCATATGGGTGAAGTCAGATCAAAATTGAAAGTACGTTGGTGAAGTAAGGTAATAAAAAAGTAAGTGTTTCAACTCGGCAAATTAGAGAAAGTAGGTTGTTATTTTATGGCTTTTACCCTTATAAATTTGCCAAACTAAAGATCCAAACGAATAATCATCAAACCTAAGAAGAAACTATACATTAGAAAAGTCATAAATATCATTACAAAAATGTCACTGTTTTCACGACGGTGCATGTAATAACTTAAATTTGACATGAATACATATACATTAAGACTAGTTCCAAAAACAAACATTGACAACAAACTCAAGCAAAAACTGGAAAAATAAATAAAAATAATAATTAAAAAAAAAAAATGTCAATGCAGTGGTACGCACACATCACCCAGAATAACATGTTGGGCAAAAGACTATCTTGTTGCACCCCTAAAATAAATAATAAATTGACCCATGCTACCAAAAAAATTATATTATGTAGATGCTGTAAAAGAAATGGTATGAGTAAAAATGTAAGCTGTTCATTTGGGTTTCACCTTCATAGAGTTTACTTGCTCCAGAACTTCGACCACTTCTTTCATGGCAGGCCTTTTTCGGGGTTCTGATTCCAGGCAATGAAGGACAAGTTGAGCGAATATCATTGCAGCTCGACTTGAATATTGCCCTTCTATTCTAGCATCCATTATCGTCCTTATCTTTTTCCTGTTTGGGAGCAATGGCTTTGCCCACTCCACGAGGTTGTGCTGTGGACCAGAGCGTCTTGAGTCAAGTGCTCGTAACCCTGTCATCATCTCCAGCAACACCACACCAAAGCCATAAACGTCACTCTTCACATATAAATGCCCTGCAATTTTCCAATAAATGATCATTTTTACACATGTAAAACATACAACGAGGCCTGCATAGGCTTGCTCAAGTAGTTAGAATTCGTTTATCTTTTATTGCTTAAGGGTATAGATTTTAGATATGTTGATATGAACCCGAAAAAGAGATACAAGTCGCCAAGTACCCTTGATCAAGTGTCTTAAAACTCTAACATGTTTGATTCAGAACATCATTAGTTTAGTGATAGTATTTTTAATGAATAACACTATTCATCTGTTTTATATACTCACCTGTTTTAGAGACTATACTCGATGGACATGCTTTAAGTAGTTAAAATTCAAAACCTAGAGAACTTGTTTATTGCCAAAATACAAGAATTTGACTGAAAATTCATTGCCCACACTTTAAATTTCCAACTAAACATAACACAGTACTCAAACTGACTACAAGGATACATTTGATAATAATAATGATAACCGGGTTAGTATATCACTTCAAAACCGATTTGAACCCAACATCATTATAAAGGAACAACGCTACCTTATTAGTGACTTGGTTCACCAAAGCTCCCTTTTTACATGTAGTTGTTGACATGCAACTGACAAAAAATGTCAACCCATTACATCCTTGCTGTTAAGAGTCAGCTAATTTATAATTAATCTGAATGGTAGACTTTGACTTTTTAAGGACTATTGGGTTTACTTTCAAGATTCAACTTTAATCCAAAAAAAGCACCTCAACTTCACGGAATTTGGTAAAGGATTAACCTTACTGGGGGTCACCACAAAACATCACCTAATACTATTATTATAAAACGAGGAATCACCTGTAGCAATGTACTCAGGAGCAGCATAACCGTATGTCCCCATAATCCTGGTTGTTACATGTGACATTCCACCTGAAGGGCCCAATTTCGCCATCCCAAAATCTGAAATTTTTGCATTGTAGTTCTACAAATTTTAAAACAATATAAGAATCAATGGTCCGGAATATAAACTAGACGAATATCTTTAGTTATATATCTTCTGTACACAAAATAACATTAGGCCAAAAAAGATATACAGAGTAACTGTTCTACTGGCAATGGGTGTGTTTGGGGAGGGGCTTACAGGGGCTTATTGGGGCTTGAGCTTTTAAAATAAGTCAGCTTATAAAATAAGCCCCGTTTGTCACGCACTTCATAAGCCTCTATAAGCCCCAGCCCATAAAAGGGGCTAAAAATTTTAGCCCAGGGCTTATGAACCATAAATTACATATTTACCCACAAAAATATCTAACATATATCATAAAACTCATTTAATTGTGTCCTTTTTAGTAATTTTGCAATAATAAGCCCCAGCCCCAGCCCATTTGCCAAACAAGTCTACAAAAATACAAATTTCAACTTCGGCTTATAATAAAAGCCCGAGCCCCAGCCCCAGCCCATTATGCCAAACATACCCATTAATGTGTCACGTTAATAAAAAGGTAGAATGCTAAAAGATCATGGACCGAAAGACAGAAAACAAAGACACAATACACAGCCTAATTAAAAAAATCATGATCATACAGTTCTCTTACCCCATCAAGCAATATATTTGAGGCCTTAATGTCTCTATATATGACATTGTCGTCTGAACTGTGTAAAAATGCTAGTCCCCGAGCTGCACCTATGGCTATTTTGAGCCGTAGAGCCCAAGAAAGTGGTTGAACTGCAGATCCTCCTGCACATTCCAACACGTTTCAGCAACCAAGTAAATACAATTTTGACTTGATTATTTTTATTATGTTTGGACTTCATACGTCTAAAGAGATGGTTTTCCAAGCTTCCCTTCTGCATGAATTCATATACAAGTAGAAGGTCTTTATCCTCCCTACAGTACCCAATAAGCTTCACCAAGTTAGGATGTGAAAGCCGCCCCAAAAAATTCACTTCCGACTGTTCCAAGAAGCCATTCAGATTAACTAAAGTTACCGCTTCTCAGGTAATAAACAATAATACAAATAAATAACCAATGTTGGTTCAGAAATGGATAAAGCAAACAAGTTATCAACTATATAAAATGATAGAAAACCAGATATAATCATAACCCCAACCTTCTTCCACTGCCCTTTTTACCAAATCACATATATAACAAACAGGTAAATAAAGCAAAAAATTGATGCACTTGTGATAAAAAAGCAAAAGGGAGAGGGGGAATTAATAAAATAATAATAATAATTTAGGAATTAGGTCGGTTTCAGCCAAGTGAAGATTAGGGTTTGGTTTCTTCATTTTTTTCTGTTTGTGTTGTATTGCTACTGGCTTCGTTTACTTTGTTTTTCGGATGACTGATGTTACAAGAGAGCGAGACTACAAGTTCCTTGTTGAGTTCGCTTGCAAAAAAGGTTAAAAAAATGGACAGAACGTTGCTAGGCTCGGATGGGAAACCATTAATGCCTCGTAGATATGTTACTCTAGTCGATGTGACTAGTGACTCACATGCCCAAACACAGCAGGTTGAGGTTTCTACGCCAAATGTAAACCTGAATGATACGACTACGTAGCCGGTTTCGTATGTCAATGTGGTGAATCCTAAGTCGAATAAACCCAAGGGTAAGTTTCGTAGACTTGAAGCAGAAAATACTTGTGATGGTGCGGAAATTTCTATTCCACGTGCTGTTGTGGAGGAGATTAGTTCACGGGTTCAGAATACGTTATATGGATATTTTCCTGGCAAACGAATTGCGTTTCCTGTGGTTCAATACTTGTGCATAACGTGTTGTCTAAATATGGTTTAAGCTAGGTTAGGATGAACGCAAAAGGTTTTTTCTTTTTTCAGTTTGACACGAAAAAAGGTATGGACAATGTCTTGGGAAACGGACCATCGATGATTCGAAATGTTCCCATTATTCTTAAAGAATGGACGTTGGACACTATTTTGCTTAAGGAGGATCTTACTAGAGTGCCAGTGTGGGTGAAACTGCATGATGTCCCCATGGCAGCCTTCTCGGCTGATGGGCTAAGTCTTATTGTTACTAAACTAGGTACTCCTATGATGCTTGATTCTTTTACTAGCACTATGTGTGAAGAATCATGGGGTCGAAGCAGTTTTGCTCGTGCATTAATTGAGATCAATTCTGAAGACGAGTTGAAAAATAGTCTTATTGCTATTCCGTTACTTAATGGATCGGGGTACTCAAAAGAGACTATTTGAATTGAGTATGAGTGGAAACCACCGAGGAATTAGGTCGGTTTCAGCCAAGTGCAAATTAGGGTTTGGTTTCTTCATGTTTTTTCTGTTTGTGTTGAATTGCTACTGGCTTCGTTTACTTTGTTTTTTGGATGATTGATGTTACGGGAGAGCGAGACTACAAGTTCCTTGTTGAGTTCGCTTGCAAAAAAGGTTAAAAAAATGGATAGAACGTTGCTAGGCTCGGATGGGAAACCATTAATGCCTCGTAGATATGTTACTCTAGTCGATGTGACTAGTGACTCGCATGCCCAACCACAGCAGATTGAGGTTTCTACGCCAAAAGTAAACCTGAATGATACGACTACGTAGCCGGTTTCGTATGTCAATGTGGTGAATCCTGAGTCGAATAAACCCAAGGGTAAGTTTCGTAGACTTGAAGCAGAAAATACTTGTGATGGTGCAGAAATTTCTATTCCACGTGCTGGTGGAGGAGATTAGTTCACGGGTTCAGAATACGTTATATGGATATTTTCCTGGCAAACGAATTGTGTTTCCTGTGGTTCAATACTTGTGCATAACGTGTTGTCTAAATATGGTTTAAGCAAGGTTAGGATGAACGCAAAAGGTTTTTTCTTTTTTCTTTTGTTAGTATGTCATGGTAATGAAATTTCAGCCTGTATTTTGAGAAGGGCGTTAGATGAGTTTACTATGTGTTCTGGCCTTTTCCCTAGTATTGCTAAGAGTGCAGCCTTTTTTGGGAATGTTCCTGATGTGGTTAAGTCTAGGATTCTCCTTGCCATGCCATTTAGTATTGGTGAGCTTCCTATGAAGTATTTGGGTATCCCTTTGACGGGTAAGAGAATTTGTAATAGCGATTGTAGAGTGCTGATTGAGAAAGTCAAGAATAAGATTCAGGATTGGAGGAATAAGACTTTGTCTTTTGCGGGAAGACTCCAACTTGTCACTTATGCCCTTTCATCGCTTCATGTTTATTGGGCCTCTATGTTCATCATTCCCGTTTACATTTGTGACAGCATTGACAAGTTACTTAAGAAATTCTTGTGGTCTAGTGGGAGTGATAGGAGCGGGATTGCTAGTGTTGCTTGGAAAGATATATGTAAGCCTAAAAATCAAGGTGGTCTTGGCCTTAAACCATTCAGACTCATGAATGAGGCTTTAATGACCAAGCACCTTTGGAATGTGATTAGCAAGTAGGATTCGTTATTGGTGAAATGGGTTCATGCCTATAGGGTAAAGGATAGAAATATTTGGTTTAATGTCAGTTCAGAGCATGGTGCTTGGAGTTGGAATCAAAATTTGTGCCCTAGGGATAAGATTCGTAGTTTTGTCGCGTATAAGTTGGGAAATGGTAGGAGCTGTTATGTCTGGTTTGATAAATGGCATAACAACGGCCCTTTGTGTAAACTCATCACCCATAATTTCCTTATGGAACAGGGGATTAATATGAATGATAAAGTAGTTGACTGGATTGATGAGAATGGTTGGAAATGGCCGTCTGAATGGACTGATCTGTTTAGTGAGGTGGTGAATGTTCCTGTCCCCATTTTGACTGATGACTGTGATGACAAGATTATTTGGATCAATAAGGAGAATAAGGAATCGGAGTTTAGTGTCAAGGAAGCCTGGAAAGCGTTAAGAATTGATTGTCCTAAGGTCCTGTGGTATAAGCACGTTTGGTTTTCTCAATGTATCCCTAGGCACGCTTTCGTGCTCCGGATGGCCATGAGGGGTAGGCTTAAAACTAAGGACAGAATTTCTAAGTGGTTCAACATTACTAGTAGACTGTGCCCCTTGTGCAATACTGTTGATGAGACTCATAGCCATTTATTCTTCAGTTGTAGACTGTGTGGGAAAACCTTATTCCTTTATGTAAGCTTGATGATCTCTCTTGTATCTGGGCTCAAATTGTTTCGGGTATTTCTATTAAATCTGCCAATAACTCTTTATGGAGTGTTGTTCAGCGTTTGGTTTTTGGTGTTGCTGTTTACTACATTTGGCAAGAGAGGAACATTAGGATTTTCCAAAATGATTTTAGGACTGAAGAAACTGTTTTTAAAATCATTGTGGACACGGTTAGACATAGACTCGTGGGTTTAAGAATTAAGCAGTCTCGTGAGGTTGATAAGGTTGCGGGTATTTGGAAGATTCCTTCGAAAGGCAATAGTGGTAGTGGAAGGATGGATTATAATGATAAAACTGATGGCATTACATAGATCCCTGAGTTGTTTTACGCTGTACATGAACTTATTGAGTTATGTGCAGAAGGGGTGGGTCAATGAGGATGTGGGTTTTTATATTTGGAATCTTTTCACTAACCATTATTGTGCGGATATAGTCTTTTCTTTGAACTCTTGCAGGACTGTTGATTTGTGTGTGTCCTGGGTCTGCTGGTTTTGCTTGGCACTAGTTTCTGGAGTTGAAAGCAAGTTTTTGATCGTGGTGATGATGATTTGGTTAAATGGATGGTGATATGTGGTCTATGCACTACATCACTGGTATGGTTCTTTATGTCTGTCATGGTGTAGTTGTAGAGACTGAGTACTTAGGAGAGCATACCCATCTGTTTTTTGTTTTTAACCTGTGTTGGACTACTGTTATGGATATTGGGGGGATTTCGGGCATTTTGCTATGCACTACAGGAGTGATAATTAATCTTTGCGCTGGTCTGTTGTTTGGTGGTTTGTAGTACAGCTGGCTATGCACTACAGAGACTAGTCTTAACTTCTGCGCTGGCTTTTTGTCTTGGTTTGTTAATCATATTCAGGATTATGGTTTGTATAAGCAGGTTTGGATTGATGATTGTTTATATATTATGCTTCCATTCTCCTTGAATAATGGCATCATTAACCCCTGTACTCTTTTTCCTAGTCCTTTCCCACATGGTTTTTATTTGGCTAGGTTTTTTAACGAGACAGGGTTCATGGGTGATTGGTTACTTTGATGTTTCACCCTCCTTCATGAATGCATCTGGTGATTTAAAGGTTATCTGGGATATTATGGGTTTATCAAGATCAAGCTATCTGAAGGAATTTTCCTGCATTATTATCTTTAGTATGTATGGTAACTCCCATTTCATTTGGCTTAGCAATTTAGATTTCTATGAGTTACATTCATATGGTGATGTTTGAATATGCATTGGTTGGTCCTTTTGTATTTTCCATGATTCAGAGTATGATGTTGACTTTAGATCAAGCTTGTATTATGTTAGGTCTGTGTTTTGGGGGTTGTTTTGGTTGTTATTGGCTGGTTTTGGTTATGTATTATTATCAGTTATTGCAGCACTTTGTTTATGTTTGGGGTTGGTCCAATTCTGTATTCTTTAGGCAAGAGATGGACTGTTTAGGGTTTGTCCTAACAGTTTAATCTTCTTGTGCTATGTCTTGTACATAGCTTTTCATTTTATTTATCTATTTTACGTTTGTAAAAAAAAAATAAAGGTAAATAGCATCGCAGTTTCAGTTTTATTTCTATAGCGGATCATCACAAAACTTTTGAAAACGATTCTAAAACTTTTTCAACTTTCAGAAATGGTTATCAAAGCAATCCATCCACGTGCATTTTATAGCTCTACAATTAGCCAGTCAAAATAAGCAAAAATAGTAACTTTTGATAGGTAGGACACTTTTAGAAATAAGTTTCAACTGTCATGACCAAAAAAGAAAAAAAGTGAAGGTACTCTCCAAATACTAAAATCGGAAAAACTTCCCATTCCATGACTAGGAAAATCTATATATTTGAAGTTGCCAACATTACCAATCTTGTTAAAGAAAGTTCAATTCATTTAGGTTTGTCATAAAAGGAAACTTATACTAATAAATAATACGGTAATAGATAACATAAAGTAAGAAAGGAAGAAAGAAACCTGCCATTCTTGAAAGCCTTGAACACTTTCATGGTTCAATTTCTTAATAGCAACCATGGAACCAGTACCATTCTTGGAAGGCAACATTGTCTTTTCCTCAACCCAACCTTTATAAACAGTCCCAAAACCACCAATACCCAAAACCATATCTGACTTAAAATTTTTAGTACAACTTTTCAAATCTGAATAAGCATAAACCTTCAAATCAGCAGCTGGTAACACCTCACCCTCATCATCAGACCTGCTGCTACATGTTGTTCCTGATATCCCAACACCATTACTTGTACTAATTGATGTTCCTTTTTTTATATAATAAAAACATTAGTTACAAACAAATATAAAACAATATAAATTAAAGATATGATATGTCAACCAACCAACCTGTAGTTGAAGAAGGTTTAGTATTTGTGGAGATGGTTGTTGAAACAACATCTGAAGAAGCAGTAGATTCAAGACAATTTCCCATTTTTGTGCTATGTTTCCATACTATGATGATGATTTGGTGCTTTTTTTAGATTTGAAAGATGCTTTGGTTCTTAAGGAAAAGGTTGGACTTTTTATTTTTGATGGTTTGGTATTTTCCAGGAAAATAAAGTCGTTATTTCTTTGGTGGTCACATGTGTTGGAATGTTATGGTTGTTGTAGTTCACTTTTTTATTTTATATGGACCCTCACATATACAAATTTCACCTTTTGCTCTTTATATTTAAAGGAATTGTATATATATATCTTATGAAACTTGTATATTTGCATATTTTTTTAAAATTTAAGTTTTTAATAGATAATATACAATGGTGTTTAAGTACGTTTTGGAAAAATATGTAAATATGCAAATTTTAGTGGGTAAATATGTAATTGCTCTTATATTTAAAGGTTAAAGGGTTAAAGACTTATATTACCAATGATTTTTTTTCTTCAAATATCACCAATTTACTTTTTTTAGTACTTTTATCACCAACAAAACTTGATGTTACCTGTAAATACCACCAACATTCCAAACTTATTTTCCAGCTAGCATTTATTTATCTACGTGGATAATTATTTTGCCTAGTCAGCGGGTTGCATCAATTGGGTCGGGTTTCCAACGGTAAAAAAACACCCCCACATATATAAGATGTTTCCTCTTAACATGAATCTAACCCTAACCCTAACCTAAATCCTAACGGTCCAAAAATCACACCCACAATGTCTCATTATCGTCGCCATAATTCCAAGTTATAAACTTGCAAGCTTCCAGTTAGGGTTTTAACATCATGGACGCCAAGCAATCCAGGTAGACGATTCTTGGTTTGTCCAAATCGTGGGGTAAGTTCTTGATGATTAATTACACTATTTGATGTAATTAAAGTGAATATCTTCAATAATTTGTCATTTGAATTGCAGAAACCTGTGAAAAAGAAATGTGAGACATGGCTTTGGTTTGATCCAGAAATTGAGAGTGATTGGTAACGGGCACAATTGAATGACATGTGTGGGTTGCTTACTCCAAATGAAAGACATCAACTTGACAATGAGATGACCCGTGAAGAAAGGTTAATGGAGTTTCAAGAACAAGTTATTCCCTCACTTAGTGATGCGTGAGCTCGGGTTCGAAAGACTTCCTTTTCAACGAGCAAGCTTTACAACCCACTAGGCAGTGTACCTAATCGTTGTAGTAATGGGTAAGTCCAAAGGGTTGATCGTTCTCTAGGGGAATAGAGAAGCTAGTAGAGATGTATGACGAGAAGGTAAGGTTGAGGGTGATTATTTTTAGCTTTTTGGATTTTTTAGAAAATAAGTAAAATCTCGGAGTATAGGAGTGGGGGTGGTACTTCTACCAATTTTAACTACTTAATAATTTAAACTAAAAACTAATTTACTGATGAAAAGAAGAAGATAAGCTATGGATTGATTGGTGTGTTCTTATGATAATTAAAAGCGTGTTTACTTAGATGATCTTACTCCCTATTTATCTCTTATTGGTCGGTTGAAGTGTCACATCCTTATCTTAATTGGTGCGTTGTATTCCGTGTTAGTCATAGGGGTGCGTAATTCCCTAGTTCTATGAATCGTAACTCTCTTATAGACTATCCGGGGATCACCAAGTAACGTAGTATCTCCCCTGAATACTCTATTATCCTAAAGCTACAACTCACGCAATAAACACAACGATGGCTCAAGTGCACTCTCAAGCTTTGTGCTATTTAGGACGCTCAAGCTCGCAACAATTAAAGAAGAAGTCAGTTTTCCTTACTCTAGCGTCTACCAATTAAAACAAGAGACAACCTAACAATAATCAACAACTAGGTTTCATAGATCTAAGAAAACACAATAATAATTTAGTTACTCATGATAGATAAGCATGCACACACACAAACAATTGAACATATGATAAACATGGTGATATAATGGATTAACAAGCTTATCTTTGAGTGTAAAGAAGGGTTTGGAACCCTAAAATACTGCCCAAGTCGAACTATGAACGAACTAGTATTTACTCTCCAAAATACTACTCTCTAAATGCAGAAAAATCAAAGTCTAGATATAGATTTACAAATGCGACAGCGTCGCCTTTTGATGGTGAGCGCCTTCTGTTCGCCGTCATTAGGGTTTCGTTTGGGCCAAGTCAACGTTGGGACGGCGTCCGTTGAGGAAG
The DNA here is from genome assembly GCA_910596185.1 of Chrysanthemum makinoi. Lineage (NCBI taxonomy): Eukaryota > Viridiplantae > Streptophyta > Magnoliopsida > Asterales > Asteraceae > Chrysanthemum > Chrysanthemum makinoi. The sequence continues at coordinate 130,202,560 of OU343220.1, forward strand.
TGTAACGTCGTCTGGCTTTAATATGGACGTCATCTTGAATTGGGTCTTGGTCGTCTGGTGTAAAATAAAGAGAGACGCCTTCTAGAAATAAGGTGTGAAGTTGTCATGTTGTAGAATCAAAATCACGCCTGAGCCGTCGCTTCAAATTCTATTAGAAAACCTCCTTAGCGACGGCGTCGCCCTTTGGGTTGGGACGCCGTCAGGTGCAGAAATCAGCCTTGTGGTTTACGGTTTAGGGTTAGGGTTTAGGGTTTAGGGTTTAAGGTGACTTTGTCGTTTTCTTCATGTTTTCGCTCTTTTTCGTCCATAAATGCTTGATTCCAGCATTTTGCTTCTAAAAGACCTAAAATGTGAAAATGAACGATTTTAAGTAGTAACGGTGTGACAACTTGCAATTTAGGGAGTCTATTTTAGGTAACCGCATTACGTTAAACTAAACCGAGCTTTGCCTTTTTCACTATTTTCATCGACCATGACTTGATTTGATATCGTTTATTGGTTTTTATGATTTATTTTATTATTGGATGAGTTATCGTGTGATTTTTAACTCTTTTGATAGGCACTATTCGATTCGGCACTATAAAAGCCTAAAACGAGAAATAACGTAACTTTTAGACCGTAACTCAAAAATTAACAAATAAATAGTCAAAACTCGTGGAAAAACATAAATAACGATAATAGAAAGTCGAATGAACGTCGTGGGACACTCGTGGGACAATATATGAGCTCGGGAATGGGTAAACGGGGCATTTTACGAAAAATACAGCTTCGGCCCTCCCCTTTTCACCTTGTGTAACACCCCGAAAATACGGTCTAGCGGAAGCATACGAGCCTTTAGGTGCCACAATCTTGGTATCACAACATAAGGTACAAATAATGGTTTTTATCCCATTTATTTAGAATAAGATTCATTAATTGAAAACATTAAATTTACATTAATGAAAGTAGTGCAGAAATAGGCCCAAAAGACAATTAAAGTGGTCCCGTTTATTCATCAGAGTCGCCTATGACCATGCCCCTTGTCAAGCATCATCCAATAGTGAGCTATCGCCTTAATCCTGAGAACACATGCTAAAAAGGCCAGCTTACACTGGTGAGTTCATAGGTTTAAGTTCAATTAAAATATAGTGGACCTGTAGGAGTTGATTTGCTATGCGAGACTTAAGATAGATATACATCAATCACAAACCGTATCATATCCGAAATCACAATCCATATCACGCATCCAGTGATCACACATGCCCAAAGACTCTAGTCCAGCACTGTCGTGGCAAAGTCTAGAACAATTGCCAACTCCGGACTAGGTCGAGGTAGAAGTCTACTCTTAGCTAGGAAACAGTTATAGCAATTAGGATTGCTACCTTAGTCTAAGGCAACGACTACCGCACATCTATCTAAACAGTCAAGCACATAAGCAAATCCAAATAGTTTTAAAGGTCCAAAAACAATAGCATGATTCTCACCGCAATTTAGTTAAAACGTAGATAAAAATGGGGCTATGAAACTCACATTTGCCACAGTAATGCACTATTCACTATTGACACGACTGGCATCTAAAGCTAATCTCCATGGAATCCAGAAGAATGTACGACAAGTACAATAGAATAGAAGTGACGGAACCTAATGCGTATACGATAATCTTAAAATACAGCTTATCTGATAAAGAAATCAATAGAAAGTATTGTGTTGTAGTTTCGTGGATCATTCATGTCGTTATTTTCAAAAGTACGTTATCGTTCCCAAAAGTTTATAATTGTTATCTCAAAAGTTTAGTTTTAACGTTTCGTGTGGTGGTAAGAAACATAGAAGCAACGCATAACTCACACGAAAGAGGAAAAGACATCGACCAAGCCAAGAAATACAGACAATACTCAAGCTAGTCAAAGACTAGGTACTGACGACAACTATTTATATAACATAAATAGGACAATTGATAAGTTTCGGTAAATTACCCAAAAATCCCCAAACGTACATGTTTAATAATAAAAGACAAGTTTCCATTTATCGCTCAATTGATAAAAGTTTCCCAATTGTTATTCGTAAGTATACAAGTTTACAAAAGAGTACTTTATAGTAGGTATATTAAGTAGTGTACTATAAATGACACGTTCGTTTATTCAATGTTCTTAACCATTATGTCTTTAATAAGTTATCTCATCCAAATAACCGTTTTCAATCAGTTTATAGAAGCTAATCATGCATTTTTAAGATAGAAGTTTATGAGAAAGTACTTCTTATACTGTATATTAAGCAGTGTATTATAACGGCGTATTTGATTATGTAGCGTTTCCAAAACATTATAACTTTAATAAATAGTCTTATCAAAATAATATTTCCCGACAATTTTATAAAAGTTAACAAGTAGTTATAAAACACGAGTTATTTTCGTAGTGAATAAAGGTTTATAGTTAGACAAAACCGTATTCATTTATAATACATATCTAAGTATCTCGTTATTAGTTAAAAGTTATTAGTTAAAATGTGAAAATATAATACTTAGGCATATTGCGAAATAAATATATCAAACTTATTTCCGAATTTAGTATATATGGTACTCGTTTAGGCCAAAACGTTTAATAAAATCTAATTTATTAACCATTATAACTTGTTATCAATAGTTATTCCAAGTTTATGAACCGTATTCTATCCTTACAAATTATATCGTACGTCATATCCAATACCGATTATTAGTTGCCTAATCAATTCTCAACATTTATATTCCCATTTTATAAATAATTTACATCGTTATCCGATCAAGTCGTATATCGAATATCACAATAGTTTTATTCCGTTTTAGTTGTGAAATTGATTCGTTACCATATCACTTCGTTAAGTATATATATATATATATATATATATATATATATATATATATATATATATATATATATATATATATATATATATATATATATATATATATATATATATATATATATAGTTAACCCGTATTACAGGTTTTACCGTTGTTTTATACCATTAACCGTTTCATCAATTTTAATATCTCATTATAATGACCGTTGGTTTTAATATTTCTATTTAGTATTCCTGATATCCAAACATAAGTATCGATCCCCTCACGTACTATCCATATCATTCTAGTATTTATAAGAATTATTAAATCCCATTAATCATATTAAAGGTATACCCATTTACTTATTCCATTTACCACTTATTAGATTTTGATATTCTTTATTAGTAATTCATTTACAACATCTTAACCAATACTTATGTCCAACCCGAGACCAATGTGTGCGACAATTATCAAATCAATATAACCAAATGAGCATACTATTTTCCTTGTGGGTTGGTAACTACGCTGAAACAAACAAACACGACCATGAGTTGTCGAACCCGACCCGAGACAGAAAACAATTTAATTACAGCCATGGGTCACCCGAGAACCAAGGCAACCATTAAACCAACAAGTTAATTCACATAAGGACCAAATGGTTTTAACCCGAGTTGACTCAGTCGAGTTGACTCGACTCACTGAGTCAACTCGTACAACATCTCAAAACAAAGGACATGTTACTTGAATCTTGATCTTACCACCATTTTTATTATCAAACTGTTTAGATCCGGTTATAGTTATGATGTGATATTCACGCTACCCATTTTATGTCCATGAAAACAACACAAACAACATATATATGACCTGAAATCTGTAAAAGAAACTGAAATAATAATGAAAAGGGTTGGGTCGTGTTTTTACCGAGGGAGAAAGAGGAAGAACGAGGGCCGTGATGGCGTCTTTACTAGTACTACTCGTAACCAAGACCAAGCAAGACCCCTTTAAAAACGTTTTTCCCTTGAAACCTTAACAATCCGAAATTGAAATCTGAGATGTGGAGCGCGTGGTGATGATTGAGGGTGCGTAGGTTGTAGAAAAGGAACCACCATGGCCCGATCTAACGTTTGGGAGAAGCGGTGTGGTGGTGGGTGGTCGCGGGAATTTGGTCGGACTCCGGTGATGGCGCCGGAACCCTAAATGGGTCGCCGGATAATTTATAGAGAGAGAGGGAGAGTTATTTAGTGTGTGTGTTGGTAGAGAGAGAAATAAAATGGGTGAAATGAGAGAAAGGTGAGTTGTGGGGTATGCGAAAATGAAACTATCACAAGGGACCCTAGATGAAACTTTGTAAAACTTTTGATATATTAGGTTCGGGACTCGTTTGGGCTAGCAAACAAGGGATTCGTGACTCGAGAGTTACGTCAATGTTTATTTCCAATCAAAACGATATATAATACGACTCGTATCTTAAATTTGCTAAACGATCGCTCTAATTGATGTTTCTCCAATTACGACGCATCGAGGAATTTACGAGTTGTCACAGCCTCACCTCCTTAAAAGGAATCGCGTCCTTGCGATTCAATTCAAGTTACTCGTTGGGGTTTAAAAGAGGCGAGTGCATACGCACGAGGATTCATCTTCACGTTTCCTACGTGAATCTAGGATCTTACTGCGAGTTTTTATGAGCTTCGAAGATAGAATTGCGACTTTACTAAAGTCGTCTGAATTCATGGTTCATGATTTCGATAGGTTAACGAAGTTTGAACGTCCAAGATTAGGATTTCCCAAAGGGGCAACGATTTCCTCATCGGCGAGTCATTTCTTCCTATTACATATGAAACATTGGGAACTCTACTGAATCTTGATGGTAGCTCAAGGCTCTGAGCTACTGGTCTCAACCTAGTAAGAATTTTCAGAAGGGTCGATATAGCGGGGATTAAGTTTTCATGTTTACTACTCGCTTCACACAATTTCATGGTGGATCCGTAAACTTAATTCTAGGTTATCATCGGAAGGTTCAAGAGATTTACGTTGTCTATGTCTCCTAATGGTTTGTGAGCAACCTACATATTCATCTTAACTTAGAAAGGTTTCCTTGGTAGTTTCTTAAATAGGTTCAGGGTTAGTAGGTTGGGTATTTCCATTTCTACCCAACAATCGGGGTCGGCACTTACGATCATAGAGGATCCCTTACGATGCCTTTGAGGTACTAAAGCCATAGGTACGGTTATAGGAGAAGTTGGCCAATGGAAGGTGTCTATCCCAACCATTGTCAGACTCGAGAGATGTCGATAAGAGAGTTTGGCCAATGAGAGGTGTCTATCCTAACCGTTGCCAAACTTGATAGGCACGCTACGTGTTCTACTAGGGTTCGAATGGTTTCTCTGCTTCAGCCATTAGTCTGGAGTTGATACACTGCAAGCATATCTAGATCTGTTCTCTCGGCTCTAGGAAGTGATAGATGAAAAATGGGTGTGTGGCGATTGCCATAATCCGGAAAGGATAGAAATCAACATTTCCTAAACCACACGGTTTCCTTTACGTGTGGAGAAGTCCATTTGTATAACTTAGGTTTTACGATCGCACTTCCTTAAGGAGTATCGAAGGGAGTTGAAGTTTGAGAAAGAATAATCAGAGGTGCGCTAACCCAATGAATATCAGATAGAGAAAATGGACCAGGGGGATTCCCTTTTCAATCGGAGTTCCATGGTGGGAAGAAGGTAAGGAGCTAGAGTTCGAAAGTGAGGACTAGCTTATTGGAGCAAGTCACTTTACCGGAAGGAGAGGAGTGAGTATTCTCTCACCTCCTTAAAAGAAGATAGAGGGATTCTCTATGAATGCAAAAACTATATAGGGAGGGACGAGTAAGGTCGTCCATACTTTCTATCTTGTTGAATAGCGGGAGGTGAACAGGTTAGGTAGGACTACCAACAACTATTCGGGTAACGGTGCGAAATTTTATTTCCAAGGTTTCGTCTACGGTGTAGCCTATCGTTCGGTTAAGAGGACTGAAAGGATAGCAGGTGGTTCTCGAAGGATGAGAGAAGGATTAGGTGGTTGTCCTAGAGAACGTGGTTCAGGTTTCTCCTTAGGATTTCAAGATTTCTACTGAGCACGGAATTTCTACTAGATTGGAAGTCTAGGAAGTTCAGAGTATGTCTCTATTAGAAAGTGTTGATTGCTACCAGTAATCGGTCGGTTGACTTAGCATGATATCTAGGTTAGAGACAAAAAGTACGACTCCTAAAAGTGAGTATTGGTTACTAACCACAGTCAGTCGATTGACTCATTGATGCACTTAATACTTTACGTAGAAGGGTTCCATATTTAACTTCAAAATCATGATTTCCAAAAGAGGTTCGACTATCGATCAATATCAATTCAACTCCTAAATACGAGTGAAGGTTAACGGCTCTAAGTTGATTTACTAAGGAATTTCGCATCGATGGAGTGTAAGGTACGACATCGATAGGACAGGGTTGGTAGTACCACAATCGGCGGTAGGATGTAGCTGACTATACTTGATAAAATATTGTTGAGAGTTCAACGTTGCTAGAGCAACATCGACGGAACAATTTCTAAGGATAATCCTCGGTGAAAAACTTCACTAAAACAAGTCGTTAGATCGTTATCGATAGGGGTACCTAAATAGAGGATAAGGTACGACATCAACAACACGTAAGGTACTACCTTAACTGAAAGCTGTTGGCGAAGCAACGTCGACCACAACATTATCGGTTTAGGAAATGAGCAACGTCGACTAGATGACGTCGCTAAAATCAACATCGAGTGAATGGTAAGGTTTCGAAAGTTTTCTCAACAATCGGTTCAAGACTAGGCTTGAGGTATAAGTGTCGGTAACAGGGTTACCAACGAAACGAGGCTAGATGACAAATCCACGGTGTTACTACTGAAACGATGTGGAATGATAATTCCAACAAGATTACTATCGAAATACGGTGGAATGATAATTCCAATACGGTTACTATCGCAATGCGACCGGATGACGTTTCGAGATCGAATACCGATTAAAGGTCGAAAGATGATTTTAACAAAGTTATTAACGAAACGGAGCTGAATAATAATTCGAGGCCAAATGATGATTCGAAGTCAAATGATGAGTTAAAACTCGGAACGAGATCAAAATCACAAAATCAAAATCCCAAGGACCAAAACCCAAAACCGATCCACTTGGCTACGATTAAGGAAACCCTATATCAATCGTTATTATTAATTCCTTGATCGTTGCTGGTTTGTATTGATGCTGGTCATATTCTTATTGCGAAACCTTGTTTAGGGTTTATTTATCTTTGATCGATTCTGGATTGTATTGCTGAGGATTCTTCACGGAAGTAGGTGGACCGTCAAAGTGATTTAGAAGGCTCAAGTACATGTCTTGAGTAGTATTGTATTTTTTTATTTACTTTTGTCAATTTGATTGGTTCATTTTTGTAAGTTATAAGAATGGTGTGTCATTCTTATATAATAATCTGTAAGTGTCCTAAGGGACTGAGATGAGAGACTCACTCTCATCCATTGTACTTCAATCTTTTTGGTTAATATACTTTACTAGGGTGCAGGATTACTCCCCTTTACCCAAAAAAAAAAAAAAAAAAAAAAAAAAAGAAAATCCAAAACAGCTCAAACCAATTTTAAATGCTCGAATAAGATCAACGAGGCTTATGTCGGAAAAAATTCGGATGAAAACAGTGCCAATCGGGTCTCACCCGACTTATGGCGAACTACGCTCAAGTGTTACAAACAAGAATTTCACATAAACGGAGACGTATAGCGATGCCAGAAGTGTTACGATTGAAGAGGTGTTACGATGCCAGTGTGTCGTGTGTGATTGCGGGCTTTCGTGATGTTTGGTGAGTGTGAGTGTGCGAGTCCACCTAAAGTTTATCGTTCTTAAAACCAATCTTAAACCTGAACATAATTTTGTTATAACAAGTCCCAGTATTTGCAAAATTCACCTCTGAGACGAACATAGGTGATCAGTCCATGTCCTGCTGTCTCTGGCTGAATATAGGTGGTCAGTCTATATTCATTCAAGGTTCGATGAATTTTTATTAAGCAAGGCACAACCAATTATTATAACCAATTCTTAATATATATTCCCCAACTTCAATGTTATATGCCCAAAATGTATTCATTTTCTTATCTCAAAAATATCTCGTTGCTCCATTTAGTTATTAGCGTTAGGTATCATCATGTGTGTGTGTGGTATCGACTCGACAAGACACCAAGAATGCACTCAAATAACCACAATGCGACTCATAATGACACAATGAGACGTCTAAATGATAAACTTTATAGTTTAATAAGTTTCAGAATAAATAGTTAGATCTTATCGAATTCGTCAACTCGATAAACACAACCATTTATTCATGTCGCTTATTATCCCAAAACCAAACACATCCTAACGAGTCATAAGGATAATTCACCCATTAGTAACGTTATTCCACGTACATAGCGGGCGCTTATTAGGTTCGTCAACCTAATAAGTCCGTTATCCACATGGATCGACGCTATTAATGTTAGGTCATCCGTAACCCACGCACAACACATAAATGGTATTAAATACTCATAAATGACACCTTTCGATAAACGTGCCCTCGAAACATTTACTGACTCATTTATTAAAAAACATTTCTATTTTTAGGCGTTAGTTTCCTTTTTTTAAATATCGAATAACAAGGCGAGCCTTGTTATCGAATGTTTAGTACAAAACCATTTATCATCTATATTTTCTAGTACTATTTACTAGTACTATTTATCCTATATATATATATATATATATATATATATATATATATATATATATATATATATATATATATATATATGGTAGGGTTAAAATGAAAAGTTTCTTATAATGAAAAGAATGAGAAGGCATGTGGAGGTGACATGTGTCACCTTTGCCACATCACCATGCCATGTCATGTGACATGTGTCACCCCCCACCCCCACCCCCCAAAAAAAATATTTTTCCCGCAAAAAAAAAATTTTTTTTTGGGAAAAAAAAAATTTTTTCGGGCAAAAAAAAATTTTTTTTTGGGCAAAAAAAAAAAAAAAAAATTTCCAGCCAAAATTTATTACTGCATCACAGTTATAAAAATACTGCATCACAATTATAATTGTGATGCAGTAAGTTATAACCTTAATGCACTAAAATAATGCATATGATGCAGTAAATTTATAACCGTGATGCAGTAACTTATAACCTTAATGCACTAATAAGTTTTGGTGCATCATTATTATAAGTTAATAGTTAAGTGCATCAACTATAATGCACTAAAATCAAGGTTATAACCTTAAATGCACTAAAATCATGACTGTGATGCAATAACTTTATAACTGTGATGCATTAATTTATAACCTTAATGCACTAAAATCATAATTGTGACGCAGTAACTTATAACCTTAATGCACTAATAAGTCTTGGTGCATCTTTATTATAAGTTACTGCATCATAGTTAATAGTTAAGTGCATCAACTATGATGCACTAAAATCAATGTTATAACATTAATGCACTAAAATCATGATTGTGATGCAATAACTTTATAAGCTGTGATGCAAGATAACTTTATAATTGTGATGCAGTAATTTATAACCTTAATGCACTAAAATTATGATTTGTGATGCAGTAACTTTATAACTGTGATGCAGTAAAAAATTTTGGCGGGAAATTTTTGGCGGATTTTTGCCTCAAAAAATTTTTTTTGGCGGGAAATTTTTTTCCGGGGGGGGTGGGGTGGGTGGGGGTGGGGTATGATGATGTGGCAAAGGTGTCACACATGTCACCTTCTCATTCTTTTCATTCTAAGAAACTTTTCATAATAACCCAAACATATATATATATATATATATATATATATATATATATATATATATATAAATATATATATATATATTTCTATATAAATTTCAATATAAATTTCTTTTTGGGTAAAAGGGTTAATTCACCCTGGTAAAATATATTACGCCAAAAATATTGAAGTACGAAGGATGAGGGTGACTTCCCTCATCTCAGTCCCTTAGGACACTTACAAACTCTTATATAAGAATGACACACCATTCTTATAACTTACATAATACAACTTACCACCTACAATGACTATACAAGTGAATAAAAATAGGAATTAAACATGATTCACTAATGTAGCACCAAGAACATAGCCATCATAGAACTACCATCAATCTTCCATGGAGAAACCTCCAACTTGCCCACTCATGGATCATCAAATTTGAGAATCAGTTCACAAATTTCACACAACGGTTGGTGAGAGACTCTAAAACCACAGATAGAGCAGCAAGCACAAACTTGCTCCAACGGTGAATGTTTAGATGCAAAACCGATCACTATCAAGTACCAAGCATGATGACCAATTAACGAATGAAATAGGATTAAAAAACCCTAACTTCCATCATATACAAACACAAGACCCAAATTGAATGAGAATGACAGATCTATGATTGTATGATTGGGGTTTTGAACAAGAGCCCCCCACAACTTAACTTCCATCAACGACATGAAGCTGTCAAAAACAGACCTATCACGCCATAGAACTAGGAGCAATAGAGTTTACCAACCCTACCTTCCAAAACACGATCAAATCTGCCGCAAAAAAGTGATTGAGAATATAGCAAGCAGAAACGACCAGCCAATGTGACTTCCATCTCTCCCAAAACCCACATACCGGTAACAACCATCTGATCAAGAACTCGCAGCCAACAACCAAGCCCTAATAAGGGCTATCATACATAATAACGAACAGCCGCAGTACCATCAATCATTAAACCATTAAGAAAATCAAAACACTAAAGAGGGTTCCATAAGCATGAGCGTATAGTAACAACACAATCCAAAATGCACCATGTTAAATATAGTCGATCAATGAAAACCGACTGGGTTCAAACTCATGAACATGCCACGCTTTACCAATCAAGCAGATCGTAGAAAATTAATACCATGTAGCCTTTACGATCGTACCAGAACCCACAAAACCCTAAACCGATTGAAAAAAATAAAAGTAATCATTTAGGGTTAAAGACCCTCACAATCACCCAAAATCGTTTAAGGTTATTAATCGTTTAGGGAATAAATACCCAATCGACCCTTTGTATTATAAGTAGTTAAATTAAACCAACCCATGAAGGTCAGATAAAGGGATCGATTTAAAAACCAATATGTGACTGAAACCCTAAAAAACGATTTAGGGTTAAAATCACCAGAAGATAAGGATGATTTCAGGAAAAAATCAATACACCTCTATCCAGAAATCAACAACACATCAAATCTGATTGCATATCCTTCAAAATAGAGGGAAAGAGAGGCGGATTGATGGTGGTTATGTGATCGTAAGTAAAGGGATAGAGGTGGCTGAAATCGCCCCTTCAATATAAATTTCGAGTCATTATTCGTTTCGAGTTCCCAAGTCCGAGTCATGACTCTCGGCTTTTACACCTCATATTGTTCAATAGATACTAAAGATTGATAAAGCATTGTCGGGGTCAGTCGAGACTAGAAAGTCACGATAATACCTGACGTAGCGCAAGGTTGACATATATATCATTAAGTCCAAAATAAACAATTTTCACAATTCTAATTAATCCTCCAAACAATCTCATACCACTCTCGCCATCTAAGCAGACAATCAAACATACCCAACACCATTAAACACTTCCAATTGACTCTTTTAATTTCCCCAAACACAACCAATTAACGGGTATCAAATCTAATGTTTGTCAATAACTTACCAATTACCCAAAACACCACAAGTAATTTGTTATTCAATTAAGGTTGTTAATTGAAATGTCGTCCGATTCCAAAAATTTGATTCATATCAGTGATTCAACGTTAACCAAATAATCACACGTTAGTCCAATTTATTATCTGAAAACACTTGCTGGTTTCACATATCATTATAACACTAACGAACATGAATTCATTATTAATAATTAAAACCGATTACCACTTGTTTGACAATTCTAAAGAATAAAACAACGGTTTCTGAAAGTTCCAACTCAAAATCATGACACAAGACTATACACCCTTCGACATTATCAAACCATTATAATCCATCATCTAGTTATGACCAAGGACACATAAACATGATAAGATGCAAAAACACGTGAACATGACACAACGTACGATACCAACACACCAATTTAAAGGTACCGACATGACGACTTACAATCGTCGTTTCCAAGAGTTGTCATTGCTTTGCCCTGATATGGTTTGCACTGAAGCCCTTAAGATTGAGAGGTATACCGATTGATTGCCTTTAGCTACTCGAAATGATGTCATCGTTGCGAAGGCAGTTAATTTGCATGAGGCAATTACTGTGTCTCAGCGTTTGATGGATTCTTATGTAATGGAAGTAGGAGACAAGGGTAAGAGTGATAAGAGTGATAAGAGGAAGAGGAATGAAGTTGTTAAAGGGAATGGCAACAAACGACAAGAGACAGCCAGAATGTTCGCCATAAGGAATGGAGAGAACAAGGGTTATGAAGGTAGCAAGCCCGTGTGTGGTCGTTGCAATCGACACCACCATGGACCGCGCCCGATTGTGTGTAGGAAGTGCTCTAAGGTAGGACACATAGCCAAGGACTGTAGGTCCCGACCACTTGCTGCAGCTCAAACTGCACAAGGAACGGACTGGAAGGCTACCGTCACCTGTTTTGGATGTGGAAAGAAAGGGCACTATAAGAATGAGTGCCGAGAGCCGTGGATGAGAGGAAATCCCGGTAATGTAGGAGGATTTGTTAACCGAGGTGTGGGAAGTAATGGCTTAAACCCTATGAAGCGTGAGATTGTAGAGAATCAGGCAAATCAGAGTGCTAGGAATCAGCAGAGAGACATGGGAACAGCGTGTGTATATGCTATTGGGAAGGAAGCTGGTGAGGACCCTAACGTAGTTACGGGTACGTTCCTTCTCAATAATCGCTATGCTTCCATACTCTTTGATACTGGTGCCGATATGAGTTTCGTATCCACCAACTTTATTCCATTACTAGGAATCTCCCAAAAACCTCTAGGATTCAGTTACAATGTGGAATTAGCTAATGGGAATAGGGAGAAGATAGACACCGTAGTCCGAGGTTGTACCTTATGTTTTCTAGACCACCCGTTTAGCATAGACCTATTGCCAGTTACCTTGGGAAGTTTTGACGTCATTATCAGAATGGATTGGTTGTCGAAGAACGGTGCACACATCATCTGCGATGAGAAGATCGTTCGTGTACCGTGAGGCGGAAAAGTTCTGAGCATACAAAGAGATCGGAGCAACTGTGGAAGTCCTTCCCGGTTGATCATCGTCTATTGTATTAAGGCCCAGAAGTACATCGATAGAGGAGGTTGTCTTTTCTTGGCTCGAATTTCTGAAAAGAAAAGCGAGGAGAAGAGTGAAAGATACCTTAATGATGTATCCGTTGTTAGAGAGTTTCCAGATGTGTTTCTCGACGATTTTCCAGGGATTCCACCTGTTCGACAAGTGGAATTCCAAATCAAGTTGATACCCGGTGCTGCACCCGTAGCCCGGGCACCCTATCGACTTGCTCTAAGAGAATTGGAGGAACTGTCTAAACAGTTGGCAGAATTGTCAGAGAAGGGATTCATTCGACCAATTTCGTCACCGTGGGGAGCACCGGTGTTGTTTGTGAAGAAGAAGGATGGATCGTTTTGGATGTGTATTGACTAGAGGGAGTTGAATAAGTTGACGATGAAGAATCGATATCCGTTACCTAGAATAGATGACCTATTCGACCAACTCCAAGGAGCTAGTGTCTTTTCCAAGATCGACTTACGATCTGGTTATCACCAGCTTGGAGTTCGAGAGGAAGATATCCCTAAGACGGCGTTTAGGACTCGTTATGGGCACTATGAACTCCAAGTGATGTCGTTTGGTTTGACCAACGCGCCAGCGGTTTTCATGGATCTTATGAACCGAGTATGTAAGCCATATCTGGATAAGTTTGTGATAGTATTCATAGACGACATCTTGATATACTCCAAGAGTAGAGAGGAGCACGAAGAGCATTTGAGGCTCATTTTAGAATTGTTGCGAGAAGAAAAGCTGTATGCCAAATTTTTTTTGGGTAAAAGGGTTAATTCACCCTGGTAAAATATATTACTTCAAAAACATTAAAGTACAAAGGATGAGGGTGAATTCCCTCATCTCAGTCCCTTAGGACACTTACAGACTCTTATATAAGAATGACACGCCATTTTTATAACTTACATAATACAACTTACCACCTACAATGACTATACAAGTGAATAAAAATAGGAATTAAACATGATTCACTAATGTAGCACCAAGAACATAGCCATCATAGAACTACCATCAATCTTCCATGGAGAAACCTCCAACTTGCCCACTCATGGATCACCAAATTTGAGAATCAGTTCACAAATTTCACACAACGGTTGGTGAGAGACTCTAAAACCACGGATAGAGAAGCAAGCACAAACTTGCTGCAATGGTGCATGTTTAGATGCAAAACCGATCACTATCAAGTACCAAGCATGATGACCAATTAACGAATGAAATAGGATTAAGAAACCCTAACTTCCATCATATACAAACACAAGACCCAAAATTGAATGAGAATGACAGATCCATGATTGTATGATTGGGGTTTTGAACAAGAGCCCCCACAACTTAACTTCCATCAACGACATGAAGCTTTCCCAAACAGACCTATCACGCCATAGAACTAGCAGCAGTAGAGTTTACCAACCCTACCCTCCAAAACACGATCAAATCTGCCGCAAAAAAGTGATTGAGAATATAGCAAGCAGAAACGACCAGCCAATGTGACTTCCATCTCTCCCAAAACCCACATACCGGTAACAACCATCTGATCAAGAACTCGCAGCCAACAACCAAGTCCTAATAAGGACTACCATACATAATAACGAACGGCCGCAGCACCATCAATCATTAAACCATTAAGAAAATCAAAACCCTAAAGAGGGTTCCATAAGCATGAGCGTATAGTAACAACACAATCCAAAACGCACCATGTTAAATATTGTCGATCAATGAAAACTGACTGGGTTCAAACTCATGAACATGCCACGCTTTACCAATCAAGCAGATCGTACAAAATTAATACCATGTAGCCTTTACGATCATACCAGAACCCACAAAACCCTAAACCGATTGAAAAAAATAAAAGTAATCGTTTAGGGTTAAAGACCCTCACAATCACCCAAAATCGTTTAAAAACCAATATGTGACTGGGTTAAAATCACCAGAAGACAAGGACGATTTCAGAAAAAATTAATACACCTCTATCCAGAAATCAACAACACATCAAATCCGATTGCATATCCTTCAAAATAGAGGGAAAGAGAGGCGGATTGATGGTGGTTATGTGATCGTAAGTGAAGGGATAGAGGTGGCTGAATTCGCCCCTAGAGGGGAGAGAACATTGGCGGCGATTAAGTTTTTTTTTATAAATCTGTATGCCAAATTCTCTAAGTGTGAATTTTGAATTTCGTCCGTGATAGATAGTCGAAGAGTTCATGCTGACCCAGCTAAGATTGAGGCCATTAAGGAATGGGCAGCCCCTAAGAACCCATCAGAAGTCCACCAGTTTCTAGGTTTAGCAGGCTATTACCGGAGATTCATTGAGGGATTCTCCAAAATAGCTAAGTCGCTGACCAAATTGACGTAGGGCGTTAAGTATGAATGGGGAGAATAGGAAGAAGAAGCATTCCAACTTCTGAAGGAGAAGTTGTGTAGTGCGCCCATCCTAGCTTTGCCTGAAGGAATCGAAGACTTTGTCGTGTACTGCGACGCTTCGCATAAAGGTTTAGGTGTTGTTTGATGCAACGGGAGAAGGTGATTGCTTATGCATCCCAAAAACTTAAGAAGCACGAGAAAAACTACACCACCCATGATCCTGAGTTAGGTGCTGTAGTGTTTGCTCTTAGAATCTGGAGACATTATCTGTATGGAACCAAGTGTGTAGTGTATACCGACCATAAGAGCTTGAAGCATATCTTAGATCAGAAGGAACTGAATATGAGACAACGTCGTTGGTTAGAGTTGCTCAGTGATTATGACTGTGAGATTCGTTATCATCCTGGTAAGGCTAATGTTGTGGCTGATGCACTTAGTCGTAAGGAGAACATTCCACCATTACTCGTTCGATCCCAGGAATGACCATTGTTTCCCCTCTACCATCTCAAATCTTAGCCGCCCAAGCTGCGGCATTGACGGAAGAGAACCTTCCTTATGAGAATCTGCATGGAATGGTAGAAAGTGAAAACGGCTTCTTGAAGCGTTCCGACGGAACCTTATGTTTCAAAGACAGAAGCTGGATACCATTTCATGGTGGAATCCGTGAGTTGATTATGCACGAGTCGCATAAATCAAAATACTCTATTCATCCCGGAGCCGATAAGATGTATCAGGACTTGAAAAAAACTCCACTGGTGGCCTAACATGAAAGCCGACATAGCTCAGTACGTCAGTTGGTGCTTGACTTGTTCTAAGGTAAAGGCCGAACACCAGAAACCCTCAGGACTCTTAGTTCAACCCGAACTCCTAGAATAGAAATAGGAGCGAATCACCATGGACTTTATCACCAAATTACCGAGAACAGCTAGCGGCAATGACGCTATCTGGGTAATCGTTGATCGCCTGACTAAGTCTGCTCACTTTTTATCCATTAGCGAGGTCGATAGTCACGACAAGCTCGCTCGACTGTACCTTAAGGAGATAGTATCGCGTCATGGAGTACCGGTATCTATCATTTCCAATCGAGATAGCCGTTTTACATCCCACTTTTGGAGATCTTTATAGTCAGCTTTAGGAACAAACCTGGATATGAGCACTGCTTATCATTCTCAAATCGATGGTCAAAGCGAGAGAACCATTCAGACCTTAGAGGATATGCTTAGAGCCTATGTTATCGATTTCGGCAGAGGCTGGGAGAGACATCCCCCTTTGGCCGAATTCTCCTACAACAATAGTTATCATTCTAGCATTAAGGCCGCTCTATTTGAAGCTGTATGGCGAAAATGTCGTTCTCCTGTTTGTTGGGTTGAAGTTGGCGAGAGTCAACTTACCGGTCCCGAACTTGTCCTAGAAACCACTGAGAAGATAGTTCAGATTCGTAACCGTTTGCAAACCGCTCGAGATAGACAAAAGAGTTATGCCTATATGAGACGTAAACCTTTAGAATTTCATGTTGGAGATCGTGTTATGTTAAAGGTTTCTCCTTGGAAAGGAGTGATTCGTTTTGGAAAGCATGGAAAACTCAATCCCCGATATATTGGTCCCTTTCCAATCCTAGAAATAATCGGACCAGTAGCTTACCGCCTTGAGCTACCATCGGAATTGAGAAGTGTACACAATGTCTTTCATGTTAGTAATCTTAAGAAGTGTCTTTTGGAGGAAAACCTAGTTGTGCCTTTAAGAGATATCCGTATTGATGAGAAATTGAATTTCGTTGAGGAACCGATTGAGATCTTGGATCGTGAGATTAAACGGCTGAAGCATAGCCGTATTCCGATTATCAAAGTTCGTTGGAACTCCCGACATGGATCGGAGTTCACTTGGGAACGTGAGGATGTATTCCGTAGGAAGTACCATAAACTCTTTATGACACCAAGAAACTCGGAGTGAAACCCGGGACGGGTTTCTTCTTAGGCTGGGAGGCTGTGACAACTGGAAATTTAGGAAGTCTATTTTAGGTAACCGCATTACGTTAAACTAAACCGAGCTTTGCCTTTATCACTATTTTCATCGAGCATGACTTGATTTGATACCGTTTATTGGTTTTTATGATTTATTTTATTATTGGATGAGTTATCATGTGAGTTTTAACTCTTTTGATAGGCACTATTCGATTCGGCACTATAAAAGCCTAAAACGAGAAATAACGTAACTTTTTGACCGTAACTCGAAAATTGACAAATAAATAGTCAAAACTCGTGGAAAAACATAAATAACGATAATAGAAAGTCGAATGAACGTCGTGGGATACTCGTGGGAAAATATATGATCTCGGGAATGGGTAAACGGGGCATTTTATGAAAAATTACGGCTTCGGCCCTCCCCTTTTCACCTTGGCCGGCGCCCCCCTCCCCACCTTTTATTTATTTTGAGGTCCCTCATCCCTAACTATATATACCCTCCCTAACTCACATTTCACTCTTTTATTTCTCTCGCTAAAAACACACACACCCACTTTCTCTCTCTACTCTCTCTGTCTTCCAAAATTAAAAACCCTAACCCTAATTTACCACCACCACCGCCGCCCACTTCCGGCCACTTTCCGACCATTTTCTGGCGAGTGAAATTACACCTCCACCACCATTAGATAGATCTCTCTTTCCTCTTTCCATCCATATATAAAACTCTCACAAAAACCTACATTAACACCTCCAAATCTTGAAAATAAGATTCGTGATTCTAGAGTTTTCATTAAAACTTGTAGATCAGGCTTGGAAAAGGTAAATGGAACATGGGTAAAGCTTGTTTTAGCCACATGAAGCCACGTATGGCATTATTATGGCTCGACCATAATTAAAAATTTAGGGGTTTTCGTTCAAACATGGGATTAAACCTAAATTTAGGATCGTTATATTTATTGTGTTTGATGATTCGGGTGGTCTTGGATGATCAAAATACATGTTTGCCATTAGAGAGAGAAGTAGAGAGTTGGGTGTTTTCTTGCTAGAGACTTGGTATACAAAAGTATGGAATGTTAGATTGAAAAGCACCACCCCTTCCATGGATGGAAGGGGTATTTATACTTACAGACACAACGACCTCCTAACGGCCTGTGGATCAGGCATACAGTGGGTAAAGACCCGTCCTTCCTCCACGGTGTTACACTACGCTAAACTAAACTAATAACTAACTAATAAACTGATAAATAATGTAACTAATGATATGTCTACGAGCTAACTTATGCTAGATAATATTTGGGGTGACCGACACTTTACTTATGGAATTTCAATTCCTAACAATCTCCCCCTAAGGGAGGTCACCCCATGATTTACATTTCGAATCCAAGCATTCTATTCATGACTTTGTTCTTGAACTCGTAGACTTCAATTCTTCAATTCCGCAATCTTTGTGCTTTTGTAGTGCAACTTCAAAGTCCGCATAGTTTAGTACTTTCAGTGGAGGTCTTTGAACTGATCCACATCTTTGATGATCTTCGAGCATTCATTGAGATCATCAGCCATAGTAAATCTCTGGATCACCCTTTATTGTGTTGCCATCATGTGGAGTTGTGACTTTTGGGCCGACATGCTCACACTTTTGAATCATGACATCTTTCCATCAGAGTAGCGGAAGCTTTACTGGTTCATGATATTTGCAGTAGCGTAGCAGAAGCATAGTATAAAAATATCAGAACCAGGTTATATAGATATGCACCAGTCATGATTTCTTCAAATTAAGTGTGGATGCTGTGAGCATGTGGCTTTGGATTGATTCCTTAATTCTGATCAGCTGCAACCGTCCAAATGTACCTGCAAACAACGGTTAGCAATAAAACACACGAAAGTGTCTTTGATCACTTTCGTTGAATTGAGGTACACGGCCCACGGTTCTACGTTGATCAGTACAAATCTGTGATCAGGTAGGATTCCTAAGAATCTCCTTGACAGGGTTTCACAGCTGTTCTAGCCGTTCTCAAACCGGAACGTCTCAAAGAAGACAACACGGAGTGAGTGAACCAGCGAATTGAGATTCACTGATTGATGAAAATGATTTGAAAAACAATCGCGTATTGCTTGAAGAAAGAGTTTTGCAACACGACGAAGGTTTTATGAGAAAGATCAATTTTCAAATTAAAAAATACTTTTTGTATTAGAAAAGAGTACACATTCGACGTGCCAGAGAAAAGAAGATTTGCACATCGAACGGTTTTTCCAAAAGTATTTTTTCAATCAGAGATACTTTTTGTGTTTGAAAACATGAGTACACATTCGATGTGCTAGAGAAAAGAATATTTGCACATCGAACGGTTTTTCCAAAAGTATTCGTCAATTCCAATCCTGGACCAAGGTTGATTCACGAGTGAATCACCCCATCGTTTCTATCCAGTTGTCACAAGTTTGATCTTTGGAAAAGATCTCACATGCCACCTACCAAGAGCTTGTTTGACGTTGGCTCTAGAAGGCTTTCCATCTTCATCGTGAATATATTTGATATATCACTCGGATGTTCTGGCAATACCACAAGGATAATGCGTAGGACTCTTAATATATACTTGCTTTCCACATTGTGTGAAACAGCAAGTCTTCATTAATATAGTGTCCTAATGAGATATTGTGGATGATCTCTTGGCTCTAGACTCAATAGTGCACATTTGGTTCCTATGCCGGAGACTAGGGAGAGGGTCTCCTTCTTCAATATCAACAATCTCTAAGAGAAAGTCGATAGATAATGTCGGTTCCCCGTGAGAATGAAACAAGCCCTTTTAAGATGAACTTGAGTAGTTTGGGAAGTTTAGTGCAGTGCATCACTGGGTCCATGACGTCTTGTCTTCAATACCAATGTTACCTTAGTAAACACCAGTAGCATATGTATTGAACCCGGTTTCTGCCCTAAGGTTGAATTATTGGAGGGCTATTTCTTTTCACCCTTTTCTCATTCATTTCTGTTTCATTCTTCAACCCCTTCAGTGCTTACCGAGACTTCATTAATAGAACCTTGTTGGGTTTATTCCAGTACTAGCTCAGTCTCAGTCCACACTCTTCCCATATCTCACTTTTCTCCTTTTTTCATCATACCTAAGGACTCTACACTATCTAGTGGATTGTCCCTGGGTAGATCCCTCCGGTTCTGGCGGATCTTGGGAACGAATACCTAACCTAACCATCCTTATAACACCATGCATAAAGTAAATTGGTCGGTCTTTTGGTATTGTTCATTTCTTCTCGAAACCAATTGAAAAATCATTTGGAAAATCAATCAAGGTACTTGTGATACGAGATCAAAGCATTTTGTACCTTAATAGTTTTGATCATTTAAAAATGCTCCCCCTTAATCATGTGCATATGATTATGAAATTGTTTAGCACATGGAGGCAAGAGTTCTTTTAGAAATAATTTCTTTAATCACAATTTCCGTGGAAAAAGCCATTTGATTTTCTTGGTAAATTCTCCCCCTCAATATGTGCATAGGATATTTGAAATCATTTTATCACATAGAGGCAAGAGTTCATTTGAAGCACATCCACGATTACAAAAGCCATTAAGAAACCATTCACTCCCCCTCAATATGTGTATCAATAAATGAAAGTGTTTAGCACATATTAGGGAGAGCCTGCACATTGAATCAAATGATCATCTTTTGTCAAATTTCATATTAAATCAAAAATTCTCCCCCGATCAAAAATATCAAACCCTTTGAGATTTTGGATCCCAAGTGATTTAATTAGGTTTAGAAAACATGGGAGAAAATGTGGCCTTGTTTAAATACTCATCTGGTTTTTGGATAAATCCTCCTCCTCAACATGTGCATTGTGTATTTGAAATCGTTTGACACATGGAGGCAGGAGTGCCTATAAAGGACTAAAGCCGATTCCATTAAAACAGATTTGAGATTTAAATCACGATCTCTCCCCCGATCAAAATTTTCAAACCTTTTGAGATTTGTGATCCCAATTGATTTAAATCATTTAAAAGAGTTTGGAGAAAGACGTGGCAAGATTTAATTTTGAAAAATGACAGATAAGGACCAATTTAAGACATTAAAGATTGTTAGTGTCAGGTATGATAGTTTTTAAGAGATCTTTTAGCAAAATAAAACAATTTCACAATCAAACAAGAACAAAAAAAATTTTATTTTGAAAGACCTTGATTCAAAAGAAAAAATCATACCATGACATAACATTAAATCTTTAGATCACTACATATTTTGTACAAACGGACTTGATAGATGAAATATTGTTTTAAAATCATTTAATTGTAAATCACTCTCCCCCTCAATCGATAACCGTAGTCGTTGATTGAGTGACTTAGATTTTGATAAAAAAGAAGTCCGGTGATTTTCAAGATTTAGTCCAATTAATTTTCAAAACAACATTTTCTATTTTCAAAACAATTTAATCAAATTTTTAGAAAATGGTGTCCTGCACAAAGATACGTTAGGTGGTTGAGAAACTTCTGTTGTTGCTGTAGGGCTTGGAAGAAAAACCGTCTGCTGATGCAGTGAGACTTCTTCTTACGTTGCATTTTGAATGCCAACTGAGATCAAATTAAGCTCCGTTTCTTCAATCACTTAGAAGAAAACCATCTGCTGATGCAGTGAGACCTCTTACGTTGCATTTATGCCAACTCTCATTGGAAGTCCAATTAAGCTCCGTTTCTTCATTTGTCAACCCAAGATAAAGTTACCCTTTCCTTTCGGCATCCAATCATCTTCATTTGTGGGATCCGGATCGGGAACATTCTTATATACCAATATACCTGCATATGTTAGTGAACACACATACAAATATATGGTGGTCAACATCACCCAAACAGCAATCGACTAATAAAAGTCAATTCAACATATCAATCAGATAATAAAAGGTATGGGAATAATGTGTTCATCAAACTATAATCATCTAATCCTAACAATCACATCCTAGAAACCTAGTCTTTCAACATAGGCAATTATATTTTACAGATAAGCACGTAGGATGATTAAGATAATCTCGTTAGATGATACAGATTTGAAAACATTCTCCCCCTCAATCAATGACTCATTTTCTAAAAGGTTTAAACGCGCTGAAGTCATTGATTGAGTTTTCAATTTATACGAAAACTCTGAATCTGATTGATTTTTCAAGCAACTCATTTACCACTATTTTGAAAACAACAAATATTTTTCTGAAGAATTTTAGACGGAAAAACATTTGTGTAGGAATAGCAGTCCTTCGACATACTTTCCTCATTTGGTTTTTAGGATAAGTGCACGAATTTTGAAAATTTGTTTAGCGCAGCACTTTCCTTTCTTGAAGAACGGGTTGCTATCTGAAATAATAGCAAGCCATTTTTTGAAGAGCGGGTTACAGTCTGAAATAACTGTAAGCCATATTTTGAGACATGTTTTGAAAAGAATATTTACACCTCCTGCTCGAACTTCATCTATGGTCCCGTGCCATTATTGAATGACATTTCTAAGACCGCAGATGTTATCGATACCAGAAGACATGTCTTAGAAAAACAATATTTTTGGTCTTTTTCAAATTTTCTGATTTTTATGGGTTTTTGATGGTTTTATATTTTTCTATTTTCTTTTTGTTGGTTTTATAATTTTGTATTTTGTTTTTCTGAAAAATATTTACAAAGATAGATTAGATGATATAGTTTAAGAAGATGATGATACGAGTACCGAGATAAGCATATCGAGCAGCCCCGTTGTAGAAGGTAGAAGTCATCATCCCTAAAACTTTCACCACCAAAGCTTCCAAGGCTCTTGCATTGAAGAAAGAAATTGAACCATCTGAAAGTGAGACTTTGGCAGCTTCCCCCCAAACTGAAAATCCTTTAGTTGAGCAGATTTGAAGCTCTATTTCAAGCTTGCCTTAGCCAGGTGCACAGAGAAGCACACCATTATCATAAATCCCGCTGCTCCATTTTAAGAACAATAATCGAGGTTCTCCGTTCGGGGTTATATCATCAACAAGAACAGCAACGTATCATCCCACTCTTTAAATTTCTTCTCATATTTCATTACCACTGAAGTCTGAAGCAATCCAATCCGAAAGGTGTCAAGAGACCACTTCCCCCACGTAGTCAAAATGATGCAGTCAGTCTCTTAGACTAGAGCTCACGAACCCGAATACACATACCCGAAGACAGAGAAACTTATAGCATCGAAGTAGCAGATTAAGTCCAATAGCCAAAGGATAACCCCGATGTATACTTTTCTCTCCCCCTGAAGAAAGTGTATGAAGCTCAAGAACCCGAAGTACCCGAATGCCCAAAGAGAGAATAACCGATAACATTGAAGAAGCAGGCCGAATCACTAATTATCTCTGCGGATGACTATCTCTGCGGACGTCAACTCCGGTATAAGTGATTATATCTCTGAATCACTGATTAAGCTCTCAAGTGAGACAGCTGAGCGCCCCCAATGTACAAAATTCTCTTTCCCCTGATGATTGCGATAACATCGAAATCATCACACACTTGTGTACCTCTTTTATCTTCAGAAACTTTCTATTACATCACTTCCCCCACGTCGTTGGAATAATAACACTAAAAGCCTTGATGAGTAAAACCTTGAGTTTCTCTGCGGTCATGACATTTGTTTTCCCGGGATATCTTCAATCACTTAGAAGAATTAAGCTCATCAAGTTTACTCGCCATGAGTCAAACCTTGAGTTTCTCTGCGGTAATAACATTTGTCTTCCCGGGATATCTTGAGTTACTTAGAAGTATTAAGTTCATCAAGTTTACTCGCTTTGTGTTTAGATGTGCGTCTCCTTCCCCCTTGCTGGTTTTGACACTTCAGAATCAGCAACATATTGTAAGCCCAAATACTTGAAATATTTTGAGAAGAACATCATTAGCTCAGAAGTATCTGTGAGAATCAACTTGCTGAAGATTGTGAGCAAGTCTAATTGGGGATTAACTTTGGCTTTTCACTCTCCCCCAATTAGTGCTCTCCCCTAAAACGACAATCTATTTGATAACAGCCCAGATTAAGAAGAAGTCTTTAGATCGTTAAATGCAATTCGTATTTAGTCTTCTAACATGCAGCAGAAAATGTAGAATCGACTGTAGACTCGACCTTCTTCAAGATTGTCCAGTTGGGGAATAGAGTGTTAACATCTTCAACTCACACCAAAAAGCATCCCACCAAAAAGCATCCCAATTAACTTACATCTTGCAAATCCCCTTAACTAAAATCCCTCCCAATAAAACAAGAACAGAAAGATGTTCATCAAGGAAATCAGCAATCAGGCCGCAACGAACACACAAGATGGTAACACCAAACTACCAATCACATCAAACAAGAACAGAGATATTGTTCGGAATCATCATGTTGATGTATACGTGAAGCATTAACCGGAAGCACTTTGTCGATAAACTCATCAATCCGAGTGAAGATGTCAACCAACGGCTCTTAGAAGAAACTCCATGTAAATATGATCCGATAAGAAGAAGCTCGGTTCTTACATGAGTTAGGAGCCGTATGACCATATATTCTCCCCCTCAAGAATTGCATACGAAGATGCCATTCTTGATTAAACAAGTGAACATCATCCAAATGTAGTCCATTCACACTTCTCCCCCGCAAAATTAGCACAGGATGTCGCCATCGTCATTATAGTTGAGAAAGTGGAATCAGAAAACAATCAACAGTAGCCCGGTTCACTTGATAACTGAAAGCGCGTGGAAAAAGTATGAAGCATGTTGATGAGAATGGTCATAATAAGAAGATTTCTCTTCTTCCGAAGATAATGCGCACTGAAGCGTACACATTTCTTTTCTTTGAGAAACGAGGCATGAACTGTAGTGTTCATACGTCATAAGAAGATTTCTCTTCTTTGGAAGATAATGCGCACTGAAACGTACACATTTCTTTTCTTTAGAGTACGAGGCTTGAACTGTTGTGTTCAAACGTCATAAGAAGATTTCTCTTCTTTTTAAGATAAAGCGCACTGAGACGTACACTTTTCTTTTCTTTAGAGTACGAGGCTTGAACTGATGTGTTCAAACGTCATAATCTCTCTCTTTTCAATCTCTTTTGCAAAACATGTAATCAACCCCATTATCATTCAGTAGGCTCTTTGAAGTGACAGCTGATGGAGAAAACCTGATAAAATGAATTTGACCCTGAAGTAAACTATCCCGAACTCGTGACTTAAACTTGCACATATGTAACAAAGAGCGGTGCCGATTTCCATTAGCATCTCTAAGTACTCTCTATATACTCTATACTCTTCAACCAACCAACCATCAAGTATAAGACGTACATTACCTCTTGAAAATCCACAATTGAATGTGACACTGAGCACTACAACGTAACTCCTTAAAGTGATAGTTATTTTGTAGTGGTAAGAGCCCAATTCCCCCAAGTGGTAAAAGAAAAGGTAAAAGACACCCAACAATAACTAGATTTCCAAGTCTTTGTTTTTGATAATAAGCTTGAACAAGGATCATGAAGAATCTTCATCCAGCCATCCCCGATACCTTCAGATACTAAGTGCACTCGCCCGTGATATCTTACTTCAACCTCAAATAAATAATAGTGAATAAACCCCGTTGTCACATCTTGTTAAAAGCTCAAATCTAGCCTCCTTTGATCTTAAAAGTGAACTTTGATAATGGTTTCATCCCGACCATGGTTAAAAGCACATAACCTCGTAAAACCATGTAATAACCAAACTGCCATGAAGAATATCCAAACACACATCCACTTTATGAAGTACACCCTTTTAACCCTTCTATGAAACAGAACCCGTAACACCAGCATCAGAAGACCCTGAAATACGCTTTCCTTTCTCCAAGAGGGTTCCATCATCACGGGATTTTACAATTCTATAGTTTAAACCGAGAAATAGTTTCTTTTGCGAGATTTTACAAAACCAAGAATAAACCGTAAGATAGACCCGGAATTGCACTTTACTTTTACCAGGATGTTTCCATTGTTATGGGATTTTACAAGTCTATGATTTAAACCGAGAAATAGTTTCTTTCGTGGGATTTTACAAAATCAAGACAAAACCGTAAACAATGTCAGCTTGAATGTAATGACAACTTTGGTATTGGTGAATATCTGTTTTAGGGGAACATGCAGCGGTTCAATATCCAACATCAACAATCTCATCAACCATCCAATAAGCACATTGGTAAACACATCATTCACGCAATATGTCGGCAATTGCAGTGACCATATGGAGAAGTAAACCCGATATATCAAACTTGAACATGACGTAAAATTCCCTAGACTTGTTACTTAAACTTGTACTAATCCTCGTGAACAAGAAACGGTGTACCCAATGTACAAAACCTCTTGACGTATCCTCAACTAAGTGAGACACCGAAGTGATAGTTACGTTGTGGGTAAAGCGAGAAAGAGTCACAACCGTAATTAAATAGTCAAGTCTTTATCACCCTCTATAAATGCCCAAACAAGTCATCTTCGCGGAAGGGTAGAAAGAAAGAAGACGAAATAAGTAAACACGCCCAGAAAACCATAGTTCAAATCCAAATAAGAAATACCGAACAAACAACCCCCAAGTCCACTTTGTTCAACAATTAACTCAAGCCGAGACATAATATTATCTGTGAAAATGCATTCACCAAAGTATCAAACCATATAGCAACAAGTCTCATCATTTCATCAACTCTCATCAAAGATCATCGTCAAATATCATCGACAAAATATAATTCTCAGCCCATAAATTAACATGAATCATAATTTCAAATTCTTGAGAATGAGACAATATCCAATATCACAATATTGCCACACAAGAGCTACCATATTCAATTAAGCACGAAACGATCAGGTCCATAAAATTAACCCCAACTTCCACAAATCTTGAGCCCATTCCAATCGTTTAAACCTATGAGACCCGATCCGAAATTTATTAAGCCCAGTCCAATCCAAACAATAATAATCACGAGCCCATATTCAAATTTCGAAAGTCATTTGAAGCAAGGCCTAATGATAATTCCGAAAGTAATTTGTGATATATTCACAAAACGTCATTTGTTCCAACTACAAACACGTTATTCCAAAATGTCATTAGTTCCACATTCCAATGATAATATGTTCTATGCCCAATGTCCATTTAGTATTAATACCCACGATGGTATAAAATATGAAAACTAATAACGCCGGTATAAAACGTTATTGCTGGTTGTCTATTCAATGCAAGCCCAAATATCATACATGACCAGCTGATGATCTCAAATACAAATCTCGTGGCTCCTTCAAATAATAATCACCCGAATTAAAACACCAAAAAACTTTGTCCTATTAACTCAAATTAATCTCGTGGAACTAATCTCGTGGCCCATTCAAATTAATCAAACTTTGGTCCATGATAGTTAATTAGAAAGTGAGTCTGATTCAAACAGCGTGAGAGTCCAAAAACCAATAGAAGATATCAAGCCCATTCGAAATCCGTTTCCAGTGAATCAAATACATGACCCAAGAACATGAATAATACAACCCTAATTATTTGGGAGTAAATAATGACACATACATCTCAGTCATACCCTAAACTCAAGTATACCTCAAACCCTAATCTTTAATTATCTGCCTCTCTCCATTGCATCCAACCCTAACCTCAACTACTGTCGCCTCCCTTTTTTCATCACAACACAAACCACTCCCATCAATAAAATTCATTATTCTTTCCTAATCAAATACACATAAACGCATCTTCTCATAAGTCCGAACCAAAGAAAACATGATGTTAAAGATGCACAAGTCTCGCCACAGGGATGGCTCGAGCCACATATGATTTGTCTTCATGATCCGTTTAAGATGTGTTACCAGGTAGGTTTAATTTGTACACGTTTTGTATTTGAGAGCCGAATAAAAAGAAGATTGAGAAATAGGTCTTGGTCTTTTGATTCGTTTAAGAAAATATACCAAATATACGATACACGCGAGAATCGACAAATCAACCTTTTAGGAAAAGGGTTAACGTGCCAAAACTCACGAATGTGATATAAGTGATACCGGGCAAGTGATTACCTGGGTCGTGTCCCAACGAGGTGTGAATTGAGGATGTCGTTTGAGGTTTGTTATTAAAATGCTTGAATTGTTCGAGATTTGATTGTTTTTAATTACGTTTTCTACGAATTAATTAACGGGAAAGTAATTAAGGCAAGGGAAACCTAATAAATGACAAACTAACTACTACTAAGCATACGGAACAATAAAACTAAGCTAAATTAAGTCCTAGGGTGCTACAATGCAAAAACGCGAAAACTCGGGCTAATCCCGAGCCTCAAAAAGTGAAAATAATGCAATTTAAGGCCTACGGGTGCAAAAGTAATTTTCCTACGTTCTAAACTACTAAAAAAAATTTTAGGAAAAAGCCGGGTATTTTTTCGACTTTTAAATTATTTACTATGAATTAAAAACTAATTTAATCTAATTTAATTATAAAAAATACTAAACTAATTTCGAAAAATCTGAAAATTTCACAGAAAATACTTTTAATAATAATGATTCTAAGAAAATTACAAAAAGGTGGTACTACTGTTTGAAATAAGCTATTAAAAAGCTAAATAAGCAATAAGACTAAAACTGTTTTGTGTACTTAAGAGATAAATTGTGCAAGATTCTAACGATCAAAGACCCTAGGGCAGTTGGTGAATGGTGTGCGTGGTGAGCTGGGTGGCCAAGGTTCAAATCCCAGCAAGAGCATTTTTTGTAAACATTTTTTTTTTCGAATTTTTCTTTTTGCAAATTAAAGTTGGGATGGAAATAAGTACTTTTTGTAAAAACTTTTCTTGTGAAAAGCAAAGAATAAGCAGATACAACTGCTTATTCCTCAACAGTTAAGAAAAAACAAACAAACACCCTTTTTTTTTTGACAGATTTTAAGCACTACAAAAAAAACAAGGAATGAGCAATGTAAAGGACAGTAAGCTATCATGCATCTATAAGTACTAAAATAAGCTAAAGAGAACAGTCAAAGAAAGGGGGGGGGGGCAGATAAGCAGTTTTGTATAGAGCTATACTAGGGGGAACCTTAAGCATACAAAGGACAAAATAAGCAAGCAATAAGCACTAATAAGCAATCTAACCTACGGGATCTAATAAGCAACTAAGGATACTAAATTAAGCTAAATATTTTATTAATAAGCTAAGAGGGATCTGAAATAAGCTAAAAAAAAAGAAGCAAAGGGCTGCAGTGGGACTGCAAGGCTGCAGCAGTGGGGTACTAAGGGGGCCTGTTTAAGGGCAAGTTAAGCTAACAATAAGCCGTTACCAAAAATTTTAAAAAATACCATTAGCTAGCTACCCTACTGAATAAGCTACATACCAAATTACAGGATCTAAAACTAAGTATTAAAGAAATTAAAAATCAAAAATAAAAGTGGATTGGGACATATGGGACCTGCAGTACAGAACAGGTATGATTTTTTTTTCTTTTCAAAACTTAGCAAAGCTTGTTAACTCAGTTTTACTTCATTCAAAACTACTTTAAAACCTTAAAACCACTTTGACTTTAAGAGTCAAAGTGGGTAAAATGCTTTTTACAAACTAGATTAAGCTAATGCCAAACACCCCTGAATGGGTGGAAATTGTTATTAAAACTGATCTTTTCAAACTGAACCTGGAGTTTCTTTTGTAAAACTAGTTTAGTGCTTGGAATGTAACTTAAAAACAAGTAATAATGGGTAAGGAGCAAATAAGCACTAAAGTGCTAATTTGCTAAATAAGCAAAAATTAAAAACAGGATGTAAATTAAAAACTTTTTTCATTAATTAAAAAGACAAGCTACAATTAAAAAAAAAACAGAAAACTTAAATTAAAAGCTACTAAATTCCTAGGTGCCTTTCAATGGCTATAATGAGCATCTATTTATACTAGCAGCTTGGTCTTCAAATGCTACTACTTGTGCTTTTTGTTGTGAGACAGAAGTGAAGATTGGAGTCTTTGTGTTTCTTTGCTTTAATCTGAGCCATCCATTGATCTTGGGCACCACTCATTCAATCCTAGCCGTCCCTTTTTGGTATCCAATGTGGGTTTAGGGGATTGCCAAGGTGGCACATGAGCCATGTGGGTGTGGGGCTTGAGGTGAGCTGGGGACCAAGGTTGAGAGGGACTTGTGGGGAAGAAGACAAGGGATTAGGGTGCTTGGGTTTTGGCGGGTAAATGAGAAGCAGGGCGAGTTTTCTGTTTTGGGTAAAATTAGAAGAAGGCCAAAAAGGTTAGGAAGGGTCAAGTTGTAGTAAACAGGAGGGTTCATTGGGGTTGAAAGGGGTTCAAAAGGTAAGTGATAGGTTTAAAAAAAAGTTTTTAAGGTTTTTATTTTTTTTTTTAAAGTAAATAAAACTTGTATTTTGTGGTTTTTGAATTAAAACAATTTTTTTTTTTTTTTTTTTTTAGAAAGATAATAAAAATTGGTTTTAAACAAAATTTGGATTTAGAGGAGAAAAATATTTTTTTGGATTTTTGGTGATGGGTAAAACGGTCATTTAGGTTCGGGTGAAATGGAAATTTGGGTTTTAGGGTTAGGTTTTGAGTCTGATTCCCAAGCTCACTCCCAAATATGTATCCCGGACTCTGAAAATATAGAAAATCCACTTTCGGCTCCGTCTGTAATGCACGTTTTCCATTCCAAGCTCAATTATGTCCGTTTTGCCTGTTTTCGATCCTTTGTACACGAAATACATAAAACACACTCCAAGGATATCTGCAGTATATTTGGTCATATTTCCGTGTTTTTAGACGTTTTTGTGGGCTTAGATGGGTAAAAATGATGAGTGAATAAGTACTCATCAAATCCCCCACACTATCAATTGCTAGTCCCTAGCAATCCGATCATATGAAGTAATGAAAGGATCAAAAATACCAATAATACCCCGTTTCGACTTTTTATTCAACTACGAGAAATTTAAACTTGAACGATAATAAATAAAATGCTTGATTATCAAAACATGGCATCATAGAACGGGATTCACGCAAAATGGGTGTCTCCGGGGAATTGTAATCGTCATCCTCTTTTTTATACTCTCAAACCAAGCTTAAACTTATTGTGCAAACGTTTTTGTAAAATGCTAACACTACTTATATCAATAATCTATGTAAGTCGAGACTTAACTTTTTACTCCCGCAATTTATACAATTTAATTTATTGTGCTCATTTTCAAAAGTTTGATCATTAAAATCGACATTTGTTATGGTTGTTATCCACTTAACTAAAGTACTAACCCACCGGAAACGATGAAAGTCTAAGGATCGAAAGGGCCTCTTCCATGTAGCGGCTTTCTTCTCGGCACATCCCAAAACATAAGTTTTAAGTGACCGGGCTTTTGACACCTCACAGAGAATAGTACCGGAATTAGCGGGAATTCGATTCCAAAGATTTACGAAGCTACCGTTAAGTTAAAACTAAACCTAAATGGATTACAACCGACGACAATTTAGAAATTCGAGATTCAAAGGTGAGATCACTCCATGTTGCGACTTTCTTCTCAGCTTGTCCTTTTGAGGAGGCTAGGTTTTCACCCTCGAGAATAGTATCGGAGCTTTCGGGATCTTTGAAATCAAGGATTTCCAAATTACCATCAAACTTTTAGACAACTTTGATGAATACGAGTTCAACTTCCGATTTAAATTTAAGAAAAAGCAAGTTTCGCACATTTATTTACAAGCAACATAGTACTTTTATTCATGCAACTCATATTTTTTCATTTTTCAATTTTTTTTTTCAATAATTCTTTTTTTTTTTTGAATTTCACTTTTTTTTTTTTTTTTTTTTGAACTTTGAACTTTAAACTTGCAACTTTTGCATCATTCAAGCAACTTTACGATACTTTCATTTTGCAACTTTATTCAGATTTTTGAAAGTATGCTTTCTCGGAAATTTAAATAAAAAGTTGAACTCGGACTCTAAATCAATTTTGCTTAAAAACTTTTTATTGTAACAAGACGATTTGAATGTTCAAAAGTTTGACAACGAGCACGTATTTTAGTCCGATTAGTTAGCTTCTGGGAGAAAAAGCCATAGATTACTTATATAAGCTCTAAAGAGAACCAACTACTCCACGCTTAGCATTTTCATTTGCACAACGCGTAAAACCTTAGCCTAATGTTAAGAGAGCAGCTAGATCAACACTCTAGCAGAGTCGGGATTCCCCTTGTTCTAGCCGAATCAAGACTAAACTACAATTAACACCGAAGCATTAACGAATTATTTTTGTGCATAGCACTTCTTGTAAATGTAAATACTTGACTTAAAGCGATAAAAAATTTTAAAAATTTGGTCAAAACGGGGGTGCTAGGGTACTAGAAGGTACACATGTGATCAAAATTCGCTAGAATTCCCCCCCACACTTAGAATTGAATATTGCCCTCAATATTCAAAGTACCGGCCGTAGCCGAAACTAAAGAACGGAAAAAGGTAATACTACTAGCCAAGTGTGGAAGCGAAATCTTTTTTCACGAAAGGATTTATTAAGATATCCCTAGATAAACGTTAGCAAAAAGATCGGATATTGGGCGGCTGGATTGAAAACAGGCGCATCAATCATCACGATCTACGGGAATCCTGAAAACAGAGAGCAAACACACAACAAGCAATCATCAGTGGGGATTTCCCCCACACTTAGTGTTAGAAAGTAGAAAGAAGTCAGAAACATGGGTGGACACCCATGAAATGCTACTGTTTTTGTTAACCGAGTCGCTAGCTTGACTCGACCCGAATTCATTGGTCCATGGGGGAGCAAGTGGAAGAGAAGATCTCCATCGGACTTTCATTCAAATGGTTTGGATAAACATTGAATGTGCTGAAAGTTCCACTCCGATGAGATATATCCGGCTCAAAAGAATGATGAATGGAGATGCCGGGGTCGAAAATGAAATCCTCATTTCCGGATGAGGTAACACGGGTGGGTTGGGTGGGCAAAATTTTAGGCATGAGAACACAATGTTCAAATTCTTTGCCCACCGCCTTAGAGATCAAAGTATAGGTATCGGGTTTAAAAACAAAGATGAATCCATCATCCGGCGGTTTGGCGGGAAGACGAGGGAATGATGGATCATCAAGAAGCACGGTCGTAGTCTCAAATAACTCCATAGAGAAGAGGAGTTCATGGTTAGGTCGAAGAGTTTGAAACATCACATCGGGTAAAGTACCCATTTTAGCAATTTGAGTTCTCATAGAGTGAACTCCCTTGGAAGGTATTATACCGGGTTTGAACACTTTATCCTCAGAGAGGCATGAATCGAAAGTGTCAACCACGGTAAAATCCTCAAGAGAAGGGGAGTCACTCTCGGTTAAAAAAGAATGAAGAACATCTTGATCAACAAGTTCATCAATTGAAACTTTCAAGTTCTTCTCTTTCTTGGGAAAGAATGGATCATCAAAATTTTCCAAAGGATCATCGTTCAAATTTTCATTCTTAGATGGAATCGAGTCCGTGAGAGCGAGTTTATCGGAGAACTCCTTATCAATTGAAGGATCAAGTGACGGATCTCCATACAACAAATACTCAAGTTCACGTAAGTCGGCTTCAAAGTCAAAGACTTCCTTGTCAATTCCCGGTGGGAGAGGACCAAGGCGGGCGAGTTCATCGGCGAACTCCTCGAGAAGTAAATCAATAGCTGAATCCTCGGGCTCGGGTTTCGAAGGATTTTTGGTCAAAAGCTCAACTTCTTTAATTTCAATTTCTTAGGAGGAGTGAAGACAACGGGTCTTAATTTTCACTAAGTAATTGTTCAAGACGAACACGGTCTCCCTCGGGTCGATTCATCGTCATCAATTCCTGACGGAAAATAATAAGCTTCGATCTCTTCCAAATTCAAGTTACTTCCCTCAAACGGAGTGAGGGAAGGGGAAGAGTCAGAAATAAAGAGGTCGGAAGTAGGAGTGGGATTGCCACTCAAAGAAGGTTCAACAAGATCGATTCGATTAACCGAATGCGGAGGTGGGACAAGTGGTGTGCTCTTAGAGCTAGCAATTTCCACCACTTACGTTATGGTCTCCGGTTTCTTGGTAATCGTTTTAAGCTCAACACGTTTACTCGAAGATCTCTTAACCGTAAATCGTGAAAGACTTTGATCAATCCTAGATGAAGAATTTTGGATAACCTTAGGTTGGACGTTTTCGATACTTCCGTTATTAGTAGGAAGCACCGGGTCCTTTGTCACCTTGGTTTCACGGCTTTCAACTTTATCAATACCACAAATGGTAGGCATAGATTTCAAATCTTGGTTAACATTGAAAGTTACGGCTTCTTTGTTTACCCTCAAAGTGATTTCCCCTTCATCAACATCGATCAATGCACGGACCGTTTTTAAGAAGCACCTCCCAAGGATGAGGGGCACTCGGGGATCGGCATCGAAATCGACAACAACAAAGTCGGCGGGGAAATGAAATTTTCCTACTTTCACACAGACATCCTCGGCTATACCTAACGGACGAGAATTCGTTCGGTCGGCAAGCTCGAGGATCATACATGTAGGTGCGAGTGGGGGTAACGAAAGCTTTTTCCACATGGAGTGTGGCATCAAGTTAATGCTCGCACCAAGATCGGCCAAAGCGGAGCATTGAACTAATCCTTGAAAATCACATGGGATGAGGAATTTTCCGGGGTCTCCTAACTTTTCGGGAAGTTTTTTAAGGATAACCGCCGAACAATTCTCGTTCAAGGAAGTTTTAGCCAACTCAGAAATTTTTTCTTTGTTGCTCAACAAGCTTTTGATCGTCGGACCAAACTTGGGCATTAGAAGGAGAGCCTCCGCAAAACTAATTTTGAAGTGCGTATCTTGAAAGATTTGGATAAGCTTCTCCATTTGTTGATTAGTTTTGTCGCGGGCCTTTTGATCATTAAGCCTTGAAGGATAGGGAATTGAAGGCTTAATCTTCGGAACATCGGGTTCCGGAATGAAAGTTTGGACTACCGGAGGTTGGACGTGTGCGGTACTTTGTGGGCTTGTAGAATGCACCTTGTCCTTGGTCACCTCGGTTTCTCGTTCTACTTCCCTCACTGGAGAGGGTGTAGGCATCGAGGGTCCATCATATGACTTACCACTTCGGGTGGCAATAGCATTCAACTCTCCCTTCGGATTTGGAATCGTATTAGCCGAAAGGGTTTTAGAAGTTGAAGCTTGATTCATTTGACACATGATACTATTGAACATATTTTCAATTTTTTTTTGATTTTGATCAATTTTGTTGTTTGTTTTGT
The DNA here is from genome assembly GCA_910596185.1 of Chrysanthemum makinoi. Taxonomy (NCBI): domain Eukaryota; kingdom Viridiplantae; phylum Streptophyta; class Magnoliopsida; order Asterales; family Asteraceae; genus Chrysanthemum; species Chrysanthemum makinoi. The sequence continues at coordinate 130,238,221 of OU343220.1, forward strand.
TCAATTCATTTTTTAACTCATTACCTTGTTTTGACATTGAAGTTTGGAAATCATTTCTCAGAGTAGTGATTTGGTTTTGCAAACCTCTAATTGTAACCTCATTTGACTTAATGTAGTTGGAAAGTTCAATAGAGGGTCCAACTGGGGTTTGGTAATTAGAAGCTTGATAACCATGATTGAGATTACCCCCTTGGGGAGGGTATTGGTTCATCGGGGCTTGATATGGAACATTTTGGCCTTTCACTTGATTTTGATTAAACCTATTTTGATTGTTAGGTTGAGGAAAACCGGGTGGTCCTTGATTGTTAGCACGATAGCTCGGGTCAACTTGAGGACGGTATTGATTACCTCCTTGATTGTAAGGCCCGGCTACGGCATTTGCTTCAAAAGGATTACCATCCGTAGTGGTACAATTGTAGTAAGAATGAGGCCCACCACAAGTAGTACAAGTAGCTGCCACCGCTTTGACTTGAGCGGGTGGATTTGGAGATGGAGAAGAAAGAGATTTTGAAAGAACCAATGCTTGGATAGCATCGGTAAGCTTGTCAATCTTAGCATCCGTGCTAGAGACATTTTCCGAAGAAGGTGAAGCACTCACTCGGGAAGCAATCGGTTTGCTTCGTGAGGTGCGGACTTTAGACTTGTTCTCAATGATGGACAGCACATCTTTCGTTGAGCGTGTCAAGAGATTACCACCGGCGGCGGCATTGAGAGAGTCTTGATCGTTTTCGTTCAAACCATTGTAGAAAGTATCGAGTTGATGTAACTCGGAAAAGCCATGGTGAGGACATTGACGAAGTAAGTCCTTGAAACGATCCCAAGCTTCACTAAATGATTCATCAAATTTTTGTGTAAACTTTGTGATTTCATTTTTAAGTGTGTTGTCTTTTGTGGTGGGAAGAATTCGTTAGTGAATTTTGAAACTAAATCTTCCCATGTGGTGATTGATTGAGAGGGTTGTTTCTCGAGCCAAATCCGGGCGGCCCCCTCAAGTGAGAACGGGAAAAGAAGTAATTTGATTGCTTCTTCGCGTTTCGATATTTGATTGTAGGCGTGAGCTTGTTAAACCGTCGGATATGAGAGTGAGGATCGTCTCTCTCAAATCCGTAAAATTGGCTTGACGATACCAAGTTAATCAATCCGTGTTTGAGCTCAAAATTGTCGGCAACGATTGGTGGAACGACGATAGCTTCTCCATAACCCTTGGTGGGTGCTTGGAGTTGTTCCAACATAGAACGGTTATCCTCCGCCATTTCGGGAATGGGGTCGGGATTAGTACGAATCTCGGGTTCGACTATTGGCGGGGGACGTCTATTTCGTCTTCGCGGAATTGTGGCGAGTTCAAGAAGGGGACAAGAAGAATTAGAAGAACGAGTGCGCATGCACTACCAAAAACACTTTCAATTAAAACAAGACCGAGGCAAAACACAGTGAACTTAAACCAATAATCCCACGTGAAATGATCACTTTTATAAGTAAAACGCACAAAGGAGCGGAGAGAATTAGTAGGTCAGCGCAGCTTATTAAAAACCCGTCTCTTTTCAGCCGCAATTTAATGTCAGGCCGTCCTTATACCCTCACACAGTTTGTTAAACCGATAGAAGTAAACCAAATCACGAGCGACACAAAGGCAAGTTTTTAATCTTTTGTTCGGGAACTTATAATGATAACACTCAAGTTGAGAAGTGTTATATTGATTGTGTCTTCTATTTTATTTAAAAAAAAGGGAAAATCTTTTTGTATTTTTATCTTTTATATATATATACAAAATAAAAAGGAAAATATTTTTGTGTTTTTTAATTTTTCAAAAAGCAATAACTTCACGAGGAAGGATCTTCAAGTCACTAATCGTCAAACCGTAACGATATTGTCGCAACACAACCTCCCCGGCAGCGGCGCCAAAATTTGATTCGTTTAAGAAAATATACCAAATATACGATACACGCGAGAATCGACAAATCAACCTTTTAGGAAAAGGGTTAACGTGCCAAAACTCACGAATGTGATATAAGTGATACCGGGCAAGTGATTACCCGGGTCGTGTCCCAACGAGGTGTGAATTGAGGATGTCGTTTGAGGTTTGTTATTAAAATGCTTGAATTGTTCGAGATTTGATTGTTTTTAATTACGTTTTCTACGAATTAATTAACGGGAAAGTAATTAAGGCAAGGGAAACCTAATAAATGACAAACTAACTACTACTAAGCATACGGAACAATAAAACTAAGCTAAATTAAGTCCTAGGGTGCTACAATGCAAAAACGCGAAAACTCGGGCTAATCCCGAGCCTCAAAAAGTGAAAATAATGCAATTTAAGGCCTACGGGTGCAAAAGTAATTTTCCTACGTTCTAAACTACTAAAAATAATTTTAGGAAAAAGCCGGGTATTTTTTTCGACTTTTAAATTATTTATTATGAATTAAAAACTAATTTAATCTAATTTAATTATAAAAAATACTAAACTAATTTCGAAAAATCTGAAAATTTCACAGAAAATACTTTTAATAATAATGATTCTAAGAAAATTACAAAAAGGTGGTACTACTGTTTGAAATAAGCTATTAAAAAGCTAAATAAGCAATAAGACTAAAACTGTTTTGTGTACTTAAGAGATAACATTTTGTTTTTCTAATTTTTCTTTTTGCAAATTAAAGTTGGGATGGAAATAAGTACTTTTTGTAAAAACTTTTCTTGTGAAAAGCAAAGAATAAGCAGATACAACTGCTTATTCCTCAACAGTTAAGAAAAAAAAACAAACAAACACCCTTTTTTTTTGACAGATTTTAAGCACTACAAAAAAAAACAAGGAATGAGCAATGTAAAGGACAATAAGCTATCATGCATCTATAAGTACTAAAATAAGCTAAAGAGAACAGTCAAAGAAAGGGGGGGGGGGCAGATAAGCAGTTTTGTATAGAGCTATACTAGGGGGAACCTTAAGCATACAAAGGACAAAATAAGCAAGCAATAAGCACTAATAAGCAATCTAACCTATGGGATCTAATAAGCAACTAAGGATACTAAATTAAGCTAAATATTTTATTAATAAGCTAAGAGGGATCTGAAATAAGCTAAAAAAAAAAAGAAGCAAAGGGCTGCAGTGGGACTGCAAGGCTGCAGCAGTGGGGTACTAAGGGGGCCTGTTTAAGGGCAAGTTAAGCTAACAATAAGCCGTTACCAAAAATTTTAAAAAATACCATTAGCTAGCTAACCTACTGAATAAGATACATACCAAATTACAGGATCTAAAACTAAGTATTAAAGAAATTAAAAATCAAAAATAAAAGTGGATTGGGACATATGGGACCTGCAGTACAGAACATGTATGATTTTTTTTTCTTTTCAAAACTTAGCAAAGCTTGTTAACTCAGTTTTACTTCATTCAAAACTACTTTAAAACCTTAAAACCACTTTGACTTTAAGAGTCAAAGTGGGTAAAATGCTTTTTACAAACTCGATTAAGCTAATGCCAAACACCCCTGAATGGGTGGAAATTGTTATTAAAACTGATCTTTTCAAACTGAACCTGGAGTTTCTTTTGTAAAACTAGTTTAGTGCTTGGAATGTAACTTAAAAACAAGTAATAATGGGTAAGGAGCAAATAAGCACTAAAGTGCTAATTTGCTAAATAAGCAAAAATTAAAAACAGGATGTAAATTAAAAACTTTTTTCATTAATTAAAAAGACAAGCTACAATTAAAAAACAGAAAACTTAAATTAAAAGCTACTAAATTCCTAGGTGCCTTTCAATGGCTACAATGAGCATCTATTTATACTAGCAGCTTGGTCTTCAAATGCTACTACTTGTGCTTTTTGTTGTGAGACAGAAGTGAAGATTGGAGTCTTTGTGTTTCTTTGCTTTAATCTGAGCCATCCATTGATCTTGGGCACCACTCATTCAATCCTAGCCGTCCCTTTTTGGTATCCAATGTGGGTTTAGGGGATTGCCAAGGTGGCACATGAGCCATGTGGGTGTGGGGCTTGAGGTGAGCTGGGGACCAGGGTTGAGAGGGACTTGTGGGGAAGAAGACAAGGGATTAGGGTGCTTGGGTTTTGGCGGGTAAATGAGAAGCAGGGCGAGTTTTCTGTTTTGGGTAAAATTAGAAGAAGGCCAAAAAGGTTAGGAAGAATCAAGTTGTAGTAAAAAGGAGGGTTCATTGGGGTTGAAAGGGGTTCAAAAGGTAAGTGATAGGTTTAAAAAAAAGTTTTTAAGGTTTTTTTTTTTTTTTTTTTTTTAAGTAAATAAAACTTGTATTTTGTGGTTTTTGAATTAAAACAATTTTTTTTTTATTTTATTTTTAGAAAGATAATAAAAATTGGTTTTAAACAAAATTTGGATTTAGAGGAGAAAAATATTTTTGGATTTTTGGTGACGGGTAAAAGCGGTCATTTGGGTTGGGTGAAATGGAAATTTGGGTTTTAGGGTTAGGTTTTGAGTCTGATTCCCAAGCTCACTCCCAAATATGTATCCCGGACTCTGAAAATATAGAAAATCCACTTCCGGCTCCGTCTGTAATGCACGTTTTCCATTCCAAGCTCAATTCTGTCCGTTTTTGCCCTGTTTTCAATCCTTTGTACCTGAAATACATAAAAACACACCCCAAGGATATCTGCAGTATATTTGGTCATATTTCCGTGTTTTTAGACGTTTTTGTGGGCTTAGATGGGTAAAAATGATGAGTGAATAAGCACTCATCATCTTTCTTTGATAAATTCGAATATTAATTGAGGCTTTGTCTTCAAACCAAATCGCTAGCATAATGGTTAAGAGTGTGTCAACAAGTCGCTATATGATAAATATCAAGTTGCTAGGCAAGTCGCTACATTTTTCGAACACAACTCGCTGCACAAATACAATGAATATAGACAACTTGTAAAGACAAGTCGCCACTTAGAAACAATGAATCTGGACAGTTTAGTGTACAACTCGCTAACATGATATGTGACATTTTCCAATGAGTTTTCCGACCCTTATTCCAACCATATTCATATATAAACCCAGAAAACTTGTTTTGACCCAGTTTTGACTACAAGAAAGTGACCACATGAATATCATTTGACTGGTAACAAAATAATCACAAGAAAATGGTATACAAAATAGTTTGGACACTGACACAAGCATATGTATAAACGTGAATGGAACGTGTGACTATTGTGACCAATGAAAAGATATCATAACTGAAAAAAGTGTATAGACTGTTCATCACAAAGAAAATATTCCGAACAAAAAATGCACAAAAAAAAGTTTACAACCAAGTATAGTTACCATTTTTCGAATATGAAAACCTGTTATACCAAAATACTGTAAAGGCATTTTTCGAACCAAGAATGATAGAAAAACAGTTAACAACGAGAATCAAACACCACAATAAATCATCAAAACACAAAAACCTTAGCTCTGGTACCAATTGTAGGATCGATATATTTATTGTATTTGATGATTCGGGTGGTCTTGGATGATCAAAATACATGTTTGCCATTAGAGAGAGAAGTAGAGAGTTGGGTGTTTTCTTGCTAGAGACTTGGTATACAAAAGTATAGAATGTTAGATTGAAAAGCACCACCCCTTCCATGAATGGAAGGGGTATTTATACTTACAGACACAACGACCTCCTAACGGCCTGTGGATCAGGCATACATTGGGTAAAGACCCGTCCTTCCTCCACGGTGTTACACTACGCTAAACTAAACTAATAACTAACTAATAAACTGATAAATAACGTAACTAATGATATGTCTACGAGCTAACTTATGCTAGATAATATTTGGGGTGACCGACACTTTACTTATGGAATTTCAATTCCTAACATAATTAACACTTAAATAAACATGTAGCTAGTGATTTGGTATCATGTGGTGTATCATATTGTTGGGTTTTTGCATTTTAGGTCATGTTTCATGTTTTTGATTAGGAATAGATGATGGGTTTGATGTTTGGTTAATGATTGGAGGTTGATTGATTGTGTTTGGAGGTTGTAGAAGCCATTTGGATGGTGTTTGGTTGTGGTGATGGGGAGTACAAGCCACCAAACCCACGTATGGGTGTGGTTGGGTGGCGTACGTAACCCACATGGACCAAGGGTCGGGGTCCGGGTCGAGTCGTTGTGCTAGCTTGTGGGTTGATGTTGTTGGTGTTTGGATGAGACGCGTGGAGCCGAAAAGCTTCTAGGGCTTGTTTGGTTCACGTAGTCTTAACCGTGACCGTGTCATGACCATTATGGTCATAACATTGGTTTCGAGTATATTTGGTCGGTTGATTGGTTGGCGAGATTGATTTGGGTCGATTTGAGATTGAATTTCGTTATTATGACTTTTATTTGGACTTAATATAAAAATTGTCAACTTTGAGCATCGTCAGTGTTACTTTGACTTTTTAGTCAATAGTTGACCCCGACAACGCCGTAACATGGACTTTAGTATAGTTTGGACTATTGATTGATTAAAAGCCGAGAAGTCATGACTCGTGCTTGTGAACTCGAAACGAATAACGATATGAAACTAATATTGAACTTTGACGAAATGTATATATGAAAATACTAATAAACTATGAAATATTAATAATAAAAAGGCTTTTATACCAAAAATATCGATAACAACACTTGCCTTGTTATTTATTGTTTTAAAATGGAAACTAACGACTAAAATAGAAACATTTGCTAATAAGTAAGTAATTAATGTTTCGAGTGCACGTTTATCGAAATATGCCAATTATGGGCATTAATACTAGTTTCAAGTATTTATTTACTTACGTTGTGCGCATGGGTTACGGATGACCTAACATTAATAGCGTCGATCCACGCGGGTAGCGGACTTATTAGGTTGACGAATCTAATAAGAGACCGCTCGGTACGTAGGATAACGTTATTAATGGGTGAATTATCCTTATGACTCGTTAGGATGCGACCGGTTTGTGGAATAATAAGCGACACGAATAAATAATTGAGTTTATCGAGTTGACAAATTCGATAAGGTCTACTGTTTATTCCGAAGCTTATTTGACTATGGAGCTTATCGCTTAGACGTCTCATTGTGTTGCATTGAGTCACATATTGGTTGTTTGAGTGCATTCATGGCATTATATTGAGTCGATACACCCACATGAGGATACCAAACGCTAGGACTAAATGGTGAAACAAGACATTTTTGGAAACAACGAAAAGGAATACATTGGGGTAGGTAACATTAATTTTGGGAAATATATATTAAAATTGGTTTACATTAATAGGTTGTGCCGAGTCGATAGTTGTTGTGCCGTGATTAGCTGTTATCTTCTGCTAGTGTTTATTTGTACGTTGCTTGCTTGAGGTGAGTTTCATAGCCTCCTTTTATCTACGTTTTTAACTAAATTGGGGTGAGAATCATGCTACTATTTTTGGACCTTTAAAACTATTTGGATTTGCTTATGTGCTTGACTGTTTAGATAGATATGCGGTAGTTGTTGCCTTAGTCTAAGGTAGCAATCCTAATTGCTATAACACGTTGCCTAGCTAAGAGTAGACTTCTACCTCCACCTAGTCCTGGGTTAGCAATCGTTCTAGACTTTGCTACGACAGTGCTGGCTAGAGTCGTTGGGGCCTGTTGTGACATCTGATATGATATGGTTTTTGATTGATGTGTATCTATCTTAAGTCTCGCATAGCAAATTAACTCCTACAGGTCCACTACTTTTTACTTGAATTTAAACCTATGAACTCACCAGCGTTAGCTGACCTTTTAGCATGCTTTCTCAGGTATTTAAGTGATGTTTGGAGTGCATGTTCGGTGGAAGCTTGGCAAGGAGGCATGGTCAAGGATCATAATCAAACTCTGATAATTTATGGGGACCTATTTTATTAAAATCATGTTTGGGCCTAATATTTACATTTTGGGATTAATGTTTTGGATATTTAAATTTGTGATTGGTTTTGAATGTTAAATGACTATCTTTTTTGCTATACTTGTGTGAGATACTAATCCAATTGTAACGCCCTGAAAAACTTGATTAAGTCTTCCGCTGTACCGAGATTTGGGGGTGTTACAAATTGGTATCAGAGCTCAAGGTTATAGAGAACTAGGTATTTAATAAAACATAAACTATAACCACTTTTTAAGAAAATTGATCCTCGATCGACGCTTGCCCGCCTGCCAAGCCTAAGCTTCTTATTTAATTATGGTATGAACTCCGATTTGATTTATGAGATATTATGATTTGCGGATTGTTTATTGAGATATTATGTTTTGAGATATGATTATTGGTGTTGGGATATGTGATTCGATTGTCGAGATATTATGGATTTGATTTGGATTATCGATATGTTATGATTTTGGGATTTTGAGCTTGATTTTATGATTGATTTGATTTGGGATAATATGATGCGTGGAGTATGTGATAGAACTGAACTTACGTGTTTTATTTAAAGGCATATTTTGAGTACTGCGGTACCTCTATTTTAAATCTTTGATTATGTGATATATGTTTTGGTTGAGTTGATGCGCTTATTAGAACTAGTTGTTTTCGAACACTTATACCTACCCTATGCCATTGTCACAGACTACGCCTTCACTAGCTTTTGATTTGTCTGAGGATGTCTTTGCTGTTGCTAGTTCCCCAACATTGACTCTCATGACTGTTGCGCAGGGTGATCCCTATGTGATTACCCGTCACTCTAGTTCATCATCATCATCAGATCGTCCTAGCTCATCTAGGTTGGCCTTGAGAGAGGGTCTGTCGGGACTCTATGAGCATGTAGGAGACCAGCAAGCAGAGTGTTCGATAGCCCAGGAGGCAGACCAAGCGCTTCGGCGCAAGGTCGACGAGTTAGAGAAGGAGGTTGTGAATCTTAAGAAAGATCGTGACTCTCAGCATTTGGAGATTTTGTCACTATAGAGAGTGATGGACGATGTTTGGAGGTCGTTTAGGAGTGCTCGTAGTCGTGGCTAGATTGTGATTAGATTCATGGCTTTGTACCATCTTGAAACTGAGTAGTCTCTAGTTCGAGATGTAGATCTATCCTAGTTATTGTATTAGTATTGTTGTTAGGATCGTTTTTTATTTCTCCGTATCCTTTCATGTATTCCACTTTGAAACCTATGAGTTATGGTTATTGGAACGTGCATCTTTTAGTTATGATTCGATCTCTGGTTGGTATAGTGTTATCCTTGTTGACCTTGATTATGTATTCGAGCATTATTTGGTGATCCTTGGAACCCAACTCGGTCTTTTAGAGCGTGAACTGTGAACTTATGAAACTGTTATTCTTGCCTTCAGAATGATGGCACCAAGACGAAACCCACCTAGGAACAACGGAGTAGCCCCTGCTGTTGTGGTTGCCCCTGTCCGTCGAGGTCGTCGTCCAACCCCGACCATTCCACCTATTGAGAACCTGAGCACTGATAACCCAGCTGTAGAGAACCCGAATGCGAACGACAGTGCTGAGAATGGTCCTGTTCCACAAAACCTTCCACCTTTGAACCCAGCCCACATTGACCAGCTTGTGACTCAGCGTGTAGCTGAACTGCTAGCTGAGACTAATCTCTCTAACACCTTTGGTGGAACTCCATTGCTGAATCGAACTCGAGGTTGTACCTATAAAGAGTTCTGATTCTGTGGTCCCATCGAGTTTGGAGGAACCGAGGGAGTGGTTTACCTAGCTAGGTGGATGGAGAAAACTGAGTATGTGTTTACCGTCAGCAACTGTGAAGAGGATTATTAGGTTAAGTAGGCAACATTTACCTTGAAGAATGAAGCGTTGACCTGGTGGAACAACTATCACAGATATGTAGGAAGTGATGTAGCTTATAGCATGACTTGGACCCAGTTTAAGGCTCTCTTGATCAAGACTTACTATCCTAGGAATGAAGTTAAGAAACTAGAGATTGAATTCTGGAACCATAAGGTTAAGGGTACCGACATGACGACTTACAATCATCGTTTCCAAGAGTTTTTGTTGCTTTGCCCTGATATGGTTCGCACTGAAGCGTTTAAGATTGAGAGGTATACCGATGGATTGCCTTTAGCTACTCGAAATGATGTCATCGCTGTGAAGCCAGTTAATTTGCATGAGGCAATTACTGTGGCTCAGCGTTTGATGGATTCTTACGTAATGGAAGTAGGAGACAAGGGTAAGAGTGATAAGAGGAATAGGAATGAAGTTGTTAAAGGGAATGGCAACAAACGGCAAGAGACAGCCAGGGTGTTCGCCATAAGGAATGGAGAGAACAAGGGTTATGAAGGTAGCAAGCCCATGTGTGGTCATTGCAATCGACACCACCATGGACCGTGCCCGATTGTGTGTAGGAAGTGCTCTAAGGTAGGACACATAGCCAAGGACTGTAGGTCCCGACCACTTGTTGCAGCTCAAACTGCACAAGGAACGGACTGGAAGGCTATCGTCGCCTGTTTTGGATGTGGAAATAAAGGGCACTATAAGAATGAGTGCCGAGAGCCGTGGATGAGAGGAAATCTCGATAATGTAGGAGGATTTTTTAACCGAGGTGTGGGAAGTAATGGCTTAAACCCTGTGAAGCGTGAAGTTGCGAAGAATCAGGCAAATCAGAGTGCTGGGAATCAGCAGAGAGACATGGGAACATCGTGTGTGTATGCTATTGGGAAGGAAGCTGGTGAGGACTCTAACGTAGTTACAGGTACGTTCCTTCTCAATAATCGCTATGCTTCCATACTGTTTGATACTGTAGCCGATATGAGTTTCGTATCCACCAACTTTATGCCATTACTAGGAATCTCCCAAACACCTCTAGGATTCAGTTACGACGTGGAATTAGCGAATGGGAATAGGGAGAAGATAGACACCGTAGTCCGAGGTTGTACCTTAAGTTTCCTAGACCACGCGTTTAGCATAGACCTATTGCCAGTTACCTTGGGAAGTTTTGACGTCATTATCAGAATGGATTAGTTGTCGAAGAACGGTGCACACATCATCTGCGATGAGAAGATCGTGCGTGTACCGTGTGGCAGAAAAGTTCTGAGCATACAAAGAGATCGGAGCGACTGTGGAAGTCCTTCCCGATTGATCATCGTCTCTTGTATTAAGGCCCAAAAGTACATCGATAGAGGAGGTTGTCTTTTCTTGGCTCAAATTTCTGAAAAGAAAAGCGAGGAGAAGAGTGAAAGATACCTTAATGATGTACCCGTCATTAGAGAGTTTCCAGATGTGTTTCCCGACGATTTGCCAGGGATTCCACCTGTCCGACAAGTGGAATTCCAAATCAAGTTGATACCCGGTGTTGTACCCGTAGCCCGGGCACCCTATCGACTTGCTCCAAGAGAATTGGAGGAACTGTCTAAACAGTTGGTAGAATTGTCAGAGAAGGGATTCATTCGACCAAGTTCGTCATCGTGGGGAGCACCGGTGTTGTTTGTGAAGAAGAAGGATGGATCGTTTCGGATGTGTATTGACTAGAGGGAGTTGAATAAGTTGACGGTGAAGAATCGATATCCGTTACCTAGAATATATGACCTATTCGACCAACTCCAAAGAGCTAGTGTCTTTTCCAAGATCGACTTACGATCTGGTTATCACCAGCTTAGAGTTCGAGAGGAAGATCTCCCTAAGACGGCGTTTAGGACTCGTTATGGGCACTATGAATTCCAAGTGATGTCGTTTGGTTTGACCAACGCGCCAGCGGTTTTCATGGATCTCATTAACCGAGAATGTACGCCATATCTGGATAATTTTGTGATAGTATTCATAGACGACATCTTTTTTTGGGTAAAGGGGTTTAACCCGGTGAATATATAACCAAAAAAAGTTAAGTACAAATGGAATGTGGCTGATGTACCACATTAACCTCAAGCAAAAAGCTTGATAAAGTAGTGCTTATGACAGTCCATAAACATAACAAACCTAGCTGAATTACAAATCACTTAACTAGGTATAAAAACAATAAAAATCTTGAATCAAGCGAACGTCCCGCATCCACCCATAGGCACGAAGGGAGCAAGGCGACCCAGGAAGTTTGCCTCCTTAAAAACCCTTTCCAATCATTTTTCAAACGATCCCTATTCGTTTCTATGAATGCAATCGCTTTTCGGGTTGTTTTATTTTTAAAAGGTATCGTGTGTTGCTGCTTGTTGTGGCTGAAACCCTAAATCGCTTTTTGTGATATCATCTTTTTAGGGTTTCGATTATGGGTTTTATGGGCAATCAAGATTTCCTTAACCTGCTGTGTTTACATGGGAATCGTTAATTAGGGTTAAGAGATTCTCTTTTTATGGTTTCATACGCTGTGATTGGCCATAGATGTTGGGTTATTTCTGCTCGTTCATTGTTATACCTTTGCTGCTGGAAGTGTGATGCTTGTTGAACTGTTTTGTCCATTTGCTATTTGTAAGTCGATCTATTGATCGTTGCTGTATATGTTATGTGGGTTAAAGAGAGAGAGAGGGAGACGACTGTTATTGATTGATCGGGATGATGGGTTTCAATGACTGCTGCAATGTTTATGATCATCTCCCTGCGTGATCAATTGGGATGTTTATTATGTAAGTTAGGGTTTATTAACCCTAGGTTTAGGTTTATTGATGTTGAGCTGTCATTCATACGATGTGGAATTCCTTGATGCCACTGTTTAATGTGGTGATTTCTGTTAGGGTCTCGTTAACCCTATATATGGTGATATGATGGCATTGGAAGTTTGGATCTGGTTACCCTATTAGCATCCTTATCAGTTCGCTTCATGGCTACTGGTGTATCTACTTGGCCTATACTTCTGTGGATACTAATGGTGGTGGGTTCAATATAAGTTTGGGTTTGCTCAAACCCTATTGGTTGTCTATGGTAGGTTCTTTTCGCGTTTCACTCAAATTCACTTTTCTAAGTGTATGTTAAAGATGTAAAGATCAGTACCATAGCATGGGGGTTCGTTGTAGCCATTTAGTGAGGATGGTGCTTCGTGTTGTTATTCTTGCCATTGTATAGGCTGCCTCGTTGTAAGTTTTGGACTTCTATGACGACGTTTGAAGAATCAGGTTGGTTGACGCTGGAAGTTTGGACTACTATGCTGACTTGAAGATTCAAGTATTTCTACTTGAAGTGCATTTATGTTTTATTCTTTTTAAATTCGTTGTAGTCTGATGTTTAGTTATAAGTGTGGTCTGTCACTCTTATATTGTAAGTTATAGGAAGGATGTTGCATTCGTATAGGAGAGTCTATAAGTGTCCTAAGGGACTGAGATGAGGGACTCACTCTCATCCGTTGTACTTCAATGTTTTTTGGATAATATATTTTACCAGGGTGCAGGATTACTCCCCTTTACCCAAAAAAAAACCCTTTCCAAGAAAAACCCATAGGGAAAAACCTTGGATAAGGGAAAAAGAGTACAACCCTTACCTGGCACTCCCCTCGTGAGTAAGACAAGAGCTTGGAATCTTCCATTTATACAACAGTAGACGAGACCGAGGGGTTATCTTCTTAAATTTGAAGGTTACCAGCTTTAACCGGATGGTATTGACAATTACTTGAACCACTTCAGCAACGGTAGACTTCTTCCTCTTGAAAAGTCTTGAATTGCATTCCATCCATATGTAATAAGCAGTAGCAGCAAGTAATAACCGAGAGAGTATGCTAGGAACTGAACGACCCTTAGATATAGGAATGAGGAACGTAAGAACATCATCCAAACTAGGAGGGAAGCCATCCATTCCGGATAAAATCCGGACCTGTAACCAAACCTGCAAAGAAAATTGACACTCAAAAAACAAGTGAGGGTGAGAATCCGGAACTGCATCACACAATGGGTATCGAAAAAGATTCAGATCAATATCACGACCAACATCCGATTCTCGAAGCCTATCTTGTGTCTTCAACTTCTGCTTAATAACAAGCCACATATGTATAGCATGTCGGGGAATACAATGAGGAAACCATGGAATATTAAACCACCCAACCCGATCAGCCCTAGTACGAAGAGAATCCCAAGCACAAGCAACTGAAAAATGTCTAAAATTGCCCTCCAAATCACGCCATATTAACCCATCATCAGTATCATCAAGAATATTAGGAATCGGGAGGCTAAATAAATTCGAAAATCTAGGTAACCAATCCACAGGCCACTTCCAATTACCATTATCAATAACATCACAAACCGAGTCCGATAAGCTAAAACCAGCCCGCACAATGTCTCTAGCAATGAGCATATCACGGATAGGGCTTAAATCACACCACATATCAAACCATACAGAAGTGGTTTTACCATTATTGATCTTATGCCATATGTAAGGACGTACCTTGGGTCTAATTGCAAGAAGCTTACGTCAACCCCAACTAACATCATCCAAGCAAGGAACATCCCAAAAGCTTCTACCACGGAGTTTATATGAATGAATCCATTTAACCCACAAGGAATCCTTATGGGTTAAAATACTCCAAATGTTCGTCGTCATAAGAGTAATATTAAAATCAGCCAATCGACGAATACCAAGGCCACCTTCTTGTTGAGGCTTACAAACAGATTCCCAAGCAACTTTGGCCTTACCCCTTTTCATTTCACTTTGACACCATAAGAAACCCCTCAAAAGCTGTTCCAAATCATGAATGATACGAGTAGGAAGGATAAAGACCGAAGCCCAATATATATGCATCGAGGACAAAACCGATCTGACCAACTGAAGCCTACCCGCAAGGGATAGAAGTTATTACGCCAATCATTCACACGACTTTCCAACTTTTCAACAAGAACCTTACAATCCCTATAAAGAAGTCTGGAAGATATAAGAGGGACACCAAGGTACCTAACAGGAAGAGAACCTTCTGCAAATGGCATAGACTAGAGAATAGTAGCTTTCAAAGCATTAGGAACATTACAAAAGAAAGCTGTACTTTTAGCGATACTTGGGTCAAGACCCGAAACATTCTTGAACTCCTCTAGAGCTTGCATAATAACATTAACCGAATCTGGGTAAGAAAATATCATCTGCAAAAAAAAGATTAATAATCCTCTGTTGCTCACATAAATGATGGAACTGAAAATCCACCGAATTAGAAACCTTTTTCTGCAAGATAAGGGTTAAAACCTCCATAACCAACGTAAACAAATAGGGAGATAACGGGTCTCCTTGTCTAAGAGAACGCTTACCATTGAACCAGCCATGAAGATCACCATTAACACATATAGAATACTATGTAGATGATACACAAACCATGATCCATTCGACCATTTTGTGATGGAAACCAAAACCGACCAGAATTGACTTAAGAAAAGCCCAGTCGACCGTATCATATGCTTTTTGAATATCCACTTTAAAATCACATCTAGGCGAACCTCTCCCTCTATGATAATTTCGCATAAGCTCTTGGGTAAGCAATATGTTATCAGAAATACGCCACCCAGAAACAAACGCTGATTGATTAATACTAACCAAAGAACCAAGACCCTCTTTAATGCGATTAGCAATAATTTTACTAATGCATTTACATAGAACATTGCAACATGAAATAGGCCTATAGTCATTAATCTTAGAAGGGGTAGACACTTTAGGAATCAAGGATATAATGGTGTGATTGATTTCCTTCAGAATCTTACCATTAGTAAAAAAGTCCCGAATAGCACCCGTAAAATCAATACCCACAACATCCCAAGCTTTCTTAAAGAAGGCAGAAGTGTAGCCATCAGGACCTAGGGCTTTATCATCCCCCATCGAGAACAAAGCTTCCCTAATTTCAGCATTTGTAACATCACGAACTATATAATCAACCCTATGCTGGTCAAGGACATTAGAGAATAAATCATAATCCTCTAGAGGACTACAATCCCCTTCAATAACAAGAAACTGCTCATAATGAGAAACAAACGCCCCTGCAACCGCATTACCTTCATACAAAACATTACCCACATCTCGAACCAATTCAATTCGATTACGAGCACATTTACTTTTAACAATATTATGAAAATAAGCCGTATTAGAATCACCTGCATGGAGCCATTGAACTTTAGATTTTTGCTTAAGAAATCTCTCTTCATCAAGCGTAGCCTCCTTAAAGGCAAGAAGGTAATGAGCATGCTCATTACGAAGGGCTGAATTGAAAGGATCCTTATCAATCGCCATTTGGACCTCATCTAATTCCTTACGAAGATTATCAACCCGTGCATGAAGATTACCTTGATTGTGTAACATCTTATGAAAAAGGGATTTTAGCCCCTTCAAACGTTTAACAACACGATACATAGCACAACCATTGACATTAATATTCCACCCCGAAGTAACCGTATCAAGAAAGCCCTCTTTATGCACCAGAAAGTTAGAGAACTTAAAAGGTTTGGGTTTGAGCTTGGCCACATGAGGAATACGAAGCACACAAGGAGAATGATCCGAGATACGATAAGGTTGGAAGATAGCAAAAGAACTCGGGAAAGCATCACAAAACTGTAAATTGCCCATAATCCTATCAATTTTCTTCAGAGTTCCCTTAGAGCCTTTCGGTTTTTGGTTCCATGTAAAATGAAGCCAAGTTCTATTAACATCCGCAACCTCCATACTCTGAACACAATCTTTAAATTCACGCATAGCAATGTCAGGAGTATAACCACCACTTGAGTGATCTTCCAAATTAAGAGCAGCATTAAAGTCACCCAACAAGACCCAAGGCCTACTTTGCATAAAACCAGCATGACAAACAAGATTGCTCCAAAGTGCACGACGATTAATGTAATAGTTATCTGCATACACAAAAGAACAAAATAGGGTTTTGTTGTCCGTACAGATATTAACCTGCACATGCATAACTTGGTTAGTTTGAGACATAATCATAACATCAACAATGTCATCAATCCAACCAAGAATAATACGAGACCCCTTATCACAAAGACTACCATTTGACGTCCACTTCCATCGACGACACACATTACGACATGTATCATACACCACAGAAGCATCCACATGAGATTCCAAAACCGCACACACACTAAGATTATTTTCATTTACAACCTGCCTAACCTCTTTTTGTTTAGGGGAATGGTTCAAACCCCTTAGGGCTCGTTTGGTTCGCATAATGTTTTTAACGGAATTGGAATCTGTTTAAGGAATTGGAATGTAAAGGAATGGAATGTTAGAAATTGAAATCCTTAGGATTTAAAATCTGACGGAATTGAAATCTGCAAATACTAATGCATGTTTGGTTGGAATAATGAAATGAGAAAAAACAATTATATTAAAATATTTAAAATTTAATTTTAGTTTAAGATTAATAAACTAAATATTATTTAATAAATAAATTACTTATCAAATTATAATAATAATTTTTTAAATAATATTATATAAACTAATATATTAAATAAATAATTTTTTAAATAAAATACAATTGTATTTTTTAAAGTATAAATTAAAAAAGTAAGCTATAAATAAATTATATTTAATTTAAATTTTTTTTTAATATAATAATAATAATTTTTTTAAAATAAATAATAATTTATATTCAATTTTAAATAAATAATAATTTTTAAATCTTAATAACATGGTTGTTTATAAAAAAATAATAATAATAACAATAATAATTAAATGATCGTTTATAATAATAATAATAATAATAATAATAATAATAAAATAAATAAATAAAATAAATAAAAATAATTAAAATAAAATAATAATAATAATTAAAATTAAAAATAAAAATAAAATAAATAAATAAAGTAAATAAATAATAATAATAATAATAATAATAATAATAACAATGATAAAGATAATATGAATTCCATGGAATTGTAAACAATCCTTCTCATATTGCCATGGAATGTTGAATTCCATATATATGGGATTTTGAAGGAATTTCCTTCCATTCCGTTTGCCAACCAAACATAGTAAGGAATGGAATTCAGATTCCATATTCTTTAAATTTTTCAACCAAACACGTTATAGAGCTAGTATGGGACCCCCACAGTAATAGATTCCTTAAGGGGAGCATGAGAATCAATTTCAATTAAACAACGTGCAAAACTACTCCTACCCCAAGAATCAATAAACATAGAGCTAGTATAGGAATCAAGCATAATAGGCTTACCAATATGTGTCGCAATAATACTAATACCATCCTCAGAGAATACCTATAATGGAACATTGTGAAGCTTAACCCATACCGGGATATGGGTTAATTCCTCTTTTGTCAAACTAGTACTCATGGTCCACTTCTTTAGAATAATAGGGCTGTTTTTGATCATCCACGGACCTCTTTCTAAAAAAGCCTCCAAGCCAACCTGAGAGTCAAACTTAAAGAAAAAGAAGCCTTTTGCATTCATCATAATATGTTTTAGACCATACTTAGCCCAATTGTTGCGGACAAAATACTCAACCACTGGGAATGCAATACGCTTGCCAATGAAATATCCATACAAGGTGTTATCAAATTTAGTGCTAATAGTTTCAACCACCGAACGAGGAATGGATACGTCAACACCACTAAAAATATTATCAACAGTAATAGCACGAAAGTTAGACTTACCTTTGACAAGAGTAGACTGATTACCCAAAGTGGAACCAGAATGCGATCCACTAGTAACTCCCACGTAAGATGGAGTTTGCTTAATTTCAGATGTTTGAACAATCAGGCTCTCCTTATTATCAGAATCATGTGTCACTAAACCTTTGAACTTCCCAGCATGGCTAGCCACACGAATCCCATCACCATCACGTAAGTTACACTCATTATTCACTTTACTTGACACATTAAAGTCAAGGCTTGAACCATGACTCGAAACAGCCCCATCATCCTTGTTGACATTAGCATTCTGAAAACCCACTTGGACATCATGTTTTGTTACCCCACTTACGTCCCCAAGAGGTGGGAAATCAGAAGAAACATATTGATTTGCAACCTGGCCCTCAGCGCTCTAAAATAAGTCATCATGATCGATATGTTGTACGGTTGAGTTATGAAACGACCCAATATTACCATCAGATGTAGCAAGCTTAGGGTTTCGTAAAACCCTCATAGGCATCCTTAGCTTAGGCGCACCTTCAATTCCAGCATCATTCCCTTTCAACCGTTGCATACGAGCATCCAAAGCTTCCAAATCAACATTGACATCACCACTTTTATCCATAATAATCAATTCAAACAGAAAACCAACCCTAAAAAAGAAAAAAACCAAAACCAGATACGAAACCCTAAGAAAACCGACTAAAAAAGAAAGCTAGAAGAACCACGTCAATCTTCAGGAAACGAGAGCCTTAGTACCACTAAGGCATGAATTAAAGAACGAATAAACTAACCAAATCCCATGATGCAATTTGCATAATAAATTAATACTCAACACCAGAATGCATGCATGAACTAGCGCCCAATAATATTAAAATAACGAATCAAGAAGCAAGGAGTATTGTCGATATATCATGCACCAATAAAAAATGATGAAACAAATCAAACCGAATGAAAGCGAATTCAATTATTAAATCAACTAGAGACCCACGTGAATGGGACCATTGAGGAATAATAATCAAACCGACCAATAAAGATTAAGGGTTTGAGATCGTAGATCGTTTTTGGCCAAAGAAGTTAGGGTTAAAGTGGTCCAAATTATTGTCTCTACCGTCATAGATGACATCTTGATATACTCCAAGAGTAGAGAGGAGCACGAAGAGAATTTGAGGCTCATTTTAGAATTGTTGCGAAAAGAAAAGCTGTATGCCAAATTCTCTAAGTGTGAATTTTGGATTTCGTCCGTGCAATTCTTAAGTCACGTGATAGATAGTCGAGGAGTTCATGTTCACCCAGCTAAGATTGAGGCCATTAAGGAATGGGCAGCCCCTAAGAACCCATCAGAAGTCTGCCAGTTTCTAGGTTTAGTAGGCTATTACCGGAGATTCATTGAGGGATTCTCCAAAATAGCTAAGTCTCTGACCAAACTGACGCGGAAGGACGTTAAGTATGAATGGAGAGAAAAGGAAGAAGAAGCATTCCAACTTCTAAAGGAGAAGTTGTGTAGTGCGCCCATCCTAGCTTTGTCTGAAGGAATCGAAGACTTTGTCGTGTACTGCGACGCTTCGCATAAAGGTTTAGGTATTGTTTGATGCAACGGGAGAAGGTGATTGCTTATGCATCCCAAAAACTTAAGAAACACAAGAAAAACTACACCACCCATGATCCTGAGTTAGGTGCTGTAGTGTTTGCTCTTAGAATCCGAAGACATTATCTGTATGGAACCAAGTGTGTAGTGTATACCGACCATAAGAGCTTGAAGCATATCTTAGATCAGAAGGAACTGAATATGAGACAACGTCGTTTGTTAGAGTTGCTCAGTGATTATGACTGTGAGATTCGTTATCATCCTGGTAAGGCTAATGTTGTGGCTGATGCACTTAGTCGTAAGGAGAACATTCCACCATTACTCGTTTGATCCCTAGGAATGACCATTGTTTCGCCTCTACCATCTCAAATCTTAGCCGCCCAAGCTGCGGCATTGACGGAAGAGAACCGTCCTTATGAGAATCTTCATGGAATGGTAGAAAGTGAAAACGGCTTCTTGAAGCGTTCCGACGGAAACTTATGCTTCAAAGACAGAAGCTGGATACCATTTCATGGTGGAATCCGTGAGTTGATTATGCACAAGTCGCATAAATTAAAATACTCTATTCATCCCGGAGCCGATAAGATGTATCAGGACTTGACAAAAACTCTACTGGTGGCCTAACATGAAAGCCGACATAACTAAGTATGTCAGTTGGTGCTTGAATTGTTCTAAGGTAAAGGCTTCCACCAGAAACCCTCAGGACTCTTAGTTCAACCCAAACTCCCAGAATGGAAATGGGAGCGAATCACCATGGACTTTATCACCAAATTACCTAGAACAGCTAGCGGCAATGACGCTATCTAGGTAATCGTTGATCGCCTGACTAAGTCTGCTCTCGACAAGCTCGCTCGACTGTACCTTAAGGAGATAGTATCGTATCATGGAGTACCGGTATCTATCATTTCTGATCGAGATAGCCGTTTTACATCCCACTTTTGGAGATATTTATAGTCAGCTTTAGGAACAAACCTGGATATGAGCACTGCTTATCATCCTCAAACCGATGGTCAAAGCGAGGGAACCATTCAGACCTTAGAGGATATGCTTAGAGCCTGTGTTATCGATTTCGGCAAAGGCTGGGAGAGACATATCCCTTTGGCCGAATTCTCCAACAACAATAGTTATCATTCTAGCATTAAGGCCGCTCCATTTGAAGCACTGTATGGCCGAAAATGTCGTTCTCCTGTTTGTTGGGCTGAAGTTGGCGAGATTCAACTTACCGGTCCCGAACTTGTCCTAGAAACCACTGAGAAGATAGTTCAGATTCGTAACCGTTTGCAAACCGCTCGAGATAGACAAAAGAGTTATGCCGATAGGAGACGTAAACCTTTAGAATTTCAGGTTGGAGATCGTGTTATGTTAAAGGTTTCTCCTTGGAAAGGAGTGATTCGTTTTTTGGTTGCCTCATTATTTTGGTTGTATTCATGCATGGTCTACCATTATATTAATATATCTGATATATAAGTTATTGATTTGGATTCACGTGCATGGTCTTGATGCTAGTCAATTATTATTCTATCTAATACTTTATGGGTTAGTTTTATGATGCATGCTTTCTAAACCCTAAAGTTAAGTTAGGGTTTCTTTATTCACTGTTCTGCTGCTACGCTGGTTGGTTTTTTGTGGTTACCGATTTGTTTTTTTGTGGTTTGTGGGATTATTGAGAGATGGAGAAAGGCTTCCTTAATAATAGTTCTTCTAAAGTTTCAAAACCTGATGGTAATATTGGGGAGAAGGATGATAATCAGGTATGCAAGATGAATAATCTGTTACACAATGTGAGTGCATCTAAGAGTACGAGTTCTACTGGTATTGCTAAGGTGGACCTGGATGCATTGAATGCTCGAATGCAACGGTTAAAGGGTCTCAACGATGGGGACTCCGATGTGTCTCAGCCTAGGAAAGCTACGAGGGTTTTGCGTGACCATAATTTTGACTCTAATTGTTATAAATCTGTTGTTGATGCTCCTGCTACCCATAATGTTTCGACACCTAAAGTGGTTAATACTACATCATTGGACGTCAATATTGAGCATGTGAAGCCGGTTTTACATGCCCCCATGCTACTAAACCTTTTTGGAATCCTAAGTTTGACTCGGATAAATGTCAGGTCCCATCTGAGCATGATGTTGCTGCTGGTCGTGCACATGTGGAATTAACATCAGTAACAGATGCTGGTCTTGAAACTTTTAAACCTCAGGTGGCTATTAATGAGGCATACCATACGGTTTCTAAGACTACGAGTGAACCTAAGGGTGATGTAAGTTCTGCCACTGGAAGATTTGCTGCCCAAACAACCCCATTTGATGGTACTTATTCCACGGATAGTTTGCATACATCCATTAGCCGTGATCACCCTCCTACCAGTACCTATGAAACTAAGGTTGATGATAATAATGCCACAGATAGATTGGTGGATCATACTGCCCCGTTGAATGGTAATTCTAAAGGTGATTCTAATGTGTCGCAACTTATTTCTCCAATTCTGAATATGGGTAATGGTAGTGGTTTGAATTTGGGTACTGATCTGGTCGTAATGGAGGCTTGTACGTCGTTTTCTGATGCAATGAAAGGAGCTGCCTTTAAGAATGTTGTTAATGTGTCCATGGCTGGTTCAAATGCGTATGGTAGTGATAATGCTCCTAATCCCGCAACAAGGTCTTTTGCTAAGGTGTTAACCCCGGAACATGTCACTAAGAAGATTAACTTTCGACCTTTGGTGAGTGAGAATCGTATTGATAATCATGATATGGTTCTTCCAAAGGCTGCTATGGAGGGTGTTTTGAACCGATATGATAATACCCTTGTTGGCTTTTTTGTTGGCAATAATATTGCATTCCCGTTGGTCCAAAACTACATCACTAATACGTGGGGTAAATTTGGTTTGAAGAAACTTATGAAAAATGATGATGGTGTTTTCCTCTTTAAGTTTGATTCTAAAGAAGGTGTTGAGAATGTTCTTCAACGGGGCCCTTGGATTATTCGTAATTCACCTCTTATCCTAACCAAATGGACGCCTGATGTGTTATTGACCAAGAGTGAGGTAACCAAAGTACCAATGTGGATTAAAATGCACAATGTGCCTTTACTTGCATATTCTGAAGACGGTTTGAGCTTGCCGATTATGTTAGATGCCTTTACAAGCTCTACGTGTATTTATTCATGGGGTCGCATTAGTTTTGCTCGTGCTTTAGTGGAATTATCATCAGAATCAGAATTAAAACACGCAGTTACTATGGCGATCCCCAAACAAGACGAGAGTGGGTTTACTACTGCATGCATCAAGGTTGAATATGAATGGAAGCCTCCTCATTGTGCGATGTGTAAAGTGTTCGGACATGACCGTACTTGTTGTCCTAAGAATGCTAAGGAGCCTAATCAGACTGTCACTAAGGAAGCTGTTGTAGCCCCCTCCACTACTTTGGATGAGCTGGATGATGGTTTTAAGGTAGTTCAGAACCGGAAAGCTAATGCTAGAGCTAAAGGTAAGAAGCTGTCAAATGGTATTAATATGGGGTAAGGGACCTATATTTGCTCCTAGGAAGCAGGTATATGTTGGAAAGACGAAGACATAGGAAGCTTCTATCTCTAATGTTAATACTGGAGGTACGCCTATAACTACGTCTAACTCTTTTGGGACTCTTGATGTGCAAGATACTGATGACAATGGTATCCCAAGTACTGTGATTTATTCTACTACTGACGGAGCGAAGGTAGAGAATCCTACTGGTTGTAATAAGGAAGCAGGTATGGATGGACCTCAGGGTAAGGAAGCTCAAGTTAGTAAAGATGAGGCTGTTAAGCCTACTGAGACTATGACTTTTTCTGCTACTAAGGCAAGTAATCCGTTTTCTAAAGTCGGGAATGTGGTTTTTTCTGATAGTGATGAGGATGAGGTAATGGAGCCGGATAACCCTATGGCTTCATATATGGCTTCTGGGGGAGGTGGGGGGTTTGAGCTAGAAGATTTCATATCTGATGATTATGCTGCTCAAGTCTACAATTTACCGGGACACTTGGAGGATTTTTGTGACATGTATGATATTAATCTCTTAGGTCGTGGTAGGAAGTAACTATGATGTTTGGTAGTCCATAAAATTGGCATGTCTTTCTTATGTAGTATGTTTGGATAGTGCAATGTAGGTGTATGTCTGTTGCCCATGTAACGGGCCGAGGTGAGAGATCCACTCTCATCCGTTGTACTTAAATATTTTTTTGGTTAATATATTTACTAGGGTGCAGGATTACTCCCCTTTACCCAAAAAAGGAGTGATTCGTTTTTGAAAGCATGGAAACCTCAATCCCCGATATGTTGGTCCCTTTCCAATCCTAGAAAGAATCGGACCAGTAGCTTACCGCCTTGAGCTACCATCGGAATTGAGCAGTGTACACAATCTCTTTCAACTTAGTAATCTTAAGAAGTGTCTTTCGGAGGAAAACCTAGTTGTGCCTTTAAGAGATATCAGTATTGATGAGAAATTGAATTTCGTTGAGGAACCGATGGAGATCATGGATCGTGAGATTGAACGGCTGAAGCATAGCCGTATTCCGATTATCAAAGTTCGTTGGAACTCCCGACATGGACCGAAGTTCACTTGGGAACGTCTTGAGATATATTCCGTAGGAAGTACCCTAAACTCTTTATGGCACCAAGCAACTCGGAGTGAAACCCGGGACGGGGTTTCTTCTGAGGGTGGGAGGCTATGACAACTGGCAATTTAGGGAGTCAATTTTAGGTAACCGCATTACGTTAAACTAAACAAAGCTTTGCCTTTATCACTATTTTCATCGACCATGACTTGATTTGATATCATTTATTGGTTTTTATGATTTATTTTATTATTGGATGAGTTATCGTGTGAGTTTTAACTCTTTTGATAGACACTATTCGATTCGGCACTATAAAAACCTAAAGCGAGAAATAACGTAACTTTTAGACCGTAACTCAAAAATTGACAAATAAATGGTCAAAACCCGTGGAAAAACATAAATAACGATAATAGAAAGTCGAATGAACATCGTGGGACAATATATGAGCTCGGGAATGGGTAAACGGGGCATTTTACGAAAAATTACGGCTTCGGCCCTCCCCTTTTCACCTTGGCCGGCGCCCCCTCCCAACCTTTTATTTATTTTGAGGTCCCTACTCCCTAACTATATATACCCCTCCCTAACTCACATTTCACTCTTTTATTTCTCTCACTAAAAACACACACACACCCACTTTCTCTCTCTACTCTCTCTCTCTCTTCCAAAATTAAAAACCCTAACCCTAATTTACCACCACCACCGCCGCCCACTTCTGGCCACTTTTCGGCCATTTTCCGGCGAAACAATTACACCTCCACCACCATTAGATAGATCTCTCTTTCCTCTTTCCATCCATATATAAAACTCTCACAAAAGCCTACATTAACACCTTCAAATCTTGAAAATAGGATTCGTGATTCTAGGGTTTTCATTAAAACTTGTAGATCGGGGTTGGAAAAGATAAATGGAACATGGGTCAAGCTTGTTTTGGCCACATGAAGCCACGTATGGCATTATTATGGCTCGAACATAATTAAAAATTTAGGGGTTTTGGTTCAAACATGGGATTAAACCTAATTAACACTTAAATAAACATGTAGCTAGTGATTTGGTATCATGTGGTGTATCATATTGTTGGGTTTTTGCATTTTAGGTCATGTTTCATGTTTTTGATTAGGAATAGATGATGGGTTTGATGTTTGGTTAATGATTGGAGGTTGATTGATTGTGTTTGGAGGTTGCAGAAGCCATTTGGATGGTGTTTGGTTGTGGTGATGTGGCGTACAAGCCACCAAACCCACGTATGGGTGTGGTTGGGTGGCGTACGTGACCCACATGGACCAAGGGTCTGGGTCGAGTCGTTGTGGTAGCTTGTGGGTTGATGTTGTTGGTGTTTGGATGAGACGCGTGGAGCCGAAAAGCTTCTAGGGCTTGTTTGGTTCACGTGGTCTTAACCGTGACCGTGTCATGACCATTAGGGTCATAACATTGGTTTCGGGTATATTTGGTTGGTTGGTTGGTTGGCGAGATTGATTTGGGTCGATTTAAGATTGAATTGCTTTATTATGACTTTTTTTTTGGGTAAAGGGGAGTAATCATGCACCGTGGTAAAATATATTAACCAAAACATTTAAGTACAACGGATGAGAGTGAATCTCTCACCTCGGCCTGTTACATGGGCAACAGACACACACTAAAAGTGCAATTTAACCAAACATATTACATAAGAAAGACATGCCAATCTTATGAACTACCAAAGATTCAAAGTTACTTCCTACCGCGACCTAAGAGACTAACATCATACATGTCACACATATCCTCCAAGTGTCTCGGAAAATCGTAGACTTGAGCAGCATAATCATCAAAGCCTTCAAGCTCTAGTCCGCCACCTCCCCAGACGCCAAAAATGACGCCATAGGGTTATCCGGCTCCAAAACCTCATCCCCTCTTCTCTATCAGAACACGTCACATTCCCGACTTTAGAGAACGGATTACTTACCTTAGTAGCAGAAGAATTCATAGTCTCCGGAGGCTTAATAGGCGCATCAATATCAACACGAGACTCCTTCCCTCGAGAACCATCCATACCTGCTTCCTTAGTACAACCAGAAGAGTTCCCAATCTTTGCCTCATCAGTAGTAGAATCAACCATAGTACTTGGGATGCCCATGTCATCTTGCACCTCAAGAGTCCCAAAAGAGTTAGACGTAGTAATAGGTGTACTAACACTAGTAGCTGCCGGTGTCTTCGTCTTTGCAACATATACCTGCTTCCTAGGTGCAAATCTAGGACCCTTACCCATATGAATACCACTAGACATCTTCGTACCTTTTGGTTTGGCTTTCCGATTCTGCACCACTTTAAAACTATCATCAGGTTCTTCCACAGTCGAGGTGGGAGCGACATCATTTTGCTCCTTAATACTCTTAGGGCAACAATCAGTAACATGCCCAAACACTTTACAGTCCACACAATGTGGAGGCTTCCATTCATATTCCACCTTGATACTTGCCGTAGTAAAACCACTATCGTCCTTTTTAGGGATCGCCATAGTCACCACATGTTTAAGCTTAGATTCTGATGATAATTCCACAAGAGCATGTGGAAAACTTATGCGACCCCATGAATCAACACACATGGAACTAGTAAAAGCATCTAACATAATCGGTTTACCCACCTGAGTAGCAATTAAGCTCAACCCATCCTTCGAATATGCAAATAATGGCACATTATGCAATTTAATCCACACGGGAACTTTAGTAACCTCACTTTTAGACAATAGCACATCAGGAGTCCATTTAGTGAGCATGAGAGGAGAATTGCGAATAATCCAAGGGCCCCGTTGCAGAACATTCTCAACACCTTCTTTAGAATCGAATTTAAACAGGAAAACACCATCATCATTCTTCATAAGTTTCTCTAATCCAAACTTACCCCACGTGTTTTTGACGTAGTTTTGGACAAAAGGAAATGCAATATTCTTGCCAACAAAGAAGCCAACAAGAGTGTTATCATAGCGGTTGAATACTCCCTCCATAGCAGCCTTTGGAAGCACCGTATCATGATTATCAATGCTAGTCTCATTCACCAATGGTCGAAAGTTAACTTTCCTAGAGACACGTTCTGGATTTAACACGTTAGCAGACGACCTCATTTCGTTATTATCACAACCAATCACGTTAAGGCCAGAAGTAGAAGCATTCACCATACCCTCCTTCGAAGCAACATCATGACCAACAGTAGTATCCAATCCACCAACACACGTATCACTATGACTAGTTTTTCCAAGATTAGCATTAGAGTGACCAGAAGTAGCAGCATTCACCATCGTAGGTGCATTAAAAGAACTTTCATTCGAAGCAACATCATGACCAGCAACATTAGTCGAATTGCTCCAACCAGAATCAAACGGATTGTCAACTTTGAGCAACGTCGGTGTTACTTTTATTTGGACTTAATATATAAATTGTCAACTTTGAGCAACATCGGTGTTACTTTGACTTTTTAGTCAATAGTTGACCCCGACAATGCCGTAACATGGACTTTACTATAGTTTGGACTATTGATTGATTAAAAGCCGAGAAGTCATGATTCGTGCTTGTGAACTCGAAACGAATAACGATATGAAACTAATATTGAACTTTGACGAAATGTGTATATGAAAATGCTAATAAACTATGAAACATTAATAATAAAAAGGCCTTTATAACGAAATATCGATAACAAGACTTGCCTTGTTATTTATTGTTTTTTTTGGGTAAAGGGTTTTACCCCGGTAAATATATAACCAAAAAATAATGTTAAGTACAAATGGAATGTGGTAGAAGTACCACATTAACCTCAAGCGAAAAGCTTGACAAACTAGTGTTTATGACATGCCATAAACACAAAGACCCTAGCTATATTACATCACTTAACTAGGCATAAACAAGAAGAAAAACTTGTAACTAGCGAGCATCTCGCATCCAGCCTATCCATGAAGGGAGCAAGTCGACCCAGGAAGTCTGCCTCCTTAAAAACCCTTTCCAAGAAAAACCCAAAGGGAAAAACCTTGGAGAAGGGAAAAAGAGTACAACCCTTACCTGGCACTCCTTTCGTGTGAAATACAAATACTTGGAATCTTCCATTTACCAAGAATCAAATGAGACCGCGAGGTTAGCTTCTTGAATTTGAAGGTAACCAACTTCAACCGAATAGTGGAGACAATAATGCTAACCACTTCCGCGACAGTAGGCTTCTTATGCTTGAAAATCCTAGCATTGCGCTCCATCCAAATGAAATATGTAGCAACATCGAGCAATAACCGAGAAATGATGCAACTAACCGACCGCCCCCTTGATATAGGAATAATAAATTTAAGAGCACTCTCCAGTGAAGGTGGGACCGCATCCATTCCAGATAAAACCCGGAACTGAAACCAAACTTGCATAGTAAACTGGCACTCAAAAAATAAGCGAGAATGAGAATCCGGAACCAATTCACAAAGCGGGCATCTAAGCAAGTCCAAATCAACGTTAGGACCAACATCCCATTGTCGCATCCTATCTTGAGTCTTCAGCTTCTGCTTAATAACAAGCCACAAATGTATTGCATGCCTTGGGATACAATGAGAGAACCAAGGAACATTACACCATTCAACCAAATCAGCCCTTAGACGTAGAGATTCCCACGCACCCGAAACTGAAAAACTACTGAGGTTACCATCTAGATTGCGCCATAGTAATCCATCATCAGTATCGTTAAGATTAGGGACCCGAAGTGTGGTTAACAATGGAAATCTAGATAACCAATCCAACGGCCATCGCCAAACACCATTAACAATCACATCATAAACAGAGTCAGATAAAGTAAACCCTGCTCGAGCAATGTCTCTAGCAGTAAGCGAATCACGAATCGGACTTAACTCACACCACATATCAAACCAAACCGATGTGTCCTTCCCATTATTGATCTTATGCCATATGAAAGGACAAACCTTAGGTCTAATAGAAAGAAGCTTACGCCATCCCCATCTAACATCACCCAAAACAAGGAACATCCCAAAAGCTTCTCCCACGAAGTTTATAAGAATGGATCCATTGAACCCATAACGATTCTTTATGTGTCAAAATACTCCAAATGTGTGTAGTCATAAGAGCAATGTTAAAATCATCCAATCGACGAATACCTAGACCACCTTCTTTCTTTGGCTTACAAACAGATTCCCAAGCAACTTTAGCCTTACCCCTTTTCATTTCTCCTTGACACCAAAGGAAACCTCTTATAAGCTGCTCTAACTCATGAATAATACGAGTAGGAAGTATAAAGACAGAGACCTAATATAAATGCATTGAAGATAAAACCGAACTTACCAACTGAAGCCTATTCGCAAGAGATAAGAACTTATTACGTCAATCATTCACACGACCCTCCAACGTTTCAACAAAAACCTTACAATCCCTATAAATAAGTCTCGATGATATAAGAGGGACCCCAAGATACCTGACAGGGAGAGAACCTTCTGCAAATGGCATGGATTGGAGAATAGCAGCTTTAATAGCATTAGGAACATTACAAAAGAAAGCTGTACTTTTAGGGATACTTGGGACAAGACCCGAAAAGTTCTTAAAATCCTCCAAATCCTGCATAATGACATTAACAGAATCCTGATGGCCTCTAGCGAACAAGAAGAGGTAATCTGCAAAACAAAGGTTAATAATTCTCTGTTGTTCACACAAATGATGAAACTGAAAATCCACTGCATTAGAAACCTTTTTCTGCAATAGAAGAGTTAACACTTCCATAACCAAAGTAAACAAGTAGGGAGATAACGGGTCACCTTGCCTAAGACCCCGCTTACCTTTAAACCAGCCATGAAGATCCCCATTAACACATATAGAATAAGATGTAGATAAGATACACACCATGATCCAGGCGACCATTTGGGGGTGAAAAACAAACCCAACCAGAATATTCTTAAGAAAAGCCCAATCAACCGTATCATATGCCTTCTGAATATCGACTTTAAACGCACATCTAGGTGGACCTCTCCCTCTATGATAATTCCACGTAAGCTCTTGGGTAAGTAATATATTATCAGAAATACGACGGCTAGGAACAAATGCAGATTGATTAATACTAACCAACTGACCAAGGCCCTCTTTAATACGATTAGCAAGAATTTTACTAATGCATTTATATAGGATATTACATCAAGAAATAGGCCTATAATCATTGATCTTAGATGGGGTAGACACTTTAGGAATCAAGGATATTATGGTATGATTAATCTCCTTATGAAGCTTACCATTAATGAAGAAATCCCGGACAGCTGACATAACCTCAGCACCCACAACATCCCATGCTTTCTTAAAGAAAGCAGCCGTGTAACCATCAGGTCCAGGAGCTTTATCATCCCCCATAGAAAATATAGCTTCCTTTATCTCAGCATCCTTAACATGACGTACCATCGACTCCGCCTCTTGTTGTGAAAGGACATTAGAGAATATACCATAATCATCAAAAGAACTACAATTTCCTTCTATACCAAGAAACTGTTCATAATGAGCAACAAAGGCACCTGCAACCTGATTACCCTCGTACAAGACATTGTTTGCATCTCTAACCAATTCAATTCGATTACGGGCACATTTGATTTTTACAATGTTGTGAAAATAAGCCGTATTAGAATCACCTGCATGAAGCCACTGAACTTTAGATTTCTGCTTTAAAAACCGTTCTTCATCTAATGTAGCCTTCTTATATGCAAGAAGATAGTGAGCATGCTCGTCCCGAATGTCTGAATTAGATGGATCCTTATCAATGGATTTTTGGACCTCATCTAATTCCTTACGAATCCTAACCACCCGCTTATTAAGGTTACCTTGACTGTGCAAAAGCTTACGAAAAGGCGATTTCAGCCCCTTCAACCATTTAACCACACGATACATAGCACAACCATCGACATTGAGACTTCATCCCGCAGTAACCGTATCAAGAAACCCCTCTTTATGAACCAGAAAGTTAGAGAACTTGAAAGGTTTAGGCTTAAGCTTAGTTGCCTGAGGTATACGCAGAACACACGGAGAATGATCTGAAATACGATAAGGTTGGAAGATAGCCTGGAAAAGAGTCAGAAATCTTCAGATTACCCATCACCCTATCAATTTTCTTCAATGTACCAAATGAGCCTTTAGGTTTCTGATTCCAAGTAAAGTGAAGACCGGTAGAGTTAATATCCTCGACCTCCATTCTCTGAACACAATCTTTAAATTCACGCATAGCAATGTCAGGAGTGTAGCTACCACATGAATGATGTTCTAATTTAAGAGCTGCATTAAAATCACCCAACAAAACCCAAGGCCTACTATGCATAAAACCAGCATGACATACAAGATTAGTCCACAGAGCACGACGATTACCATAATAGTTATCTGCATACACAAAAGAACAAAAAACCGTTTTGCTGTCCGCACGAATATTAACCTGTACATGCATAACCTGGTTAGTTTGAGACATAATCATAACATCAACAATATCATCATTCCAACCAAGAATAATACGTGACCCCTTATCATACAGACTACCATTTGACGTCTACTTCCATCGATGACACACATTACGACATGTATAATACACCACAGAAGCATCCACATGAGATTCCAAAATCGCACAGACACTAAGATTATTTTTATTAACCACCTGTCTAACCTCTTTTTGTTTAGGGGAATGGTTTAAACCCCTTATATTCCAAGAGGCGATACTAAACATCAAGAACACTCAGAACATGAGTGCTTGCCCGTTTATCAAACAAATTACCTGACTCATCAAATACATTTTCAATCTCATCGTCATCATTCAAATCTTTATTCTCGTCAATATCATCATCAGTAGCCAAAGAACCAAATGGGTTAGATGTAGTCACATTAGCAGCCATATTTGGGTTATTTACCTTAGGTGTAGGATAGCTAGTACTATGAGTGACGTTACGAGTATGTTGACTATCCTTATTAATGGGTGAATTATCCTTATGACTCGTTAGGATGCGACCGGTTTATGGAATAATAAGCGACACGAATAAATAATTGAGTTTATCGAGTTGACGAATTCGATAAGGTCTACTATTTATTCCGAAACTTATTTGACTATGGAGCTTATCGCTTAGACGTCTCATTGTGTTGCATTGAGTCACATATTGGTTGTTTGAGTGCATTCACGGCATTATATTGAGTCGATACACCCACATGAGGATACCAAACGCTAGGACTAAATGGTGAAATAAGACATTTTTGGAAATAACAAAAAGGAATACATTGGGGTAGGTAACGTTGATTTTGGGAAATATATATTAAAATTGGTTTACATTAATAGGTTGTGCCGAGTCGATAGTTTCTGTGCCGTGATTAGGTGTTATCTTCTGCTAGTGTTTATTTGTGCGTTGCTTGCTTGAGGTGAGTTTCATAGCCCCTTTTTATCTACGTTTTTAACTAAATTGGGGTGAGAATCATGCTACTGTTTTTGGACCTTTAAAACTATTTGGATTTGCTTATGTGCTTGACTGTTTAGATAGATGTGCGGTAGTTGTTGCCTTAGTCTAGGGTATCAATCCTAATTGCTATAACACGTTGCCTAGCTAAGAGTAGACTTCTATCTCGACCTAGTCCAGGGTTAGCAATCGTTCTAGACTTTGCTACGACAGTGCTGGCTAGAGTTGCTGGGGCCCGCTGTGATATCGGATATGATATGGTTTGTGATTGATGTATATCTATCTTAAGTCTCGCATAGCAAATTAACTCCTACAAGTCCACTACTTTTTACTTGAATTTAAACCTATGAACTCACCAGCGTTAGATGATCTTTTAGCATGCTTTCGTGTATTTAAGTGATGTTTGGAGTGCATGTTAGGTGGAATCTTGGCAAGGAGCCATGGTCAAGGATCATAATCAAACTCTGATAATTTATGAGGACCTATTTTATTAAAATCATGTTTGGGCCTAATATTTACATTTTGGGATTAATGTTTTGGATATTTAAATTTGGGATTGGTTTTGAGTGTTAAATGACTATCTTGTTTTCTATACTTGTGTGAGATATAAATCCAATTGTAACGCCTTAAAAAATTTGATTAAGTCTTCCGCTGTACCGAGATTTGGGGGGTGTTACAGATTGGTATCAGAGCTCAAGGTTATAGAGAACTAGGTATTTAATAAAACCTAAACTATAACCACTTTTTAAGAAAATTGATCCTCGACCGACGCTTGCCCGCATGCCAAGCTGAAGCTTCTTATTTAATTATGGTATGAACTGTGATTTGATTTATGAGATATTATGATTTGCGGATCGTTTATTGAGATATTATGTTTTGAGATATGATTATTGGTGTTGAGATATGTGATTCGATTGTCGAGATATTATGGATTTGATTTGGATTATCGATATGTTATGATTTTGGGATTTTGAGCTTTATTTTATGATTGATTTGATTTGGGATTATATGATGCATGGATTATGTGATAGAACTGAACTTACGTGTTTTATTTAAAGGCATATTTTGAGTAATGCGGTACCTTTATTTTAAAGCTTTCATTATGTGATATATGTTTTGGTTGAGTTGATGCGCTTATTAGAACCAGTTGTTTTCGAACACTTATACCTACCCTATGCCATTGTCACAGACTATGCCTTCACTAGCTTTTGATGTGTCTGAGGATGTCCTTAGTGCTGCTAGTTCCCCAAAGATTGACTCTCATGACTGTTGCGCAGGGTGATCCCTATGTGATTACCCGTCACTCTAGTTCATCATCATCATCATCATTAAGGAGGCAGGCTCATTTGATTCATCAATCTCCATGGAAGAGATGGGCAGATAGGGTTTCTCTCTCTCTCTCTAGGTTCCAGCCGCCCCTCTTGGTCATCTTCCGGCCATAAACAACCACAATAACATCCTCTCTACCATCGGATTCTCGTCCCTGGGTATGCAATACGTTTCCTGTTTTTGTTTTCTATTACAAGAGGTGGTGGTTGGGGATGTTCAAACCCTAAATATTATTAATTCATTTGGATTATCAAAATCTGTCTTTATGGACGTTTTAATGATCTTGACTTTCTTTTAGCGTTTGATTATCTTTTTGAGTTCTATCGTTTTTGGTGTTCTACCCTAATCGGTCTGATTGCTTATCCTTTTTTGGGTATCGTTATTAGGGTATAACCAACTTTGGGTGAATAGCAATCGACTCTTGCATCTGTTTGTTATGTTTTTTATATATATGGTCGATTTTTTTTGGGTAAAAGGGTTAATTCACCCCGGTAAAATTCATTACGCCAAAAAACATTGAAGTACATTTGGCATGGGTGATTCCCATGCCCTCAGCCCATTACATGGGCGACAACAACTGCAAAAAAGCAGAATCAAACACAGCTAAACGCTGAACTAAACAATTACATTTAAAAACAAATCTAAATGTAACAAAACAAGGCTCTAAGAACCACATCCATAGTGAGCAACTCTATCTTCAATAAGCATCTATATGGTCGATTTGCTATTGGGATCTGCGCTTAACTGAAAAACCTTTTTGGTTTTATTCTCAGATGGTGAAGTAAACCCTCGTTAGGGTTTTGTATTGGATGCAAGTCAAACCTGATAGAGTTTGTTTAAGGATTTATGGTGGCTTTAAGGTTTCTGGTTGAATTATACGTGGGTTGAAGAGAGAGATGTTTGTTAAGGATCGATCTGGTGGTGAGTGTCGCCTATTGCTGCTACGCTTATGATATTACCCAACAGATCTTTATGGTTGTTTAAAGTGTAAGTTAGGGTTTTTTAATCCTATTTCTTGTCTATGGCAATTGTAACGATTCATTCCATGCCATAATGGTAATCTGTGTGTTACTTCAATGTGGAAGTTAGGGTTTCTAAAACCTTGTGGTGACGACCTGGTGCTGGATATTTACATGTACTATTTTGGTCACTTTTACTTGTTTAAAGGTCGTATTTTCTGCATGAGTATGGAAGTTTGGGATGTCATTATCCCTATTGCGTGTTCATCAGTTCTTCATGATGTTTGCTGCTTATGGCTTGCGTATTTGGGACTGAGTTGATGTGGGTTCTGAAGTTCCTAACGCTTGGTTAGGATGGTTGTAGTTCTCATGTTCCCTACGATCTCTTTTTTGGGCTGAATTCTGATTTGGTGGTCGTTTTGGAGTGTTGATGGGAAGTTTGGTATACGTTGTGTACCAATGGTTGTATGGAAGTCTATGACGACTTTTGGAGAATCAAGTGACTTACTTGACTAGCATTTAATTCATTATTTTTATAGTCGTTATAGCTTTATGTTCAATTATTAGTTATAAAAGTGGTTTGTCACTTTTATATGGTGGTTATTGGTAGTTATAGGAATGATTTGTCGTTCTTATATTTGAGTCTGTAAGTGCCTATGTAATGGGCTGAGATATGGGAATTCACCCATATCCATTGTACTTAAACGTTTTGGTTAATATACTTTACCAGGGTGCAGGATTACTCTCCTTTACCCTAAAAAAGAGATGGGCAGATAGGTGGATTCATTCATGCATTCTTAGTTAGATGTTCCCAGTTGGTGTTTTAGCTTTTGTAATGCTTAGTGGCCTGTCACTACGATTTTCATTGGTTGTTCAAGCTTAGCTTGAGGTTAATGTGGCACGTCAGCCAAATATGAGAAGCAATGAGAGCATTATTAAATGAAACAATACGACGAATACCAAGACCACCCTCATTCTTTGGCAAAAAAACTTCCCATAACCTTAGACTTACCTCTCGCACCATCACCATAACACCATAAAAACCCTCTCATAAGCTGCTCAAGGTAATGAGCAATACTAGATGGGAGAATAAATATAGATGCCCAATAAATATGCATAGACGACAAAACCGATAAGTTGTAACTGACCAGAGAAGGACAATGATTTTTTGCGCCAATCCTTGATACGATTAGATAACCGCTCCACTAATTCCTTGCAATCCCTAAAAATCAGCTACGTAGTAATCAAAGGAACCCCAAGGTACTTAATAGGCAACACCCCTTCTGCAAAAGGAAGAATCTGAAGGATACAAATTTTAACATGATTAAGAACATTACAAAAATAAGCCGTGCTTTTGGGCAGGCTAGGAGTAAGACCAGAAGCATGCTTAAATTCTTCCAACGCCTCCATAATGACTCCGACCGAATCCGCATCACCATGAGCGAACAAAACCAAATCATCAGCAAAGCAAAGATTAATAATACGTAATTGAGAGCATTTGTGAGGATAAGTAAATAACCCGGAATCCCTAACCCTCCGCTGGAGCATAAGCGTTAACACCTCCATAACCAGTGTAAATAAATAGGGAGACAACGGATCTCCTTGCCTAAGCCCACGCTTACCCTTAAAATAACCGTGTAGAATACCATTCATACTAATTGAAAAAGAAGTGGTAGACACACATTCCATAATGCAATGCACCATTCGCGAGTGAAACCCAAAACTGATCAAAGTATTATGCAAAAACTGCCAATCAACAGTATCATATGCTTTCTGAATGTCCACTTTGAAAGCACACCTAGATGGACCCTATCAAGGTGATAATTATGCATGAGCTCCTGAGTAAGCAAAATATTATCCGAAATCCGAAGACCAGGAACAAAAGCAGATTGGTTTGACCCAACCAAAATAGGAAGACTATCCTTGATACGGTTGGCAATAAGCTTACTAATACACTTAAACAACACATTGCAACAAGATATAGGCCTAAAATCAGTAAAACGAGTAGGAGAATTAACCGTAGGAAAGAGGGCAATGATAGTATGGTTAACCTCTTTCAGAAGCTTACCATTCACGAATAATATTTGAACCGCCCTAATAATATCATCAACAATAATATCCCAAGCTCCCTTGAAGAAAGCCGCAGAAAAACCATCCGGACCAGGAGATTTATCATCACCCATAGAAAAGATAGCATCTCTAACCTCTTTAGGAGTAACATCACGAACCATATCCAATGCAACATGAAGATCGAGAATGGAAGAGAAAAGTTTACTAGCATCAAACGGAACAGATAACCCCTCTTGACCAAGAAACGAAGTAAAGTGACTAACAAAAGCATTAGGAACTTGATCATCCATGTACATAACTCCATTACCATCACTATTAAAGTCAATCCGACTCCTTTCTTTCCTACTTTTAACCACCTTATGGAAATAGGATGAATTTGAATCCCCCACCCGAATCCAATCAAGTTTCGCCTTTTGCTTAGGAAAATGTTCCTCAGTAAGAATTGCTTCGTTATAGGCATTAAGGTAACAAGCTTCTTCCTCTCGAATATCATAATTAAACGGGTCCAAGTCAAGAGCATGTTGGACCGCATCCAATTAAATGCGCAATTTAACGACTTTATCATGAATATTACCCTCATTAAGAAGCAATATCCGAAGCGGCTTCTTAAGAGATTTCAGCTTATTCACCACGTGAAACATGTGAAAGCCACTAAAAGTCTTACTCCAATATTCCTGAACCTGTACTTTAAACCAAGAATTCTGCACAAGGATGTTAGAAAATTTAAATGGCCTTGGTTTAAACTTAGAAGAAGTAGGAATATTAAGAATAGCATGAGAGTGATCATAAATACGGTATGGCTGAAATATGGCATGAGCACCAACAAAAGAATCTATAAAACCAAGATTGGCCATAATGCGATCAATGTTCTTCAAAGTACTATCCAAACCTTTAGGTTTCTGATTCCATGTAAACTGCAGCCCGTTCTGATTATTATCAGACACCTCGATCTCATCAACACACTCCTTAAATTCCCTCATAGCTATATCAATAACAGAGGACCTCCCAACCTTATCTTCCAGATTCAAAGCAGAGTTGAAATCTCCAAGAATACACCAGGGGCGCAGATGAACAACATGCTTATGAGCACCAAGATTATTTTGAAGAGGTCTCCTATGTGTGTACCTGTTATGAGCATAAACAAAAGAACAAAATAGCTCCTTTTTATCCCCTTTGAACCAAACAAAAGTATGAATAACTTGGTCAGTCATGCTAATCACATTCAAGTTAACTTCATCCATATTCCATCCTAAAATGATACGAGACCCCTTTTCACATAAATGACCATTAGAAGTCCAATCTCACCTACAAAAAACATTAGCACATAAAACCTGAAGACGAGAGTTAGAAACATGAGACTCCAATATAGCACATATAGAAAGCTTATTCTCACCAAGAACCTGACGAACCTCCTTTTGTTTAGGGAATTGGTTCATTCACGTTATATTCCATGAGGCAATACTATACATGAGGAACTTCGCCAGAGGAAGTGCTTTCTTCCTTAATATTAATCATCTTAGTGCTCAACTTATGGGACATATCCATGACCTCATCAACTTCACTATCGCTATCCAAAGTATAAGTACCCGCATCCTTTAATGTTCTATAAGCAATGTCACCTGTGTCGAAAGGATCCTCACCACTAAGAGTCGCAAAAGAATTTTTCAATGAGACTATATGAGAAGCAACATTACCTTGGGTGGTCGGCGCATAGGGAGAAACATTAGGGACGCTCGTACCAGTTTGACTTACATTGACAAGATTACTAGGAGAAACATCCTTATTACTTCCATTGCCCAAATCGTTAGGAGAAAAGATAGGTTTAGTTGAATTAGTATGAACATCAGGTTGTGAACCCACCTTAGGACCACTTGATGAAGATGCCCCCCCCCCCCCCGTCCTTTACCGTCGCTTTAGGCTCCTATCGATAATGAAATGCAACCTTCGGTGTAGTAAGCCAAAGACCATCAATATGTTTTTCCTTAGTAACTTGCTTACCTTTACCCTTACGCTTGTTGACTTCCACAAAACCATCATCGTCAACAAATTGTTTCACATTTGTAGCAATGTTTTAGGACACGCTTCATCTTTATGATCAAAAACCTTACAAGTTTCACACATTGGTGGCTTCCATTCATATTCGACATCAACCCGCTCCAAAGAATGCCCTTTTCCATTAGGAAATGGGATTGCCACCACCAAAGAATCCAATAACGCATTAAGAGAAGAAACTTCCACAAGAGAACGAGCATACGAATTCCTACCCCATGCCTTGAGACACATAGTACTAGTATACGAATCCAACATAAGAGGACGACCTATTTGTGTGGTAATCAAACTCAACCCAATCTCCGATACGCCACAATTGGCACATTATGCAACTTAACCCAAACTAGAACCGACCTTATCTCATCTTTTTTGAGCTTAGAATTAGGCATCCAAATGTTCAAGATGGATATGAACGAGACAAATTAACCACAGACCAGATTCCAAAACTTGTTCCATACCCTCTTTCGCAGCGAATTGAAACAAGAAGAAACCATTATTTAACATAACCCGTTCCAAACCAAATTTTGCCCAAGTATTTTTCACATAATTCTCCATAATGGGAAACGCAAGTCTCTTCCCAATAAAGTAACCATAAAGCGTATTAGTAAATCTAGATGAGACCTCATCAACAACTTCTATTGGAATTGTGACGTTCGCCCCACAACACAATCCTCATTACGCATTTCACCAAGATTAACAGACTTATGTGCACTACGGGATTTAAACATAGACACTGTAACAAATTGGATTTCACAAACACACAAACAATCACAAATATGGGCGATTATATGATTTTAGAGAGAGAGAAAGTGGGATATTCTAGTGAGGGAAACACATGGAAGATTAGATTCCAAATGAACATCCAACCCTCTCCCTTGTGGAGAGAGGGCTATTTATACAAAGAAGCACGCCCTCCTTCGGGCTGTGGATCAGCCATACAGTGGGTAAAGACCCGTCCTTCCTCCACGGTGTTGCACTAGACTAAACTACGCTAATAACTAACTAACAAATAACGTAAAAAAGATATGTCTACGAGCTAACTAAAGCTACATAATATTTGGGGTGACCGATGCTTTACAATAGAATTTTCAATTCCTAACAATCTCCCCCTAAGGGAGGTCACCCTACGATTTACAATTTAGCATCCTAGCATTCCAATTAATCTTTAGTCTTGAGCTCGTAGACTTCACTGCATCAAAATAATCAATCTTTGTGCTTTCACGGTGATAATATAATAATCCAACTATAATGTACATTAAGTGGAGGTTATAGAGCTGATCCACATTATGAAGACCTTTGAGCTTTATATGAGATCATCAGCCACAGTAGATCTCAGCATCACTTATTGTTGTGTTGCCCGCATATGATGTAGTGACAATTGGACCGACATGCTCACATTCTGGACCATGATATCTTCTTATCAGAGTAGCGGAAGCTTTAGTTGATTCACGATATTTGCAGCAGCGTAGAAGCCTGGAGTGAAAATATCAGAGTAATTGATACACTTATCATTATTTCTTTAGAAATGAATGTGATGTGTGAGCATGCAGCTTGATAAGGTTTTAAAAGGTACCTTTTTGAGGGGTCATTTAAGTCCTTATTTGATCACTTTTGTATCCGTTATTACTTAATATCGTTCCTTTTCACTTTTTAGGTCTCTTGAAGGCAAATTGCTGTAATGGCACTTATTTGGACGAAAAAGGTGCGGATATACGAAGAAAATGGCCAAAGTCAAGAATCGAGACACTCCAGCTGCTGAAAATACAAGGTGACGACGTCACTGTTTATCTGCGATGCCGTCGGAGGATTTTGTGACGGGACAGAAGCCAAAACTCTTATTTTCAAGTGATGACGTCAAGTTATAAAAGAGAAGGCCGTCGCAACTCAGACGACCTAGATGCAATCCAGACGGCGTCAAAAGCTGAAGAGGACGGCGTCACAATCACAAGGTGACGCCGTCGCAAGTCTAACGTGGCCAAGACGAAACCCTAATGACGGCGATCCGACGGGGTCACAAAACATAAGGTCACGCCGTCGCATGTGTAATCTTATATATAGAATCCGAATTTTTCAGTATTAATGTGTAGTCTTTTGGAGTAAAAACCTAAACCGAACCAAGGCTGTCTTGTACAGTATTTTAGGGTTCCAAACCCTATCTTACACCAAGATAAGTGTTTTACTTCATTAATTCAATTATGTCTTTGATTATTTGTGTGTATGCTTGCATGTTCTCCATGTCCGGCTAATTTACTTGTGTGTTTGCTTAGGGAATATGAAACTTAATTATTGAATATTGATTGGTTGTATCTTATCTTAGTTGATTAATGATCTAGTAATGCGATAGGTCATTCGTTGTGTACTTAATGTTTGATTAAATCTTTGTGAACCTTAGAATATGACTCCTTGAGTAGTTGTAAGCTAAACCATCCAAAGAGTGCCTTAGAGTAAGAGTTTATTATCCCTAGTGGGTTTTGTAGACGAGACTCTTTGGTAAGTTCAAAGAGTTAGGGAGAAACGCATACCCTACAACTTTAGTCACACAACGCAACTAAGAATAAGGACGTGGCAATTCAACCACCAATAGGAGATAATTAAGGAGTAGTAAAATCTAAGTAAACACATCTTTAAACTATCATACGAGCACACAATAATTAGACATAGACTACATACACCTTAGACTAGATAATTAGATAAGTAGAGTAATCGGTAGAAATACCAACCCCCAAATCCAAACCCCGAGATTTGTACCTTTCAATTTCTTAAAAAAACATAAAAAGATAAAAAAATAATCTTCCTCAACCCCAACCTTAGCGTAGTAACTTCTCACTAGCATTCCTATTCCCCTAGAGAACGATATCAATACCCGTGGCTTACCCTAATACTACACTACAACGATTAGGTTCACTGCCTAGGGTGTTGAAAAACTTGCTCGATGAAAAGGAAGTTCCTTTGACCCCGAACGACGCGTGTAGCGTTATCAAGTTTTTGGCGCCGCTGCCGGGGAATAGAATAGCTAGTTAGTAGTCCACCTCGTTTAGGTTTCTTTGCTTGATTCCTATCAAGTAAATTTTTTCTCATTCTTAGCTTTCTCGTAGTCTACCCCCCTTCTTCGTGACCTTTGTTCGTAATCCGATCACTTTTCATCATGGAAGGTGATAACCACCCACCATTCATCAACCCACCACCAAATGACCCGCCAAGAGCCCGTACTCTTGGTGAATACTCGAGACCAAGCCACCTAGGCTATAGGAACACCATTGAGCTTCCCGACCAAGCCCAAACTACGGCCCTGCGATCCGACACCATCCGATTGGTGCAAAACAGATGTGCATTCCATGGACTTCGTTCCGAAGATCCAAATCAGCATCTTAGGGATTTCCTTAAAATTGTCGATTCCATCGACCTTGATGCTACTACTCGGGAGACCACGCGTCTGCGTCTCTTCCAATTCTCTCTACGAGACCAAGCTAGTAATTGGCTTGAGCAACTTCCCGCCGGCTCCATCTCAAGTTGGGATGATCTTACCTCTCGTTTCCTTGCTCAATTTTTCCCACCAGGGAGAACCACTAAGCTTAGGCGAGACATCTTGACGTTTCAACAACTCCAAGGTGAGTCTCTTTACAAAGCATGGACTCGATTTAAGGACCTACTCCGTAGACTTCCCCATCATGGCATTGATCTTTGGCTTCAAATCCAAATCTTCTATGACCATACCGATTTCATCACTCTACGAGCCATTGAGAGAGGGATTTATTATCTTATGGAAAGGCAAAAAAGAGTCCCCGTACAAATTCCTCGAGAAGCTGTCAAATCCGCCAATTCCACCAACCACCCCACACCTTTTTCGGAGTCCCCAAGTCGTGAGCAAAACCCAAATTCTGAAAGGCGCTTCCGTTCTACTTCCCCAATACCACTTTCACCAAGCTTCATGGAACAAATGAGGGAGTACATGGCAGCTCATACGGAGAGATTAGCCAAATTTGAAAAGGAGGTTTATAGGCAGAGAGAGGAAATGCAAGCGAAAATGACGGAAATGATGAATTTGGTAATAGAATATACCAAAACAAAAGTTCCCGAAAAGGTACTAGTAAGAAGCAACGATTGTCCTCCCACTTCGTTTGTTAATGCCGTTTCCATTATGCCCGAGAATGCAAGGGTTGAGATGAGGAAAACTGAGGAAAGCAAGAGGGAGGAGTCTGTGCCTAATGATGAGCCTGAGACCATTGAGTACTACCTTAAGCACGAAATTAACAAAAAAACCATTGCAAACCAAGTAAACAACTTTAGGTACAATGAAGTTCTTAGGGAAGCCCTTGAA
This sequence comes from Chrysanthemum makinoi, assembly GCA_910596185.1. NCBI lineage: Eukaryota > Viridiplantae > Streptophyta > Magnoliopsida > Asterales > Asteraceae > Chrysanthemum > Chrysanthemum makinoi. Next base: position 130,281,936 of record OU343220.1, read on the forward strand.
GGAAAAATGACAGAAGAAGAGTATGACGCCTTACCTATGGGACCCTTGTATGAGTTGGTCATAAAAAAACCATTAACAAAAAAACGAGACACCACAGGGAATTTCGTGATACCATGTAGCATAGGTGATATTGATAATATAAATGCCTTAGCCGATCAGGGGACTGATGTGAACATAATGCCATTATCAATCTATAATAAGTTAACTAAGGAGAAACCAGCCAAGACCGATCTTAGACTTTCCTTAGCTAATCACACCTATGTCCACCCCATAGGAATCGCGGTGGATGTTCTAATTGAGGTGGCTAATATCGTTTATCCGGTGGATTTCGTGATCATTGATGTTGAGGAAGATAAAAACATGCCCCTCATTCTTGGGACACCATTTCTGGCCACCGCCAAGGCAACCATCAAATGCGGAGAGGGCATCATGATACTCAAGAGCGGGAAGGGGTACGCTAGGATACCCATCATCCCAAGGTATCCTCTTAAGATCATGGAAATGATTACGGGTGGAAATCGAAAAGCCCCTGGCAATAGTGTTAAGAAGAAGATGAATGACTGGGAAAAAGGGCTTAGGGACTTTATGGTTCAAAGACTACATGCAACATTGTGGAAACCCGATAAGAAGTTAGGAAATAATCTCACTTCGATACCAAAGGCACAAAGGAACCCTAAGGAATTTCTAAAAGGAGAAAAAGTACTTTTATACAAATCACGGATAAGGGCATTACGAGGTAGAAACAAACCAAGATGGTTTGGACCTTTCACAGTGAAGGAAACCAATTTAAAAGATAAAACCGTCACCATAATAGACAACGTTGGCAAGGAATCCACGGTAAGCATACAACGTCTACACCCTTTCGACGAAGGGAAAGCGAAGGAAGAAGGTGGCGGTAATGAAGTCACGTGAGGGCACGACTACGAGTCTAGCTACAAGACTCTTAAATAAAGAAAAGCGCTTCGTGGGAGGCAACCCATGCTTAATTGTTTGCTTGTTAGTGTCATATGTCTTTTATTGATTGTTTATTCTCATGTTTAAATTTGTAAAAATGCTTTATTTTGTTTTTAACCTCGTCTTAATTGCATATAAAGGTATTTTACATAAGGGATAAGTGTAGGGAGGATTACACACGTTTTTAAAAGAAACGTAAACATGAGAATAACAATTAACTAAAAGATATATATATGTGTGTTTGTTCGAGTCAAATGCTTGTATCGAGTCATAATGGATGTTTTGCAGAAATTTTTCTAGATTCTAAAGATGTAAATTTTCCAGAAAATCGCAGACTAGTTTTTGTCAGGATAACCTGACGGCGTCAGATCGCGAACCTGACGGTGTCGAAGGAGTAAAAACATCGATTATTTTTTCTCGTTTTCGAGCTACTTATAAATTTTGGAATTTTTCAGGTCTTAATTTTCCAGAAATTCTGTAAACATCCATTCCGCAAGCATTATATCCTAGTTTAAATCGAGTCTTATATATATTATTACGCACGATTTTACGCGAAGGTTTCGTTTGTTTTCTTCAAGTGTGCAGGTTTAGTTTATCAAGAAGAAGTTACATAAGATTGGATGGAGCTTATCACGCATAAATTCTTCTTGGAAAGGATTTAACCACTACTTCACACACGGATCCTACCGAGCTAATCAGGGGAGTACTAGTTTCTTTCGTTTTTCATTACCTTCCATTATCATAACTTTGATACTTTCGGGGAACATTGGGCACAATGTTCAGTTTAAGTGTAGGGAGGGAAAATAAAACGGGAACTTTGAAACTATGCTTATCCTTGAATATTTGCTTTGTCCAAGTGTAATTGTGTAATAAACCATGAGAAAATGTCGGTTAGGGTAATTTTGGCACCAAATTTTTAATTTTTCATGACATATAAGAGTGGGCCATTAGTTTTAACAAAAGCGTCTCACGGATAGGAAGTTGCATGACTAGCACAAAAACCCTTTACCACCTAAATTCCACCCAAAATGTGAGGATCGCCCTTAGATTAGTAGGAATTAAAAGCATTCATCTTTAATGCTTAGAGTGTGAACCGGTAGTATATTAGATTCTAGAACTTGTTTTGTGATGCATCCCGAGATCGCTAGTAAGACTACACTTGTGTAGTTAGGAATAACTAAATGATAAGAGGCATTAGGATAACCCTTGTTCGATACCCGTAATATAATTACTTCTTCCACCTCGGTTGAGTAATTCCCCCACACCCTTTGCTTTGTGCTCATCTTTAGTACCCGATACCCCTAGTTAACCCCTCAGAGCCTATCCTTTTCGCGGTTCTCGTGATGTTTCGGTTTTTCCAGAATATCAATGAAGAGCATTGTTTACACCCCACCCCCAAATATACACCCAAATAGCCTTAGCCTACCCTGTATGCACTCACTTTTAGTGCATTATTGTTATCACCCTAAACCCTTAGTTCAATTATCTGGTTGCTTGCATGAGTTGCTAAGTCGAGTCATATCCTTTGAACACAGTTTTGGGACGATTGGGATTCATGGGAAAAGTTAAAGTTTATGAAATGACGGGAAGGGAACGTTAAATTCAAATTCCCTTTGTTTGTGTAATAATGTACCCCAAGTGTTTTGATGTTTTCAATTCAGGTCAAATTAGTGTTAGAGTAATAAAAACTCAAGTGTAGGGATGTGCCTATAAATCCCTATCATTTTGATGTTACCGTAGAGGATGGTAGAGTAAAAGTGTATAAAAAAAAAAAGAAAAAAGAAAACATACGGGCTACCATCCTACATCTATCCTTTTAATTTATGTTTGTTTGTTTCAGTTAGCTAAAGTCTAGAGTGTCGAGTCTTGGCTTAGCAACGCCATTCTTCGTATGCATTTAACATAGAGATTTTTGACTTGCCACCACTAAATAGCCTATCCCACCAAACCCTTTGTTTCCCTACCGTAAGCCTAACGTTACAACCCTTTAAAGACCTCTTTGATAGTCTTCCCTAGGTGCTTAAGCCAAAGCGATGGAGGTTTGATCTATTCTCAAGCCTATGGTAATCTATGTACTAGGACCGGTTAATGAGTGTTTATCTTCCATTTCCAACTTGTTATATTTCATATACACCCGAGAGAGATGTGAGTATCCAAACACCCCATGTGAGGTGCTAGTATGTAATTTCCGTGCTTGTTATGACTTTTGCGGGGCATATATGTGTTGTGGACTGTTTTAAACCAATGCTTCATGACCCCTAACTTATAAATTAATTGGCTAAAAGCACATTTGCTTGAGGACAAGCAAATACCAAGTGTAGGGATATTTGATAAGGTTTTAAAAGGTACCTTTTTGAGGTGTCATTTAAGCCCTTATTTGATCACTTTTGTATCCGTTATTACTTAATATCGTTCCTTTTCACTTTTTAGGTCTCTTGAAGGCAAATTGCTATAATGGCACTTATTTGGACGAAAAGGCGCGGATATACGAAGAAAATGGCCAAAGTCAAGAATCGAGACACTCCAGCTGCTGAAAATACAAGGTGACGGCGTCACTGCTTATCTGTGATGCTGTCGGAGGATTTTATGACGGACGAAGCCAAAACTCTTATTTTCAAGTGACGACGTCAAGTTATAAAAGAGAAGGCCGTCGCAACTCAGACGACCTAGATGCAATCCACGGCGCCGAAGCTGAAGAGGACGGCGTCACAATCACAAGGTGATGCCGTCGCAAGTCTAACGTGGCCAAGACGAAACCCTAATGACGGCGATCCGACGGCGTCACAAAACATAAGGTGACGCCGTCGCATGTGTAATCTTATATATAGAATCCGAATTTTTCAGTATTAATGTGTAGTCTTTTGGAGTAAAAACCTAAACCGAACCAAGGCTGTCTTGTACAGTATTTTAGGGTTCCAAACCCTATCTTACACCAAGATAAGTGTTTTACTTCATTAATTCAATTATGTCTTTGATTATTTGTGTGTATGCTTGCATGTTCTCCAAGTCCGGCTAATTTACTTGTGTGTTTGCTTAGGGAATATGAAACTTAATTATTGAATATTGATTGGTTGTCTCTTATCTTAGTTGATTAATGATCTAGTAATGCGATAGGTCATTCGTTGTGTACTTAATGCTTGATTAAATCTTTGTGAACCTTAGAATATGACTCCTTGAGTAGTTGTAAGCTAAACCTTTCAAAGAGTGCCTTAGAGTAAGAGTTTATTATCCCTAGTGGGTTTTGTAGACGAGACTCTTTGGTAAGTTCAAAGAGTTAGGGAGAAACGCATACCCTACAACTTTAGTCACACAACGCAACTAAGAATAAGGACGTGACAATTCAACCACCAATAGGAGATATTTAAGGAGTAGTAAAACCTAAGTAAACACATCTTTAAACTATCATACGAGCACACAATAATTAGACATAGACTATATAAACCTTAGACTAGATAATTAGATAAGTAGAGTAGTCGGTAGAAATACCAACCCCCAAATCCAAACCCCGAGATTCGTACCTTTCAATTTCTTAAAAAAACATAAAAAGATAAAAAAATAATCTTCCTCAACCCCAACCTTAGCGTAGTAACTTCTCACTAGCATTCCTATTCCCCTAGAGAACGATATCAATACTCGTGGCTTACCCTAATACTACACTACAACGATTAGGTTCACTGCCTAGGGTGTTGAAAAACTTGCTCGACGAAAAGGAAGTTCCTTGGACCCCGAACGACGCGTGTAGCGTTATCACGGCTATGGATTGATCTCTCCATTCTGATCAGCTGCAAACGTCGGGCATACCTGCATACAACAGTTAGCAATAAAGCGCATGAAAGTGTCTTTGATCACTTTCATTGAATTGAGGTACACGGCCCACGGTTCCCGTTGATCAGTACAAGTACTGCCTGTGATCAGGTATGATTCCGAAGAATCTCCTTGACAGGGTTTCGCTACTGTTCTAGCTGTTCTCAAACCGGAACGTCTCAAAGAAGACAACACGGAGTGAGCGAACCAGCGAATTTGAGATTCACTGATTGATGAAAAGAGATTTGAAAAAAGAATCGAGTACTGCTCAATAAAGTGTTTTTTCAATACAACGAGGGTTTTTGAGAAAAATCAATTATCAATCATAAACACCTTTTATATTTGAAATATTAGTACACAGTCGATGTTCTACAGAAAAGAATTTTTAAGCACAACGACCGGTTTTTCAAAGGTATCCGTCAATCCATAACCTGAACCAGGATTGATTCATAAGTTTGAATCGCCCATTGTTTCTGTTCAGTTGTCACACGGTTGATCTATTGGATAGATCTCACATGCCACCTACCAAGAACTTGTTTGATGTTGGCTCTAGAATGCTTTCCATCTTCATTGTGAATATGTTTGCATATCACTCAGATGTTCTGGCAATACCACAAGGATAATGCGTAGGACTCATAAGATATAATCTCCCTTTCCACATTGTGTGAAACAAAGAGTCTTCATTGACAGTGTCTTAAAGAGATTTATTTGATGATCTCGTGGCTCTAGACTTAAAAGTGAACATATGGTTCCTATGCCGGAGACTAGGGAGAGGGTTTCCTTCTTCAATATCAACAATCTCTAAGAGAAAGTCGATAGATAATGTCGGTTCCCCGTGAGAATGAAACAAGCCCTTTTAAGAGGAACTTGAGTAGCTTGGGAAGTTTAGTGCAGTGCATCACTGGGTCCATGACGTCTTGTCTTCAATACCAGTGTTACCTTAGTAACCTCCAGTAGCATATGAATTGAACCCGGTTTCTGCCCTAAGGTTGAATTATAGGAGGGCTATTTCTTTTCACCCTTTTCACATTCAATTGCTTTTCATTCTTCAACCCCTTCAGTGCTTACCAAGACTTCATAACTAGAACCTTGTTGGGTTAATTCCAGTACTAGCTCTGTCTCAGTCCGCACTCTTCCCATATTCTCATTTTTCTCCTTTTTTCATCATACCTAAGGACTTCTACACTATCTAGTGGATTGTCCCTGGGTAGATCCCTCCGGCTCTGGCGGGATAGTTGGAACGAATACCTAACCTAACCATCCTTATAACACCATGCATAAAGTAAATTGGTCGGTCTTTTGGTATTGTTCTTTCCTTCTCGAAACCAATTGAAAAATCATTTGGAAAAAATCAATCAAGGTACTTGTGATATAAAATCAAAGCATTTTGTACCTTAATTGTTTTGATCATTTAGAAATGCTCCCCCTCAACATGTGCATATGATTTTTAAATTGTTTAGCACATGGAGGCAAGAGTTCTTAGAAATAATTTCTTGATCACAATTTCCGTTGAAAAAGCCATTTGATTTTCTTTGGTAAATTCTACCCCTCATATGTGCATAGGATATTTGAAATCTTTTTATCACATAGAGGAAGGAGTTCTTTTGAAGCACATTCACGATCACAAAAGCCATTAAGAAACCATTTAGAAAAATCAATCAAGGTACTTTATGTTGAAGCATGGAGGTCTTTGTACCTTGAAGGTTTATATTTGTTTTGAATAGCTCCCCCTTAATATATGCTTCGAGATTCGAAAAGATTTTGGCACATATTCGAGAGCAGTATGCACTTTGAGACAAAAATGGTCACCTTTTATCATCTTTCATATTTATATCACATTTTCTCCCCCAATCAAAAATTTCAAATCCTTTGAGATTTTGGATCTCAAGTGATTTAAATATGTATGAAACAAAACTTTGTTGGAGAAAAATATGTCCGGTTTTATATGATCTGAAGTAGACTACACTGAAGTTCCCTTTTTAGATAAAAAGGAAACCACAATACATAACCTATCACTACTACATACATTATAGTTGTTCATAGTACATACACCACATTTTACATATCAAAAATACAAAACAGAAGCTACTTCCGGAAGATGTCTTCATTCAGTTCCTTGAAGCAGCTTTTAGTGACCTTCACGAAGTCTACCACCCACAAAACTTTCAAGGCTGCGATAAATCATTCTAGTCTTTAATCTTCGTCCAATTGCAGCAATGAAATCTTCACACATCTTCAAGTCCTGTTCAGACCAGAATCTTGTTTTGTTCCACGGCTTCAGATCAAGTTTGATTTGCTTCACTCTCGAGTTCAATTCTTCTTCGACCATCTTGAGAGTTCCATCACTGAACTTGAAAAGCTCGCACAGTCTCATCAGCATACGTGATCCGTATCTGTCGGTAAAGATGATAGCTCTAGGGGTGTCAATCACTTTATATTCGTGATGAAATTCAAGTCCTGAGGCTTCCCATTGCGGTTTTGTTAGATTGACGCGGGTTTGGAAGCTTTCCATTCCTAGCTGAAAATCCCCAACTCTTTGTCGAATGACCAAGCCTCTGATCTAGATATTGACAGCAGCAGAGAGAGCTTTCTTCTCACGAACAGGTAGATAGTTAAGATGTCCTTGGAGGTTCAGAAGATAGAGATCTTCAAAGTCACTTGGCAGCAGATGTTTGAAGTCGTTTTCTTCTATAACATGTTCTTTCTGGTCTGCTCTTCGAAGAACGATCTTCTTCAGATAATCATAGCCATAGATTGGGAAGTGCTCTACACTAACAACACTTAGAATTCACAGCTTGGATCGAACAGCTCTGCGACTCTTTTTAGCACTATGTCTATCAACGTAGAATTTATTCTTCTTGAACCACCAATGAGAAATGCCATATGAGGCAGCGATATCATACTCTTATTCTTTATCTGCCCAGAATTGATCCGGAACCATCTGTTCAAGACCCTAATCAGAGTAGGTAGCAGCTTTCATCTTCGAAATCGATAGAGCTGGTCTTCTTTCAGAAGTACGAGCACATAGATAGTCCAGGTCATGGTTGAAGAAGAACTCAGACTGAATGGTCATTTGTCTAGGTTTACCACCAAGAGAAAGAGGCTTGTTCACATTGAAACGGCTGATCTGCTCACTCACTTGATCACTCAGCATCTTATGACATTCTTCCATCTGGTATTGAAGTTGATTGGCATCTGAGTGAAAGACTTTGACGATTTCAAATGCTGGTCCTTCAAGATCCTTTGGAGTGATGGACGAGATTCCCTTCTGTTCACAAAACCACTTCATAAAGCTGCCGATATCTCCTGTGATGTGAAGAAGAGAATCTTCAGCTGGGGCTTCATAGTTGGCAGTTATTGTTGAAGCCCAGTTGTTGTCAGGGATCATTTTGTCAGACTCTGGAATGGACCATGAAGGTTCTGGAGTTTGAGGTCTCTCTTCGGTGAGCCAGTTTGAATTGTGTCTTTTGAAGGTGCAACTCTAGAGGTATTAGAGCGTTCACCTGACACGTATGCATCAAACCAATCATCTTCAGATGGCTTGGGGATATGTTTGGTGGATGCATCATCGTCATCGGATTCTGACTCTGCCATGACATACGATTCTTCATGAAGCACCTGATCTTCTGGAATAGTAGAGAATGTGGGTGTGAACCTTGAATCAACGGTGGTCCAAGCTGCAGATTTCTTATGAGTTCCTTGATCAATGGATGAACTGGGTTGATTTGAAGGTTTTGGTGGTGATGATAGTGGTTGTGGTGGAGGTGTAGTGGTCGTTCTAGAAGATCCACCAGTACCAGAAGTTCCAGCTCCTCCAGTTGGAGGTGAAGGAGGGAGAGGTTTAGGACCTTTACGCAACATCTCCAACACCGAAGTCCTCCTTTTCTTCTTAGCCTCCCTTTCTCCAATGTCCTTCATAAACTGTATATGATTGTCGTGCTTAATCGATTCTTCGTGAGCCTCGAATAACTTCTTATGGACCTCATCCTTATGTTCATTAGTTTCATACATCTTGTCTGAAAGGACAGCTCTCATATCTGAAATGGGTAAGTCTTTAAACCGTTGAAGCAGAGGAGCTTGCATTGCCCATTCAACAGCATCCTTAACTTCGCCTTCAATGGCGCTGCTACCCTTCATCGAAGTTAAGGTGCTCCAACCTGTAGACACGATTCTCGAGGACATCGATAGATTTAGGCAGTTGTCTTTCAAGAGCTTCAATTCTTTTCACTGCTTTGTCGAGCAATTGATCTGATGTGAGTACTTGAGGTGGTGAAGCGGTGGAGTGTCGGTGTCGTGAACTGTAACCACCTGGTTCAAGTGATAGATCTTTAGCAGGTTCAGGTGTTGGAAGTGCGGTTGTTTGAGCAGGTTTGGGCGGTGGAAGTATGGTTGCATGAGTAGGTGCGGCATCGGGGAATGGTTGATGTGTCTTGCTGAATGTTGACTGTATACATGGACTCAGCTTCTTCTTTCTCATCACCTTGCTTAAAAGACTCTGTGTCTATGGGTTTGTCATTTAAGAATTGATCACCGAAAGAGAAGTCTGTATCTAGGTTCTTCAATGAGGATAGAGAACCAGTAGACATGTTTGGTTCTTCCATGCGCATGTGCTCATCAGATCTTGACTCAAGGTTCTCTTGAGAGTCTTTCAGCAATTCTTCTTCATCATTCTTATCTAATTGGGTATCACTTGATGCAAGTGTATCTTCCTGTGTTTCGGATACCTCCTTTTCAGTTCCAGTTGGTTCCTGAGCTGAAGATGATTCAATGCTTCTTTTCTTCAGCTCAAATTGGTTGGTAGTTCTTGACGGTGAAGAAGAGATGGTCAGAAGCATGTGAGCGGCTTGTTCAGCATCTACACCAACAATCCCTTTCCCTTTGTCTTGTGTGATTGAAGTTGTTTGACGTGGCATTGGCTCAGGTTCTCTTAACACAACACCTCCAACTGGTGGTCTCATGTTCAAGCTTTCCAGGCTTTGTTTAATTCCTTGTTGCAAATTAGCATCGACTTCATCAAACAATTGACTGTCACCCTTTGGTGCCTCGGTTCCCCCAACATTTTCCTTTTTAGCATCATTCTTTCACTTTTTCTGCTTGGGAAGGGCGACATAAGAGGTTTTAGAGGATGATTTAGTGCCGGAAGTAGACTTTGTAGACTTGGGCTATGAGGGATTGGGAGCGTCATCAACATTGGATCTGGATACCCTTTCTTGAATAATCTGAAGTAGTCAGTCTTCTTAATATCCTCAGTGAGAAGTGCATCAGGAATTGGCATTCCAAAGATCTCTTTATTAACCCCTCTGGCAACATATTTGAGGTTACCGAGTACAAATTCATCCCTAGCATTGTGGAGGACTGACTCACTTCTTGGATTAAAATGATGAGTTTGTTCCAAGAACTGAATGATAAGCTTCGAGAATCTTATGCTAGGAATAACAAGTTTGTGTACTTTCTTCCTTCCTTGGGCTTGATTCTGAAGATTGGTTCTGTCGGTGATGAAAGTGTGCATAGACAGCGAGAATTCTTCCCAAATACCTTCCGAGACATTAATGTTCACCCCATTGACGAGACCCCATAGGATTTGCAGAATAGGTATCCTTACTTTATCTAACCCTGAGGTTTTGCCCGATAAGCATAAGTTGAGAATAGTTGTCATGGCTCTCCAAGGTTGATACGTGTGTCCGGTGATGATATCTGAATCCCTTGTTATGCCAACTTGATAACCCAAACCAATTAGAAAGACTATTAGCTCTTCCGCACTAGGTGGAGGGACAAATTGTTTGGTAGGGTCACATGGTGTGATTCCTAGGGCCTTACTGAGAATGTCAGATGTGATTTCAAATTCCATATCATCAAGCTTGCAGGAATAAGTGGCAATGATCTTGTCCCATGTGATGGTGTTCTAAAATTGTTGTAGGTAAATGGAAGGGATAGTGCATTGCTTAGTCATGGCACTAAAGAAGTTAGTGTTTTTAAGAATGTTAATAGAAACTTTGAACATTAGATTTTGTTGCAATCTTTCCATGTCCACATAGCAGTTTCTTTTGCCTATCTCTACCCATTTATCTTCTGGATGAATTTCGTTGTCTGTAAGAACTGTGGGTGGAGTAGAAGCAGCAAGATTTTTGGATGAGGTTGTGTTCGCCATTGAGATTCTTTAGAAACACACATACAACACCAGTGTTCAAGAGCATGTTAGATTAGACATGGTTAGCTGAACAACTTTTAATGTAACCTCATGAACCAAGCACAACGAATAGCAACCATGATAGATTACCAATAAGCAGATTGACATGCTTAGGAAATAGATTATGTAGCTTTAGTAATTTTCAAAGTAACAAATCATTTTGACAAAGTTTTTCAAGATACAAGTTGTTTTGAGTCAAAATTGTGAAGAACAAAGTTGCTATAATAGGATTTCATGAGACAAGTTGCTATTATGGAAGTGTTATAACAAATTTAAAAAACAATTTGTCAAATCAAGTTGCTGCAAGAGGAACCAGATACAAATTGCTTAGACCAAAAATGTTATAGCAAGTCGCTAAGAGAAATTTTGTGAAGACAAATTGCTACAAGTAAACTTGAACCAAGTCGCTAGCATGAAATAATTACAGCAAGTCGCTTTACACAGTTTGACAAAACAAGTCGCTACAAGAAAAATATTGACAAGTTGCCATTGTAACAATATAGCAAGTCGCTAACTTGTCAAAACAAGTCGCTATAAGAAAAGTACATAACAAGTTGCCTTTATGAAAACATTTAAGTAAGTCGCTAACTTGTAAAGACAAGTCGCTATCAAAAGAAACAAGGCCAAGTCGCTACAAATCAAATCACTAAGTCGCTAGCAAGAATGTATTCAGATATCACAACTCGCCATGATGAATCTATGAACCAACTCGCTACCACGAACACTGTGTTTATTAGGTAAGTCGCTACCAAGAACAAGATATAGCATACGCATAACACCTCAATCCAATCAACATATGTAACCATTATAGTAACACAATCAAACCGCTACAATGAACAAGTACAATCAACCTACAAACACAAACAAAATCAGAAACACAACCCAAACGAACCACATACGAGTGATACAACAAATCACTCAAAGACCCATTAATACTTACAAATGCAAAAATACATCTTTCCTAGTGAACTGATTCGTTGTAGTGAGTGTGAGAAAAACACAAATATCAACAATATCAAATTAACCGTAAAACTCGACACAATCAACCCTTTAGGAAAAAGGTCAACGTGCCAAACCTCACGGGTGTGATAAAAGTGATACCGGGAAGTGATTTCCCCGGGTCGTGTCCCAACGAGGTGTGAAATTGACGATGTCGTTGAGTTTCGTGATTTGAACTTGAATTGGTTTTTAAATGATTTGGATTTGATTACGTATTCTACAAATTAATGAACGGGAAAGTAATTAAGGCAAGGGAACCCTAATAAACTACAAACTAACTACTACTAAGCCTAAGAAAAGATAAAACGAAGCTACACTAAGTCCTAGGGTGCTAAAACGCAAAAACGTAAAAACCGGCAAACAACCCGAGCCATAAACGTAAAAATTTTGCAATTTAAGGGCTACGGGTGTGAAATCAATTTTCCTACGTTCTATTTGACTAAAAATGATTTTAGGAAAAAGCGGAATATTTTTTGACTTTTAAATTAATTTCTACGAATTAAAAACTATTAAACACTAATTAAATGATTAAAAATACTAAACTATTTCGGAAAAATATGACAATTTCACAAAAACTACTTTAAGTTATGCTACTTATAAGAAAAATAAGAAATCAGTATGTTGCTGTTCAAAATAAGCTCGAAATAAGCTAAAGAAAGCTTATAGGCAAAACTGACCAAAAGTGTATAAAGGAATACTTTGTGTAGAATTTGTGAGACAAGTCCCAAGGGCGCAGTTGGTTGGTGTGTGGTGTGTTTAACTGGGTGGCGTGGGTTCGAGTCCCAGCCATACCATTTTTTGCAAAACTTTTTTTTTTCAATTTTCTTTTTGCTGCTACTTTGTGAGATTAAAATAAGAAGATTTGGTAAAACTTTTTGCATGAAAAGTTCGAATAAGCATACAACTGCTTATTCCCAACAGTGCTAACAAAGCAAAACAAACACCCCTTTAGCACTTTGCCAAGCAAAAAACAAGGTTGATAAGCAGTGGAAAAGCAAGACAGAAAAAAAACAACCTACGTTTAATCTAAATAAGCAAACATCAAATGAAATAAGCTGAAGAAACTAATGGATAAGCAATTGACACATGAACTAATCTAGGGGAGCCTTAAACTTGAACAAATGGAAATTAAGCAAATAAGCTACAAAAGTACTAGATATGCCAAATTGCATCTAAACCAATCTTAGCTACACTTAAAAGTCAACAAGGAACCTAAATAAGCTATCAAATCTACTGATAGGCAATTCGCAAAAAAGGGAAAGGACCTGTGGTTGTTACTGCAGGCTGCACAGCAGTCAAGAGGGACCTGTTTTTGAGCTTATTTATAGGCTGAAAAGTGAGCTTCCAACCAAATGAAAGCTGCAAAAACATAGTTAGCACAGTGGGTTATCAAATTAAGCTAAATGGGAGACAACAAAAAGCTGTTTACAGCTTCAAAATAAGCTGAGATCAGATGGTGCACTTTTTTTACTGATGCTGACAAAAAAATGGGTGATGGACAGAATTTTGACTTCAATTTAAACTTGGTTGAGAGATTCTTTGATGCATGAGATTGAAACCAAAGTGAGTTGGGGACATGTTGAGTTGAGAAAAGCAAAGTTTGCTTATTTTGAACTTCAATTGCACAAAAAACTAAGACCAAGAACAGCAGCCTAGGCTACTGTTCTGTCCAGGTACAGAGATGAAAAAAATGGATTTTGAAACATGATTTCCACAGAGCTATTTCAAACTGACTTTAACTTGCACAAATTGTCTAATTCCACTAACATGAGTTTGACCTCATTGGTCAAAGTGGGTAACAAAGTTTTTACCCGTTTACAAGCAATTTCCAAACATCCTTTTACAAAGGTTTTGACCCCCTATTTTTTTCCTTTTAGAAGATCAATGATATTAACTAATAACAAAAATTGATAACTAGTAACAAAAGATAACAAACTTAACTCAAATAAAATTTTTCATTGAAATAAAATTAAAGGTTACAAAAAGACTTGAAATGAAATTTTTTTCTAAAACTAGGGGTGCCTTTCATGGCTTACAAAGGGTCCTATTTATACTAAAACTAAGGGTCTTCAAGGTCTTCTTGTCTTGATGTGTTACTTCTGTGAGAGCAGGCAAACAAGAACCAATCTTGTGCTTCTTTCCTTAAATCTCGACCATTGATCAATTAGGTACATATGAAAAGATCATCTAAGCCGTCCACTGAACCCTTTTGAAGCTGGGATTGCCATGGTGGCATGTCTTGGGGAAGGTGGAACAAGATAGTGGGTTTGGGTTTTGGGGTTAACCGGGTAAAGGATTAAGGTGGGTTTTGGGTAAAGGTGAAGTTGGGTAATAGAAGGTTTGGGGGGTTGAGTGTTTGGGGGAGAGGAAAAGGAGAGGCTTGGGGTACTGGGAAAGGAGATTCTAGGGTTCTGGGTTTGATTTGGGCGGGAATTGGAGAAGACAGGGGTGGGGATGGGTATTATTAGCTCGGGTTGAATTGGGTGGGGTTTATTGGGTTGACCGGGTATTGTTAATAACTTGGACAGGGTTGGGTTATAAATGGGCCATGGCTAATATTAGTTATTGGACTAAGGATTTAACTTGGATCCAAATTGTAGTTTAGGGGCCAAAAGTGTAAAATCCGAAATTCCAGGGACCATTCCTGTAATTCTGACAATGTAATCCAAGGACCAATCTAGTGAATCTTAAATAAACCATGGGTCATTTTTGCCAAAACTGCAATTCCAAGGATTAAATTTGACAATTTTAAAAATCCAAGGACCAACACTGTAATTTCTCAAACTTTTGAAATTTTTCACCAAAGGACTAATTATGACAACTTATGATTTCAAAAGGACCTTTGGTGACTTTTCTTTTTAAATTACGTGCTCAGGGACTATTTCTGTCAATTTTTGAAAGACGGGGGACTGAAACTGCCAATTATGCAAACTTTGTTCATTTTTCATTTGTTTTGCATCTGAAACATATAAAACACAATTTTGAGATATTTTTAGTATTTTGATGCATTTCGGAGTGTTTTTAAATGTTTTGCAGCTCAGATTTGACCTAAAATGATGAGTGAATACGCACTCATCAAATCCCCCACACTAAAACATTGCTAGTCCCTAGCAATCTTTTGAGAAAACATAATGGATTTGAGTCTCTTTACCAAAAGCCATTACTTCTGGAGTAGCCAAATGTTTCAGTTCAAGTAAGAACCATGGTACACCGATAACCATGTGATTTTGAGCAAACCACCAGCTTTCAACGGTTTTGATTTGTCTTTACCAGAAGCCGTACCCTTTCGGACTAGCCAACTCTTAGATAAATTATCAATATTATCTTTGGTGAGCTGATTACCAATTATGGATTTTCCACTGCCTTTACCACAAGCAATAACCTTGCGGGCTAGCCAACTCTTTACTAATTAAAGATATGGTGAGCTGAACACCATACAATTTTGGGCAAATTGCAAGCCGTCAACGGGTTTGATAAATCTTTACCAAGAGCCGTTTGCTCCTGGATTAGCCAATCCTTTAGTCTTACGACATGGCGGATGATAACCAAATGAGAAAGTGTAAAACACTTACTCCAAAAAAAAATTTTGGCCAAAAACGGGGGAATTAATATAATTATATGATAAAATTCGTGAGAATTCCCCCCCCACACTTAGAAATGAATATTGCCCTCAATATTCAAAGTACCAGCGGTTATGCCGAAACAAAGAACGTAAAAGGGAAATATTACGGCCATTATTTTGAAAGGTTTTTTCACAAAGATGTGGGGCAACCCCCCCACACTTAGGGTGGTAGAAAGTAGAAAGAAATCAGAAATATGGGTGAAAACCCATATAGCGTGCTACTGTTTTTGTTAACCGAGTCGCTAGCTTGACTCGACCCCGAATTCATTGGTCCATGGGGAAGCAAGTGGAAGAGAAAATCTCCATCGGACTTTCATTCAAATGGTTTGGATAAACATTGAATGTGTTGAAAGTTCCACTCCGATGAAATACAACTGGCTCAAAAGAATGATAAATGGAGATGCCGGGGTCAAATATGATGTCCTCACTCCCGTAGGAATGAAGGAGATGAGAAGTCACATCATATGTGAGGAATGGAAGAAAGATGTTTATAAAAATCAGGATAAGATCTTCATCCTCAAAAGAAAGTTTTTCATTTTCCTTATTTTGAATATCATCATTAAAGCTTTTTTGGTCATTTTCAACAAACACCTCGGGAGGGAGAGGCGGGGTAGTGTCCTCAATAAGCAAACTCTTATGATAGAGCATGTCTCCCCTCGGGTCAAGATCAAGATCAAAATAGAAATGATCATACTCCGAAGGAGATATGATATGAGAGAGTTCACCGGAGAACCCCTCAGGATCTAGATCAAAGCAAAACGAATCATACTCAGGAAGAGAGATACATGCATGAGAAGTGGTACTGCCACGACTCGTATCTCCAGTATGATCGATATCAAAGCAAAACGACTCATAAGTCGAAAGAGAGATATCAGGATGAGAAGTGGGACTGCCACTACTCTTCTCTCCAATATGACTGATATCAAAACGGAATGCTTCATATTCCGGAAGAAAATCATTGGATAAAGCCTCAAGGTTAGGAAATGTTTCGGGCTTTTCCAAGATAGAGTCACTATCCTCAATGGGGATAGGAGGTGAAGTTGTTTTATCACAAAATGATTCGATCTTAGAAATGAGAAGATCTACATTGAACAATTTTTCACGATGTATATCATCCTCAATTTTCAGATCATCAAAATCTCTCTCCTCCTTTAAGCTGACTAGCTCAGAAGGCAACTCCTCGACATAATCGATGTCTCCATAAGATAAAGAATCGTCAAACGGAGTACAATCTTCATCAGAATCGGAGAACATCTCGACATGATCGTTTGGAATGTCAAGAGGAGGAGAAGAATCATCGTCAAGCGGCTTATCACACATATTACCGGAGATAACCTCGGATTCACGTGGGGTTGGGACAAGGTTCTCAGCACACGACGGTTTCGTTTCTGGAATAGTGCTAAGATGTTCGTCCCCCATTAAAAGATTATCCGATGGTTCTAAGGTAGATAGGCAAGATAAGGGCGGAGAGTGGACATGTGCGGTACTTTGTGGGCTTGAGATATGCACCTTGTCCTTTATCGTCTCCCAATCCTCCTCATCCTCGTTATCGAGACGGCAAGCCTCGTTAAATAGAGCACGCCTTTTAGCTTCTTCGGCTAGCAATCTTTCGTTGCGAGCTGCTTGTTCTTCAGCTAGAAGTTCTCCATACGTTTTCTGATGAGACTCTTCTTGGGCACGTTTATTAACCAATTCTTTTAAATCCTTTAATACATCTAGAAAATCTAGGAGAAGTTTTTGAGGAATTGGCGGAGGTTGTGTTTGAATCATTTGGCACTGTGGAGGTTGGTCATATGAATTCCTCGTTTGACACTCGAAGTTAAAATGCGGACCTCCACAGTACTCACAACAATACGATTGTTGTGACGGATTTGGTGAATTGTATGGATAATGGTCATAACCAAAGGTTTGATTCTTATATTGAACTTGACATTCAAAACCTTGGTGAGGGCCTGCACAATGTTCACAAGAACATGTATCCATCTCATGATGTGGGGTTGGTTAAGGAAATTGGTTGTTTCATTGTAGGGATTTTGGTCGTAGACAAACCCGTTTCCCGCACTCACAATGCTACAACCAGGGCAATTTTCACCATTTTGAGGACCCCCACACCATTCGCAAACGAATTGGTAAGACGAAGACATCACGAAGAATTATACGAATAAGAGGGATAAACGGAAAGAATCATCGGGTCAGAGGATAAAGACGATTATTATTTTTTTTTTGGGGTTTTATGACAAAGACGAGTGCACATGCACTTTCAAAAACAACACTTTCAATTAAAACAAGACAGAGGCAAAACAACAGTGAACTTAAACCAATAATCCCACGTGAAATGATCACTTCTATAAGTAAAACGCACAAAGGAGCGGAGAGACTTTTTAGGTCAGCGCGAAGCTTATTAAAACCCGTCTCTTTTCAGCCGCAATTTAATGTCAGGCCGTCCTTATACCCCTCACACAGTTTGTTAAACCGATAGAAATAAACCAAAACACGAGCGACACAAAGGCAAGTTTTAAATCTTTTGTTCGGGAACTTATAATGATAACACCTCAGTTGAGAATGTTATATTGATTGTGTCTTCTATTTATTTAAAACAACAAGCAAAAATCTTTTTGTATTTTTAATCTTTTACATATATATACAAAGAAAAGAAAATATTTTTGTATTTTTGTATTTTATAAAAACAATAACTCCCCGGCAGCGGCGCCAAAATTTGATTCGTTGTAGTGAGTGTGAGAAAAACACAAATATCAACAATATCAAATTAACCGTAAAACTCGACACAATCAACCCTTTAGGAAAAAGGTCAACGTGCCAAACCTCACGGGTGTGATAAAAGTGATACCGGAAAAGTGATTTCCTGGGTCGTGTCCCAACGAGGATGTGAAATTGACGCGTCGTTGAGTTTCGTGATTTGAACTTGAATTGGTTTTTAAATGATTTGGATTTGATTACGTATTCTACAAATTAATGAACGGGAAAGTAATTAAGGCAAGGGAACCCTAATAAACTACAAACTAACTACTACTAAGCCTAAGAAAGGATAAAACGAAGCTACACTAAGTCCTAGGGTGCTAAAAGGCAAAACGTAAAAGCAAACAACCCGAGCCATAAACGTAAAAATTTTGCAATTTAAGGGCTACGGGTGTGAAATCAATTTTCCTACGTTCTATTTGACTAAAAATGATTTTAAGAAAAAGCGGAATATTTTTTTGACTTTTAAATTAATTTCTACGAATTAAAAACTATTAAACACTAATTAAATGATTAAAAATACTAAACTATTTCGGAAAAATATGACAATTTCACAAAAACTACTTTAAGTTATGCTACTTATAAGAAAAATAAGAAATCAGTATGTTGCTGTTCAAAATAAGCTCGAAATAAGCTAAAGAAAGCTTATAGGCAAAACTGACCAAAAGTGTATAAAGGAATACTTTGTGTAGAATTTGTGAGACAAGTCCTAAGGGCGCAGTTGGTTGGTGTGTGGTGTGTTTAACTGGGTGGCGTGGGTTCGAGTCCCAGCCATACCATTTTTGCAAAACTTTTTTTTCAATTTTCTTTTTGCTGCTACTTTGTGAGATTAAAATAAGAAGATTTGGTAAAAACTTTTTTGCATGAAAAGTTCGAATAAGCAGTACAACTGCTTATTCCCAACAGTGCTAACAAAGCAAAACAAACACCCCTTTAGCACTTTGCCAAGCAAAAAACAAGGTCGATAAGCAGTGGAAAAGCAAGACTGAAAAAAACAACCTACGTTTAATCTAAATAAGCAAACATCAAATGAAATAAGCTGAAGAAACTAATGGATAAGCAATTGACACATGAACTAATCTAGGGGAGCCTTAAACTTGAACAAATGGAAATTAAGCAAATAAGCTACAAAAGTACTAGATATGCCAAATTGCATCTAAACCAATCTTAGCTACACTTAAAAGTCAACAAGGAACCTAAATAAGCTATCAAATCTCTTGATAGGCAATTCGCAAAAAAGGGAAAGGACACGTGGTTGTTACTGCAGGCTGCAGCAGAAGAGGACCTTTTTGAGCTTATTTATAGGCTGAAAAGTGAGCTTCCAACCAAATGAAAGCTGCAAAAACATAGTTAGCACAGTGGGTTATCAAATTAAGCTAAATGGGAGACAACAAAAAGCTGTTTACAGCTTCAAAATAAGCTGAGATCAGATGGTGCGTGACCCTTTTTTTATGATGCTGACAAAAAATGGGTGATGGACAGAATTTTGACATCAATTTAAACTTGGTTGAGAGATTCTTTGATGCATGAGATTGAAACCAAAGTGAGTTGGGGACATGTTGAGTTGAGAAAAGCAAAGTTTGCTTATTTTGAACTTCAATTGCACAAAAAAAACTAAGACCAAGAACAGCAGCCTAGGCTACTGTTCTGTCCAGGTACAGAGAAAAAAATGGATTTTGAAACATGATTTCCACAGAGCTATTTCAAACTGACTTTAACTTGCACAAATTGTCTAATTCCACTAACATGAGTTTGACCTCATTGGTCAAAGTGGGTAACAAAGTTTTTACCCGTTTACAAGCAATTTCCAAACACCCTTTTACAAAGGTTTTGACCCCCTATTTTTTTTCCTTTTCTGAAGATCAATGATATTAACTAATAACAAAAATTGATAACTAGTAACAAAAGATAACAAACTTAACTCAAATAAAATTTTTCATTGAAATAAAATTAAAGGTTACAAAAAGACTTGAAATGAAATTTTTTTCTAAAACTAGGGGTGCCTTTCATGGCTTACAAAGGGTCCTATTTATACTAAAACTAAGGGTCTTCAAGGTCTTCTTGTCTTGATGTGTTACTTCTGTGAGAGCAGGCAAACAAGAACCAATCTTGTGCTTCTTTCCTTAAATCTCGACCATTGATCAATTAGGTACATATGAAAAGATCATCTAAGCCGTCCACTGAACCCTTTTGAAGCTGGGATTGCCATGGTGGCATGTCTTGGGGAAGGTGGAACAAGATAGTGGGTTTGGGTTTTGGGGTTAACCGGGTAAAGGATTAAGGTGGGTTTTGGGTAAAGGTGAAGTTGGGTAATAGAAGGTTTGGGGGGTTGAGTGTTTGGGGGAGAGGAAAAGGAGAGGCTTGGGGTACTGGGAAAGGAGATTCTAGGGTTCTGGGTTTGATTTGGGCGGGAATTGGAGAAGACAGGGGTGGGGATGGGTATTATTAGCTCGGGTTGAATTGGGTGGGGTTTATTGGGTTGACCGGGTATTGTTAATAACTTGGACAGGGTTGGGTTATAAATGGGCCATGGCTAATATTAGTTATTGGACTAAGGATTTAACTTGGATCCAAATTGTAGTTTAGGGGCCAAAAGTGTAAAATCCGAAATTCCAGGGACCATTCCTGTAATTCTGACAATGTAATCCAAGGACCAATCTAGTGAATCTTAAATAAACCATGGGTCATTTTTGCCAAAACTGCAATTCCAAGGATTAAATTTGACAATTTTAAAAATCCAAGGACCAACACTGTAATTTCTCAAACTTTTGAAATTTTTCACCAAAGGACTAATTATGACAACTTATGATTTCAAAAGGACCTTTGGTGACTTTTCTTTTTAAATTACGTGCTCAGGGACTATTTCTGTCAATTTTTGAAAGACGGGGGACTGAAACTGCCAATTATGCAAACTTTGTTCATTTTTCATTTGTTTTGCATCTGAAACATATAAAACACAATTTTGAGATATTTTTAGTATTTTGATGCATTTCGGAATGTTTTTAAATGTTTTGCAGCTCAGATTTGACCTAAAATGATGAGTGAATACGCACTCATCATGAACCCAAACAACACCTTAATCCATTAACACATATATCAAGTGTTTCATTAAAAGAATCCATTAACAAACCTAAACGAGGGGAGCAAATGTCGAGGATCAAGTGCACAGTGGAATCTGTTAAAGGAACTGAGTTAGGGGATGCATATAATTCACATGTTTTGAAACAAAAATGATTGACATAAACCTTACCACAAGCAAGTCGCTAGCAAGAAGTGGTCACGAGAGAGAAAAAACAAGAAAATCTTTTGAGTTTTTGAAAATATGTAACGTGAGTCAAGTCGCTAGGGGATAAGAATGGATTTTCAAGTTTACAAAGTTCACACATTCAGTCCCTGTACTTGTGCAGAAAAAGCAACTCGCTAGTAAAGATAAAGGACAACTCACTACCCCTTAGAAAAGCCAAGTCGCTATCCCAGATTAAAGCAAGTCGCTATCTATCAAATTTTGTACTATTGACACTTTCAGTCCTTGAACTTATCATATTGCATGCAAATACAGTTGATAAAAACATGTTGAATAATATGACAAGTACCAAAAGTGACATAACATAGATAAGCTATCTAACACAGAGGGCATAACGAAACAAGACTTAAACATGTATCAGCACACAATACATATCAAACAATGGTGCAGAGAGAAACAGAGATAACGAGATAACTTGAAATATTAGAGAAACAGAGATAACGAGATAACTTGAAATATTCTCCCCCTCAATCAATGTCACCAATGAACATTGATTGAATTCTAACCCCCCGTTATAAAACTAGAGTATATCTTTTGTTCGAACTTCATCTATGGTCCCGTGTCATTATTGAATGACATTTCTAGGACCGTAGATGTTATCAATTACAAGAGATACATCTTTTATCAGATTGTGGGTAAATATTTAATTAATAATTAAAAAAATGATTTTGATTTAATTATTATTTTTATTTTTTTAAGTGAAAACAAATTTGTACACTGGTTCATGAGAACGAGTCCTGATTCAAGTCGAACAGGAGTCAAAATACGAGGTACATCAATTCTGACAAGCTACAATTTCTGAGTGAGCAATCTTCATTTCTAATGGAAACCAAGTCATGATGTTCATGATTGAATTGAGCATTGTACCTGAAAAAGACTGAGGACACTTTGCACTAGAAGAACATGTAGTATTACAAATAGATGAGTTAGTGACATGAGTAACCTCACTATTGGATGTTGCACAGTTTGATCTAGGAGTGTCATCAATAGAAATCCCTTTAGGTTTAATATTCTTGAAGAGTTTTCCTATGGGCATCCACTTAAGGCAAGATCTAGGTATGTAAGTCCGTTTGGATCCTGAAAACTTAAATAATCTACCAGTGGGAATCCATTTGAAACAACTGCTAGTAGATTTGGATGTAGCCACTTACCTGTTTTAAATATTGGTCCTTTTGTAATTAGTTTGTTTCTTAGGGGATTGATCAGTCATTTGATGCTTCTTATAAGAACTAGATGAACTCCTAATATTCATGATCTTAGGGATTCGAACATTAAGCTGGGGATTGTTATTCATCATATCGGAATGAAATAGTGAAGTGACTGGTTTTGACAAAACAGTATTCGCATCAACTTGGGAGGCAAGGTTAGATTTCGATGGTTTAAATCTTTCAGTTCTAAAATCATTGGCTGCCTAACTACAGTACGTTTTGAGTTGTTCAGTACAATTGGCTTTCCCAAGGTTGATGGTTTTGCAAACTTAGTGTTCACCCTATTTCCAATAGATTTCCTAAGCTCATTTTTTAAGGCAACAATAGTGAAGCTCTTATCCTGAATTTGGGCTTTGAGGGCATCAATGTCAGCCAAGAAGGAGTTAGTTTGATCTATCAACTTGGAATTGTTCTCTAATAAGTTCTTTCTTAAGGACTCATTTTTGTTTAATAGGTTGGACACACATAGAGCCAATTCATCATTCCTAGATTTAAGCGTACCACTCACCTCATGGTTAGGATTGTTCATCCCATGATAACCTTTCTTATGCAGATCTAAGAGTTGTAATTTCAGATTGCATATGGTTGAATCTTTGTCTTAAATCTGGGTTTTTAAGTGGTTACTTTCAAAAAATTCTCAAAATTCTGGGAATTCCTGATTAATGCAAGGTTTTGCAGCAAGAAAACTTTCTTCTCTTTGTTGTATTGAAATTTACAAGGAAATACAATGTTTTTCAAGAATTGAGTATTTATTTGAAAGTTCATCATAAACCCCTTTTTTAACCATGTCATTTGTTTTAAAATTTTTAGATTCAGGTTCAACCAAGACATATTTAACAAAATCATGTTCAGAGTTAGGATCAAATTGATCAGGTACATTAGCAAATGCATTATGTTGATCAGTTAAGGGTACCTCATCTCATGACACCTGTTCATTTGCTGATATGTCATCAATATTCACCTCATGCATAATAGGAGTAACTGTCATGCAAGCTGTTTCAAGCTTTTCTGACTCTGAGCCTTCGTGTTAAATACAACCGGATCATCCTTTGTTGCAACTGAAATTCTGCATTCAGCATCATCCGTTCTTTCAACTGATCCATTACCCGACATATCACAACTTTCACTTAATTTTACTTGACACCCATTCAACTCATTCAAATTATCATTCTCTTGAGCAGTTTCCTTAATGTACGTTTCCATATTACCCATAAGTTGGATAAATGTGTTGATGAACTCATGAATTTCCATTCCAGTATGTTTCTTGAATCAAATTCCAGTCACATGTTATGTTTCATGAATTTCAGCCCCCACCCTCACCCTATCAAATCCAGCCATAATTCTTCCTATTCGATTGGTTTTTTCTTTAATCTCTATTGGGATTACTGAATTAACAACTAAGAATCTGGTTTGTTAGGGTGGTGGGTGGGTTTTCTATCTGTTTATACCTTTAAATCGTCCCTTTTCTTATGATTGAAACCCTAAATTTGTTCTTTAATGACTATAGCGATTTACTTTTTTTTAAATCGTTGATTGCTTAGGGTTTTCTTTGTTGGGTTGCCTGATCGCATTGGGATTCTATTGTTTAGGTCGGTTTAGTATTCCCTATTTATTTAGGGATGTATTCAAATCGATTCTATACTCTTTTATTTTTGCGACACGGTTTTTTGTTTCTGCTTGATCGTATGGATTATATGGGTTTATTTTTCTACGATCTTCTTGATGGTGATGGTGCTGATGCTTAACGACATAATGGATTCCTTTTATTAGGGATTCGTTTATTATCTTCATTATGCAAGTAACCCTTCTTCGAGGGTTTTGGTCCTGTGTATGTTCTGTTTGGATTGATTGTTGATGCTGCATGTCCTCATCGTGTTCACGTCTATTGTGCAAGTGGGTTTGAGAGAATGTAAGTTAAGTTTGAGGGTATACTTATTCAAAAACCCTACATGGATCCGGCTGCTACTTTAAGCTTCACTTTGATTTGATTGACGGGTCTTTATGGTGTTAATGTATGTTAGGGTTTTCTAAAACCCTATTAATCATTATAATTGGTCTTTGCTGCTGGTCGTATTGTCATTATTGATGTTGCTTGGGATCGATTATATCTGGTTATGGTTTTTAGGGTGTTGTTATGCCCTATTAATTGCTTCATATCGAAGATGCTGCTGCCGTTTATTATATGATCTTGTGGTTGGTGTTTTGCTGCAAGTTAGGGTTCTTAATAACCCTATGATCATCACACACTGGTCCTTATGCTTTCTGCTGTTGGATTATGATGTGTTTGGTGTTCAGTATCCGCCTTGATCATTACTATTATTGCTGATCATTCTATGTGGATTTGATTAGATATGATTATTTGGTTCGACCTGCTTAGGATGCTTGTTGCTTCTACCACGTATTACTCATATTTTGATGCAACAATATGTTATCTTTTGGAAGTGGTGTTCGTGGTAAGTTGCAGTTTTGATGCATTATGTTGAAGAATGCTTGGATGTTCATACTTGGATTCTTCATGGAAGTTAAAGTGGACCACATTAGTCACATAGAAGGCTCAAGTATTTTTCTTGAGTAGTTTTGTAAATCTTTATGTACTTTTGTCATTATTAGCTGGTTCATTTTAGTGTATGTTATAAGAATGGTTTGTCATTCTTATATTCGAGTCTGTAAATGTCCTAAGGGATTGAGATGAGGGAATCACCCTCATCCTTTGTACCTGAACGTTTTTTGGAGTAATGCATTTTACCGGGGTGAATTAACCCTTTTACCCAAAAAAAAAAAAAAAAAAAAAGTCTGAGGAATATTCCCCCTTGATAAATGGCTGAAATTGATTGAAGATTACTTGAAGAGCAGCATTAGAATCATCTGTTGATACCTTCTTTTTGGTAATTTGAAGCCTCAGTTGTTCTAAGTTCAGTAGCACGGTTTTTGTCAAAGTGGGTAAATCCTGACGAAAGAGAGCACTGCATGTTCGATCCATAGTTGTGGATAACAGTTGTATGAGGTGCTGATGAAGTAGTTGAAAGGGCTCAATGTTGCATTCCATTTGCCTTGCATCATGTGTCATTAATAAGTGTGATTCGTTGAAATTTGACTCAGAATGTGAAGTGTTTTGATCATAATTTGGTGAATCAATCAAGGTAAAACATTCTGAATAGCAACCAGTTTCTTTGTTCTGTGAGGTATCATAAAGTTCAAGCACTTTGGAGATTAAAGGGTCAGTGATGTAAGACATTGTATTGATGGATATTAGGTACAAGTAACTTACATCAATTGACCAAATTGTTAAATATCTTGAAGACAAGTCGCTACTTACCCAAGTCGCTAGGTACTCAAGTTGCTATAAACCTAAATAACAAGTCGTTAAGATACTAAGTCGCTAAGCACAAGTCGCTGTGAATCAAGCCGCTGAACACAAGTAGCAACTGCACCAAATCGCTAAGTAGACAAGTTGCTAATAGAACAACTCGCTAAGAACTATAAAGCCAAGTCGCTAGAAATAATAGAAACAAGTCGCTAACCCAACCAAGTCGCTAGCCAAAGTGGAACCTCCACTAACTTGTACTGTTTGTCGGCTTGTCTCAATAGACAAGTCGCTAAGATCAAGTCGCTACGACTTAAACTATAAGTCGCCTCAAATTACTAAAGCAAGTCGCTACGAAGAAAAACACTCCGAGACACAAGGCGCTAAGTTGAAAAACTTCAAAACCACACTTTTCAATCCAAAACAAGCCCAACCACAGTGATTCAAGCTTTCCAAATCAAAACCCAAGCACTTACAGTGATTCTAAACACAAAAGTACACTTAAAATTCAAACTTTAACACAAGAAATGATCCAAATGATGCAAAAACGACTAAACTATAACAACTCGTAAATTTCCCTACCGATTTTTCGCGACTATATTTTTTTTCTTTTTCTTTTCTTTCAGACGCTTCAATCTATAATCACGCACCAGTTACGGCTAAAATATAAAAACGAACTATCAATACCAACGACATTATTTTTATAACAGTTTTTCGAAGACGCTTCCAAAAATACAATTTTATATATTTTTCGACACCCGAGAATACGCTTACGCAGAGACCGACAACATACGCAGTACAAGTTATACAGTATTCATAACAAAACAAAATAAAATAAAACAACCAAACCTTATCTTAACCCCACAAACCCACCTATCCTTTCTCTGCCTTCTTCAGAAAAATGCCCCACCTGCAAATCCTCCATCTTCGCCTCTCTTCTTCTCCCCTGCACACGCTGCCTTGCCTCCCTCCAAAAATAGCTAAACCTCCAAAGACTTCCTTTCCAACATCATAAGTAACTTCAAACCAAGATTAGATAACTCTTTGGCTTATCCCATGAAGAAATCGACAAGATCAAAGGTCCCCCACCCATTCCATTGTCACGGTGGGTCACGGCTGAAGATAACACCAAGAAATCCACGTGAAGGCCTGCACTTCATGGGGAAGGTTACTCAAAAAGGCTCCTTATCATCTTCAAGACCCAAAAGTGGTGGTCCAAGCACTCCTCCATTTCATCTATATATAGGTTCGAGGTTTTCACAGCTTCATCACCTCATCTCACCAAAAATTCGAAATTAGGGTTCATACAAATCAAAGGGGGTTTTAAAATTGGCAAGGGGGTTTTGATAATGGATGCATAAGGAAGGTTTCCCAAGTGTTTAATTGCTTCAATTCACCCCGAGTCCTTCCAATTGGAGCTTTTGGTGTTCGGTTTTACCCATCGACCCACTGTCTAATTATTGTAAGAATTGCACTTTTGTTATTTTGATTTATATTAGTTTGTCCATTTAATTTTGAATATTTCGTTATTTTGTTCTTGTATGGAAATTGAGATTGAATAAGTGGTTGTGTTATGTTGTTGTCATTGTCGTTAACCCCTAAGCACAAGAAAGAAAACCAGAAATTTTAAAAGGATAAAATCTTTCGATTCCTTATTTGTATTTTCGGCTCACTTAAAGTCTGCTTAAAAACTTATTTATTTCAGATCAATTCTCGTGTCTAGGATAGGTACTTATTCGGTCCGACATGAGTGCTCTTGACTTATTCGTGTTAAGTCCCGACTAAGATTGACACCCACTCGAAGGGTAGTTGTTTTGCTCATTCTTGTATAACATATACGATCCTAGACTCAATAAGCGTGGCTAGTATCAAGTTAAGTATTTATGCTTCTTGATGTCATGTTAATTAATATTTTCTTGGTTGGAGACATGTTCGGTTGAATCATGTCTCGAGTCTAGAGCATTTGTTCTTAAACCCCATGCATCCCAAAACGTTAACACCAAAGCTAGGAAAATACTAATTCTCCTTCCAAGTTTGCATCAAAGTCGCTAGTCTCACCATTGGGCCATACCCCATGGTTACTGAAATGGGTGTTGATTTGGCCTATGGGTCGAAGCCCATTGGTGAAGCTAATACTCGTCGGGACACAGCCCGAAAACATGGACTAATCTCGTCCGATCTTTCAAATATTTTTTACAACTAGTTTATCCGTCATTCCCGACTCAATATAAAAATTTACGACACACTTTATACATATGTCACAACTAAGAAAATAAAATTTATTAGGAACCTTTTTGATAAATAAAAATCTATAATATATTTTTCGACATGATATTAACTCTAGTATATATATATACATGACATATTAAAACCTAATTTAACGATTCTTTATTAAACTTGCACATACATATATATATACATCAACTATATATAAAACTTTCAAGATAAATGTTACTTCGATATCTTTTATAAAACAAGACATATATTTTTGTGAAAGCCGTCGTTAAAAAAAAAACCTATATACATATACATGTATGTACTTATATCAACTAAAACAAATCAACTATATTATAACGTTATTTCTTCTAACTTTTCCTAACGATCCAATATTGTAGCCGAAATATACTCTTTTCAACATCATTTTCAAGGAAATTCCTACTAGCCGAATTATACTATTTTGAACTTAATATCTTTAAAACTTAACGACACGACAACAACTACGACAACAACAAAATGATATGTAAATTAAATAAAGTAGATAGACTTTATTTAACTTGGAATCGGAAACTGAGATTTACCGCACTAATTTAGGTTGCGTGTTGGAGCTACTTGTTACTTGATCTCTTTGTGCTTTATTCACCGAACTGCTGAGGTGAGTTTATAGCCCCACTTTTACTTTTATTACTTGCTTTATAAAACTATGGGGTGAGAAACATGCAAAACTCTTTTCGGACCTGAAACTGAAAACACTATTACGTGAAACAACCTTGAATCCCAACTATGCTACCGTTAGTTCCCTTTGGGGAGGCGCGATTGTTATGGATAGATCTATTGGGGATGACACCCCCGTTCGAGTTTGACCGGATAGGCAAACGTCGGGCGTATATCATATCGTATTGATTGAGTGTACTGGAAATACACTTGCTGGGCTTTTATTTATCATGCTTCTAGATGCATGCACACTGTCGTAGTTTCGGTCGCATGAACTTGGTACTAGCGTAATAGCCTTTTTGCATATAGTGTCATTCACGGAGATGCTATATGTGCAACTGTGGTCCAACTTGATTTTCGAAACTTAAACCTATGAACTCACCAACCTTTGTGTTGACATTTTAGCATGTTTTTCTCAGGTTTACTTATTGGCGTGGTCAATGGCAAAGGCATTCGTTGAAGACTGGCATCCGAAGTGTTTACAATCATATTTAATACAACTTTAATGGGACAACATATATTTTTATGGGCTTTACTTCCGCACTTTGAAACAATGATGTAAAACTATTTCTTAAATTAATATATCTTTTGAAAATGGAATAAAATTTCCATTCTTTATTACCTTGTGTTGTGTATATTGATTTAGTAGCACCCCATGACGCGAACGCTTCCGCTGTGAAATTTTGGGGGTGTTACAGATTGGTATTCAGAGCCAAGGTTATAGAGAATTAGGTATTTTTCAAAACCTAAACTATAACCAAATTTTTCTAAAAACACTTCAACGCCGCTACTGCTGCCGATCTCTGTCATGCCTTGCCTACTGTTACACGATGTAGTCGTGCTATGTGTTACTGCTATATTTTAGGTTCGTATAAGCTCTCATTTGAATTAAATTAATTATTTCTCAAAGTCATTAAGTTTCTTAATTAAGTCACATTTAAAATTTAAGGCTGTTTTTGTTTGATTGGGTCGCGAAGTTTAAATGAGAATAATGTTGATGTAACAAACTGAATGAAGTTAAGAAATAATTAACTTAAAGAGAGTGTAGAGTAGACTACGAATGCTTATACTTGTTACATCTATATGTTAAACTGCTTAACATGCCCACTATTACCATATCGCACTATGCTATGCCTCTAATTGCTTATATGTTATCTCTGTATGTAACATACAACTTGTCACTGCTCCTACGTTATTTCTGTGTGTAACGTACAACTCGTCACTATATCGACTTCTACGTTATTTCTGTGTGTAACGTACAACTTGTCACTGTATCGACCTCTACGTTATTTCTGTATGTAACGTACAACTTGTCACGGCTTCTACGTTATTTCTGTGTATAACGTACAACTCGTCACTGTATCGACTTCTACGTTATTTCTGTGTGTAACGTACAACTTGTCACTGTATCAACCTCTACGTTATTTCTGTGTGTAACGTACAACTCGTCACTACGTCTATGTTATTATGTAACATACAACTACTTGATTCTCGCACACGTATTTAAACCACCTCTGTCACTGGTCACGATCTCTTATGGCACTCTTATGCTCTATCCTTCGTAACCTCATACGGCACTGATCCTCCTGTTCTAAACTCAACTATTATACTCTTTTATGTAACCGCGTTGTATTCCGAATATTTCGCTTAATGAATCCTTTATCTTTTGTTTACTTATTGCCTCATGTTACTGAATCTTCCTTGAACGACTAGCCTCTTTTCCTATATCACGTTTTAAGTATATATACTCACATCTCGTCACCGTACCAACCTCGACGATTCTCGCATCTTAAACCACGAGGACGTGGTTTCTTTTAAGGGGTAGGTACTATAACAACTCGTAAATTTCCCTACCGATTTTTCGCGACTATATTTTTTTTTCTTTTTCTTTTCTTTCGTACGTTTCAATCTATAATCACGACCAGTTACGGCTAAAATATAAAAACGAACTATCAATACCAACGACATTATTTTATAACAGTTTTTCGAAGACGCTTCCAAAAATATAATTTTTATATTTTTCGGACACCCGGAGAATACGTTTACGCAGAGACCCGACAACATACGCAGTACAAGTTATACAGTATTCATAACAAAACAAAATAAAATAAAACAACCAAACCTTATCTTAACCCCACAAACCCACCTATCCTTTCTCTGCCTTCTTCAGAAAACGCCCCACCTGCAAATCCTCCATCTTCGCCTCTCTTCTTCTCCCCTGCACACGCTGCCTTGCCTCCCTCCAAAAATAGCTAAACCTCCAAAGACTTCCTTTCCAACATCATAAGTAACTTCAAACCAAGATTAGATAACTCTTTGGCTTATCCCATGAAGAAATCGACAAGGTCAAAGGTCCCCCACCCATTCCATTGTCACGGTGGGTCACGGCTGAAGATAACACCAAGAAATCCACGTGAAGGCCTGCACTTCGTGGGGAAGGTTACTCAAAAAGGCTCCTTATCATCTTCAAGACCCAAAAGTGGTGGTCCAAGCACTCCTCCATTTCATCTATATATAGGTTCGAGGTTTTCACAGCTTCATCACCTCATCTCACCAAAAATTCGAAATTAGGGTTCATACAAATCAAAGGGGTTTTTAAAATTGGCAAGGGGTTTTTGATAATGGATGCATAAGGAAGGTTTCCCAAGTGTTTAATTGCTTCAATTCACCCCGAGTCCTTCCAATTGGAGCTTTTGGTGTTCGGTTTTACCCATCGACCCACTGTCTAATTATTGTAAGAATTGCACTTTTGTTATTTTGATTTATATTAGTTTGTCCATTTAATTTTGAATATTTCGTTATTTTGTTCTTGTATGGAAATTGAGATTGAATAAGTGGTTGTGTTATGTTGTTGTCATTGTCGTTAACCCCTAAGCACAAGAAAGAAAACCAGAAATTTTAAAAGGATAAAATCTTTCGATTCCTTATTTGTATTTTAGGCTCACTTAAAGTCTGCTTAAAAACTTATTTATTTCAGATCAATTCTCGTGTCTAGGATAGGTACTTATTCGGTCCGACATGAGTGCTCTTGACTTATTCGTGTTAAGTCCCTACTAAGATTGACACCCACTCGAAGGGTAGTTGTTTTGCTCATTCTTGTATAACATATACGATCCTAGACTCAATAAGCGTGGCTAGTATCAAGTTAAGTATTTATGCTTCTTGATGTCATGTTAATTAATATTTTCTTGGTTGGAGACATGTTCGGTTGAATCATGTCTCGAGTCTAGAGCATTTGTTCTTAAACCCCATGCATCCCAAAACGTTAACACCAAAGCTGGGAAAATACTAATTCTCCTTCCAAGTTTGCATCAAAGCTGCTAGTCTCACCATTGGGCCATACCACATGGTTACTCAAATGGGTGTTGATTTGGCCTATGGGTCGAAGCCCATTGGTGAAGCTAATACTCGTCGGGCCACAGCCCGAAAACATGGACTAATCTCGTTCGATCTTTCAAATATCTTTTACAACTATTTTATCCGTCATTCCCGACTCAATATAAAATTTTACGACACACTTTATACATATGTCACAACTAAGAAAATAAAATTTATTAGGAACCTTTTTGATAAATAAAAATCTATAATATATTTTTCGACATGATATTAACTCTAGTATATATATATACATGACATATTAAAAACCGACGAATGATTCTTTATTAAACTTGCACATACATATATATATACATCAACTATATATAAAACTTTCAAGATAAATGTTACTTCGATATCTTTTATAAAACAAGACATATATTTTTGTGAAAGCCGTCATTAAAAAAAAAACCTATATACATATACATGTATGTACTTATATCAACTATATTATAACGTTATTTCTTCTAACTTTTCCTAACGATCCAATATTGTAGCCGAAATATACTCTTTTCAACATCATTTTCAAGGAAATTCCTACTAGCCGAATTATACTATTTTGAACTTAATATCTTTAAAACTTAACGACACGACAACAACTACGACAACAACAAAATGATATGTAAATTAAATAAAGTAGATAGACTTTATTTAACTTGGAATCGGAAACTGAGATTTACCGCACTAATTTAGGTTGCGTGTTGGAGCTACTTGTTACTTGATATCTTTGTGCTTTATTCACCGAACTGCTGAGGTGAGTTTATAGCCCCACTTTTACTTTCATTACTTGCTTTATAAAACTATGGGGTGAGAAACATGCAAAACTATTTCGAACCTGAAACGAAAACACTATTACGTGAAACAACCTTGAATCCCAACTATGCTACCGTTAGTTCCCTTTGGGGAGGCGCGATTGTTATGGATAGATCTATTGGGGATGACACCCCCGTTCGAGTTTGACCGGATAGGAAAACGCCGGGCGTATATCATATCGTATTGATTGAGTGTACTGGAAATACACTTGCTGGGCTTTTATTTATCATGCTTCTAGATGCATGCACACTGTCGTAGTTTCGGTCGCATGAACTTGGTACTAGCGTAATAGCCCTTTTTGCATATAGTGTCATTCACGGAGATGCTATATGTGCAACTGTGGTCCAACTTGATTTTCGAAACTTAAACCTATGAACTCACCAACCTTTGTGTTGACATTTTAGCATGTTTTTCTCAGGTTTACTTATTGGCGTGGGCAATGGCAAAGGCATTCGTTGAAGACTGGCATCCGAAGTGTTTCAATCATATTTAATACAACTTTAATGGGACAACATATATTTTTATGGGCTTTACTTCCGCACTTTGAAACAATGATGTAAAACTATTTCTTAAATTAATATATCTTTTGAAAATGGAATATAATTTCCATTCTTTATTCCCTTGTGTTGTGTATATTGATTTAGTAGCACCCCATGACCCGAACGCTTCCGATGTGAAATTTTGGGGGTGTTACATAAACTTTTCAAACCCCAAAAACCATATAAAACCACTAGAAATCCAAGGATATGTAAGAGAGATGATCAAACCATGGCTCTTGATACCATTTGTAACAAATTGGATTTCACAAACACACAAACAATCACAAATATGGGCGATTATATTATTTTAAAGAGAGAGAAAGTGGGATATTCTAGTGAGAGAAACACATGGAAGGTTAGATTCTAAATGAACATCCAACCCTCTCCCTTGTGGGGAGAGGGCTATTTATATAAAGAAGCACGCCCTCCTTTGGGTTGTGGATCAGGCATACAGTGGGTAAAGACACGTCCTTCCTCCACGGTGTTGCACTAGACTAAACTACGCTAATAACTAACTAACAAATAACGTAATAAATGATATGTCTACGAACTAACTTAAGCTAGATAATATTTGGGGTGACCGATGCTTTACAATAGAATTTCCAATTCCTAACAGACACGTATGAAGACTTTGGACCCTCATTAATATTACTACCTGAATGAGTAGGAACATGACTATTAGGGCCTAGAGAAATACCAGTAGGTGTAGTGTTAGAAACAGCCCCACCTTTATTCGACTCACATTCATTCGCCATGCAAGTATTCCCACAAAGTAGCACCTTGGCCAACAACATCCCGGAAAGAATCAACATGGAAATTTAACCCATGAGATGTACCAGTAGGAATGGTGGTAGTAGCAGCCCCATTCTTATTCATTTCACACGCATTCGCCATGCAAATATTTCCATCATCATGACCTAGCCCAACGACATCATGAGCAGAAAAATTACCCTTCGCATGGGTCGATCCACTCTCCTCAAAAAGAACAATGGTCATAGGAGTTGTACTATCAAACACACCATCGAAAACGAACCTTTTCCATAGGATTAAGGTTTGATGGAGGAACTACTCGATGAGCATTCTTCAGTATCAATTTGATATAGGCGTGTCACACCCCCAAATTACCTGTTTTGCAGCGGAATGGAATTCTGGGATTGACTGTCATAGCATCACAATCACAGTTATATTGAACGACCTAAAGTGTCGCTTGGAAAATACATCGCTTGATTTAATAAAAACATTCAGAGTTACAAAGATAGGTCCCAAATGAAAGTTACTATGTGCGGAAAATAAGTTTGGTACAAGTCAAACGATGTTATTAAAGTGTATAAATCCCATGTGAGACGCGTCGTCACCGCGACTCTATGATATGTCCACATGCATGCCATGAAGTGAATGCCTTAGTTACCTGAAAATACATTGCTAAAAGTGTTAACACAAAGGTTGAGTGAGTTCATAGAGTTTATGTATATGTTTAATACGACTACCACAAGTATAGGTTATGTATGACAATGATGTCACAAAATGATACAATTGCTATAAGTCCATGACACCGAAACTAGACTGATCATGATGTTCGCCCCAACAGAGTATTTGCCAAACAACTCAAATAATGATATTAAATTAAATGCATCCGTTTAACCAGTTGGAATCCTCCAACCCGGATGGAGGAGTCACCCTCGATAGATCTATCCACTCACCTCGCTTCTATGAAATTAACGGTTCATGTTATATAATGGGGACATTCAATTGGCATGAGGTAACTTAAGCAATGTAATGAATTTGATATACTTGGTATCGTAATAAAATGATGTGCAATGTATTCTCCCCGTAGGTTTGAAATAAAGTAAAAACTTGAATAAATCGGGGCTATGAAAACTCACCCTTGCAATGATAATGATGACATAATGGCAATACTGAAATGAGGCGCAACCTCTGACCGTGACCTATTATGAATGATATGTTCTAATGTAAATCATGAAACAATGTTGTGCATGCAAATCCACATGTAATCTATACCACTTGTACATTTTTTAAAATAGAATTTATCGTCGAAATATATGTTTATGACATCTCGTCATGTTATAAAATACTTTACAAGTATTTACGTTGAAATAATATCTTACGATAATCATTGAATGATTTATTATGAAATTATAACTTTTCGTCGTAAAATAATGTCATTTGACAATTTCATGAAAGTGACTAAATATCCTTGAAAAGCTAGTCAAAATGGTACACATCGAGTGTTAGGAAACAAACTCAACGGTTTTGGGAAGCTTGTATTATTATCTCAAAGTGTTAGCATTTAAGTTTTCATCCTAGAGGTCTCGATCACGAGAAAAAACATAGGTAAAGTAGGGTACTTGTGTCCAAAGTATAGTTTAAGGATGGTTTTCGGCAAAGTTTGAGTAACCGTATATAATTCATTACAACTCCGCTAGACAAACGGTCGGACATTTTGGAAAATATGCTTGGCGAACTTACTTTTACTAGAAGACATCACTTTATAAAAAGTTCTACATCAATGTTAAAAACGACCTTCAACATGGTCACTTGTTGCCGTAATACTTGTCTAATAGAAATCTATTAGTTTTTCTTATATAATAAAGTTACGGCAACTTTGTGTAAACGTGTATAATTTAATCGTTACACGTTCGTTTTCTACGTTTTATATGTCCTCGGAATCGTAATAATATATAGTAATATATTTTTGATAAGTCGACACATTTTATAACGCTTAAGACTCATTTTTTACTCGTAAAAAGTCGAGATTACATGCTGAATTTTCTGAACCAAATATTTTTCGTCGTCAAACTTGAAAATAGCATAACTTCTTCGTTATAACACTGTTTTAACCCATTCAATCGCCACGTTTCTTTTTAAAGTGTATTTTCTAAAAATCTAGGCCAAAAATTTTATCTACTGTCGAGATTTCCAGATTTTCAAAATATTGACAGACCCTTATGTAAACTTGTCGAAATGAGTTTTTCTCTCGCCAAACCTATTCTAACCAATTCAAAACAACTCCGAAGCTATTCAAATCCTACCATACACCTTCTTAGGGTGTCATGGGTTCCTAGACATCACCAAAAGTGATATGTTTCAAGGGATTCATTATAGGATAATTATATTACATAATAAGTAGTAAAAGCAACAAAAGTGGTATAAATTCATATGTAACATGCATGTTTTCTTTCAAGCATAATAAAAATAGCTCATGAATGATCAAGAAAGATTGGTAAAATATATGAAAAGCTTACTTGAATGATTATGAATTTGAGAAAGGTATGCTTAACAATCTTGAGGTTTTTATTTCAAAACCTTAACAAGATCACTAATAGAACTTGATAAACACATGTGCTAGAAAAATTTTTGGTTTCCTCTTGGTGTCTTGATATGGCCGGTTCTTCACCAAAGGGGAGGAGAGGATTTTTGCAACTTCCACACTTTAGATTGAGTGTTGTATGTGTTTAAATGAATATATATTACATGACCTTTACAAATATCTAATGTATATTGTATATGTAAGTCTAGAATAAAGATTTTTATGGCAAGACTATGTTGAGTCATCATTTTTGGTCGACAAAAGGTAAACAAAAGAAAAGGTAATGTATTTTGTTTAAGTAAATATATAAATGTATATGTATAGTTGGTAACTTGTAAGTTAAAATAGATATTTGAGGTAGCGTTAGCTATAAATAAATTTTAACGGAAAAAAATAGAATATATCGAAGTCGTAAAAATTATAAAAATACATTTCTTACATGAGTTAAGTGAAATAATAATTATCGAGTTGAATTTACGAAAACCGTCGCAAATATTTATACATAACAATTTATATACAAAATAAATTGAAAACATCGGGTAAACTAATAATATAATTTTTATAGTCTTAAAATGAGTACAAAAATGTAAAACCCTAAAATCTCAAACATTGTAAATGACCATTTTGCCCCTCTAATTTAAAACTTATAAAATGCATAAAATACGTTAATCTCATTAAATATGTTTATAACCTAACTCGTAAATACGTGACTTGGGCAAGATAAATAAAACGACACTTTTCGTCTAAACTAAAAACCACAAGTCTATACGTTTTTGCATGGGCCGAAATGTTACTTAAATACACAAATAGATGCACTTTTAACTTAAAATTACAAGCCATAATATTAGTAAATGGAAAAGTAAAATTCTCTGTTGTGAGATCCCTTGTTCACGTTCATATTGCACGCCCCACACTTTCCATTTGAGTTGGGCTAGGCCCATGTGCCTCTACTCTTTTTTTTTAGGAAAACCAAATTATCTTTTATATATCTCCCATATTTTTCTGTACCCTACGTTTCACAAGACAAAAAAATACGCTTTCCCTAAACCCTAAATAAAATTGACGGCAAACTTTGGTTTTCTCCATCTTTCGACACAAAGAAGGAACACGAGGGGTCACGTGAGGCTTCGTGAAGCTGTTGTGATCTTGATACGAAGGTTGCTTGGTGACCGTGGTTTTGGACTTTCTGCTGTCGTGGGTTGATAAGCAAAAAGGGGTGCTGAATTGCTTTGTTTTGGTCCTTGTTTCTCCTTTATTTGCACGCTGCTGAGGTAATTCATGACACCCTCATCTCGTCTCCTTTCCTCCATTTATTTCCTGCATCTGGTCGAGGGTTTTGTCCCCATGCGCATGTCTATAAGAGCAAATAAACATCACATAAATTAACAAAGCTTGGCTCATGAAATCATAATCAGAATCATGTAGTAAAGATGTCATGCATGTTATTTCAACCTCAGAATACTTCTGTCTTGAATTCCTCGTCACGTGAATTATATGTTGCATGAAATCATGTGTTAGAGTCGAGTTAATATTGAATGGTATAAACATGTTAACGAATCATAAACCTTTGTATATGCTCATATTTTACTATTAAACTATGATCTAAAAACAATTAATGATGAGTTCGAATGCTTTTCGGTAATACTATGTATTACATATGATATATAAAGAAGAAGATTTTCATGGGGTCTTTAGTAAAGTTAGTCTTATATATGATTATTATGATGAATAAATAGAACTTTGCATGCATGTGTGTAACATAATAAGACCTGCACTTTTGAAACCAAATGTAAGTTTAAAGCATGTAAGTGTTGAGGCACGAAACGAAACATATAGATATGGTGACCTCAATATGCACGAATTTACAGCATGCATGAAACATTCAGATAGGGTGACTTGTATATGCATGGGTACTATTTATTATCATTAAGCAAATAAAAATATGGCTATGTGGTATATATAAACATGGTCTTGAGGGTAAGTTTGAGTATGATCGGGATTCATGCTAGTCGTTTTGTGTTTTGAACGTATCGGGGAGATGAGTCGGGAGTTAGTAGTACTACGTGTTTACTTGGTCGGAAATATTAGTCATATGGACCTGGCGAGCTTAAAGATGGTCGGTCAAAATGTTAAAACATGGTTCTTTCATTGATATTAAACGTGCATGAATTTAAAAGGAACATAAGATTTTAAGTTAATTACACTTGTAACCCTACACTTTGAAATACTTACCATGCAAACCCTATAGTTTAAATTATGATCTAATAAAGCCATAAAATAGGAAATTGTCTTATTAAACCTTTAAGTTACCATTTATAATTTATAACCCCTAAGTTTGGTTAATTAATGATTTTTACCCTAAAGTATTTTAATTCCGTCTATTACTAAAAATGAGAATACGCTTATGACTCTAAAAATATTAATACGATTAATCCGTTATGACTTAAATGAGTTAATAAGTATTAAACAAATCGTAATCCGTGTAGATGCGTTGGAGGAGACGACGTTGTGTTCGTGTTCATTCATTTTTGCTTTCGTTTTATTGGTATTAAGGTATATTCTGACCTTATCTCTTAAGGTTTCTCATGATTCGTTTACATCTTTCGATATTATCTTTGAACTGTATACTTTGCTCGAGCCTTCTATTTAGGCTTCCCTATGACTCGCTATGCACCCTTTTGTTATGAACTCGATTATGAACCTTT
Organism: Chrysanthemum makinoi; assembly: GCA_910596185.1. Taxonomy (NCBI): domain Eukaryota; kingdom Viridiplantae; phylum Streptophyta; class Magnoliopsida; order Asterales; family Asteraceae; genus Chrysanthemum; species Chrysanthemum makinoi. Next base: position 130,321,766 of record OU343220.1, read on the forward strand.
CGATTGTGAACCTTATGACTACTTAACCTTCTGATTATGAGCCATTGATATAAACTTTTGATTATGAAATTATGTTATGGAACTTTGATATGAACTTTGATATGAACCCTTATGATATGATTATGCTTTGACCCTTCAGTTTGATACCGAGCCAAATATGTTTCCCTAGCCATGAAGGTAACATGGCCGTGTCAGATGCACCTCGCATGACTCTAGGCAGAGAGTGATGTTCTCGCCACGCCCCTGGTGGTGGATCATATTTTGTATATGTGAGGTAATGGATGCATCCTAGATCCGCTCAATATCTGATATGATATGATTTGTCCGGTGAATGATGTCGTGTGCAATACGCGTCTTCACAGTCTGGGAGCTAGCTACTCCATTGGTTACTTGAGGTCTCCCTCCTATTATATATGGTATTCCATGTCACCCTCCAATACAACGGTTACTTATGATATGATATGATATGATATGTTTCTCGCTCGTGGTAGATTTTCACAACCCTTACACTTTTGATATGCCTATACTATACTTTCTGTATTTCAACGCACCATAATCAGTATTAATTGTTCATTACTCAGCACTTTATGACTCACTCTTACCAAGATATAGATACTCCTTTTCATTGATCTGTCACCCTTTCATTCCGTTATTTCATCATCGTTCCATTCACGCACGGGTTATTATATGTTATTGGATTTGATTATGCTTTTCATGTGTTATGTGACTACCGATTACTGCTAAGATATGATTAATATACGCTTATCCGAGTTACCTGCTTTCATCGATGATATGTGATCTCACCGTTATGTGACCCTCTGAATTGTCCGTGACCATGCTAATGTGTAATCGTTAGTTTTGTCTGTTTATTATGTGTACTTCATTTAGTTAATTCCGTGGACTATGACTATTCGTTGTGTCCTTATCTCCGCTATTGTTTACCCGCCATGTTTACATTTCTGTCTATACGGTTTGATTAGGTAAATGGTTCACTTGTGACGCCCGGCTTGTTAATTTGTTTAGTTGCCCTGCTATGTCTTTAATTCATTAAATTATATCGTTTATACTATATTCATACTTATTACGTGTGACTGCCATGTGTTGACTGCTGTTAGTACTTCCGTTATGATATCGGTTATGTTTTCAACTAAGGGTTTTGACCTGTGTGAATTGTCATGCTCACTTATTAATTAATTGCTTCCGTTTTCCTATAGATATCTGTTTGGCTTGTATGTCTTCTGATTTTCTGATTTGATTGTATGACATATATGTTGTGTGGATGCAACGCCTGCTATGCTTGCTTATGTTTCAGATCTTGTATCTCTGGTTTGTATGTGCTTGTTTATATGTCATCGATGCTTTGCTTTGTTTAGTTCTCCTTGTTATCGGCTTTGGATATCTATATAATTGTGTTCTGTAGGATCCTCATTGACTCATTGTTCTCATTTCGCTGCGACTTTGTTATCCGTTCCTTTGTTTCATTTTGCATTTCAGATTTTATTTAGTTTTCGCTTTGTTATATATATCCGCCTTTATTTCTTTCCTATGCGTGTTTTAGAAGATGGGTCATGGGCTGAGTTAGAGTATCCGAGTGGACCAACCCTAGCACCTTATTACTTTGGGACTTATTTTGAAGAGCTTTTTTTTTTAGTTTTCTTTTCATTTTGGATATTGTATTTTCTTGTCAGTCAATTGTTTATATGATTTGATACCTCATTTTTAAGGTTTCCGCTTGAGGATTTTATTTGTATGTTCTGATATGACACCGAATGTGACACTTCGCCCTTATCGGTTAGGCGCTACAAAAAATATATTAGGATAATTTTTGGAAGTGTCGGATCAATGTTTCAAAATAATTTTATGCTGAGAAGCGTTTATTTAATAGGAAAATAAACGTTTGATGAAAAATGCAAATCCATGCATGAACTAATATGATGATGATGATGATAATGATATGTAGACTAAACCTAGTCTATATGAAATGTCCTTGATGATTGTTCATGAATTCGCAGCTACACCATTAAGGTTACGCTGAATTTTATACTGTAAACCTAGTTTACGATAAATGATGAAATGGTGAAGCGTGAATAGAAATTTTCTCCGGAATGAATAATAGTGTTACGTGAATAGTAAATTTTGAAATACGTTCTCAGAATATTACTTTGACTCCAAAAATGGTGAATAGTAAAATTTTGAATAGTAACCTGTGAATAGTAAATTCCCGAGATAAATAGTAAAATGAAAAATGACCGAAGTACGAAGTTGTCACATTCTCCCAACCAAAAAGGAATTCAAAGTCCATTTACTTGGGTGTTACATGTGAGAAAGGTGAGAATATTTGAGTCGCATTGGTCGTCCAATGTTTTTCTCAATCATACCACCCTTCCAAGACGGGACTTTGAACATAAATCTGTTGCCAACTTAAATTTCTAATGGTTTTAACTTAGGAACATACTTCCAATATTTTGCGTCGTATATCGACGTAGCTTATCTAGCTATATGTTGTCACTTGTAACCGATTTTTTATCTGTACGATCACTTTGCTGTTTCATGAATAAGTTATATACTAATGAGTTGGAATTTCCTGATTTTTGGCCAGTGAATAAGTGATTGACACCTCAACCATAGAGTGCCTCAAATGGTGTAGTCAATATGTTCATGTAATAACTATTGTTGTAAAGCAACTTGTTCGATGAAGAATGATTTACCTAATCATTTCTAGAATATCACACATGCTTTGAGCATATCTTCAAATGTTTGAATTGTCCCCTCGCTCTAACCATTGAGCTGAGGATAATAGGTGGTAATCATGTCCTAATGGATTCCATGGAAAGATTGAAATGATTGCTAGAAATCTAAGGAAAATCGGCTTCCTTATATTATGTACAACTGATATTGATACTACGTGTCTCGTACAAATTTCAAAATGTTAAGTCTCATTAAAAATGACCTTATTGAAAAGAATAGATTATGGGTAACAATTGTGATTCCTCGCGTTTCTCGTTCCAGCGAATGTCATGATTTTAATCTTACTTGCCTAAGGTGTTTAGTCTCCATGACTAAAATGTTTATGGTTTGATTATCGAAGTGTTTCCATGCTCTATGTTGTAAAATCACAAGACCTTAAATATTCAAGTGATGTGGTGTGATGGTTGATTGTCAAGATTTGTACCAATATTGAGTGCTTCTAAAATATTTCATCACTTATATTGCTATCATGCTAGCAAGAAAATAGATAGCAGCTCATACTATGTCGAAGAATGTTTGTTCTAATTTCACTTGTAGATGGAGAGTCATTTATTGTCCGATATGTTCAAACCTGTTGCATCTCTTGGTATAGAAGTGAGGTTACTTGGAATTTCTAGGGAACACAATGCCTTAGGGGAAGTTTAAATCGATAACCTTAATTTAACCAAATTTTCCTTTAAGGGAAACTCGTTGTAGGGAAGTTCACATATTGTTGAGGCCATGTTTAGTGAAATGTTCTCAGAGTCTCATTAGAAGACTTGGTTGATCCCTATAGTGTTGCTTAGTGTGTATACGCTTCGTACTAAATCTTGTAACTCGGTCTAGCTAGTACTTTTGAAATGATATAATTTGGCTTTTAATCCAAAAATAGTGGTTCGGAATGTCTCGTGATATCTTGAGATTTTTTTGTTAGGTTTTGAAAGATCTCGCACCTACTTCTAGTCCTTGTTGGTAATTCAAATCCTTTCATTGTTTTCTTGTATCGAGGAATCCTCCTCACAGATGGTATAGAAAGCCTTTCCTAAAAAGGTAACTCATCAAATTCTAACTTATCGGTTGAGTGAGGGATGAATGGCGTGGGCTTCTATAGAGTGTTAACAAAAAGAAATGTTTATGAACAATTTATCTTATTACAAAGCTTTGCTTTTGAGTGAAGATTGTTTTAAGAGATTTGAAATGATGCTTGTTACTTTCATGACATAATTCTTCCTGAATTATACATAGGTGATCAGGCCATGTATAATCGAGGACAAATGATGTGATGCTTGGTTTTGTTGAAATGGTATTATGTTCCTCCGAAGTTTTAGATGGTATTCAACGTTTTGTTTTGTAAGATAATGGCTCAATGATTTTTCAGAGTAACATGAAAATCGTTTCTCATGATGGTATTAAATAGTTGATAAAATGACTGAAAGCCAATTGATAGGGTGGTAACGAAACAACTTTGTTTTAAAACTTTATGAAACAATGTTTCTAAGATAGTGTAGAATAGCTTGAAATAAAATTAAGTGAAATAATTTCATGAAATAGTAATAGAATAACTTGAAATAAAATTTGTGGAATGGTTTGTAGGATACATGGGAGAACCTCATAGAGTGGTAATAGTCTCTTAATTCGTCAAGAATAAAGTTGGCCTAACCCCTAGTAAGATAGTGAGGTATCATCGCAAAATGATTGAAAATTGGGCAATTGGAATAAGGAATGAAATAAACGAAGGTTGTGATTATCGTGGAGATAATAAATGATAAAGATTTCATTAGCTAGAAAGGTACTTATTATATGTTCCTGTTGGTAGTCTAATCATGTCTCAAGTGTAAAAGCAGTAGGCGATCTAGTGGCAATGGCCCTAGAACTCTCACAGTCCTCAAACCTATGAGATGGTGTAGTTTCTGTAGTCTTAGTGGTAGATGGTAGTGGTGTGTCAAATCATGCCAGCTTCCCAAGCGGCAAGTCAAATGTATGAGTAGTGTATATGAGATATGATGGTACGAATGATGCTCTAGATGATAATGATGACGATGATGATGATGGAAATCCTAGTGGTAAGTTAGGAGATGATGGTGAATGAAATACTACTATCTTCCTTGTAGTAAGCATTCTAATAGGTCCATTAGGACTAAGCCTATAAGTCCTACCAAATGGTATGATCTGTCTCAACAGAATGATAAAATTGTCCCGATCCTATGTGAATCAATGGTGATCGATGGTGTAGGTGCAACTCGTCCTCCTAAAGGGTTCACCTCATCATCCGATGTTATCGTGTTGAGTCAACTGATGTTAAAATTATGATAGGGAATGACAAGGCATTCTCCATGTCAAAGTGATGGGATGGGTATCTGAAGGCATTAATGTGACAATCGATTTGAAATGAAAGTAAATAACACGCAAAATGTGCGTATGAAACCGCATGTATAGTGTCTATGCACTTATGATGAAATGATGAGATGCTATGATGATGTAGTTATAGTCTAGGGTCAAGGATGCAACCGAGTTCTCTATAACCAAGCTCGATGCCAATCTGTCACACCCCAAATTACCTGTTTTGCAAATGAATGGAATTTCGGGATTGACTGTCATAGCATCACAATCACAGTTATATTGAATGACCTAAAGTGTCGTTTGGAAAATACATCGCTTGATTTAATAAAACATTCAGAGTTACAAAGATAGGTCCCAAATGAAAGTTACTATGTGTGGAAAATAAGTTTGGTACAAGTCAAACGATGTTTTTAAAGTGTATAAATCCCATGTGAGACGGGTCGTCACCGCGACTCTATGATATGTCCACATGCATGCCATGAAGTGAATGCCTTAGTTACCTGAAAATACATTGCTAAAAGTGTCAACACAAAGGTTGAGTGAGTTCATAGAGTTTATGTATATGTTTAATACGACTACCACAAGTATAGGTTATGTATGACAATGATGTCACAAAAATGATACAATTGCTTAAGTCCATGACACGAAACTAGATGATCATGATGTTCGCCCCAACAGAGTGTTTGCCAAACAACTCAAATAATGATATTAAATGAAATGCATCCGCTTAACCAGTTGGAATCCACCAACCCGGATGGAGGAGTCACCCTCGATAGATCTATCCACCCACCCTCGCTTCTATGAAATTAACGGTTCATGTTATATAATGGGGACATTCAATTGGCATGAGGTAACTTAAGCAATGTAATGAATTTGATATACTTGGTATCGTAATAAAAATGATGTGCAATGTATTCTCCCCGTAGGTTTGAAATAAAGTAAAACTTGAATAAATCAGGGCTATGAAAACTCACATGTTGCAATGATAATGATGATATAACGGCAATACTGAAATGAGGCGCAACCTCTGACCGTGACCTATTATGAATGATATGTTCTAATGTAAATCATGAAACAATGTCGTGCATGCAAATCCACATGTAATCTATACCACTTGTACGCTTTTGAAAATAGAATTTATCGTCGAATATATGTTTATGACATCTCGTCATGTTATAAAATACTTTACAAGTATTTACGTTGAAATAATATCTTACGATAATCATTGAATGATTTATTATGAAATTATAACTTTTCGTCGTAAAATAATGTCATTTGACAATTTCATGAAAGTGACTAATCGGCCTTGAAAAGCTAGTCGTAAAATGGTACACATCGAGTGTTAGGAAACAAACTCAACGGTTTTGGGAAGCTTGTATTATTATCTCAAAGTGTTAGCATTTAAGTTTTCATCCTAGAGGTCTCGATCACGGAGAAAACACATAGGTAAAGTAGGGTACTTGTGTCCAAAGTATAGTTTAAGGATGGTTTTCGGCAAAGTTTGAGTAACCGTATATAATTCATTACAACTCCGCTAGACAAACGGTCGGACATTTTGGAAAATATGCTTGGCGAACTTACTTTTACTAGAAGACATGACTTTATAAAAAGTTCTACATCAATGTTAAAAACGACCTTCAACATGGTCACTTGTTGCCGTAATACTTGTCTAATAGAAATCTATTAGTTTTTCTTATATAATAAAGTTACGGAAACTTTGTGTAAACGTGAATAATTTAATCGTTACACGCTGTTTTCTACGTTTTATATGTCCTCGGAATCGTAATAATATATACGAATATATTTTTGATAAGTCGACACATTTTATAACGCTTAAGACTCATTTTTACTCGTAAAAAGTCGAGATTACATGCTGAATTTTCTGAACCAAATATTTTTCGTCGTCAAACTTGAAAATAGCATAACTTCTTCGTTATAACCCATTCTGCCACGTTTTCGTTTTTAAAGTGTATTTTCTAAAAATCTAGGCCAAAAATTTTATCTACTGTCGAGATTTCAGATTTTCAAAATATGGACAGACCCTTATGTAAACTTGTCGAAATGAGTTTTTCTCGCGCCAAACCTATTCTAACCAATTCAAAACAACTCCGAGGCTATTCAAATCCTACCATACACCTTCTTAGGGTGTCATGGGTTCCTAGACATCACCAAAAGTGATATGTTTCAAGGGATAATTATAGGATGATTATATTTCATAATCAGTAATAAAAACAACAAAAGTGGTATAAATTCATATGTAACATGCATGTTTTCTTTCAAGCATAATAAAATAGCTCATGAATGATCAAGAAAGATTGGTAAAATATATGAAAAGCTTACTTGAATGATTATGAATTTGAGAAAGGTATGCTTAACAATCTTGAGGTTTTTATTTCAAAACCTTAACAAGATCACTAATAGAACTTGATAAACACATGTGCTAGAAATTTTTTTTGTTTCCTCTTGGTGTCTTGATATGGCCGGTTCTTCACCAAAGGGGAGAGAGGATTTTGCAACTTCCACACTTTAGTTTGAGTGTTGTATGTGTTTAAATGAATATATATTACATGACCTTTACAAATATCTAATGTATATTGTATATGTAAGTCTAGAATAAAGATTTTTATGGCAAGACTATGTTGAGTCATCATTTTTGGTCGACAAAAGGTAAACAAAAGAAAAGGTAATGTATTTTGTTTAAGTAAATATATAAATGTATATGTATAGTTGGTAACTTGTAAGTTAAAATAGATATTTGAGGTAGCGTTAGCTATAAATAAATTTTAACGGAACAAAATAGAATATATCGAAGTCGTAAAAATTATAAAAATACATTTCTTACAAAAATTTAGTGAAATAATAATTATCGAGTTGCATTTACTTAAAAACCGTCGTAAATATTTATACGTAACAATTTATGTACAAAATAAATTGAAAACATCGGTAAACTAATAATATAATTTTTATAGTCTTAAAATGAGTATAAAAATATATTAGGATAATTTTTGGAAGTGTCGGATCAATGTTTCAAAATAATGTTTATTGATAGCGTTTATTTAATAGGAAAATAAACGTTTAATGAAAAATGCAAATCTATGCATGAACTAATATGATGATAATGATGCTAATGATATGTAGACTAAACTTAGTTTATATGAAATGTCCTTGATGATTGTCCGTGAATTCGCAGCTAAACCATTAAGGTTACGCTGATTTTATACTCGAACCTAGTTTACGATAAATGTTGAAATGGTGAAGCGTGAATAGAAATTTTCTTCGGGAATGAATAGTGTTACGTGAATAGTAAATTTTGAAATACGTTCTCAGAATATTACTTTGACTCCAAAAATGGTGAATAGTAAAATTTTGAATAGTGACCGGTGAATAGTAAATTCCCGAGATGAATAGTAAAATTGAAAATGACTGAAAGTACGAGTTGTCCCAAAGGTCACCCAACAAACTAGAACCCTTGACCCCATCAGTAGCTTTAGTAGAACCTTTAGTACCTTTTTTGGGTAAAAGGGTTAATTCACCCCGGTAAAATTCATTACACCAAAAATATTGAAGTACAAAGGATGAGAGTGACATCCTCATCTCATCCCTCAGACACTTACAGACTCCCATATAAGAATGACACGCCATTCTTATAACTTACAAAATAAAACTTACACCTATAATGACTATACAAGTGAATATAAATATGGAATTAAAACTTGCTTCACTAAGGTAACACCTTTAGTACCTTTCTTCTCCATAGACTTAGAAGAATCCAAACCAGACAATACGAACGACAAAAAAAAAACCCTAAAGTACCGAACAAAACGCAGCAGCAAAGACAGAAAAGGAACAACACCAAAACGAAACCCTAAGAGGGTTTTGTTACTCCATAATATATTAAATCTATAACATAATGAATAATGATTGACAATGAATGAGTAGATGAATTAAAACCAAGGTAAAACGACGAGCGAAACCCTAATCAGTCACGAACCCTAACAGCAAAATTAAACGGCACCCAAATAAAAAGTCAACTAGACGAATGTAATACAACGATTAATCCAGAAAAGTTGAAATGTTATAGGGGATTGGATCAATTGCAGTAGGAGAAACAATGAAGATGAGGGAAGCATGAGATCGCCAATGTCGCCAAAGGTTTTTAGGGTTTTTTTTTTATTCTTTTTGTTTGAATTTCAGTATCCTTTACTAGTCAACACATAAGCAAATCAAAAAGAGTGAAAAACAGTCCAAGAAAAGAGTACCATGCTTTCTCACCCCAATTTAGTTAAAACATAGTTAAAAATAAGGCTATGAAACTCACCTCGATCAAGCAAAGCACAAATAATAAATAGCAAAGTAGATAAGCATACCAACATGGCTCGAAACTACCGACTCGGCACAACCTATTAACATAAATCCATTCTTAATACATTTTACAATTCCGATATTTTGTATCCCGAATATATTCCAATTCTTATTTCTAAAAACATCTCATTTCTCAATTTAGTTACAAGCGTTTCGTGTGAGGTATCAACTCGACAAGACTCCATGAATACACTATATATCTAACAATGCGACTCACAACGACACAATGCCACTTCTAAGAGAAAAGCTTTATAGTTTAATAAGTTTCGAAATAAATCGTTAGATCTTATCGAATTCATCAACTCGATAAAATCAACTATTTATTTATTTCACTTATTATTCTAAAAACTAGTCACAACCTAACGAGTTATAAGGATAATTTGTTCATTAATACCTTTATCCTACGCACATAATGGGCTCTTATTGGATTCGTCAACCCAATAAGTCCGCCATCTACGCGAGTTAAACCTATTAATGGCAAGTCATCCACAGCCCATGCTTATCCCACAATGATTATTAAACACTCATAAATGACATGTTTTTGTAAACGTGCCCTCGAAACATTTAATAACTCGATATTATAAAACTTTTCTATTTTTAAGTCGTTAGTGCCACTTTAAATATCGAATAACAAGGTATGTCTTGTTACTAAATATTTAGTACTAGAACTTACTATTTTCTATTTTTTCTTTTCTATTTACATGTTTATATATATATAGTGAAGCGTTCAAATGAGAAGCTATAATTTGGTGAGAACGTAAGAAGTAATCCTAACCCTCCATCTAATCCCTTTTAATTTTGATCTGACAGCCACGATTGATCTAAAAATTACACTAACAATTGCATTTTAGAAATCACAAAATTCAAACCTACACAAAACTGCAAATCAGCCATAAACACACACACAAACGAACGTGAAAAATCCGAATTCTCTCTCACTGAACCGCTATCGCCTCCAATCTCCACTGACCACAACAACACAAACCGCCATTGGACGACCAATCGCCGCCACAGTAGCACCTTTATGTCACTACTCTCGATCATCTCCTTGAGCTTATAGTTGTCTGCTTTTGTATTTGGAGGTTATTAGGTTATAATTGGCTCTTCAGAAGGTTAAATTCTTACACTTTCATCATTCACATGTTTGTAATTGGTATTCAATTTTAACATTGCTTGTAATATTTGTTCATATAATACTTTTATCGTTGTCATTACCGCTAACTGATTCAAGTTTATAATGCATACCAATTGTTTGATGAAATGCCTAAACCAATATTGCGCAAGCTGTGAATTTTATTTTCTGATTGATGACTATTATTTTAGTCGTCTTGATAGTACTTACGGATTTACGGTTATGCTTTCTTATTAATAGATTTAGGTTTTGCTCGACAAAGGTATAGGCAATAAGCACATTTACAACTACAAGTATTCTAACCTCATAATTTGACAAGCAATGAGACACTTGATAATTTGACAGGATTTATAACATAGCAAATTCTATTGAATGTAAAATAATGATTAACACATTGTTTCGTCACATGTGAAAATATATGTTTCGTCACTTGGTCACATGTGAAAATAAACGTCTCGTAGCTTTCTATAATGTGTGAACAACTTGGTCACATGTGAAACTATATGTCTCGTAACAATCGCCTCTCTCTCTAGTGAAATCCGGCCGCCAGCCGCCACTAATCCTTTGCTTTTCCGGTCACAATCCATTACATAATTGCCTCTCTACCTCTAATTGTCTTTAATACGTTAGTTGGTATGCAATCGATTATGTATGGATCTGTTTTCATTGATTAAGTGGTGTGCTAGGGTTTCACGTTTGGCGATCCTGATCCTAATCCTAACCTCTCTTTATCGGTGCTCATCGGAATTATTTTCTGTTGATTCGTATTAGTTAGGGTTATAACCGCCATTAGGGTTTCTGAGTCGATCTATTATCCTGTGAGTTTATTTAAGTTGTTCTTGGCTTATTTTATTTATAGATCGATCTCCCACCATCTAAACGCATTGTTTAATCAAGTTTTTGGTTAATGGGTTCGAAGCTATACGTTATCCATCTAGGGTTTCGTATTTAGTGCGTTTTTGATTTTTGTATTTTGGTGCTTATTGATGAATCTAAACTCGATTTGGGTTTGGTATATTCTGATTGAATGTAACCCGTTTTAGGGTTAGTAATAATTCAAGTGCACTTGGTTTGCTACTGTAAGTAGTTTGTACGTGGGTTGAGAGAGGGTGGGAGAGTGTTTATTGCTGCTGGAAGTTAGGATTTATTCCTATGTTACGTTGATGTTGATCATTATTGTTGGAAGTCAAGTTAGGGTTCTTGTTCAAAAACCCATGTCATCTTTCAAAGACATGTTTCTGATTGTTACTTTTTTGGGTCTTGTGATTGATGTTACTGGTCGTTATGGTAGTTAAGGTTATTTTCAACCTTAGTTGTCATGTTTTGGTTCATATTTGTTTATGACCTGGTAGTGTGTGGTACTAGTCGTCATGATGTGGTCTACAATACGATAGTTGGATGTTTGGGTGTGACACCGACCTATGTTTGGACATAATTTGGAGTTCCTCTTGGGTTGGTTATTGGAAGTTAGGGTTTATTTAAACTCTAATAATTCGTCTATGATTGATCTTCTTACACCGTGTTACATTCTTAGCTAAAGTTTCACCCTTTAGAACCTTTAGTAGATAAGGTATTGGATCTAGTCGTAGTTGAGGTGATTGGTATGGCAGATTAGGCTACCTTTGGTTTGCATTCTGATTTTGGTTGCATTGGGCAAAGGTATTGGTAATCTTAATCTTGGCATAGTGTTTGATATGGTAGTTGTGATCATATTCGCTCAAGCTACTTCTTGTCACTTGTGATGCTGGATATTATGATGGGCTGAGCTTTTTGTTGATTGCATGTGGTTGGTGCATGGTTTCTTTTCCTACTCTTTGTGACCTGAATTCACATATGACGATCCATGAGTGAGGAAAGTACTATGTTTGATTGGTACCATTTGAGCCCTTGTATACGGTCAGCATTCTTATTTAATGGGTTGATTGGTACTCTATGTGGTAGTTAAGTTCGAAGGGTCTTGTTCAAAACCCTTTCTATCATCTCATTATATGTTGAAGATCGCTTGGATGTTTATTCATGGATTCTTCATGGAAGTTAAGGTGGACCGCCAAAGTGATTTAGAAGGCTCAAGTTTTTGCTTGAGTAGTATTGTCATGTTATATGTACTTGTGTCATTATTGGTAGGTTCATTTTATTGTGAGTTATAGGAATGATGTGTCATTCTTATATTCGAGTCTGTAAGTGTCCTAAGGGACTGAGGTGAGGGATATCACCCTCATCTTATGTACTTCAACGTTTTTGGTGTAATGAATTTTACCGGGGTGAATTAACCCTTTTACCCAAAAAACTATATGTCTCGTAGATTTTAAAGATGCTTGAACAACTTGGGCACATGTGAAAATATATGTCTCTCGTAACTTGGTCACATGTGAAAATATATATCTCTTGTAACTTGGTCAAATGTGAAACTACATGTATCGTTGATTTTTGAGATGCGTGTACTACTTGATTACATGTGAAAATATATGTCTCGTAGCTTTTCAAGATGCGTCAACAGCTTGGACACATGTGAAAATATACTTCTCGTAGCTTTCTAAGATGTGTAGACAACTTGGTAACATGTGAAAATATATGTCTCTCGTAACTTGGTCACATGTGAAAATATGTCTCTTGTAACTTGGTCACATGTGAAAATATACTTCTCGTAGCTTTCTAAGATGTGTAGACAACTTGGTAACATGTGAAAATATGTCTCTCATAACTTGGTCACATGTGAAAATATGTCTCTTGTAACTTGGTCACATGTGAAACTACATGTCTCGTTGATTTTTAAGATGCGTATAGTACTTGATCACATGTGAAAATATACGTCTCGTAGATTGTTAAGATACGTGTACAACTTCATCACATGTGAAAATATATGTATCTTAGCTTTTTAAGATACGTAAACCACTTGGTCACATGTGAAGATATATGTCTCGTAGCTTTTAAGATGTGTGAACCACTTGGTTACATGTGAAAATATAGTGATAGATTAGATGTAAAAACTGATATTACTGATATGATCAAGTCCATTGTTTCTTGAATCTGTAGGATCTCTATAATTATATTATTTCATTAGAAAATGCTACAGAGGTTAAATGAAATGGAGCGGAATCTAGTAAGATTGAGGCTGCATAGGCTTTTATATAAAGGTTAATGACTAAACTTAAACTTATTGTATCAATTAGAGCTGTTGATTTCGTATCTAGGGATGCGATTGTTCTACACCCCAACCATGCCGAGAGGACCATGGCCACTCCGGCACCACCGCTAGTCACCACACTATGGAGGAGGGATCATGGAGAAAGTGGTTAAGATGATAGATCACCATGTATCAAGAAAAGAGGATCTTGTCGAGGTAATTGTGTCCAACTCCTTATCTTTGTTTGTTTGTTAAATTGGCTTTTTAAGAATGTTTTATCTTTATTTGTACGCAGGAGCTTTCAAAGGATAAACAGTCCAAAGATGTCTGATTTTGTAGATGAGGTCCATACTTCCTTTCTTTTTGTATATATTGTTCATGTGTTTTATTCAATTCATCTTATAAAATAAACACTTTTCTGAATAGAGATGTCATCTGAGCCTATCTTGTGAGGCTGAAGGAGCGTGACCAAATGGAGTCACGCGTACTGCACAGTTTACCAGATAGAGTTTATTGCGCCTCTGATGGTGTCAAGGTAATTGTGTGCTACCTTTTATAAAGATTTGTTTAATTATTATTAAAATTGTTTGTGTGACGAGCTCATAATTTCATTCGCTAATAGTAAACAAGATAAAAACGAAATCTTATCTTAAGTTTCCAAAGTAATAGTTCAATTTTGTGGAAATAAGTGATAAAATGTATTGTTATGTTGTCATATATTTGTGAAATAGAAGTTATTTTTTGAGCATATCAATTGGAAGGTCAGTTTGTTATAACGTTAACAAATGTGAGAAAACTGGTGTATCATTTGTATGAAAGGGCTACTTTGGTGATTTTCTTGTCATACATGGGATTTAATTCAGTGAAGGATAAATGTCATGATAACAAGGTTGCTTTTCTGGATTGCAGGGAAATAGGACGGGGACACGAAATATAATTGCTGAGCAGGCATAAGCAAACCTTTTGTCACTGGTATGTGTTGTGGGAAAGATCACAGAGATATCATAATCGTATATTTTTGCGAAAGAATCATGGTTACCAGATTATTAGAAAATTTAAAAGTATATGTTTGTTTAATATTACCTGCCTGCACGATTCCATAAAGAATGAAACATGCTTTCACATTTTCCCCCTCAACTACGAGTTACTTTACATTTTATAATTATGAGACATTCTTACATATCCTTGCAATTGAATGTTAATTATTGCACCAAACTGCAACATGTGTTTGTATTTTTTCCCATTTACTTTCAAGATGTAACATATGAATGCATGGAAATGTAAGCATGTTAAAACAGAATGGTAAAAAGTAGATGATGTTGTATACAAATAGGCAGTATTTTACAATGTTATATTTTGGGACTTTTTTTTGGGTTTTTATTTTATCATTTTTATCAAGTAGGGGTTGCTGGAGGTGCGCATTTGGGAAAACAGTGGTTTGCAATATGATCATTGAGCAACTTCATGATCTGCGTGTTGTACTTGTGAAACAGGTACCTGTAATTCTTTCTTACATGACTCGCCTACATGTGGTTGTTTTGAGTTTGATCCATTTACTTATTACCGGCTTAATTTGGGTTGCCTTTTTATCATAAATGGGTAACAAGGATCAATTTAAAAAAAAAAGCTAAATGGGGATCGGGTTAAATTGGTTGAACAAGTAGAAACTCGCCCAAAGTTGTTTTTCAATGCATACAACCTTTCACCTTGTTTTTATTTAAGATCTAGATTATCATTGTATATATATTCATATTAACTAACACACTAGTTACCGACCATCTTTTCAGAAAATGGACAAAATAGTTTTTGCAGGGCCAACCTTTCATCCCTAACCTGTTTGACCCATTGCCCAACACGCTGACCCGCCCATCCTGCCATCTCTAGATCATAGTAAGAGTTTTCCTATATAAAATCTTTTGGTTGATCTGTCCAAGTAGTTATATATTTACATTTGTGTTGGCAGGAGTCATTCTATCATAATTTGACTTCAAAGGAACTCGAGGTTCACGAGTACAATTTTGCTCATCCTGGTGGGTCACAGTGCTCATCCTTATCCTTCTATATTGCTCAGTAGAATGTAATTCATTTTCTTTCTACTTTTTTACTTTCATTTGATTGTAACTTATATGGCTCGTGCACCTTTTCAGATGCTTTCAACACTAAAAAGGTATTAACAGCTATGGAGATGTTAGAAGCATAGGAAATCAATTGATATTCCAGAATATGACTTCAAGAGTTATAAGATCATGTCCCTCTACTAGTAAGTTCTTTTATCATTCTAGTAAATGGTTTATAGGGTGTGTTTCAATGTGTATGTAAAGATAAGTATACTTCTTTCAACTTATTCTTATGACTTTTTTTTTTATCTAGCCACAAGTCTATTTGGCAACCTTCTCCTTGCATTACTCATAATTATGTTTTTAGGTTAGTTTGAATTTATGTTTGATAGTAATTTGAAGAAGTGTCAAAATGGTTACTGAATGGGTCAAAATGGGAATTATTATTATTATAGGAATTATCTACTTTTTGGTAATGATTTAGAAGGTTTTATGCATTCAAAATACACTTTAGGTGACTCTCGACTGCCTATTGACCTGTTAGAGATATGAAACAGCCTGAACCCAAATGTTTTGGTCTTCCATAAATGGATTAAAAGTGCCAACAAACAAAAGCATGGGAAGCTTAGCACTTTAAGTAGGTGTTTATAAGCCATAATGAAAAGTCTGTTTGACTGTGGAATTGATGTTTTGAACTGTATATATTCATTCAAGTATTACTTGAAAATTTTAGAGTTTTAGTTCAAACATAATGATATAAACTAACATTCCTCTATTTCAATATATAAAAGGCTATATACCAATAATACAACAATCCTTTTCTGGTCTCTCTTTCTTAGAATACTATCTAAATAAAACTGGAATACCTTTTGGCAGATGAATATATTCTAATAGGAAAATAGAAGGAGAAGACAACAAATAGGCATTGTCACTGAGAGAGAAGAAGAAACATCTACATCTCATTGTTAGAAGAACAGGTAACTCTAGGACCCGTGATTTTACGATAAGCAGTTTGCAGTTTTTGATCATTTTGTACTGAACGCTAACTTGATGCTGTAAATTTTCAGTTGCAGCAGTTTTCCTGATTTTCAATTTGTGGATGAAACAGGATAATCTGAAAATCTTGTTGAAGCTTGGAGCTGGATGGATCTTTCACAGGTGCAGCTGTGATAAAATACGGCAACATCTTAGTGCCAGAGATAACACGGCCAAACATCACATTAGTTCTCATTATGATAACTACACCTTCTGTTTTGATTTTGATCAAAGAAAGTACTGTCGAAAAATAACACACCTTTGTTTATTGACACAATCGTTCATCGTAATAATTTTAATAAATTGTTGGTTACTATCCAAATTTCGTACCAAATCTATTGAATGGCCAGATGTGTTTAACACCAATGTACTAGCAATTATAGGTGCAAAATTCTTACATGTAATGAAGTGTGTTAAAATACATGAAATTCTTACATGTAATGAAGTGTGTTAAAATACATGAATATTCTGTATATTCTACGTTTCCACCAAAACAGTTGGCAGTAAGAAAATTTTATGAGCATCGAGACGTGCTTCAGTTTCTTTGACGGAAAATATCCTTTTAGCATCATCCAATTTGGAAGGGGAAGAAAATTATTGTTTTCTTGCATTGGACATACGAGAGTATCAAGACTGCATGCTCTACTTAAATGACTATATAAAGCAAGAAGTTGTCCTTGAACCAATTTGAAATTCCTTTTACAACAGACCTGCCAGATAAACAACACAAAACAAATGAATGTTAGTGCCGATAGTGATCTCAAGAATCATGGGGGTAAAACTAGAAAATAAAGAATACCCCACAAAGTTGGTTATCTTCTTCAATGGGTCATCTTCATCTTCTGGAGTGTTACTTGGTTTTTCTGCAACTTTTGCTGCAGACCACAAAACAAATCTTTTTTTAGCACAGTACTGTACACCTTAAAAAGGTGAAAATTAACAGTTTCTCATAGAACTATAAACATTCAAACAACTAAAAAAAGAGGTTTTTCATAGAACCATAACGGGTGGATCCGGGCTTATTTAGAGAAGCAAGTTCTTCAGGAAGCCACGTTCTTGGCCACTGCTTACAACCAAATATCACCACAATCAAACTATTGTGATTAGGTAAAATTTAAGTTTACAAAAAAATTAAAAAAATTAAAAAATAAAGGCACAATTAATGTTCGAGATTTCAAAGCTGACTTTACAAAACACAACAATACCAATGAGTTGAATATAAGTCATACATGACGGGCCACCCTTGAAGTATGCACCAAAAAAAAAACTATAGAGCAGTCATCTTAAGAAAGAAAACTAATGTTATAAATATCATAATGTTCCTAAGAGATACATCAAAACCTCCATTCAAAGATAAATAGATCCTACTACATAATGACTCATTTGAGCAATTTTTGAAATATTAAAACAATGTAGGATGCTAGCAAATAAGTGCTAATGTTGCCATATAGCCTACTAGCATTTTATTTAATTTCCAAAATCTATAATTTAAGATCACGAAAGCTGATGCTAGAACAGAAAGGTGTTCGGTTGCAGAGTAGTATCAGATTATTGACATTTATAGAATTAGAACTTTGACATACCTTCAATTTTATGGGAGGTAGAGTGAAACATCAAGAGGTGAAAGCAAAAATTCCATCTACAATTATGCTCCGGCAAATTGGACACTGGGAACATGCAACTGAACAGGTTTTACACACTGCAAAAGATGGTAAAAGGTGCCCATCAAGAGCATGAGGATTAAAATCAACTTACTACAAAAATGTCGGAAAGGAAGAAGCATTCTTGTAGTTGGTGACTCGAAACATACTTTACATACATGAGAATTTGCATCACTATTCACATTGTAATTTAGCTCTTTCTCCTTCATCTCTTGCAATCGTGCCTGAAAAACACATTGGTTATGAGCCACGAAAAAGCTACTAAATGGTCAATGCTAACTATTAAGCTAAAGAAGGTGGCAACTTCGGCCCACTGACTTATGAATGGGTCCATTCAGTTTATCATTAATCTCAAGTGGATTACATTATAAATTTACTAAAAATTAATGTATCAGAAAGTGGCCAAAGTGTAGTTGGCATGCACTTGCACAGAAACTCCAAAATAGCTTTGATATTATATGTTACATTAGATTCATTAAACGCTGAACAAGTAACCGGCAATACAGAATATGAGGGTCCCTCCCCCCTAAATGAGTTTTATGTGCAACGACGCCAACAAGTGTCATCCTCAACAAACGTAAGGAATGGATACATGAAAAACCTTGACACATATTATTGGGATATTCGATATGACCAGCCCTTTAATTATATATCAAACTTAGAAAGTAGGCACATGTTCGCTAAATCTCCCAAGAATCAGTATCATGTGAAAACCAATGCCTTAAGAACCGAAGACATATTTTTTAATTCCTACAATTTACCAATGATCAAAGAACACTCACTGAAAATTAAAAAAAGCTCTAAACCATTTCACGAGTTTGTCATTTTCAATTATATTTCATAAACATTTAAAATATAGAGCACTATGAAAACATATACAGGGTTCAAGCAACCCGATATGTACACAAAGGCGAAAGTATGAGGCTATAATTCTTTGTGTGGACTCAACTCTCACCCGTTAAACCTGTAAAAAGGACCATTATGATTAAAGGCTGTGTTGGCCTGTTACACAACTGGCCTCAAGCGTCAACTTTGCCATCTCTATGTCGAACTATTCGAAAGGGTACTGGAAACACTGCAACATTAGCAGATGGGCTAGCTGATACAACAGATAATCCAATAAGCCTCATACATCCTAATATTAACTACAATCTAACCCCACAACATCATATCAGGATCGGGTGAAACCCAATTTTGTAAACAAAAAGCAATAACTTAAACTATTGTAATCACTTCCCTAGGGAGCATCATTCTCTTTATACAAAACTAAAGTCGAACAATATGATTTGAAATAAAGCAGCGATCAAGACCTTCTCATGCAAGCTAGAGAGACTAGACAATCTATTTAAGTACCTTTTAGAAATATGAAAGGGGGCATCTGATTTGTTCTAATCATCTTCGGTGTCTTGTAGTAGTGCCCCCCCCTTACCTTTGATCTACAGTTTGTTAGGTTGGAATTTGTTAAAATACAAAGCAACAGAAAAAGTAGATAAAAACGTCATTATACTTTTAAAGCAACTTCAACTGAATATTCAAGAAAGAAGACTCATCAATGACTTATGCTTTTATAATCATGTCCATTAAATAATTTTTGTCCAACTTTTAACCAACTTACCCACACAAATTCTATGTAATCATTAACACTCTCACCAAATTGTTATTTTCCTCATTTTTTTGGTCCTAAATAGGTCATCTGTAAGGACAAAAGGATGTAACCATAGCTGTCAAGATCGCGAGTTTACACGTAAGATCGTACGATCTTACGTGCCCACCAGTCAAAATCGTGTAGGATCGTGGTAGGATCGCATCTGAGGTAGGATCGTATGTAAGATCGTAGGATCGCATATCGTTGGATCGTAAGATCGACACGCGATCGAGTTCACTTTTTTTTTTTTTTTTTTAATCTTTTAAGTCCATCTCACTTGCTTAGGCAAAAAAAAAATACATGTGTTTTACTAATGTCTAATAAGTAAACCATTATTGTCTCATTTTCTAAATAGATTATAGTTTATACATAGTTTTTTACTTTTCTAAATAGATTATAGTCTAACAGTGTTCAATAGTTTAATTTATTTACTTCACTGTGATTAAACTAATCAAATGGTATGTTTTGAAATTCCACTTATGAAACGTTTGTTATGTAATATTATTCCACTAAAGCGTTAATGTAACGATAGAAACTTTACTTTTTTGTGTTTTACTATTACTTTGGTGTTTGAAATTTGAACTTTGTCATTTTCAAGAGGATATTATATAAATTTACCTTTGATGTTGAGTATAAATGTAAAACAGTCTGACTTGGATATCATTTGTTTACAAAATATGACTAATTGGTAGGATCGTAGGATCGCGATCCGATCCTACGATCTCGATCTTGCAAAGACAAAAACGATCCTGCGCGGGATCGCGATCTTGACAGCCTTGGATGTAACTAATAGGATTTTGAGAGTATAAGTATGCCATTGATCAATATTTTTGTTTATACAACAGAAACGAATGCGCGGAGGTACAGTAAGTATTTAAATCTATTTTGCCAAATTAACTGAATCTAGACTCAAGCTGACATCACTAACCTGTGATGTGCCGGTACCACGCGCTTTGTTGCTTCATCTCTTCATTTTATGATAATAAAGTTGCTCGTAAGATCTGTTCATGTGCAGAGTCGTCGTATCTTGGCAAAACTTTTTCTCTAGCAAGTGATACCTGTTAGGAATAATGCAGAACAATAAAGTAAACAATAAATAAAATCAATAACACAACATATATATTTTAAGTCACTCTTATCATACTTGTGCTTCTCGTGTGGCTAATGCCACTTGCTGCACTTGCTTATCTGGCGAGCACTGAGCATTTTGAGGCTATTCGTGGTCCCGCATCTCTATGCAGGTGAAATTAAAAAGAGCTCCACGATGACCTAAGGTTTTGGCTATTGGGAGGTAGCCATCACGGAAACGGTGCTGCAGTAGCCTGCAGTAATCTTTGGCGCATGGGACCGTGTTCCATAGTGCCAGTGGATGCCAACGATCTTGACAGAGATTTTAACATCTCTGTTGTTGAAAATGGAGGTAGCGGGTGTTAAAATCCTTTCAGCATGATCTAATAGCATTTGAGAGTACCACGAGACGAAGAACTTGCCCTATTCATCGTTCCAGCCACCACATTGTCTTTTGAAGAAGTTTGTCTCTTCAGGCCAACTGTTGTACTCACCTGCATCTGTGGGACCTGTGTTTCCGATTCTGGATGACCGTAGTTCTTAGCTGCGGCTTTCAAACTACAAAGCATGTATTGCAAGTTGGTTACATCAGAAGCATTCATATAATCTATTTTGAACCATTACCCACCCGCCCATTTTGACGAGTACTAAAAAATGACTCACACTGACCAAATCTGTTTTGAACCATTACCCACCCGCCCATTTTGCTCCTAATAAAGACGTAATTCTATACCTGGCCCACACAAGTGACGATCTCAGAAGCAAAAACTTCCACATCTTCAACAACAGGGCCAGTAATATTATCACCCGGTATATCTTTAGCAAAAAAGATGCCAGCAAATCCAGGTGTTGACCTAGCACCCGAATCATCAATCGAAACCAAACGAGCATGAGGCTTCTTGCTCAATATCAAAGCAGCATGTAAACCATTAGGCGCCATTGGTGTGTCATCTGTGTATTCAGCCTCACCTGTTACCTGGAGTCTTGCTGACATATGCATCTCAGGGGACCCCACAGAGGTCCCATGTTTTGTAATTTCATAATCTTGACTACCCATAACAGATGGACGATGAAATGACTCGATAGCTGATAAATAAGATACAGGTAAAGCTTCATCAAAAAACGCTTGACCATCCATTAGGTGACATACCCACATATAAAATTTGAAAAAGAAACTTAAATTCAACGACTTCCTAAACTCCACCATGCCACCTAGCGCGTTTTCGGATATCACAACATCCTGTGTCAAGATTTCCAGACTGTTCTGTAACAATTCCTTATTCCAGACCTTCCCGATTATATAATCTTTTGACTGGCAATTTTCTCCATTGATTTCACAAAGTTTGGAATGAATGTGGTATCATTGTTTTCAAGCTGCTGATGACAAGTTAAACCAATAATTTGAGATCTGGGATCCCACTGTGCTGATCCCCTCATCGTTAACTGCACATATTTCAGTAGTTTATATATCAGTAGTTTGTATTGAAAATTGCATTGATAAAACATAGATTTGATATTCCGATATGCATTATACTTCAACATGATTGGTAATGTATAACTTGTAAAATCGATCTAAAAGACTTATCCGACATGAAAACACTTCAAGTGTCTCACGCAGGGTCAGATATTCGTGACATTACACGTACATACTTGGTTATAATATCAAATTTTCCTCAGAGATGTAAATTACAGTCCATTACGTGCAATGTAATTTTCTAATCGCCAAACATGAAATGAAAATTTTGAAGCCCGAACCATTAATGTATGCCACGAAGGTAACTAATATAAAAAAGGGAAAATGGCCTAAAAATGTGCTATATTTTTTGCAACTTCCAACTTTTAGGCACTTCACATTTTTTCCTTAGCTAAAAGTACCGAATTTAGAAACTTTTTCAAGATAAGGTTATCGCCTATTCTAAAGAGGCTAACAGGGTTTAGACCTTTCTCTCTTTCCAAATGAGAAATCCGGCCGCCATCTGCCATGCTTTTTTGATCATAAATCATCTCCCATGCTACGTCCTCTCTACCTTTTAATCTTTATAGGTTCTTGGATATGCAATACGTGTTTTGGGGATGTGTTTTATCTCATATGGCGGTTGGTTATCATGTTTATTTAAATGGATTTCTTCTTGTTCATTATCAATTCCTTCTTGGCGATTTCGAAAACCCTAACTAATCTTTTTTAATTCATTAGCTTCTCATTAAGTCGATCATTCTCTTGGTCGGTTGTGTTGATTCGAATACTGTTTTTAGGGTTTCGGATATGGTCCTTTGTTGATGTATTATTAAACCGCCATTAGGGTTTCCTAAATCGATCTATTCAAGGGATTATATAAGTCGGTTTTGACTTATTAATTAAAGATCGATTTCTGATGTTCCTCTTATCTTATTGAGGATTGTGTTTCTGGTTGGATATGTCCCTAACGTTTATAAAACCTTTTTGGTTTTTACATTCGATGGGTTATGGCGCTTGATGGCTGAATGGAACCCTAATTTTTTAGGGTTTTGTTCATTATTTCTGTTGCTGCTCGTTATGGTTTGTGATGTTTGGATCTGGTTGTTGCAATGCATGCTTGTTTGTTGTGGGTGGTTATGTTCCTGAATGTGCCTTACATGGTGATGGATTATATGTACGTGGGTTATCAATGGGTAAAGGGGAGTAATCCTGCACCCTGGTAAAGTATATTAACCAAGCAAACATTGAAGTACAATGGATGAGAGTGAGTCTCTCACCTCAGTCCCTTAGGACACTTACAAACTTGAATATAAGAATGACACAACATACCTATAACTTAAAATAAAATGAACCTACCAATAATGACACAAGTACATAAAATTTACACCACCACTCAAGAAAAACACTTGAGCCTTCTATATCACTATGGCGTTCCACCTTAACTTCCATGAAGAATCCACGTAGAAAAATCCAGGCGATCTTCAACATAAAATCTGTTTGCTACACAAAGATCCAAATGCAAACCAAAGCAAACAAAATCTGCCATGAAAACTAACAATAGGGTTTAGAAAACCCTAACTTACAACTCCATGATCAAGTAACCATCAAATAAGAATCAGTTCAAAAATTTCGCACAACGGTTGGTGGAAGACTCTAAAACCACAGATAGAGCAGCAAGCATAAACTCGCTCCAAAAGTGTGCATTGAGATGCTAAACCGAATGACCCCAACAAAGCGCCAAAAGAGATTTTTGAATAAGAACTCTTCAAAAATTAACTTACAATAATCAGCAGCAATAGGTTTAGAAGCAACCCTAATCGTCCAAATGCAACATCAACATGCCATAGCAGCGACACATAGAGTCTCCTAATCCCTAACCTCCAACAACCGATCACAAATCCAAATAATAATCACATCGCATAAAACTTGTGAAAGGTGACAACGAGTATCACTCATGACTTACACCAGATAAACAAGAATTCCACTCTCCCCCGCCCACGTTACAAGGATGAACCCAACACATCAAGAATTACCACGATCCAGGATCGACTATCATAGATCAGAAACCAAAAGGGTTACATTCCATAGAATGGATCAACCATAAAAAGAACCATACGAATATGTCAATCCAAACTCCACAACCTGATCGTACAAAAAAGGTAATACCATGAAGATCCATACGATCGAAACCAAAACCAGCCAGATAAACCCTAAAAAATGATTACGAAAATTGTTTAGGGTTGATAATGTAAAACGAATTAGAAAACCCTAATTCGTTCATTAACCATAAGCTCATAACGAACCAGCAACCGCCATCAAAACATAACTCATAAACCCTTACAAAGTCGATTTCATACCTAGAAAGGTAGAGAGGCGACGATTGTAAAGATTAGGAGAAGAATTGTAAAGAACATATGGCGGCAAGAAAACAACCAAGGGCGATTCCAAAACCCTAATAAAAAATACAATCGAATCCCCAAAAACCAGCCACGAATCAGTAATACCATACACTAATCTAATTAGAAATCAAATCAGTGATAGAAAACATGATTAATAGTGTGGATTAAGGGAAAAAACGAATTGAAAAATATGGGGTTAGGGTTTCGGAAATCGCCCCTAGTGGGGAGAGAAAAAAAAACAGTGGTTTTTACGTGGGTTATCAATGGGAGAGATGTGTATTTGGATCGATCTGTTTGGAAGGATCGCGTGTTCTATTATTTTCCTCATCAGATCGTGATTTGGTTATGATGTAAGTTAGGGTTCGTCTAGCCCTATTGGTATGCTTATTGCGATCAGTTCTATATGATGTTTGCTGCTATCATAGCTTATTGGGACTGATTAAAGCTGCTGGTTTGCATGGTTGCGGTGCCAAGGGTTTGCAATCTGAATTGAATTACATCATGAACTAGTTTCTTGCTGCAAATTCTGTTCTTTATGTTATATATGGAAGTTAAGTTTTTGGGGGCTCTTGTTCAAAACCCCATTCACATGATCAATCTCATTCGTCTTGGGGTCTCGTGATTGTCTATGCTGGAAGTTAGGATTTGGGAAATCCAATTTTCATACGTTATTGGTCATCATGCTTGGTGTTCATTATCTTGTTCCTTATGATTTGTGTTCGGTTTTGCATCTAAACATACACTGTTGGAGCAAGTGTGTGCTTACTGCTCTATCCGTGGTTTTAGAGTCTCTCACCAACCTTTGTAAGCTCTTGTTTAAAACCCCATTCACATTATTGGTAGGTTCATTTTTGTAAGTTATAAGAATGGTGTGTCATTCTTATAGTAAAGTCTGTAAGTGTCCTAAGGGACTGAGATGAGGGAAATCACCCTCATCCTTTGTACCTCAACGTTTTTTGGAGTAATGAATTTTACCGGGGTGAATTAACCATTTTACCAAAAAAAAGAGAGGCTAACAGTCATAAATTCCTGAAATGACTTGTTAATGTGACGTACTATCGTATTTCAAATTTTTTAATGACTTAGCATGACCAGTATGCCCATTAGAAAAGTAGAAAACAGAATGTACAGAACAAAATAGTACTTCATTAGATGATGCATATAATTGAACTACCGCAAAGAAAAACGCAACTTTCCGCAAATTATACTTACAATATATTAACAGCTCCTAATAAAGTAATATCAAGTGACCGCTCAAGGTTCTCGCATAGTATTCCAACATGGTGAAGATTTACAACTCTGAAATTTGTATGAATCCAACTTTTGTAAATAACATATCATATGTCAGACAATCATGTTAGAAACTATGGGAAAATTTACTATTCTCGTCATCAATGGCTACAAAGGTAACACCTCTGGATTATTTAATAAGTCCGCCTCTAGTGACGTTTTAGATTTTGTCAACACAAAATACCTGCAAGTGTTTCTGATTCCAAATTTCGAACAATATTTTTCTTTGCTAGTGTGTTTACAACAATGTGATAAATGCTAACATTGCTCAACTGAAACCAAATGGTGAAAGTTCTATTAGTGAAGGATACAACATTATCGGAAACGGAAGACCAAAAAACAGCAAAAAGAGAATTTAGTATGCTTTAACCAAATTAGTCTGTGATACAAAAACTAAACAGTGAACAATTAATCACATATAGAAACTTGCACTAACCTCCTCATGATTGACAACGACTCAACCCATTCAAACATTTAACTTCATTGCAGAACAGTAAACAATCTCATCAGAAGATATTAAACCTACGAACCCATATAACCAATAAGATAACAGTTAAAACCAAATTTAGTGGCAGTAGCTAGGGTGTTTGGCATGAACATACTGGTTTTGATGCTAGTTAAACATACACAATTTGACTAAAGTTAAATCCGCTAATAATCTCAAAAGTTCATTCCTTACTAATATTCTTCACATGTGAAGATACTCTAACAAAACTTAAATCTGCTAATAATCTCAAAAGTTCATTCCTTACTAATATTCTTCACATGCGAAATAATCTCAAAATTTAATTCCTTACTAATATTCTTCATTCGCGAAGATACTCTAACTAAACTTAAAATCCGCTAATAATCTCAAAATTTCATTCCTTACTAATATTCTTCACGCGCGAAGATACTCTAACTAAACTTAAATCCGCTAATAATCTCAAAAGTTCATTCCTTACTAATATTCTTCACATGCGAAGATACTCTAACTAAAGTTAAAGTTCATTCCTTACTAATATTCTTCACACGTGAAGATACTCTAACTAAACTTAAATCCGCTAATAATCTCAGAAGTTCATTCCTTACTAAAATTCTTCACACGCGAAGATACTCTAACTAAACTTAAATCCGCTAATAATCTCAAAAGTTCATTCCTTACTAATATTCTTCACATGTGAAGATACTCTTACTAACTTAAATCCGCAAATAATCTCAAAAGTTTATTCCTTACTAATATTCTTCACATGTGAAGATACTCTAACTAAACTTAAATCCGCTAATAATCTCAAAAGTTCATTCCTTACTAATATTTTCCACATGCGAAGATACTCTAACTAAACTTAAATCCGCTAATAATCTCAAAAGTTCATTCCTTACTAATATTCTTCACACGTGAAGATACTCTAAATAAACTTAAATCCGCTAATAATCTCAAAAGTTCATTCCTTACTAATATTCTTTACATGTGAAGATACTCTAACTAAACTTAAATGGCTAATAATCTCAAAAGTTCATTCCTTACTAATATTCTTCACATGTGAAGATACTCTAACTAAAGTTAAATCCGCTAATAATCTCAAAAGTTAATTCCTTACTAGTATTCTTCACACGCGAAGATACTCTAACTAAACTTAAATCCGCTAATAATCTCAAAAGTTCATTCCTTACTAATACTCTTCACACATGAAGATACTCTAACTAAACTTAAATGCGCTAATAACCTTAAAACTTCATTCCTTACTGAAATTCTTCACGCGCGAAGATAACTTTACTAAACTGAAATCCCTAGTAACCTCAAAACTCCATTACTTACTCATATTCTTCACTTGCGAATATATTTTTAATATACTTAAATAATCAAAAAATCATTAATCTCGATATTCTTCACATGTGACTACATTCATAATATCAAATAATCTATAATTTATGCAATTTAAATCATCTTTGAACATTAAACACCTAATTCGTAAACTATTCTTTCGCAAACGCACCAAAATTTACAATTCTAAACTAATTTTATAAAAAAAAATAATAACAATTAAAAAAATAGTACTTGAAATCTCAGTGTAGTCGGATTTAAATAAACCATCTTCTTCACTAATTTCAGCTTCCTCTGCTTCAATTTCATCCAAATTCACATTTTCCTTATTCACATTTATCCGATTGCGGTGATTGTTGTGGTTTAATGACGGTGACATACGGTGGTTGAACGACGGTGATATGTAGTGGTTGAATGACGGTGATCTGCGGTGGTTGAATGATGGTAATATGCGGTGGCTGAACGATGGTGATAGAAGGCTTAGATTTAAACGGTTATTATGGGTATAATTGTGGCAGTGTAGTGGTGGTTTGAACGGCGGTGTAGTGGTGGTTTGATCGGCGGTTTGCGATGGTTTGATCGCTGATGACGAAGGCAGTTACGATCGAAAAGAGAGTATTGGAGTTAAATTCACCTTAATTGTGTGACTTGTGTGTGTTTTTTTTATATATATTACTGTAAGTGTATGGTTTGTATTATCTAATATATAGTTAGTGTAAATGGTGTGTTTAATCTTAATCATTAGATCTAAAAAAAAGGAGGCATTAGATGGAGGGCTAGGATCTCTTCTCAGGTTTTCACAAAAATTAGACTTCTCACAAGAAACACCCCCTATATATATATATATATATATATATATATATATATATATATATATATATATATATATATATATATATATATATATTACGTCAAGTTTTCAATTTACATTTCGAGTTATTATCCGTCTCGAGTTCACACGTCTTAGTCATGACTCTCAGCTTTTCATATGTCATATGTCCAATAAATAATATAAGTCCATGTTTTTTTTTGGGTAAAGGGTTTTACCCCAGTAAATATATAACCAAAAAATAATGTTAAGTACAAATGGAATGTGGCAGAAGTACCACATTAACCTCAAGCGAAAAGCTTGACAAACTAGTGTTTATGACATGCCATAAACACAAAGACCCTAGCTATATTACATCACCTAACTAGGCATAAACAAGAAGAAAACTTGTAACAAGCGAGCATCCCGCATCCAGCCTATCCACGAAGGGAGCAAGTCGACCCAGGAAGTCTGCCTCCTTAAAAACCCTTTCCAAGAAAAACCCAAAGGGAAAAACCTTGGAGAAGGGAAAAAGAGTACAACCCTTACCTGGCACTCCTTTCGCGTGAAATACAAATACTTGGAATCTTCCATTTATCAAGAATCAAACGAGACCGCGAGGTTAGCTTTTTGAATTTGAAGGTAACCAGCTTAAACCGAATAGTGGAGACAATAATGCTAACCACTTCCGCGATAGTAGACTTCTTATATTTGAAAATCTTAGCATTGCGCTCCATCCAAATGAAATATGTAGTAGCAGCGAGCAATAACCGAGAAATGATGCTACTAACCGACCGCCCCCTTGATATAGGAATAAGAAATGTAAGAGAACTCTCCAACGAAGGTGGGACCGCATCCATTCCAGATAAAACCTGGACCTGAAACCAAACCTGCATAGAAAACTGGCACTCACAAAATAAGTGAGAATGAGAATCCGGAACCAATTCACAAAGCGGGCATCTAAGCAAGTCCAAATCAACGTTAGGACAAACATCCCATTGTCGCATCCGATCTTGAGTCTTCAGCTTCTGCTTAATAACAAGCCACAAATGTATTGCATGCCTCGGGATACAATGAGAGAACCAAGGAACATTACATCATTCAACCAAATCAGCCCTTAGACGTAGAGATTCCCACGCACCCGAAATTGAAAAACTACTGAGGTTACCATCTAGATTGTGCCATAGTAATCCATCATCAGTATCGTTAAGATTAGGGACCGGGAGTGCGGCTAACAATGGAAATCTTGATAACCAATCCGACGGACATCGCCAAAAACCATTAACAATCACATCATAAACCGAGTCAGATAAAGTAAACCCTGCTTGAGCAATATCTCTAGCAGTAAGCGAATCACAAATCGGACTTAACTCACACCACATATCAAACCAAACCGATGAGTCCTTCCCATTATTGATCTTATGCCATATGAAAGTACGAACCTTAGGAAAAAAAAACCCTAAAAAGTTCTCTCTCTTTTGGTGAAAAAGACGATCTCGCCGTTTCTACGATAATCAATTTGCTAATATCAATCCAACCTAAAAAAGGTCTCTATCAATCGATCTTTATTTTAATTGGCTCTTGTTTATCGTGGGACGGTGGTAATAATTCTTCCTATATCGTTTCTCTTTTTGCTTTGGTGCTTCAAATATATAGTTACTCTTCCTCTTTGATCAATTAATATTGTATTACTTTCATCAACGTGGGTCGGTGACATTTTCTCATTATATTTGCATGTCTTGTATGAGTGCATGCACTTTCATTATTAACGTGGGTCTTGTTTGAGTGCATGCACTTGCTGCTTATTAAGATCCTTATCGATATATCTATATTCAAAGGCGTGTAAACCTGTTAGGGTTTTTTGGCGATTGAAAGTTGTAGGGTTTCATTGTTCGTGGGTTTTGAGGGATGAAGAAAGGTTTTCTTGCTGCCATGGAGTCACCATCATCCATACATGAGCCGCACATGGTTGATCTGGATGCTTTGGCTGCTCGGTTGGCTCGTTTGAAGGATATGGATAGTGGGATTGATGTGGGTAACCAGGGCACTCATAGTTCGTGGGGTTTGCATGAACCTCCTAATGTAAGTGGTTCTCCCTTTGATTCTGTTTCTTTTGAGGTTAGGACTAGTTGTGGCGAGTTGAATTTTTCGACGATGGGCCCTAGTTCTCCTTCTCGATCGACTAATACTATGGAGGCAATGTGCACTAATCTTGACGAGGTTAAGGACGATCCGTTCAAGAGTTTTGTTGCTTCTACTTGTGTGGAACCTGTTGTGTCATGTTTCGATTCCTATTTACATGGTTCATGGTTGTTCTCAGCCATTTGACCATGGTATTCGTGATGGTTTGTATGATGGTTCTTTTAAGGCTTATGATGCATCTACTATAATCCATTCAACACCTTCACATGCTCTGTTTGATGGTAATGGGATTGGTGGGGTTGAACCATTGGAAGGTGTGCGTATGGGATCTATTTTGAATTCTAATGTTTCTTCTTGTCCAGCCAAGTCTTTTGAGTCTGTTCCAATTGTCAATGGTTCGAATATTGATATTGGATTAGGTATTAATTCGATGGGACCTGTTTTAGTGGAGGAGGTGCATGCGCCTTTGATTACTGATCATGGTTTACCTTCGGATATTCATAAATCGAATTCGTTTATGCCTGCTTCTACTTCTAATGTTACGATAAATACGAACCCGGTTTATGAGAGGAAAACTCCTAGTGTGGATACCGTGTTAGGTGCTAAGGTTGTTTTACCTAGTTCCGTAGTGGATGATATGTGTAAGAAGTATGCTAATACATTCTACGGTTATTTTCTTGGTAAACGTCTAGCTTTTCCTATTGTTGCAGATTATGTCAAGAATGCATGGTTTAAGTTTGGCTTTGAAAAAGTGATGTTGCGTAATGGTTTTTTCTTCTTCAAGTTTTCGTCTTGGGAAGGGATGATTAAAGTTCTCGAAGGGGGGCCATGGTTTATCCAGTCGGTTCCTTTATTCTTGAATATTTGGGTGGCGAATACTAAGTTGGAAAGGGAGGAGATTACCAAGGTACCGGTATGGGTATGAATCCATAATGTACCCGCTGTTGCTACATAGATTGGATGCAGGTACTTACGCTATGTGTTCTAATCCATGGGGTCGGTACTCTCATGCTCGTATGCTTACTGAATTATCTGCGAAGTGTGATGTGGTGGAATCAATTGAGGTTGCTATACCATTACCGAAAGGTAATGGACATTATCTGGAAGTTCTTGATGTGGAATATGATTGTTGGCCTCCTCGTTGCTCTAAGTGTCATATTTTTAATCATGAGGATAGTGCTTGTCATCGTAAGATGAAGAAGGCTACTGTTGGTGATATTCCTACAAAGATGGACGTCACAAAAGGTGGAAACAGGTCGGCTAAATCTAAGCGTGTGTTAGTTTATAAACATAAAGGTACGCTTCAATATAGGCCTGTGTCTAAATATAGTGCTGCTAAGGTGGGTTCGGGTACTTCTACGGTGGGTAACGCGTCCACTCGTGATGAGCCCGGGTCCTCGTCTCCCCCTCCATTGTGCACTCAGGTTGACTATTCTAGTTTGCCTAATAAGTATGGTTACTTTTCGGATAATATTCACATGGGGGAACTGAGGAGTTTTGTTGCTACGATTATGGAAGCGAACAAGGTACTTGATACTAATGATGCTAGTGTCGTTGAAACTAGTAATTCTGGTTAAAACGAGTTTTTTGATGTACCTGTTCATGTTAATGGTCAAGCGGAGGGTTATGTTGGGGAATCGTATATGGCAGGTTCTGGTGTGCATGCTTCTATGCCCATTGCGGGAAACTTGGCCTCGTCTTCATATACTATTCCGAGGGATGTGGATTCTTGTTCTTTGAAAGACAAGGATTCTTATGTGGATGCGGTAACTGAAAGTGATGATGAAGTCTTGGAGAACTATCTTGAGCACGCTGATGATCTTGAGTTTTATTCGTCTAATTCCAAGGGTAGAAATGGTTCGTTTAAAGATTTCAAAGTGCAAGGGCGCAAGAAGACCTAGTTTGTTTTTTATGCTTATCTTGTAATGATCATGGTCTTTTGTTTTCTTGGTGTTAGGTAGCTATGTTTTAGCTTTTGTTTCTTTGTAAGTTGCACTTTTGTGTGCATTTATGTCGCCCTAATCGGGCAAGTGGTGGGGGAGCCTCCCTCATCTTTTGTGTAACACCCCCAATTTCGTGATACGCAGCGGAATTCAAACTGGGTGTTACTTCATGGCACAACAGTCATAACAATAGAAAACGAACTCTAATTGAGTCGTTTTAAAAGATTTATCATTCGATAAATATCAGAGTTTACAAAAATGAGGTCCCAAATGGTTCCAAGTTTACGAAATACATTAAATTGGTTTTCAAATGATAATAAAATTTAGAGCCTTCTTGAGTATCCGTGTTCCTCCGTGCCAGCCTCGTACAATATGGACCTGAAATACATGCTTAAAACTGTCAACACAAAGGTTGAGTGAAATTCATAGAGTTTGTTAAATAGTTGAACACATTATGTTGGTAGTGTGAGTTAATTAGACTCACACCAATGGTTTGAAAACAAAACAGATATTATTGCACTAAGCTCATGATACCGAAAATGTTAACAACTTGTCAATAGAAATTGATATAACAGTTTGCCAGGTCATTGGTCAAACAGTTGCCCTAATAGATAATTTGCCAATTAACCTATGGTTCTTCAAATAGAGTGCGTTTGTTTACCGGACTTGGTCAAACAAACGGGATTCGTCAATCCCGATAGATCTATCCACATTATTTGCGTTCACCCGCAAGTGATTAGTGGTTCATGATAATAGGGACTTAAGTTTGGCAATAGTGGTACTTAGTGCACATAATACATTCAGATAAGCATACATTTTCAAAGCAATGTGTTCGGTTTAAAATAAAGCATGTATCTCCCCCAAGGGTTTGTAAAACAATTAAGTAATAGAAAGTGGGGCTATGAACTCACCTTAATAAATGATATCACATGTATAATGAGAATGATGGATATGCCGTGAGAACTTCTACGAGCAACCTAAAATAGAATGTTGCGACTTAGGTTTGGAATAATGTTTAGGAAAACATAGACCATCCTATATACGTCTCTATGTTGATCATGATGTAGTACATGGTTTTTGTGTATGTTGTTTATAGAAATGGTCTAGTTGTGAAAACATGTTTAGTTTATAGATATCGTACTACCGTTCGGGCCATCATAATTCAGAGGTCATGCAGTAAACGTTCGAGGAGCTAGGACACTTTAAATTGTAAATCCAGCAACTCGTCGATACGTTTTACTCAAATAAAACCCCTCACATGAAGCTCCCTACTTTTGTAGCACTTAGTAGATACAACATATGTTTTGAGTGAAGATTGTCATAACATAAAGTTTATCATGTTTTTAATAAGTATCTAGTTTTTACAAGTTCTCGTCGTTTTCATAAATATGATCACCTTAGTTAACGGTCTTGGGTAAACAAGCCTTAAGGCTTTAGCCATGGCCTTGCCGTGACTTTGGTTTTGACTACCATGGTCTTGAGACTTAGATTTGACCTTAGCCGTAGCCGTGGTCTTGGCTTATGGCCATTAGGCCTCTTGGTTTGCTTGTAGTTGTGACAAAAGTATAGTTATGAGACAATATTTACGGCAGTTTCTGTTTTTGAAAATTTTGGCCTATTTATGCATTTTCAAGGTCCGAGCTTCTTTGATTTGAAAGGAAAACGTCGTTCCGGAAAACTTTCGTGTTTTAACTTTTTGATGATGCGGACCAGAAGTATCACTTTAAAAACGGCAGAACTCTTAACAGCTTATACATGGCAGTTTTGGCGTTTAGGTTTCGCTAACTTCTTTTGCTTATAACTTTTGACTCGTTTGTCCGTTTTGGGTGATTCAAATTGCTATGTTTTCCTTTTTATCTTTTCTAACATATTATGTAAGTTATAAAGTCCTTATGTTAATGTTTTTAATGGTCTCGCATGGGTAAAATATGACTAGTTTACTAGTTTGTTACTTTTATGACAATATGTGAATTAAAACAAGTGATTGAGTATATGTACATCATGAATCAACATAGTAACTATATATATAGCATGAAATAGTTAAGATTATGAATAATAAAGATGAGATGATGGTGGTGATAAGTTGCTTACAACTTTTGGCTTTCAATAAGAAATGAGTAACTTAGTAAGGATAGGACTTTGATTGATCGCGAAAGACTTCGGATTGAGCTAGCTTTCCACACCTTGGCACCCTTGAAAACTTGAAGAGTTGGTGATAAAGTACTAAGTGACTTTAGTGGATCTAAAATCAAGAAGATCACTTAAACTTGCTAGATATTTGATGTAGTAGCTTGATCTTTGGAACTTCCTTGCATAAACTTGGAGTTTATAGATCAAATGATGGAAGATATGTATGATTTGTGATATGAACGACCCAAAACAGATTGTGAGGGTTCTTAGGATGCATATCACTTGCTATTTATAGGAGGGTAAGTTTGGTTAACCATATATTGGGTTAAATATTAACCATGGTTAAGATAGGACACTTGTAAAGATCTAAATGAACCATGGTTAGGATGATGCCACCAAAATGATGACTCCCCCCCCTAAGTCGGCCATATAGTGATAAGATGACTTAGGTGGATAGTTTTGATCTTATCTTGAGTTTAGAGCATGATTTGGTTCCGTTAAATGCCAACCGTAAGTCGTTAAGCCATAAAACGTAAAACCGGGTATCGTAAAAATACGAAACTTGTAGGAATGATGAAACTCGTCATTATACTCCATCTAAAAATATAAAATGGGTGATAAGTCTCATTGGGTGCAGAAACGCTGCTTAAAGGCTGGAAATACGGGTCAAAAACGCGTAATTCGCAGTTTATCAGAAAAGAACGAAATTTTAGGGAAACGACCGTGAATTTATTTAGAGTAGACTAAAATTAGTATAAAAGTGATATGAGATGTTAAAATGTGGTTTTCGTCATACGCGGGATAACTTTACAATTATTCGTGAAGTTTAAAAGTTACGCGATTTGAGCAAAAATGTAGAACGTACAAGGTTAACTCCTTTATGGTCAAAGGAGGAGGGAAATATGTTTGACTTTTCCAAAAAATGTAAAAGTGTCAAAAGAATATTAGAAACACAAATGCTTGAGGAATCGTTAAGTCGGATGTAAGTAGATTTGTTTAAAACGTAAGTTTAGTTTTGTTCTGCGCTGGGCTTATTTGTTAATATTAAAAATAATAAATCTTAAAAATTCTCAAATTAATCATGAGTGATCTAAAAATTTATCTGATGCGAGGAAAATTGTCAAAGTTGATTTTCATTATGCGCGTGATGTTTAAACAGTAGACCGTCTAAAACGAAACTTTAAAACGATGTTTACTTAATAACTTTTGCGAAAATGATCTAACGATGGTCGAACTCTCTGGTTATTACTAAAATAATTTATCTTACGAGAATGTGGATTAAAAATTTTACGGGATGAATAGTGAAAGTGAATAGTAAATATGAATAGTAAAATTGAATAGTAAATTCTTGAAAATGAAAAGTAACCTAAAAATGCGGGTGGTTACATTTTGTACTTCAACGTTTTTTGGTGTAATGAATTTTGCCAGGCGGAAGGCCTTTTACCCAAAAAAAAAGGACGAACCCTAGGTCTAATAGCAAAAAGCTTACGCCATCCCCAGCTAACATCACCCAAACAAGGAACATCCCATAAGCTTCTCCCACGAAGTTTATAAGAATGGATCCATTGAACCTAAACGATTCTTTATGTGTCAAAATACTCCAAATGTGTGTAGTCATGAAAGCAATGTTAAAATCATCCAATCGACGAATACCTAGACCACCTTTTTTCTTTGGCTTACAAACAGATTCCCAAGCAACTTTAGCCTTCCCACTTTTCATTTCTCTTTGACACCAAAGGAAACCTCTCATAAGCTGCTCTAACTCATGAATAATACGAGTAGGAAGTATAAAGACAGAGGCCCAATATAAATGAATTGAAGATAAAACCGGCCTCACCAACTGAAGCCTACCCACAAGAGATAAGAACTTATTACGCTAATCATTCGCACGACCCTCCAACTTTTCAACAAGAACCTTACAATCCCTATAAATAATTTTCGATGATATAAGAGGGACCCCAAGATACCTGACAGGGAGAGAACCTTCTGCAAATGGCATGGACTGGAGAATAGCAGCTTTAATAGCATTAGGAACATTACAAAAGAAAGTTGTACTTTTAGGGATACTTGGGACAAGACCCGAAAAGTTCTTAAAATCCTCCAAATCCTGCATAATGACATTAACGAATCCGATGGCCTCTAGCGAACAAGAAGAGGTAATCTGCAAAACAAAGGTTAATAATTCTCTGTTGTTCACACAAATGATGAAACTGAAAATCCACTGCATTAGAAACCTTTTTCTACAATATAAGAGTTAACACTTTCATAACCAAAGTAAACAAGTAGGGAGATAACGGGTCACCTTGCCTAAGACCCCGCTTACCTTTAAACCAGCCATGAAGATCCCCATTAACACATATAGAATAAGATGTAGATGAGATACACACCATAATCCAGTCGACCATTTGGGGGTGAAAACCAAACCCAACCAGAATATTCTTAAGAAAAGCCCAATCAACCGTATCATATGCCTTTTGAATATTGACTTTAAACGCACATCTAGGTGGACCTCTCCGTCTATGATAATTCCGCATAAGCTCTTGGGTAAGTAATATATTATCAGAAATACGACAGCCAGGAACAAATACAGATTGATTAATACTAACCAACTAACCAAGGCCCTCTATAATATGATTAGCAAGAATTTTACTAATGCATTTATACAGGATATTACAGCAAGAAATAGGCCTATAATCATTAATATTAGATGGAGTAGACACTTTAGGAATCAAGGATATTATGGTATGATTAATCTCCTTAAGAAGCTTACCATTAATGAAGAAATCCCGGACAGCCGACATAACCTCAGCACCCACAACATCCCATGCTTTCTTAAAGAAAGCAGCCGTGTAACCATCAGTCCAGGAGCTTTATCATCCCCCATAGAAAAAATAGCTTCCTTTATCTCAGCATCCGTAACATGACGTACCATCGACTCCGCCTCTTCGTGTGAAAGGACATTAGAGAATATACCATAATCATCAAAAGAACTACAATTTCTTTCTATACCAAGAAACTGTTCATAATGAGCAACAAAGGCACCTGTAACTTGATTACCCTCGTACAAGACATTATTTGCGTCTCTAACCAATTAAATTTGATTACGAGCACATTTGCTTTTTACAATGTTGTGAAAATAAGCCGTATTAGAATCACCTGCATGAAGCCACTGAACTTTAGATTTCTGCTTTAAAAACCATTCTTCATCTAATGTAGCCTCCTTATATGCAAGAAGATATTGAGCATGCTCGTCCCGAATGTCTGAATTAGATGGATCCTTATCAATGGCTTTTTGGACCTCATCTAATTCCTTACGAATCCTAACCACCCGCTGATGAAGGTTACCTTGAATGTGCAAAAGCTTATGAAAAGGAGATTTCAGCCCCTTCAACCGTTTAACCACACGATACATAGCACAACCATCAACATTGAGACTCCATCCCGCAGTAACCGTATCAAGAAACCCCTCTTTATGAACCAGAAAGTTAGAGAACTTGAAAGGTTTAGGCTTAAGCTTAGTTACCTGAGGTATACGCAGAACACACGGAGAATGATATGAAATACGATAAGGTTGGAAGATAGCAACAGAAAACTTCAAATTACCCATCACCCTATCAATTTTCTTTAATGTACCAAATGAGCCTTTAGGTTTCTGATTCCAAGTAAAGTGAAGACCAGTAGAGTTAATATCCTCCACCTCCATTCTATGAACACAATCTTTAAATTCACGCATAGCAATGTCAGGAGTGTAGCTACCACATGAATGATCTTCCAATTTAAGAGCTGCATTAAAATTACCCAACAAAATCCAAGGCCTGCTACGCATAAAACCAGCATGACATACAAGATTAGTCCTCAGAGCACGACGATTACCATAATAGTTATCTGCATACACAAAAGAACAAAAAACCATTTTGCTGTCCGCACGAATATTAACATGTACATGCATAACCTGGTTAGTTTGAGACATAATCATAACATCAACAATATCATCATTCCAACCAAGAATAATACGAGACCCCTTGTCACACAGACTACCATTTGACGTCCACTTCCATCGAGGACACACATTACAACATGTATCATACACCACAGAAGCATCCACATGAGATTCCAAAATCGCACAGACACTAAGATTATTTTCATTAACCACCTGTCTAACCTATTTTTGTATAGGGGAATGGTTCAAACCCCTTATATTCCAAGAGGCAATACTAAACATCAAGAACATTCAGAGCAGGAGTGCTTACCCCCGGTTTATCAAACAAATTACCTTACTCATCAAATACATTTTCAATCTCATCGTCATCATTCAAATCTTTATTCTCATCAATATCATCATCAGTAGCCAAAGAACCAAATGGGTTAGATGTAGTCACATTAGAAGCCAAATTTGGGTTATTTACCTTAGGTGTAGGATAGCTAGTACTATGAGTGACTTTATGAGTATGTTGACTATCCTTATTACCTTCAGCAGTTAATACAGTAGGTGTAGAGTTACTATGTGAAGTAGAATTACCTACCGGGTTTGCGGGATGACCCAAACTAGTACTAGCTGTTCCTTGAGAAGGTTTGCTAGTAGAAGGAGTATTGACAGCTTTGGGCCTATACTGCATATTTTTACTAACGGGAACCCCATTAGAGAAATTACCACTTTTATTATCCTTAGCATTCTTCTTAGCTTTACCATTTTTCCCAACTAGTTGAAATCCATCATTATTTTCCTCCACAACAGGTGTAGTCACAACTTTCTTAGGACAAGTATCACCAGAATGACCAAAAATCAAGCAAACATCGCATCTAGGAGGTTTCCATTCATATTCCACCCTAATAGTTTCAGAAGAAAAACCAAGTCTATCCATATAGGGGACTCCAACAGTAATAGATTCCTTAAGGGGAGCATGGGAGTCAATTTCAATTAAACAACGGGCAAAACTGCTCCTACCCCAAGACTCGCTACACATAGAGCTAGTATAGGAATCAAGCATAATAGGCATACCAATATGTGTAGCAATAATACTAATACCATCCTCAGAAAATACCTGTAAGGGAACATCATGAAGCTTAACCTATACTGGAATGCGGGTTAAATCCTCTTTCGTCAAATTAGTACTCATGGTCCACTTCTTAAGAATAATAGGGCTATTTTTAATCATCCACGGACCTCCTTCTAAGACAGCGTCCAAGCCAACCTGGGAATCAAACTTAAAGAAAAAGAAGCCTTTTACATTCATCATGATATGTTTTAGACCATACTTAGCCCAATTGTTATGGGCAAAGTACTCAACCACAGGAAATGCAATACGCTTGCAATGAAGATCCATACAAGGTGTTATCGAATTTAGAGCTAATAGTTTCTACCACCTTAAGAGGGATGGACACATCAACACCATTAAAAATATTATCAACTTTAAGAGCACGGAAATTATACTTGCCTTTAACAGGAGTAGACTGAGTACCTTTAGGATGAGCATGTTGTGTGCCACTAGCAACTCCAACGTAGGTTGATGGCTGCATAATTTCAGACAACTGAATAATAAGGCTCTCCTTATTAGAGGAATCATGCGTCACCAAACCCTTGAACTTACCAGCTTGACTAGCCACACTAATCCCATCACCTTTAGGAAAATTACTATCAACTAGGTTAGCATCATGACTTCCTGATTGAGGTATATCGTCCAACGAGGCACCAACAGCCATATTGATAGTCTTTTCTTGATTACTCAGTTGATTACCACTTTTAACTACGCCACTAATCTCCTCAAGTGTTGGGAAGTCAGCTCTAAAAATCTGATTTGTGACCTTACCATCATCGCTCCAAAATAAAGAATCTTGCTCACCATGTTGCGTACTTGGATTACCATACGCCCCAAATCTACCCTCAAGAGAACCAACATGGCTAGAGAACATACCAATATCATGCAACGGACCAGCAGAATAAGCGTCACCAACATCAAGGTTTGAATTCACATCATTTTTATACCCCGTATCCAGTTTAGGGTTTCGCAAAACCCTCCTAGCCATCATTGGTTTAGTCGCACCTTCAGTTCCAGAATCATTACCTTTCAACCTTTGCATACGTGCATCCAAAGCCTCCAAATCAACCTTAGTATCACCACTTTTATCCATATTACACAAATTGAGCAGCAGCGAAACAAAGAAAAAACAAAATCCAAACAGAAAGAAACCGAAACCCTAAAACGATTAAACAAATAAAAACAGGAAGCACCACGTCTCTTCTTCCAAAGCGAGAGCCTTACAAGAGCTAAGGCATGAGTTAACGTACAAATAAACTAACCAAATCCCACCATGCTTAGTAAGAATTATAACAGAAGTAATAGCAGAATTACGAAACCCTAAAAACTCGATTACAAGAAACCCTAAAATCAGCGATTGCAAGAATATGGAACAATCAAGTAACACACGAATGTATTAACTTAATTGAAACAGATCAAAGCAATAAAGAAGAGATTAAGGAAGGCATGTAATCGATTTAGAGGGAGTAAGGGATTCGTAAAAAGCACCAGAGAAAAAAATCGGTTTTAGGGTTTATTAACGTAATATAAGTCCATGTTTTTTTTGGGTAAAAGGGATTGTTCACCTTGGTAAAATACATTACACCAAAAACATTGAAGTACAACGGATGAGGGTGACGTCCCTCATCTCAGTCCCTTAGGACACTGACAGACTCTCACATAAGAATGACATGCCATTTTTATAAATTACATAAAACAACTTACCACCTACACTGGCTATACAAGTGAATAAAAAATAGGAATTAAAATATGATTCACTAAAGTATCACCAAGCACATAGCCATCGTAGAACTTCAGATCAACATCCATGTGATCCAGAAAAGCTCCCTAAGCATAGGACACGACTGATATCCACCCAAAAGTGTAAACGGTAATCACACATCCATGGATCAAAAAAATTGAATTCAGAGCACCAATTTCATACAACATTTGGTGAAAGACTCTAAAACCACGGATAGAGCAGCAAGCATAAGCTTGCTCCAAATGTGCATGTTTAGATGCAACACCAAACACTAATAAGAACCAAAGAATACATAGACAACCAAGACACTTCCACAGTAGCAACATCAATTCTTCAACAATATGTCGTGCAAAGAGCAAATCCAGATGAACAACAATACAATGCAACCAATCCAACAACTTATCAAGCTACGAGCATCATTTCCATATAACGACCAAGGACATGAAGTAAATCATGATCCTTAAGTCATGAATGAGACCAGAAAATGATGCTAATAGGGTTTAGAGACCCTAACTTCCAACAATGCCACCTCCATTGTATCCCATCAAACATCCAAACGCAGCCCATACAGCAAGTAGTGAATCGAAAGAAGCATAGCACAATAGCATACACGTGTTACCAATACTCGTCATACAAGCATATAGCAATTAAGAATAGCCAAATCACGACCAGCAGCCCCTAAAATCAAGGTTGATCCATGATAAGAAACACCACCGATCAGATCATAACTGCTATCGACAAACCTAGGGTTACCAAACCCTAACTAACACTACACCACGCCCATCTCGAATCACATCAGCCAATACCAAACACAAAACCCAATAATATACTAATCAGCCCTAGATTTTCTGAAGGTAAGATAAGTAAGGGTTTTTTAAACAAGATACCCAGAAAACTTGACTTACCTTCTCTCAAAAAACCCACTTACAAAACATGAATCTGGCACAGAACTTGTAGTCGATTAAAATAGCCATAACATAGTTAACATCAATTTCACAAACCGATACACATACCAGCAAGGAGTAAATCGAAACCCTAAAAAATAGGGTTCTATTTGATAGTATGCATCAGCCTCATCCAAATAATAGCATCACCAGTGAAATCAAATAAAATATAAAAGAAAAGTAAAACCTAAATCGTGGGTTCCTTGATTTCACTAGCCATCATGCATCAAAATGCCCCATAAGATAAAGAAATACAAATACGAACAGATTTATGATGAAACATTACAAACCCTAATGAGCCGCCAAACAAGATCCACCCTTATATATGTAAAATCGATTAGAAACCGACTTATGAGAATCAGAATAAAGGTATGATTTAAATTCAAAATCCTAAATAAATAGATCACCATAAAACGTTCAAGACGAATTAGAGAATCAATTGATTAGGGTGGCTGCCAATAAAAGTATAAGGAGAAATCCGATCAGATTTGTATAGAACAATGATGCCAACCACCCTCAAAAGAATTTCTATGCCCAAAACGTATTGCATACCCTTCAAAGAAAGATAGAGAGGAAGGATCTGGGCAGAAATTTTGGCCGGAAAAGTATGAGGGTGGTGGCCGGATTTCTCCTCAAGAGAGAGAGAATTTTAGGGTTTTTTTTATATATAAGTCCATGTTACGGCGTTTTCGGGGTCAACCAAGACTAGAAAGTCACAGTAACACCGACGTTGCGCAAAGTTCACATATATATAATTTCATGTCCAAATAAACATTTCCCACTCGTTACCGGCCCTAAACCTATGGCTCGGCAACGCATCCAACAATCTCCATTCAACTCACATCATTCCCGACATCCAATCAAGTATCAAACCGCACTCGAAACCAATGTCGAGACCCTAATAGTCTCGACTTGGCCACGGTAAGACCACGCGAACCAAACGGACCCTATTGGTTCTTTGGCCCTCTCGTTGTCCCGTCCAAACATCAAACGACCGGACCATCTTGGTCCCGGTCACTCCTAACATCAACAAAAACATCCAGACCATTACCACGACAACCCAACCCGGACCATAGGGTCGTTGTGGGTCTTGGTCACCTCCTAACGCAACACCAAATGGACCACTTTGGTCCTTGTGTTCTCGGTCACTCCCCCAACGCACCCAAACCGGACCTCATGGTCCCGGTTAGCTTTCCAACTCCATCAATCCTCCACTATTAAAAACAAACCCACAATCAAAACATCAAAACAACAAAATAAAAATGCATACGCGAGACCCGACATGACACACACGATTCCAATTCATCTTATTATGTTTTTATTACTTTTAAAACTAGTTTATGTGTTTGTGTCCATCTAAACCCAACCAAAAACGGGCGAACGAGAGATAAAAGTCTCAAACGAGGCAACACAATATCTAA
The DNA here is from genome assembly GCA_910596185.1 of Chrysanthemum makinoi. Lineage (NCBI taxonomy): Eukaryota > Viridiplantae > Streptophyta > Magnoliopsida > Asterales > Asteraceae > Chrysanthemum > Chrysanthemum makinoi. Next base: position 130,366,031 of record OU343220.1, read on the forward strand.
TGAGTGTACAACTCGTTTCCTTTACCTTTCTTTCTTCCCGATCTACACTTGGAACACAAAAACATGAACAAAAGTATTGTTTATTCGCGTTTAGGGTGGCGGTATGGTGGGGGTGGCGCGTGATATATATCAAAAGAAAGAGGGGAACGAGATGAACGTTTTGGTGGTGGTGGTGTCTATCCACGCACGGCGTAGTGGTGGTGGATGGCCGGAGAAGGTGGCGGCGGCTAGAGAGTGGTAGAAAGAGAAAGTGTGAGCTAGGGTTTTGAGGAGGGAGAGGATGTGTGTGTGTGTGTGTGTGTGAGTGAGATGGGTATTTTTATTTTTGAGGGGGGATTAAATTATAATTATTTTGGGACAAAGGGGGGGGGTATGTGCTAAAACACATACCTTTTTGTTATCAAAATAGACCCAAAATAACCAAGAAAGAGCCGTTTATTGCTAATATTTGTGGTTTTCTTGAGTTTGTGCTTGTGCAGGTACGGATATGTAAAAACACGTAAAAAGGAACCAAATCGAGGCGTAAACCGAGCACGAGAGATTAAAGAGAGCTTGGTAGGAAGGTCAATTATGCATTTATGAAGATTTCTAATCTCTGAGGTTGATTTGTGAAGATTTGATCAAAGTTTGAAGAAATGTCGAAATAGTCCACGAACTTTCAAAAGAAAACACCCTTGAAGATTCAGAAATTTGCAAATTAGCCCTTGGTTTATTTGAAGATTGACAAAATGGTCCTTGAAGATACTTTCAGAAGTTGCATGTTTGGCCCTTGGAAATTCAGATTTGACAACATTGGTCCCTTTGGTTACTAATGGATCAAAAGTTAAACCAATACCAATCCATGATCCAATCCTTAATACCCTTTGGCCCAAATTCACCCTATCCTAGCCCAAACAACACAACCCGGCTAAACCCTTGACCCATTATCTCCACCCGAATACACCCAATACCCGGCTATCCCCAACCCGAATATCTATTTTACCCGATCTCAAACCCACCCAAAATCAAAATACAATAAACAAACCACCCAGTACCCAAACGCGCCCAAAACCTTCATTGTTACTGTTTAACCCTTCTTCCCCATTTACCCACACATCCCAACTATTTACCTCACTTAAGTGACCTTCCAGAAGGTCCTGACACACGTGTCAGAGGGTGTGTACCTTTGGATTTCCAAGCTGGACAAATGAAGCAATCTTATTGGTCTAAACACCTCACAAGAGTGATCCAAGGGCCAAGAATGGATTAGATGACAAAGAGAGGAATCAATGGTTGATATTTGAGCATCTAGGAGCTTCTGAATGGGATCCCAAGTCGTCCTCAGCTCAGCTATTTATACCCCATTCATGTCACAAGAGGATTTGTCCATTTTTCATGCTTTAGAAGAATGTTACCATTTTAATTTCTATTATGTTAAATTGTTTTTAATCTCAGTTGTAACCTGTATTTTCATTTTATTAATGCAAGCTCTATTTCCAATTTCCATTTCTTGTCCCATTTTCATTGTTAGCTTAAACAGTTGTTAATCACTATTTCATTGGTTTTGGTCTTGATGCATTGAGTTCACATAAGCTTTTCATAGCTTATGAGAGCTGGATGTTATTTCTCTCAAGTCTAATTGCAAGTGTTTGAAGATAGTCAAACGGGTCAACAAAAGTCAAATTTCCTAGTCAACTCAGTTTCAGTTTCAAATCTGTTTTTAAATTGTTATTTGAGTAAGTTTAATGTTTGTTTAGCCATTCCAAATAAGTTTTAGACATATCTCATCAGTTTTTAGCAGTCTTAATGCATTTTGGAATTTTAAAGGGGTGTTTGGATTTAAAAAGTATAGGTAATTTGAATGTTATTTATACATGGATTGGTTTTGAATAATGGAGCATTTGCATTTTAGAAGCTTTGCTGAGATTTGCAAGTGAGCTTGTTGGTCCTGTGCATCTGATGTATTCATCAGTTTGATGTAAGTTTCATATGCAGTTGGTAGATTAAAATTTAGTATAGAATTTAGTTTGAATTGATAACTGATAGAATAGTTTAGTCATTAAGATTCTAGTGTAGTTTGCAATTGTAAGTTCTCACAAGCTTTTAGTGATTCCATTCTGTTTTTTTTTATTTGAGATCCATATCAGTACATTAGGTGTTAGTCCTGTGAAATTTTCAGTATCTGTTTACGTTTATCACTTGTAGACAAGCTGATTTGAGGTTTATCTTTTCAATATTATTGCTGAACTTTAGCCTCATTAGGTAGCTTAGGGCCTTGATTTCACTCATTTTCATTTAGATAGATCCCAATAGCTTTTTGGTTTGACTTATCTTGGCACTAAACGCTCTTCTCTGTCATTTTCTGCATCGTTAGTATATGTCCTAGCCGCTTTTTGTTTGACCTTTAACTTCCTCAATATAAGTCCATATTAGCTGAAACTTTGGATAAATGATCTCTGGTTGGTTGGCTTGAGAACCATACTTTTTGTTTTCACTCTAGCTTATTGGATAAGCAGTTGCAAGTGCTAGAAAGTAGGGTCCAAAATCTGTTTTTGCTTATAGTGTCAGTTAGTCCAAATCATTGGTTAAATGCTCTTTAGGTGTTAGGAGTAGCTGCAGTAAGATGCCTTAGAGTAGTTTTAGCATACTTTAGCTTATGTTTTCAGTTGGCTCACTTTAGTGCTTATTTGCTTAATTTCATTTGCTTATTTCCATATCTAATACAATGCAGCTTCTATATCTTACACATAGGCCCTTGTTTTTATATTTTTATTAGCTTCATAATAATATTTTAGAATTTCCTGCATTTTCACAATTTTAGACACTGTTCACTATTTTTCTTTATTAAATTCAGTTTTTAATCATTTTTAATTACCTTTAATTGCAATTAATTGAGAAAAAGTTCCAAAAAATAATTTTTCAATTTTAATAGTTTAAGATAAATATAAAAAGCATAAAAAATATTTTTCCTTATTTTTCTCCTTTTATTTGGTATTTTTAACAATTTAAATTAGATTAAAATAGTATTAAATTCATAGAAAATAGGAAAATAATCAGAAAATTACAAAAATAGTTTTGAAAAGTCTCTTATGATATTTTAGATTTTTGGAAAGTAATTCCATATTTTTCCCTCTCTCTTTCATAATTTTTAGATAATTAGTTTTATTTTTAAAGTTAATAATTAGTTTTTAATTTAAATAAAATCAAGAAAATTCCTAAAAAAATAGTTTTAATTCATAATTAGTTTTCTAATATCATTTTTAGCATAAAAGTAATTTTAGGTTATTTTTAGGAGTTAGAATAGTCGTACTTGCTTTTTATTCGCGTTTCGTTTAAATTCCGTTTTTGCGTTTTAGTGTAGAATTGCGTAGTTTGCCATAATTCTTAGGTTTTCCCGTAGATTATATGTTCCATTTGCTTTCCTTATCCCATAGTTTAGATAATATCTTTTTATCCCCTTCTCTTATTCAAATCCCGATAATCGAGACGTGAGTTGGAAATTCCATTCAACCCTCGTTCGGAACGATCTCGGTGCTCAAACCTAACACGTTTGAGTTACCCACATACTACACACTTCTTATTATTGGTCAGTGTCCGAGCCGTTTTAAGTTTCTTACGGTTAGTCATTCACAAGTGGCTAGCTTGTGTGAGTAAGCTTGACGTTTCGACTGCAAATCAATTTTTGGCGCCGCTGCCGGGGATTGTTTTGGACACTGAATCAATTTTTGGCGCTGCTGCCGGGGAGGGCTTGTAGCGAGTTTTCGTATTCCGTCTTGAATCGTGTGCATTTGGAGATCCTTCCTCGTGAAGTTATCGTTGATATTTATACATATCCCTTTTATAAAAACCCAAAAAGATTTTCCTTTTCAAGATTTGTTTTAAAAACCCAAAAATATTCTTCTTGTATCCTCTTAACCCGATAATTCTTTTCTTTTACCCTCTATATGTTTAATTCTGACGGAGACGATTTCTTTGAAAGTCGTGTTTTTCTGAACAACGTTGAGAAATTTGCACCTTGTCAAAATTTTGAAACATAATCTTGATGAACCCTCGATTCCTACTCCTCTCCGGTGAGGAGATGGAACATGTTCTCGAGCCCGAGGTGACTCTGTTCAAGAACCCGAGCCTATCACGGAAATGGCTAACTCTTATCGAATAATTCTTGATTTATCAGCTCGTGTGTATATGGTGCAGCGGACCCGAATATGGTGGGAATTGTCTCGCTTGTAGCAATGGAAAATCAGGAACCGAGTTTCACCATAATCTCGACTATGAGCCAACCAATTTTCCTAACCAACCTTTGTACCATGAGCCAGATTCATACTCTTGTGAGTATTGTGGTGGTCCTCACCAAGGTTTTCAATGTCAAGTTCAATTTAACAACTCAACCTTTGGTTATGAACCTTACCCGTATTCGTCACAACAATCATATTGTTGTGAGTATTGTGGAGGTCCGCACTTTAATTCCGATTGTCAAATGCATAACCCGCTTGTTTACGAGCAAGTTCCTTGTGATAATTATGACTATTCTTATGACCCACCTCCACAATACCAAGAGATTCAACCACAATACCCGCAAATTCCTCAAGATAGTTTCCAAAGATGTATTAATACACTCGAAGAATTTATGGATCCTCATCAGAAAACGTATGGTGAATTACTTGCCGAAGATCGAGCATCTCGCAACGAAAGATCTATGTTAGAATAACTCGAAGAAGAAAAACGAAGCTCAGTTGAAAAGTGTCTTGAAGAAATACGAATTGAGGAGCAAGCACTTGCAAGACGTGCCCGATGGCTCGCGACTTGCATTGACGATGATGATGAGGATTCCATCCAAATGAAAGAATACTATGCAAGTTTGTCGGATGAATCCCTCCGTTTGGAGCCTTTCATTTCCGACCCTTCCCCTTCACTCACACCAGTTGAGAGAAGTGACGTTCTTTTGGAAGAGGTCGATGATTCTATTTCTTCAAACATTATTGATCCCGTTGACTCTCTCATAATGGGGGACGAGCCTCTTAGCACTATTCCGGAAACGGAATCGTCTTGTGTTGAGATCCTTATCCCAATCCCAATTGAGTCCGGGGTTGTTGATATTTGTGATGAGCTTTCTCTTGATATTTCAAATGATCATGTTGAGATGTTCTCCGATTCCTATGATGATTCTTATGGAGACATCGATTTTGTCGACGATTTACCTTCTGAGCCCGAGCCAGAAGAAGAAGAGATTGAGCCCGATGATATTGAGATCGAGGATCCAGCATTACGTGAAACATTGTCGAGAGTTTATCTTCTCATTTCCAAAATTGAAGCCCTTAACAATAATTCAAGTTCGCATCCTATCTCCGTTAAAGATAGTGATTTCTCTCCCGAGCTTGAGACTTTCCGATTTGATGAAGAGATTAGTGGCAATCCCACTATTGATGATGTTTATCCTCCTATTCTTGAGCGATTCTATTTTGATGTTGATATGAGCAAAGTTTTGAACGAGATTTCCGATACTCCGACAAATGACCCGATCATTGAGGAAGCCGACTCATTTCTTGCTCTTAATGACTTGATACCACCGGGTATTGAGGATGTTGTTATGAATGATCCCGAAGGGGATATGATGTTTCTTGATGGACTTCTTGACTCTCCTTCTTCTGATGAGTCCACCATCACTTATCCCGTTAAGCCGACATGTGAAGACAAAATCTTTAAACCCGGGATATTCGACATAGATGAGCTTTATGCTAAAACTGTCATTCTAGTTAAGGATCCTCACTTGGATGCCTTCATTGTTAAGCTTTTACCTCCCTACCATGAGCTCCCCTCTTTCTTGGAGTTTTCTCATTGTGATCCGTCATTCTTTCGTCCACCTGCAAAACCGCCGGATGATGGATCATTCTTTCATGATATACCATTTGTGCTTGAGCCCGACACTTTCTTCACCACCCAACCCACCCAGTCTCATTCCTTCGGGAATGAAGACACCGTTTTTGACCCTGGTATCTCTACCACTTTAAACATTGAGGACAATGTTTCGTTCTAGTCTGGGGTAGGGTAATCTTCGATTTGATTTGACCGCACTTGCTTATTTCTGTTGTGTTTCTCTCGTAACCCCGTTTTTCCTTAGAAAATGAAAAATTGTGCAAAAATGAGAAAAATTTAAAAATTTTTGTAAGCTTTTGTTAAGTCTTTTTGATTGAAAAGTTTTGCTAGTCTCTTAAATAAGAAGCTATAAAATGTGAATTCTAGCTCACAAGGCCAAGAATTTGCAAGTTTCCCTGAGTGACTTTAAATATGCATAACTTTATTTCATTAGACGAAGCATTTGCTAAGTTAATATATGTTTTGACACCTTGATTGACTTTCCACTGGTGAGAGTAGGAATAGAATTCTGACTTGACCGGCGTGTTGAGCCCTAGCTTGTTCCCTTAACCATAGATAATCTAAAAATTATCGGCTAAGCATCTTCGGATCTCATTATTTGGGATTTTAAATTTGCAGAGATCGAGAAATGATAGAGTTACTTATGAGTTTAGATGCTAAGCGTGGAGTAGTTGGTTCTCTTTAGAGCCCATCGAAGGTACTTATGGCTTTTTGTTCCCACAAAATTGTTTCACCCCATATCTGTCTAATAATAATTAGAGATGTCGAGTTTTTGGCGATAGTTAGTTCTTTATCTTCTTAAAAGAATCTTTGTTTTAAAAATTGGGTACACATCAAGGATCCATAATAAATAAATGAGTAATAAGTGATATGTGAAATGTAATAAGTAAAGTTATGAGCTGCGGTGTCGAGATCGGACCCTTGGATCTTTAGCCAGGATTGAGTGAGGTCTTAGCCTAGCCAGCCGGGATCCTCATTTCATGAAGCCTATAGTCTTGGAATTACCCCGTGAAGCTCTGTGGTTCATAGCTCATACACGTAAAAGTCTAAGTGAATGAAAATGAATGTTGAAAAAAAAAAAAAAAATGTTGAAAAATGAAAATGAAAAGTCAAAAGTTAGTGAATAAAAATTCCTTGATGTGGACCTCATTTTTACGACAATGGTTCTTGAGGGAAGGCGGATAACTAATTATCGACTTAGCTTTGTATCTTTATCGGAATAAAAGTTATCGAAACGAGAATTTGAAGAAATTCATTTCGCACAAAAATAAAAAAATCTAGAGGAAATAGGAAAATGGGAACGAAAGGTAAGTACACAAGTAACTTCCATGGGTAGTGTTAGCATCTAGAATCATATTTAACAATGAGTTCGGTTTTACGCTTAGTTTGGGACTTGTGAAAAATCAGGGACGATGTATTCTATCCGTATGGTCACTTCACGCTGTGTTGTGTTTTCTACTCTGTGATCCTAACGTGTCGTTTGAAAAATGTTGGAGTTATTGATCGACATGAAAGTTCAACAAACCGTCATTCATAACCGGAATATGCTTAATCGTAATATCTATATGTGAATTAAAAGGTAAACGGGGCATTTTTAGAATTAAGGCTTTCTTAATCTCTTTTGAGGAATCTTTGCTACTTCTTCATAGGTTTAGTAGAAAGAGATTGAAATCCTTGGTTTTAAACAGTTGATTGCATTGCGTGAGGACACGGCAATAGTCTCGTCTGGGGTATTTTGGTATGTGCTAAAACACATACCTTTTTGTTATCAAAATAGACCCAAAATAACCAAGAAAGAGCCGTTTATTGCTAATATTTGTGGTTTTCTTGAGTTTGTGCTTGTGCAGGTACGGATATGTAAAATCACGCAAAAAGGAACCAAATCGGGACGTAAATCCGAGCACGAGAGATTAAAGAGAGCTTAAGCCGGAAGGTCAGAATTATGCATTTATGAAGATTTCTAATCTCTGAGGTTGATTTGTGAAGATTTGATCAAAGTTTGAAGAAATGTCAGAAATAGTCCCCGAACTTTCAAAGACGAGAAAACACCCTTGAAGATTCAGAAATTTGCAAATTAGCCCTTGGTTTATTTGAAGATTGACAAAATGGTCCTTGAAGATACTTTCAGAAGTTGCATGTTTGGCCCTTGGAAATTCAGATTTGACAACATTGGTCCCTTTGGTTACTAATGGATCAAAAGTTAATCCAATACCAATCCATGATCCAATCCTTAATACCCTTTGGCCCAAATTCACCCTATCCTAGCCCAAACAACACAACCCGGCTAAACCCTTGACCCATTATCTCCACCCGAATACACCCAATACCCGGCTATCCCCAACCCGAATATCTATTTTACCCGATCTCAAACCCACCCAAAATCAAAATACAATAAACAAACCACCCAAGTACCCAAACGCCCAAAACCTCCATTGTTACTGTTTAACCCTTCTTCCCCATTTACCCACACATCCCAACTATTTACCTCACTTAAGTGACCTTCCAGAAGGTCCTGACACACGTGTCAGAGGGTGTGTACCTTTGGATTTCCAAGCTGGACAAATGAAGCAATCTTATTGGTCTAAACACCTCACAAGAATGATCCAAGGGCTGCAAATGAATGGGAGGACAAGAGGAATGATCTATGGTTGATATTTGAGCATCTAGGACCTTCTGAATGGGATCCCAAGTCGTCCCTCATTTCAGCTATTTATACCCCATTCATGTCACAAGAGGATTTGTCCATTTTTCATGCTTTAGAAGAATGTTACCATTTTAATTTCTATTATGTTAAATTGTTTTTAATCTCAGTTGTAACCTGTATTTTCATTTTATTAATGCAAGCTCTATTTCCAATTTCCATTTCTTGTCCCATTTTCATTGTTAGCTTAAACAGTTGTTAATCACTATTTCATTGGTTTTGGTCCTGATGCATTGAGTTCACATAAGCTTTTCATAGCTTATGAGAGCTGGATGTTATTTCTCTCAAGTCTAATTGCAAGTGTTTGAAGATAGTCAAACGGGTCAACAAAAGTCAAATTTCCTAGTCAACTCAGTTTCAGTTTCAAATCTGTTTTTAAATTGTTATTTGAGTAAGTTTAATGTTTGTTTAGCCATTCCAAATAAGTTTTAGACATATCTCATCAGTTTTTAGCAGTCTTAATGCATTTTGGAATTTTAAAGGGGTGTTTGGATTTAAAAAGTATAGGTAATTTGAATGTTATTTATACATGGATTGGTTTTGAATAATGGAGCATTTGCATTTTAGAAGCTTTGCTGAGATTTGCAAGTGAGCTTGTTGGTCCTGTGCATCGATGTATTCATCGGTTTGATGTAAGTTTCATATGCAGTTGGTAGATTAAAATTTAGTATAGAATTTAGTTTGAATTGATAACTGATAGAATAGTTTAGTCATTAAGATTCTAGTGTAGTTTGCAATTGTAAGTTCTCACAAGCTTTTAGTGATTCCATTCTGTTTTTTTTTATTTGAGATCCATATCAGTACATTAGGTGTTAGTCGCTTCTGTGAGAAATTTTAGTATCTGTTTCTGTCTTATCAGCTTGTAGACAAGCTGATTTGAGGTTTATCTTTTCAATATTATTGCTGAACTTTAGCCTCATTAGGTAGCTTAGGGCCTTGATTTCACTCATTTTCATTTAGATAGATCCCAATAGCTTTTTGGTTTGACTTATCTTGGCCTGCAAACAGCTCTTCTCTGTCCACTGTCCTGCATCAGTTAGTATATGTCCTAGCCAGTTTTTGTTTGACCTTTAACTTCCTCAATATAAGTCCATATTAGCTGAAACTTTGGATAAATGATCTCTGGTTGGTTGGCTTGAGAACCATACTTTTTGTTTTCACTCTAGCTTATTGGATAAGCAGTTGCAAGTGCTAGAAAGTAGGGTCCAAAATCTGTTTTTGCTTATAGTGTCAGTTAGTCCAAATCATTGGTTAAATGCTCTTTAGGTGTAAGGAGTAGCTGCAGTAAGATGCCTTAGAGTAGTTTTAGCATACTTTAGCTTATGTTTTCAGTTGGCTCACTTTAGTGCTTATTTGCTTAATTTCATTTGCTTATTTCCATATCTAATACACTGCAGCTTCTATATCTTACACATAGGCCCTTGTTTTTGTATTTTTATTAGCTTCATAATAATATTTTAGAATTTCCCTGCATTTTTCATAATTTTTAGACACTGTTCACTATTTTTCTTTATTAAATTCAGTTTTTAATCATTTTTAATTACCTTTAATTGCAATTAATTGAGAAAAAGTTCCAAAAAATAATTTTTCAATTTTAATAGTTTAAGATAAATATAAAAAGCATAAAAAATATTTTTCCTTATTTTTCTCCTTTTATTTGGTATTTTTAACAATTTAAATTAGATTAAAATAGTATTAAATTCATAGAAAATAGGAAAATAATCAGAAAATTACAAAAATAGTTTTGAAAAGTCTCTTATGATATTTTAGATTTTTGGAAAGTAATTCCATATTTTTCCCTCTCTCTTTCATAATTTTTAGATAATTAGTTTTATTTTTAAAGTTAATAATTAGTTTTTAATTTAAATAAAATCAAGAAAATTCCTAAAAAATAGTTTTAATTCATAATTAGTTTTCTAATATCATTTTTAGCATAAAAGTAATTTTAGGTTATTTTTAGGAGTTAGAATAGTCGTACTTGCTTTTTATTCGCGTTTCGTTTAAATTCCGTTTTTGCGTTTTAGTGTAGAATTGCGTAGTTTGCCATAATTCTTAGGTTTTCCCGTAGATTATATGTTCCATTTTCTTTCCTTATCCCATAGTTTAGATAATATCTTTTTATCCCCTTCTCTTATTCAAATCCCGATAATCGAGACGTGAGTTGGAAATTCCATTCAACCCTCGTTCGGAACGATCTCGGTGCTCAAACCTAACACGTTTGAGTTACCCACATACTACACACTTCTTATTATTGGTCAGTGTCCGAGCCGTTTTAAGTTTCTTACGGTTAGTCATTCACAAGTGGCTAGCTTGTGTGAGTAAGCTTGACGTTTCGACTGCAAATCAATTTTTGGCGCCGCTGCCGGGGATTGTTTTGGACACTGAATCAGCGGCCATATGCAAACACCGGGGGACCAAAGTCAAACTTTTTGTAAACTTTCCTGAACTACTACTCTCGGGCTCGTATATTTTATAACTAGTGACCGGTTATTTTTATTTATAGCGCCATTGTTTTTAATTATATTTTTCCACAAGTTTGGATTATTAACACATCTTATTCCCACGTAACGAGTTAAATGTTACATTTACCCAAAACCAAGTTTTGTTCCAAAATAAAAAACCCTAAAAGCTCTCTCATAGGGGCGATTTCATGCAGCCTTTGCCGCCACATCTTCTTCCTCTTTTCCGGCCAAATCATCCTATTGAATCGCCTCTCTACCTTACGGTATGCAATTGATTTAGTAGGCCGTGCATTTTAAGAAGTGGCATGCTGTCTTTATATCATAATATCTTTAATTTGTCCCTACTTTTTGAAACCCTAAAGGATTTATCTGTCTATCGGTTATATCTTTTTGGTTAATCGCTATTTTTTAGGGTTTTCTCTATACGCATTTTAAAGTAAACCCTTTTAGGGTTTTCGGATTCTGGTGAGTGTGTGATCGATCCACCCTGTTTGTGGGTGTTGAGAGAGACGTCTTTTGTTGTTCATAGACCTGTATCCACTGCTGACATTCTTATCAACAGGTCTTTATGTCTATGATCTTTGACGTTAGGGTTTTGTTCCCCTATTTTTGTTTGTTTCGGATCTGTTACGCTGTATTAAATGTTTATCTTGGTTATTATTGACTGGTTCATCCATACTAATAATAGCAATTAGCGTGGATCTGATTTGCTGGGTGGTTATGTGCTATTGGAAGTCGACAAGCCCTAGGTTATGGTTATGTGTTGTTGTGGTTTTGTAATCATGGTCCGTGGGTTTTGAGAGTTGGACTTCAAGTTGTTAGGGTACTTGTTCAAAACCCTAGTTGTATCTTTCTCAGATCTGTTCTTACGGGCAATTTTCTGATTGGTGGTCTTGAGAATTGTTTTTGTTGGGACATTAGGGTTCTTATGGTGAACCCTAGTATCTTCTTATGAGTGACCCGATCTGTTGTTCTACATTCTTACTATGCATATTGTCGCTATGATTGTTGGGTCCTGTACGCTAATGATCTTCACTGAGATACCATGGTGATTTGGGTCATATGATGTTTGGTACACATTGTACTAATGGGGCTGTTATACTGCTACATTTTTGTAACAATTATGCTGGTCGTTTAATGTGGTAGCTTGAACACGAGTGGAAGTTGTATATCAGTTTTTGGCTTAATGTTGAGTATTCGAGATTTGTTGGTTTCGGATTAGGTTATTATTCGTATACATTGGTGCTAACCAGGTCGATTTGATTGCTGGTCATTCAAACATCTTTACTCGAGTGAGCGTGTTGGTGATCTTGATGCATATATTTTTATGCATACGGTGATCTTTATGCTCGTGTGCGTGTGTATTGGTACACATAGGTATACAATTCTCCTAATTGATCAAGAATATGTTTGTGGATATTTTTCCATTGGTTCAGGTATAAACATATTGCGTTTGGATGTTTTGCTTGGTGGCAATGTTGATTAGTGTTGGTATGAGTCTTTGTATATACAAGCTTGAAGGCTGGATACTTAGACTTGTGGTAAGTCGTTCGATTCATATGATATGGGTGCTCATTCATGCCATATTATACATGAATTCTTCGTGGAAGTAAATGTGGACCGCCATAATGATTTAGAAGGCTAGTATTGTAATGTATTATGTACTTATGTCATTATAGGTAGTTTCATTTTGTTAAGTTATAGGAATGATTTGTCATTCTTATATGAGAGTCTGTAAGTGTCCTAAAGGACTGAGATGAGGGAAATCACCCTCATTCTTTGTACTTCAATGTTTTTTGGTGTAATAAATTTTACCGGGGTAAATTAACCCTTTTACACATTGCCATCAGATTTCTTCACTTTGGATGCACTATTATTAATTAAAAACCCTTTTTCCATCTATCTAAACCCACAAACAAATTCGTAAACCACCAAAAAGAAAGTGACCAACATGCAACAATAAAACAAGTTGCTAATGAACAGTAATGAAGAAAAAAACCCTAACAAAAGTGTTAGGGTTTTAAAATACGTGTAAGTTGATCCGTCACATAATATACCAAGAGACAAAATTCACCAATGATTGAAGTGATAATAATACCAAGAAGTAAAATACTATATGCGATCAACTATTATAAATCAAATAAGGTCGGTGGACATGCAAACGTAATCACTAAACAAATAATAATAATCAATGAACCACCAACGAATGCCAAGGCCAGTAACGAATCTTAGTCACAACTTTCTTAGGGCAACTATTAACAGAATGGTCAAAAATCAAACAAACATCCAACCTCGGTGGCTTAGAATTAAAAACCTATAATTGGATATTATTACTTACGAGGATGATTAGTTTACATGGATAGATGATGATCTGGCTCCAAGAAGAGTAGGAGTGAATTTTAGGTCGAGCTGGGAAGAGTAGAGTAAAGTATGAAGTGCACAGTGATCACCAAACAGATAAACTGTTTGTTGATATGCCGGATCCACCGAATCGTTTGAAAAATGGATCCGGCACCTTATAGCTGAGGGATCCGGCTAAACTGTGATTGCAGAAAGTTATTTTGTTTAGTTTTGACGTATAGTTTTATTCTAATTGTTAATATTTATTAGTATGTAAATTTTGCTAATATAATTATTGGTCCTAAGTCTATGGTGTGGTTTCAGAGAAGCGAGGATTCACATATATGAAATTTCTAGCGTCGCGAAAAAGAGAAAGATGAATTCGAGATGAAGCAAACGAAACAAAAATCATATTCCACTCATTTCAATGCATAATGCAATACAAAGGATTGGATAAATGATAAAAACGTAAATACCTAGAACAAAATACAATGCTCCATGCATGAGCTTGATCATTGGGTAGATGAGTGTGATAAGAGAAATAACGATGATCACAAGGACGACGCTATACATATTTTCTGAGGTTATCTTCTTGTTTTGAGAGTTGAATGTTAATTTTGTTTTTTTAATTGTAAATTGGGAGGTATTAGATTAAATAAGATTTTAAAAAGATGGATTACTGTAGCTAGACGTTCGAGTGGTGTGAGAAATTGTGATGAGAGATTTTTGAATGTTGTGGTTTGGTACTTACAAATATTTTACATTGAGTTTAGATAACAGAGTTTTAGAAGCAATGTATCATTTGAAAGCACAAACAATCTAAAGAAATATGTATACTGAATAAAACATGTAAAACATAGTGAAGCTACTTATAACTAGAAGATAGAATCTCTCTCTGGGTGGTAACAAAAAGTGAGAGTCGTTGTCCTAAATGCTTGCAAACTTGATACGAGCAATTATCCCTTACATTATGAGAGCCGTTTTCCCTAAAGGCTCACTTGATGAGAGCCGTTGTCCGTTACTTGATGTGATCCGTTGTTCCTAAATTCTTGCACACTTATTGATAGCAATTGTCGTTTACATGATGCGAGTCATTGTCCATTAATGCTTGCACACCTGATAAGAGCAATTGTCAGTTACATGATGAGAGTCTTTGTCCCAAAAGGCTCACTTGATGAGTGCAATTGTCCGTTACATGATGAGAGCTGTTGTCCTTAAAAACTTGTTCTCTTAATGAGAGCAATTTTTGTTTACATGAGGATAACTGTTGTCCTTGATTGCTTGCACACTTGAGAAGAACAATTTTCTTTTTTGGGTAAAAGGGTTAATTTACCCCGGTAAAATTCATTACTCCAAAAAACGTTGAGGTACAAAGGATGAGGGTGATTTCCCTCATCTCAGTCCCTTAGGACACTTACAGTCTTTAAATAAGAATGACACACCATTCTTATAACTTACAAAAATGAACCTACCAATAATGACAAAAGAAAATAAAACATTACAAAACTACTCAAGGAATATACTTGAGCCTTCTAAATGAGAAGAGCAATTTTCCCTTACATGATGAGAGTCGTTGCCCCATAAGGCTCACTTGATGAGAGCAATTGTCTGTTACTTGATGAGAGTCGTTGCGCCTAAACACTTGCTCACGTGATGAGAGCAATTGCCGTTTACATGATGAGAGCCATTGTTAATAAATGCTTGCACACCTATTAAGAGCAATTATCCCATACATGATGAGAGCCTTTGTCCCTGAAGCCTCATTTGATGAGTGCAATTTTCCATTACTTGATGAGATCCGTTGTCCCTAAAGGCTAATTTTATGAGGGAAATTGCCCCTTACATGATGAGAGGCATTTTCGCTAAAAGCTTACTTGATGAGAGCAATGTTCGTTAATTGAAGAGAACTATTGCCCCTATACGCTTCCTCACTTGAAAAGAGCAATTTCCCTTTACATGATGAGAGTTATTGACCCTGAATGATTGCACACTTGATATGACCAATTTTCTCATACATGGTGAGAGTCGTTATCCCTAAAGGCTCACTTTTTGAGAGCAATTTTCCATTACTTGATGAGAGCCATTATCGCAAAACATTTGCTCACTTGGTGAGGGCAATTGTCCTTTACATGATGAGAGTCGTTTTCCTAAATACTTGCACACTTGATATAAGCAATTATCCCTTACATGATGAGAGCCGTTGTCCCTAAAGACTCATTTGATAAGAGCAGTTGTCCGTTACTTGATGAGACCCGTTGTCCCTAAACTCTTGCACACCTGATGAGAGTAATTTCCATTTGCATGATGTGAGTCGTCGTTCATTAATGCTTGCACACTTGATAAGAGCAATTATCCATTACATGATGAGAGTCTTTGTCCTTAATGGATCACTTGATGAGTGTAATTATCTATTACATGATTCGAGTCATTGTATCTTAGCACTTGCTCTCTTGATTAGAGCAATTTCCCTTTACATAAGGATAGTCGTTGTCCTTGATTGCTTGCACACTTGATAAGAGCAATTGTCCCTTACATGATGAGGGTCGTTGCCCTATAAGGCTCACTTGATGAGAGCAATTGTCCGTTACTTGATGAGAGTCGTTGTCCCTAAACACTTGCTCACATGATGAAAGAAATTTCCCTTTACATGATGAGAGCCGTTATCCATAAACGCTTGCACACATGGTAAGAGCAATTATCCCTTGCATGATAAGATCCGTTGTCCCTAAAGGCTTACTTGATGAGAGCAATTGTCCATTACTTGAAAGAGTCATTGTCCCTGAAGGCTTACTTTATGAGGGAAATTGTCCTTTACAAGATGAGAGCGATTTTAAAAAAAGGCTCAGTTGATGAGAGTAGTTTTCCGTTAATTGTTGAGAACCGTTGCCCATAAATACTTGCTCACTTGAATACAGTAGTTTCCCTTTACATGAAGAGACTCGTTGTCCCTGAATGCTTGCGCACTTGATATAGTAATTATCCCTTACATAATGAGAGTCTTTGTCCTAAAGGCCCACTTGATGAAAGCAATTGTTCATTAATTGATGAGAGTCATTCACCCTTAATAACTGCACACTTGATATGATCAATTTTCCCATACATGATGAGAGTCATTGTCCCTAAAGGCTCACTTGATGAGAGAAAATTTCCATTACTTGATGAGAGCCATTATCCCAAAACATTTGCTCACTTGATGAGAGCAATTTCCCTATACATGATGAGATTCGTTGTCCTGAATGCTTGCACACTTGATATTAGAATTTTAACTTTACATGATGAGAGCCATTATCTTTTTGGGTAAAAGGGTTAATTCACCCCGATAAAATTCATTACGCAAAAAACAATTAAATACAATTGGCATGGGTGACTCCCATGCCCTCAGCCCGTTACATGGGCAACAAATGGTGTAAAAAAGCAGAAAAAACATAGCTAAAGGTTGAAGTAAATAATTACATTTAGAAAACAAACTATATGTAATAAACCAAGGTTCGAAGAACCACTTCCATAGTGAGCAACTCTATCTTCAATAATCATCCATACATATCCCGCGAGTGCAACACCAACAACCACTTCCAAAAGTACCAACTATTTATGCGGATAATATATTGATCACAAAGCCAACCAAAACTTTGCTCCAGTAAACAAGAAATGTGACCCTTATATCCGACATAAAACTTCCAAACAGTCTTCATGCAACCACATAAGACGAAACACAGTAAGCTTCGAATAGCTTCACCGCTAACTTCTAAATGGTCATCACATCATAACAAATAATATGAGTCGAATCCAATCAGACCATCAATGAAATACCTTAAGGCTAATGAGCATTGTATGTAGCCCTACAATAGGCTTGGTGTAGCATTCTGCACGGGTAATCAAAAATGACCACCACATCATCATCGTTATACCTCGTAACTTCCAAGACAAATTAGGGTTACGACTTATTACCCCCTTCTAGGATTGAACAAGATAACAAAAACATTAACAATGAAACCCTAATATTAGGATTAATCTTTGACATTGAAATGAAGGAGCTGCCAACGTTATCATGTAGAGAAAATTAGGGTTACGACTTACGACCCCCTTCCATCTATAAAAGAACGGTTACATAATGATATAAACCAATAACAGCAGCCGCCACATCAAAAGAAAACAATCAGATCCTTAACAAAATGTTTAACCAACAATCTTAAAAAGATTATAAGAAAAACAAATGTACAAGACCAGGTCAGATCTTGTTATGGTGATGGCCTGATCACGCCCTTTTAGGGTTTCTTCCAAAAGGCTTTATTCAAAACCCACCCATATAAACCCTAACCAAATCATAACCATGATCGAATAATCAATAAGGAACAGGTAGGGAAGGATTAAACGACCAAAAAAAGATAAGAATGGCTGACGAAAAGCCTTTTTTGAGTTGGCGGTTGGTTAGGGTTTTCTCTCCCCCATAGGGAGAGAAAACAACTATGCAAAACAGGCTTGCACACATGGTAAGAGCTATTATCCCTTACTTGATGAGAGCCGTTATCCCTAAAGGATCAATGATGAGAGAAATTGTCCGTTACTTGATGAGAGCCATTGTCGCTAAAGGCTCACTTTATGAGGGCAATAACCCCTTACATGATGAGAGGCATTTTTGCCAAAATCTCACTTGATGGGAGCAATGTCCATTAATTGATGAGAGCCATTGCCCCTATACGCTTGCTCACTTGAAGAGAGCAATTGACCTTTACATGATGAGAGTCATTAACCCTGAATTATTACAATCGCCTCTCTCTCTAGAGAAATCCGGCCGCCAGCCGCTTCTAATCCTTTGCTTTTCCGGTCACAATCCATTACATAATCGCCTCTCTACCTCTAATTGTCTTTAATACGTTATTTGGTATGCAATCGATTATGTATGGATCTGTTTTCATTGATTAAGTGGTGTGCTAGGGTTTCACGTTTGGCGATCCTAATCCTAACCTCTCTTTATCGGTGCTCATCAGAATTATTTTCTGTTGATTCGTATTAGTTAGGGTTATAACCGCCATTAGGGTTTCTGAGTCGATCTATTATCCTGTGAGTTTATTTAAGTCGTTCTTGGCTTATTTTATTTATAGATCGATCTCCCACCATCTAAACGCATTGTTTAATCAAGTTTTTGGTTAATGGGTTCGAAGCTATACGTTATCCATCTAGGGTTTCGTATTTAGTGCGTTTTTAATTTTTGTATTTTGGTGCTTATTGATGAATCTAAACTGGATTTGGGTTTGGTATATTCTGATTGAATCTAACCAGTTTTAGGGTTAGTAATAATTCAAGTGCGCTTGGTTTGATGCTGTAAGTAGTTTGTACGTGGGTTGAGAGAGGGTGGGAGAGTGTTTATTGCTGCTGGAAGTTAGGATTTATTCCTATGTTACGTTGCTATTGATCATTATATTTGGAAGTCAAGTTAGGGTTCTTGTTCAAAAACCCATGTCATCTTTCAAAGACATGTTTCTGATTGTTACTTTTTTAGGTCTTGTGATTGATGTTGCTGGTCGCTATGGTAGTTAAGGTTATTTTCAACCTTAGTTGTCATGTTTTGGTTCGTATTTGTTTATGACCTGGTGGTGTGTGGTACTATTCGTCATGATGTGGTCTACAAAACGATAGTTGGATGTTTGGGTGTGACACCGACCTATGTTTGGACATAATTTGGAGTTCCTCTTGGGTTGGTTATTGGAAGTTAGGGTTTATTTAAACTCTAATAATTTGTCTATGATTGATCTTCTTACATCGTGTTACATTCTTAGCTAAAGTTTCACCCTTTAGAACCTTTAGCAGATAAGGTATTGGATCTAGTCATAGTTGAGGTGATTGGTATGGTAGATTAGGCTACCTTTGGTTTTCATTCTGATTTTGGTTGCATTGGGCAGCGTATTGGTAATCTTAATCTTGGCATAGTGTTTGATATGGTAGTTGTGATCATATTGGCTCAAGCTGCTTCTTGTCACTTGTGATGCTGGATATTATGATGGGCTGAGCTTTTTGTTAATTGCATGTGGTTGGTGCATGGTTTCTTTTCCTACTCTTTGTGACCTGAATTCACATATGACGATCCATGAGTGAGGAAAGTACTATGTTTGATTGGTACCTTTTGAGCCCTTGTATCCGGTCAGCATTCTTATTTAATGGGTTGATTGGTACTCTATGTGGTAGTTAAGTTTGAAGGATCTTGTTCAAAGCCCTTTGTATCATCTCATTATATGTTGAAGATCGCTTGGATGTTTATTCATGGATTCTTCATGGAAGTTAAGGTGGACCGCCAAAGTGATTTAGAAGGCTCAAGTTTTTGCTTGTGTAGTATTGTCATGTTATATGTACTTGTGTCATTATTGGTAGGTTCATTTTATTGTGAGTTATAGGAATGATGTGTCATTCTTATATTCGAGTCTGTAAGTGTCCTAAGGGACTGAGGTGAGGGATATCACCCTCATCTTATGTACTTCAACGTTTTTGGTGTAATGAATTTTACCGGGGTGAATTAACCCTTTTACCCAAAAAACCCTGAATTATCACACACTTGATATGATCAATTTTCCCATACATGATGAGAGTTGTTGTCCCTAAAGGCTCACTTGATGCGAGAAATTATCCGTTTCTTGATGAGGACCATTATCCAAAACATTTGCTCACTTGAAGAGAGCAATTGACCTTTACATGATTAGAGTCATTTTCCAGAATGCTTGCACAGTTGATATGAGCAATTATCCCTTACATGATGAGATCCGTTGTCCCTAAAGGCTCATTTGATGAGAGCAGTGTTCCGTTACTTGATGAGAGTCGTTGTCCCTAAACTCTTGCATACTTGATGAGAGTAATTGCCATTTACATGGCGAATCGTTGTCCATTAATGCTTGAACACTTGTTAAGAGCAACTGTCCATTACATGATGGGAGTCTTTTGTAACACCCCCAAAATTTGGTTTAGCGATAGCATACATGTCATGGGTGCTACTAAATTGGTAATCACAACAAACAGATATAGAGACGGATTTTCAAATCCGTTTTAAAAATTTTACATTACCAAAATTCAAATTGTTTAGATTTCCGTCAGCCGCCACCTCTATTTTCCGGCCATTATATCACTACAATTCGTCCTCTCCACCTGTTCTTGGGTATGCAATACGAGTTCGTATGCGGTATTACTTTTAAGGGTGGCGGCTTTTTATTTTACTTGTAAATCTTTTGGAATTCTTCTTTGTTCTGATCATCGAATCCCTAATTATCTTAAGGGTTCGACTGATCTGATCTTGTTAAGATCGTATTTAGTACAAATTCATGTTATTAACTCGATTTATTATACCTGGTACGATCGGTTTGTTTTGGTTTGGTTGGATACACTTCATGCCTAACGAAACCCTAACTTTTTAGGGTTTTGTTTCCTTTTCGCCTTATTAGTAAACCTGATTTGGTTTTTTAGTTTTGGTAGTCTGTTGGTTGGTGCTTGTACGTGGGTTAGGAGAGAGTGATGGTATGTACGATTTGGATATCATTTTTTTAATGGTTGATTGATCCTTGGGACGTTAGGGTTGTTTAGTAAACCCTATCTATTTGGTTCCGTTATGATCTGATTGGTGTTGTTCCACATTCTTATCATGGTTATTATTTGCTGATCTTATAATAGCTGGTGCACTGGTCGAGATTTGTTTTGGGAAGTTATGAATTGCTATGGTTGTTAGGGTTGTTTTTAGAACCCTTACTGTTCGTTATTGCTATGACACCATGGTTTTTCTGGTTGTTAACGTTGCTACTGCGTTTATGACCTTTGTGGTAATTATGAAGGTTCCTAATGATTTAGTATTTTTGTTCGTGACTTGATCCTTCCCACTATACTTTGCTCATGCTATTTGGTTCAGGTCTGATGTGAGATTCTGTTTGTTAGGATTTTGTGTAACCCTTGTGCTCGTCGATGGTCGTGTATGTTAGGGTTTTCATTAACCCTATTCTTGGTGTCTAATTTGATCTACTTTGCGTTACATGGTTGGTTGCTGCAATAGTTTGTGTATTATGGTGGTGGTTAGACTTTGGTTTTCTTTTGTGTTTCTTGGTGTTAGTAGCTTTGTTTAGCTTATTTATTTGTAAGTTGCACATTTGTCTGTGCATGTCTTTTACCCCTTAGGGCTGAGATGGGGGACTCACTCCCATCCTTTTGTACTTCAATGTTTTTGGTGTAATGTATTTTCCCAGGGTGAAAAATCCCTTTTACCCAAAAAAGATTTGAATGACTTTGTGTAAGGTGCGGCTTATTCTTGTCTTATGGTTCATGTTTGGTGCCGTATTGGTTATTTGGAAGTTAGCGTTTATTATACCCTATTCTTATGTCAGATACGAGTTGCGTTGGGATACATTCATATTTGGTTATGCAAATTGTGTAATCATAATTGTAGGCGCATATGGATTTGAAGTTCATTGTTTTTTTTTTGGTAAAAGGGATTTTTCACCCTGGCAAAATACATTACACCAAAAACGTTGAAGTACAAAGGATGTGAGTGAGTCCCCCATCTCGGCCCAAAAGGGCAATAGACATGCACAACACATGTGCAACTTATAAATAAAATAAGCTAACCAATGCTACTTAACACCAAGAAACACAAAAGAAAATATTAATCTTATACTTCTTGCGTCCTTGCACCTTGAAGTTTCTAGCAGAGCCACTATAATTCTTGGATTTAGAAGCATACATCTTGATATCATCATAGTTCTCAAAGACTTCATCATCACTTTCAATAACCCCGTCCACCAAAGAATCTTGACCCTGAATAGAAGTTGAAGCCACATCACTAAGATTAGAGAAAAGATTCGACACCTTACTTGTAGAAGCCACATGGTTGTTGAAGCGCTACCACAAATCTGCAGTCTTACTTGT
Organism: Chrysanthemum makinoi; assembly: GCA_910596185.1. NCBI lineage: Eukaryota > Viridiplantae > Streptophyta > Magnoliopsida > Asterales > Asteraceae > Chrysanthemum > Chrysanthemum makinoi. The sequence continues at coordinate 130,388,279 of OU343220.1, forward strand.
CGTAGGTACCTGACTATTACCACCCTTACCAACATTAACCTTTCCCTCACATGAACAATCAGAAACATTAGAAGACTTTTCATGTTGTTCATGTACCTTATCCATACCATCATCACTCCTTACCACACCATTAATAGTACCAAGAGAAAAAGAGCCATCACTCGTCGGATTTTCAGCCACTTTGGAGGGGTTCTTCTTCTTATTCTTTGTGGCCGGTTTTGAAACTGGCCTATATATCACATTGGTCTTTGGTTTAAAAACCCGAGCCCCTTTAGAATCATTACCAATCTCTTTACCGGCCTTAGTCGAAACCGAACTCTTACTAACGAACTTTCGTCTAAGAGGACAAGCATCATCATCGTGATTGAAACAAACACACTTAGAACACCAAGACGGCCACCATTCATACTTGACTTTAAGAACTTCCATGTAATGTCCCTTACCATTAGGCAAAGGTATAGCAACCTCAATCAATTCCAAAACATCCATATCAGCAGATAATTCAATAAGGACCCCTGCATATGAATAACGAACCCAAGGATTATTACTCATGGCATTAGTACCTGCATCAAAATGTATAATCCGCCCCAACTGTTTTGCAATCAAACTTACACCAACTTTAGAATACGCAACGGAAGGTACATTATGGATACGCGCCCATACCGGTACCTTAGTAAGTTTCTCCCTTTCCAACCTAGTATTCGGCACCCAAGCATGCAAGAATATAGGCATTGATTTAATAAACCAAGGACCCCCTTCAAGAACCTTAGTCATACCTTCAAGTGATGAAAATTTGAAAAGGAAGAAGCCATTCCGCAAAATAACGTGTTCAAAGCCGAACTTCACCCAAACATGCTTGACATAATCTTCCACAATAGGAAACGATATACGATGACCAGAAAAATAACTGTATAATGTATTCTCAAATTTAATGCACATATCATCAACAACGGCCAATGGAATAACAACTTTCGCACCCGAAACAGTAACCTCAGCAGTTGCACTCCCTAAAAGAATCTTAGAATCAGATTCTTTAGAATGTGCATCAAGAGGTGCATTAGGATCATTAAGTAGACCAGGTCCAATAGAACGTGGACCATGCACATCAGATGTGGCGGAGGGAATAGGATCAGAAGATTGCAAGCTATAAACCAACTCCCTTGTCACATCAACATCAGCAACATTACATTGACCACTATTAGGACCATCAAAAGAATGACAAACTGTGTTAAGAGCAGATTCTACATCAACCCCAACAACAGTAGACTTCATAGTCGAAATAGGGCTCATTGTCGGTTTAAAAGCCTGCTCACCAATGCTACTTTGACTACTAACAACAACCCCACTTGTGTCCTTCATACTATCTTTTAAGACGCACCTCAAATTTCCATCGAACACCCCACCAATAACAGGAGGATTTGAAAGCAAAACAGGTTCGGAATTCAAAGGATAATTAACCATTTTATCCACAGCCAAACCTGATCCATTCCCCACGTCATTTGAACCCATGATAACAGATTCGTGACCAGCAGCAACAAGGAATGGAGAATCCTCCTTCGAAACACAATCTAAAGCGACATAATGTACACTAGATACCATGCCACCAGATTGCATGCCAACAGTAGCTAGGGGGGATGTAATACATGCATAATTAACACCATCTTTTATTGCCTCATCATTACCCACACCCCCACACCAGAAGAAAGAAAGGTAGACGTATTAGGGCTCATCATCGGTGCAAGAACCGACTCACCATGGCAAATACAACTACTTTCATCAGCAGCTACAACTGTAACAGTAGCAGCTACATCAACATTAGGATCGCAAGAACTCTGAACATCAGCAGCTACATCCAAAGGACTCACAACAGAGGTCACATCAGATGAAATTTTAGGATCACATAAAGCCATAGCAATGTTTGCAATCTGACAAACCCCCTCATTCCCACTTTCAACCTCGTTAGCAGTAGGGTTATAAGAAACCCTAACCTCCTTACTGACCATGGAGACATCATGAGAATCAGAATCCATCCCTTTAAGACGATCCATACGGTCATGTAATGCATCTAAATCCACCGTAACCTCCAATCTAGATGACTGGTTCAAATCGAGCAGACCCGTAACTACCCCCAACGTGTTATCAGGAACTAACAATCCCTTTACCATTCCTCTAAAACCCACTTTCAGTTATTAAAACACAACCAAGTAATATAGAAACCCTATAATAAGGTACGTACAGATCTTTAGCAATGGAGCATGTAACGAAACCCTAGGCAGGATAACGTATAATATAGTTTGTGAATAAGACCAAATGTAATACCATGCAAAACACGAAAAGTTAAGAAAACAACGAATGAATGAATTAATAGCCACCGTCCCACGTTTGATATAGTAACCAATCACTATCCACCGTCCCACGAACTGTGGAAAAGATAAACTGATAATCGATAGTAATTAAATTGTAGGGAAGGTTATGTGATCGCCGTTTTTTTTGTGGCCACCTAGAGAGAGGAACCAATTAGGTTTTTTTTTTTTTAATAAATTGAAGTTCATTGTTAGCATCTTCCGTGGTGCTATTGTGCGTTTTGTTGGTTTTGGTCTACCCTAGTTATGTCATGACGATTGTTGGTCGATATTGGGGTGTGACCGGGGCTAGTAAGTAGCAGGTTGTTTTCATGGCGTGTAAGTTGCATAAGGCCCTATTTTCGTGCTAAGTGATTTATCATGGCTGCTATTGGAAAGGGTAATCATGGAGTGTATGTTGCAGGTTTGCTGCAATGTTGTTGCTATTCACATTGGTTCCTTGGCTTATAACGTAATGGCTTGGTTATCGTTTGTTTGAATGGCAGAATTTTGATATCTAATTCTATCGTATTTTTAGACTAACCATTATCTATAATACGATGGGAATAGTGGAGGTTTTGTTTGTGGTGTCCTTTGCTACTACAAATAGATTTTATGTTAAAGATCACTTGGAGTTTATACGTGGATTCTTCATGGAAGTTAAGGTGGACCGCCATGGTGATTTAGAAGGCTCAAGTGCTTTTCTTGAGTAGTATTGTAATGTGTTATGTACTTTTGTCATTATTGGTAGGTTCATTTTTTGTAAGTTATAGGAATGGTTTGTCATTCTTATATTCGTGTCTTTAAGTGTCCTAAGGGACTGAGGTGAGGGATATCACCCTCATCCTATGTACCTCAACGTTTTTGGAGTAATGAAATTTTCCGGGGTGAATTAACCCTTTTACCCAAAAAAAATTTCAAATTGTTTTACAACAAGTTCAGTTCAAATAAATAAGTAAGGCCCATTAAACATGTCGGTCCCAATATAAAAGTTCAGATACTGTGTAAAAACGCTTTAGAGTGGTTATGACTGTGCCATGCCCTGCCTTTAATCAGTATCATAATCAAACATCTGTGAAAATATGCTAAAAGGTCAGCTAACATTGGTGAGCTCATAGGTTTACAGTAAATCAACACAGATGGACCACAACAAAATAATTCAGCAAGTACACACTAACTATACACTAGCACTAATCTCATGCAACCGAAGCTACAATAGTTTTTTTGGGTAAAAGGGCTTCATCCCAGTAATAACAATAGGGGCCCATCTGTGTTGATTTACAATAGTTCAGTATGCCAAACTGGCACAGATAATAACAATAGGGGCCCAACGAGTATTTATCCCAATACACTCGGTAAGTCTGATATGGTATATGTTTGCATTGACCCGTCTGGCAAACCTAACAGTGGAGTCACCCCCAATAGATCTATTTATAACAATCACGCTTCCCGCATGAACTGACGGTTCATGATCGTGGGCATAGTGGGATCATGCATACTTAGGCTATCCGCGTACTAGTGTCTAAAAACAAAAGTTCAGTTTTTGGTCCATGAAAACAGTTTTGCATGTTTCTCACCCCAAGGTTTACAAAAACAATTCAGATAGAAAAATGGGGTTATAAACTCACCTCAAAACAGTAGCAAGCTGCTAGCAAAATCAAAAGATATGGTACAACTGCTCCGACACACGACGTAGATCAGTATGGTAAGTCTTAGCACACTACTCGTGTTTTAAAAGTATTGACTCACTAGAAAGGTTTACAAGTTTCAAAGTGTTTGTGTATTTCTTGCTTGTTGTGTGGTAATGTACGTTTCGAAAACATTAATCTGTAAGGACTCATAAGTGTTGGCTTTGGTGAAAGTATAAAGTAAAACAATATATGACGGAATAATCCGTACCTCGTAATTAATTAAATAAGTGTTAGTGGATTAGTATAATAATGTTTTTTGGGTAAAAGGGCTTCACCCTGGTAAAATATATTAACCAAAAAATGTTTAAGTACAACGGATGAGAGTGAATCTCTTATCTCGGTCCGTTACATGGGCGAAAGACACGCACCTAAAGTGAAACAACCAAACATACTACATAAGAAAGACATGCCAATCTTATGGTCTACCAAACAATAAAATTACTTTCTACCACGACCTAGGAGATTAATATCATGCATGTCACAAAATTCATCCAAGTGTCCCGGTAAATCGTAAACTTGAGCCGCATAATCATCAGATAAGAAGTCTTATAGATCGTAACCGCCACCACCTGATGCAATATATTTAGCCATAGGGTTATCCAGCTCTAGAACCTCATCCTCATCACTATCAGAACAAACCACATCGCCTACTTTAGAGAACGGGTTACTTGCCTTAGTTGCAGAAACAGACGAGTAGCAGAACTAGGCTTAGAAGCCTCACCTTCCCCTATTCCTTTCAAAGCACTCACAAGTTGTTCTTGTGATTCCATACCAGTTATTTGAGATCCTACCATATCCGCTTCCTTGTTACAACCACTAGAACTCTTCAATTCAGCCTCCCCATTAGGAAAACCACTAGATGTACATGGGGTACCATTCTTATCAATATCGGGCATATCAATATCCCTAAAAGTGTTAGAAGTAGTCACAGTCGTACCGCTGGTATTAGCCACTTTAGAAGTAGTAATCTTTGTCTTAGCAACATATACCTGCTTTTTAGGAGCAAATTTAGGCCCCTTACCCATATTAATACCACTTGACAGCTTCTTACCTTTAGCTTTAGTTTTTCGATTATGAACTATCTTAAACCCATCATCCGTCTCTTCTAAAGTAATGGAGGGAGCTATAACAGCTTCATTAGTAACAATATGATTAGGCTTCTTAGCACTCTTTGGACAACAAGTACGGTCATGTCCAAACACTTTACACACCACACAATGGGGAGGCTTCCATTCATATTCAACCTTGATGCATGCAGTAGTAAAACCACTCTTGTCCTTTTTAGGGATCGCAATAGTAACCTCGTGTTTTAATTCTGAGTCTGATGATAATTCCACTAAAGCACGAGCAAAGCTAATGCGACCCAATGAATCAACACACATTGAGCTTGTAAAAGCATCTAACATAATCGGCTTACCCACCTGTGTAGCAATCAAGCTCAAACCATATTCTGAATAAGCAAGCAATTGCACATTGTGCAATTTAATCCACACGGGTACTTTGGTTACCTCACTCTTGGTCAATAACACATCAGGAGTCCATTTGGTGAGGAAGAGAGGTGAATTATGAATAATCCAAGGGCCCTGTTGAAGAACATTCTCAACACCTTCCTTAGAATCGAACTTAAAGAGGAAAACTCCATTATCATTTTTCATAAGTTTCTTCAAACCAAACTTACCACACGTATTAGTGATGTAGTTTTGGACCAACAGGAAGGCAATATTCTTGCCAACAAAGAAGCCAACAAGGGTATTATCATATCGGTTTAAAACACCCTCCATAGCATCCTTTGGTAGAACCATGTCATTATTAGCTATACTATTCTCATTCACCAAAGGTCAAAAGTTAGTATTCCTAGTGACACGTTTCGGGGTTGACATATTAGCAAAAGACCTTGTGTCATTGAGATCAGGCCCATTATCACTAGAATACGTAATAGAATCAGACTTAGATGCATTCACTACATTCTTATAAGCAACTTCTTGCATTGCATCTGCAAACGACTTACAATCATCCAATACCACCGGGTCAGTACAATTCTTAATACCCACTTCACCAAGTCCAGGATTCGTATCACAACCATTACCCATATTCAGAATTGGAGAAGTACCTTGAGACACACATGAGTTACCTCTTTGATTACCATCCAACAGGGCTGTTTGAACATCCAAGCTTACCGTGGCAGTAGTACCATCACTCTTAGGTTCATTCGTACTTGTAGCAGTTAATATAATAATGTTTATTATATTAATGTATAAATTAATAAAGATAGTGATAGTGGGGTAATATTATATTATAAATAATATTAGTATTTATATATAATATTAAGCACGTAATTAAGACTTAAATTGTATATATATATATATATATATATATATATATATATATACATACATACATATATATATATATATATTTATAAGTCTTAGGTAACTTTGGAAATATTAATTTGAAAAATTAATATTTTAATATTACAAATAATATTTCTCGTCCTTTAGTCGGATTTCACCAAAAATAATCTAAGTGTTGGATTTTTAGAAAAAACGGACATGACCAATTCGTAAATATAAGGTTTCCATTTCCTCACGTATTGCAAAAATATCTCATAATTAATTTCATCAAGTTAACAATATTTAATATTCAAAGCCAACGTTCTCTATTAAATAGTTAAAAAAAACCTAAAAAACGAAATTCTCTCTCTCTATTGGAGAAATCAGGCCGCCCCCTCCTCTTCCTTAATTTCGGCCAAGAAGATATCCCTATATGATGTCCTCTCTACCTTTGAACGATCCTTATTGTTTTTAGGTATGCAACACATGATTTAGGGGTGTTTTCATTCATAGGAGGGGCAGTTGGTTGTTATCATATATCAAAAATGATTTCTCCTTAATCTTGGTCGAAACCCTAATCAAGTGATTCTGAACGTTATATGGTGATCTATTAATTAGGGTTTCGAATTTAAATCGTACCTCTTATTCTGATTATCCTAAGTTGGTTTCTAATCGATTATATATATATAAGGGTGGACTTAGTGTGGCGGCACATTAGGGTTTGTGATGTTTCATCATAAATCTGTTCGTTTATGAATTTATTTATCTAATGGGGTGTTTTGATGCATGGTGGCTAGTGAAATCAAGGAACCCACGCTGTAGGGTTTTACTTTTTTTCTATATTTTCTGATTTCGCTGGTATGTGGAGGCTGATGCGTTAAATTTTGAATGGAACCCTATTTTTTAGGGTTTCGATCTGCTCCTTGATGGAACGTGTATATCGGTTTGTGACGAATACAAGTTCTATATCAGATTCATATGCTATACCAGATCCATGTTTTGTAAGTGGGTTTTTGAAGAGAGTGTAAGTCAAGTTTTCTGGGTATTTTGTTGAAAAAACCCTTATTTATCTTTCCTTCGCAAGATTTTCATGGTGTTCTTGGAAGAGTTGATCATGGCTGTAAGTTGCACAGGTTTCTTATCATTGGTACATACATTCCCGTGTTGATTCTCTTTGGTTCAACGCTGATTGAGGCTTGGTTAGAATTTTGCTTGAATGGCAGTTATCTGCTGTTTTCCTTCGTATTTATTAGAATTGGTGGTTCTTACTTGATCCTATTGTTTCTAATACGATGGAATTAGGATCTTAAACAACCCTGTTTGGTTATTGCGACCTAGTGTTGGTTGCGGCTTATTTATTGGGCATTATTCATGCTATTTGCTGCAGTCTTTGGTCGTTATTGGAAGTGGTTATTATGGCTTGTTAATTGCAGGTTGGCTGCATTGTGACGTTGTTCATCTGGATTAGTATTTTGCATGACATTTTGATGATGTATTGAAGTTGTTCTTGGGGAAGTGTGTAGGTTGTCTACGTACTCTTTGGTTATTCTTATTGGTGGTTGGTTTTGCATCTAAACATACTCATTTGGAGCAAGTTTGTGCTTGCTGCTCTATCCGTGGTTTTAGAGTCTCCCACCAAGTGTTGTGTGGAATTTGTGAACTGATTTCAATTTGATGATCCATGGGTGTGTGATGATCTTTCACACTTCTTGGAGGATATCACTCATGTCCTATGTTTTGGGTGCTTTTCTGGATCACATGGAAGTTGCTTTGAAGTTCTATGATGGCTATGCTTTTGGTACTACCTTAGTGAATCAAGTTGTAATTCCTTATTTATATTCACGTGTATAGTCATTGTAGGTGGTAAGTTTTATTATGTAAGTTATAAGAATGGTGTGTCATTTTCATATGAGAGTCTGTAAGTGTCCTAAGGGACTGAGATGAGGGAATCACCCTCATCCTTTGTACTTCAACGTTTTTGGTGTAATGCATTTTACCAGGGTGAAAAATCCCTTTTACCCAAAAAAACAACATCATTTTCGCAAAACAAGTATATGTTACGTTTTAAATCCAACGTTTAGTCGTAAAATAGTCGATAGGTTGTGAGGCCCAATATAAGCCCATACATTCATTTCTAAGCCGAAATCAATTAAACCGTTTTAGTGTGTTTAGTTCGCATTTATATTTTAACATATCCAAAAAGTTCTATAGTCGAGCAAGAAATCGAATAAACTTAACATAGGCCAAAATCTATTGGGCTCGGCCCATTTCTTGTCAAGGCATACCAAAACCAAAAACCACAACTAAAAATCAAATAAGTTATAACTCGATCCGATAAGCCGCAAAAATAAGCAATAAGCCAGAAATTAAACACTTTCACCACCAGAGCCAAAAATTTATGTTTTTCAAAACCCCAATTTTTATTTGTCTCAAATAGTAGCCAATTTACATATAAATATTTTTCTTAAACTTGCATTACAAGCCAAAAAAAAACCTTATTCGTTCTCTCTCCATGTGGCGACTAAAAACCCCGACTAAACCATTGATCAACTATTTGCCTTAATCTTTTTGCTTGCTGCTTTGTCGTGTATTGCATGGTTTGAGATCTAAGATCCTATTAAATAATTTAATCTCATCTATCGTGGGTCGGTTTATTTAATTGCTTGTATTGCATGGTTTTAGTTCAAAGATCTAATTAAATAATTTATCTCAACTAGTCGGGGTATAGATTATTTATTTGCTTTTGCGATTTATTGGTTCACTTTGTCTCGCTTTCAATTTGTTATCATTCGTTAATCATTATGGCAGGAGGTTAGTACTTTGTTCTTTAAACGTTAAAACCCTAACTTTATTGTTAGGGTTTTCTTCTTCTTTACTGTTCGTTGCTGTTTAGCTAGTTTGTTCGTGGGCTGCTAGTTTTTATTTATTGTTCGAGGGTTGAGAGAGATGGAGAAAGGATTTTTCAATAAGGATTGTTCTTCAAAGAACGCTGCAAAAGCAACAACTAACTTGGCCGATCAAGTTGGCTTGAACATGGAATCGAATCCGTATGCTAGGTTAGATATTAATGCTTTGGATGCTCAGTTAAAGCGTCTAAAAGGTGAACATGGAATCGATGTTGATGCTACTGCTCCTGAGTTACGTAAAGCTGCTAGGGTTGTTCGAAACCGTAGCACACACGATGGGAATCAGTTTGGTGAAATTGCGTTTGAATCTGTTTGGAATACTAAAAATCTGGAAAAAAACTAGTCGCCTTGACCCATTGATAAACACTAGTTTGGGACTTGATAGTGATAAGGCTGGTACTTCTATGGGTGTGTTCGATTCGGGCAATAAAGTGACTCCAATTAGCGCTGCTGTTTAGGAAACTATTATGACCTCGAATTTGGTATTTCCTAGTGTTGGTTCGACTTATAAGGATTCAAAGGCTGATGGTACTCACGTTGCCCCTAGGAATGTGGTGAATGCGTCTAGTTCTGGTCATAACGTCAATGGTAGTGAAAATGTGCCTAATGAAGTAAGGTCGTTTGCTAATGTGTTAACCCCGGAACGTGTCACTAGGAAAGTTAACTTTCGACCGTTGGTAAATGAGAATCGTATTGATAATCATGATACTGTCCTTCCAAAGGCTGCTATGGAGGGTGTGTTCAACCGTTATGATAATACTCTTGTTGGCTTCTTTGTTAGCAAGAATATTGCCTTTCCATTGGTCCAAAACTACGTCACTAACACGTGGGGTAAGTTTGGGTTAAAGAAACTTATGAAGAATGATGATGGCGTTTTCCTCTTTAAGTTTGATTCTAAAGAGGGTGTTGAGAATGTTCTTCAACGGGGCCCTTGGATTATTCTTAATTCTCCTATCATCCTGATGTGTTATTGTCCAAAAGTGACGTTACCAAAGTACCCGTGTGGATTAAATTACATAATGTGCCATTACTTGCATATTCGGAAGACGGGTTGAGCCTAATTGCTACACAGGTGGGGTAAGCCGATTATGTTAGACTCTTTTACTAGTTCCATGTGCGTTGATTCATGGGGTCGCATTAGTTTTGTACGTGCTCTTGTGGAATTATCCTCGGAATCTGAACTAAAACACGTGGTTACTATGGCGATCCCTAAAAAGAACGATAGTGTTTTTAATACTGCAAGTATCAAGGTTGAATATGAATGGAAACCTCCTCATTGTGTGGAGTGTAAAGTTTTTGGGCATGATAATGCCTGTTGTCCTAAGAGTATTAAGGAGAATAATGATGTAGCTCCCACCTCGTCTTTGGAAGAGCCAGATGAAGGGTTTAAGGTCGTTCAGAATTGGAAAGCCAAACCCAAAGGTAGGAAGATGTCAAGTGGTATTAATATGGGTAAGGGGCCTAGATTTTATCCTAGGAAGCAGGTATATGTTGCTAAGACGAAGATCCAAGAAGCTTCTACTTCTAATGTGGTTAATACTAGAGGTACGCCTATCATTACTTCTAACTCTTTTGGGACTCTTGATGTGCAAGATACTGATGACACTGGTATCCCATGTACTGTGATCGATTCTACTACTGACAAGGCTAAGTTAGAGAATTCTAGTGGTTGTAATAAGGAAGCAGTTAGGGAAGGATCTCAAGGTAAGGATTCACAAGTTAACCTTATGAGTGATTTGTTTAACACTGGTAAAGATGAGGCTGTTAAGCCTACTGATACTATGACTTTTTCTGCTACTAAGGCAAGTAATCCGTTTTCTAAAGTCGGGAATGTGTTTTGTTCTGATAGTGATGAGGATGAGGTTATGGATCCGGATAACCCTATGGCTACATATATGGCATCTGGGGGAGGTGGTAGGTTTGAGCTAGAAGATTTCATGTCTGATGATTATGCTGCTCAAGTCTACAATTTACCGGGACACTTGGAGGATTTTTGTGACATGTATGATATTAATCTCTTAGGTCGTGGTAGGAAGTAATTATGATGTTTAGTAGTCCATAATATTGGCATGTCTTTCTTATGTAGTATGTTTGGATAGTGCACTGTAGGTGTGTGTCTGTTGCGCATGTAATGGGCCGAGGTGAGAGATCCACTCTCATCCGTTGTACTTAAACGTTTTTTGGTTAATATATTTTACCAGGGTAAAGCCATTTTACCCAAAAAAAATGGCATTACAAGCCCTAATCTCATTTGTACTATCAAATTAGCATAACATGAAGCAAGATTTACCACACAAGTTAAAATATTAATGGCTAAAAAACCGTAAACTCTCTCCTCTACTAGGGGCGATTTTTCTGGCCGCCATGTCCCCTTCTATTTCTGATCAAATAACAGCCTATACCTGCCTTTCTAGCATGATGTTATGATATGCAATCGGGTATTTAGATTTTTAGTTTCTGGGACATGGTGTGCTATATCTATCGATTCATATTGTTTTTTAAAATCGCCCCTCCCTTCGAAACCCTAAAAACCCTTACTATTCTGATCGGTTTGCATATAATCGTCCTTCAAGTCAATTTTTAGGATCTCATTTTTTTAATTAGGGTTTCATTTTTGTTAGGGTTTGTTTGATGGTTGGTTGTTTGTTCATGATTGTATGGTGCTTAGCATGGAGTTTTGTTGGATCTTTTCTGTTTGGAACAATCTGGAACGGTTATTTGGATCGACATGAGCGTATTGATTTGGTTCGAGTCGATTCTCTACTGGTGGCTATCATGGAAATTGATACCCTATTTTCTTAGGGTTCGGTTTATTTTCTGATCTAATGTAACCCTTTTGTTTATGGTTTCTGATTTCTTGCAAGTCGATTGTGGTGTCGTTTTTGGTTGAGATTCTGGCTAATTGGTTTGTGAGTGATAGGGAGATGATTGTCGATATTATTCGTGGGAGTCATGCAGTTTTTCTACCTTGTTTTGGTAAACATGAGTGGTCTTGTTCGCTATGTTCCTGATCATGATTATTAGGGTGTAGTTATACTTGATTTTCTAGGCAAGGGTAGATTCTTTTTCACATGTGGTGGTTTTAATGGGACGTTACTAGTTGATCATGTTGCATCCTTGATTTGCATATATTGGCCGTTTATGATCATGTTTATCTAGTATTATTGGAAGTTGAAGACGACTAGTACACCTACTGCACGATTTTCTGGCATTGTGGCTCTTTGGTATTTGGTTTTTGTCTTCATTATGGATTACTTTGTGACTAGGGTCTCCGATTTCTTCCTTATTCTGATGTGATTCATTTGGTGACCCTATGTTTACGTTGTTTGCTCTGTCAGGTTGGCATGGTTTTGGTTACAATTCAGTTTCTTGTTGCTATCGCTCTATGGTTGGCTCATGAACTGTTTTGGATTGGATGTGGTGCTTGGTGAGTATTCTCCAATCACTAGTATACATATGGAAGTTAGGGTTTTAACCTTATGCGTTTTGGTTAAGATCTTTATGCATTGAGTATCATTCATATGTTGCTTATTATTATTTGATTCATTTGTAATCATAATAATAGAGGTTGCTGTGGGTCTAATGGTACGTTTGGTAAATGGTGTAGATCTTGTTTACATTGTTTATCAGTTGTGGTTATTGTGTGGAAGTTGGTGGTGCACTCGATGCTTATGCAAATGAAGATTCCTGAAGATAGAGAAAACGATTTATCTCTGGTGAAAAAAGCGACCAAAAACCCTAACCATTCTCAATTCGTTTTTTACTAATTTTCTTGCCTAATTCTCTATTATTCATGCAACGATTTGGTTTAGGTACTAATTGACATTCGTGTTATTTAGTTTTCTTTACAGATTTGTTGGTGTTTCATACATTTCTGGCAGATTGATAGTAATCGACTTTTTTAGGGTTGTTTGGTACTGACTTTTGTTGTCTTGATCGCTACCTATTCTGGATTGTCTTTAAGTCGGTTTGTGCATTCCCTTATATCTTTATTGGTGTTTGGGACTTGTTTGAATCGAGTTAACATATTTTTCATACGATTAACATGGTGGGATACGGTTGAATCTGGATTCTATGGCGTATTAAACCCTAACTTTTTAGTTAGGGTTTACTTTATTTGATTGGTGTTGCGTGCTTGCTGGTGGTTATTGCTTGTTCTACTGTTTGTTTAAGGTTGCTTATTATAAGTGGGTGTGAGAGAGATGGAGAAAGGATTTTTTAACAAGGATTCTTCGTCGAAAGCTGCAAAAACAGCCACTAACTTGGCCGATCAAGTTGGTGTGAATAAGGATCCTAATCCTTATGCTACGTTGGACATTAACGCGTTGGATGCTAGATTGAAATGTTTAAAAGGTCTTGATGGTGGTACTACTGTTCCTGAGGTACGTAAAGCTGCTAGGGTTGTCCGTAACCCTAGCAATAACGATGGTAATTTGTTTGGGGAAGATAAGTTTGATTCGGTTTGGAGCACTCCTAACATGGAACAGCCTACGAATATGAATGTTCCTAATGATGCTTCAATGGATGATAATTACAATGCACCTACGAATGTGTTGAACTCGTCTTGTGCTGGTAATGACGTGAATGGGAGTGTAAAGGTTAATTCTAGTCACCCTAATGCTAATCTTGATAAAACAAGTTGTAGTGATATGTATGTGGGTGGGTTGGATTCGAGCACTAAAGTCACTTCGAATAACGCTTCTACTTCTGGTCTTAACGTGATTGGTAGTGATAACGAAGTGAAGTCGTTTGCTAATGTGTTAAATCCGGAACGTGTCTCTAGGAAAGTTAACTTTCGACCATTGGTGAATGAGACTCACATATATAATCATGATACAGTGCTTCCAAAGGCTGCTATGGAGGGTGTATTCAAACGTTATGATAATACACTTGTTGGCTTCTTTGTTGGCAAGAATATTGCATTTCCTTTGGTTCAAAATTACGTTACCAACACGTGGGGTAAGTTTGGATTAAAGAAGCTTATGAAGAATGATGATGGTGTTTTCCTTTTTAAATTCGATTCTAAAGAGGGTGTTGAGAATGTTCTTCAACGGGGCCCTTGGATTATTCGCAATTCTTCGCTCTTTCTCACTAAATGGACTCCTGATATTCTATTGTCTAAAAGTGAGGTTAATAAAGTGCCCGTGTGGATTAAATTGCATAATGTGCCATTACTTGCATATTCGGAAGATGGGTTGAGCTTAATTGCTACTCAAGTGGGTAAGCCGATTATGTTAGATGCTTTTACTTGTTCCATGTGCGTTGATTCATGGGGTCGCATAAGTTTTTCACGTGATCTTGTGGAATTATCATCAGAATCTGAACTAAAACATGTGGTGACTATGGCGATCCCTAAAAAGGACGATAGTGGTTTTACTACGGCAAGTATCAAGGTGGAATATGAATGGCAGCCTCCTCATTGTGCTGAATGTAAAGTGTTTGGGCATGTTACTGCTTATTGTCCTAAGAGTATTGAGGAGCATAATGATGTCGCTCCCACCTCGACTATGTAAGAACCTGATGATGGTTTTAAGGTGGTTCAGAATCGGAAAGACGAAGACACCAGAAGCTGCTAGTGTTAATGCTAAAGGTACACCTATTACTACGTCAAACTCTTTTGGGAATCTTGAGGTGCAAGATGACACGGGCATCCCAAGTACTGTGGTTGATTCTACTACTGATGACGTGAAGATTGGGAATTCTTCTGGTTGTACTAAGGAAGCAGGTATGGATGGTTCTCGGGGGAAGGAATCTCGTGTTGATATAGATGTACCTATTAAGCCGCCGGAGACTATGACTTATCTGATACTAAGGTAAGTAATCCGTTCTCAAAGGTCGGGAATGTGACTTGTTCTGATAGTGAAGAGGATGAGGTTTTGGAGCCGGATAATCCTATGGCGTCATTTTTGGCTTCTGGGGGAGGTGGAGGACTAGATCTTGAAGACTTTGATGATTATTCTGCTCAAGTATACGATTTACCACGACACTTGGAGGATATGTGTGACATGTATGATGTTAGTCTCTTAGGTCGAGGTAGGAAGTAATTTTGATTGTTTGGAAGTTCATAAGATTGGCATGTCTTTCTTATGTAATTTGTTTGGTTAAAATACACTTGTAGTGTGTGTCTGTTGCCCATGTAACGGGCCGTGGTGAGAGACTTACTCTCATCCATTGTACTTAAACGTTTTGGTTAATATATTTTACCAGGGTGCAGGATTACTCCCCTTTACCCAAAAAGATTCCTGAAGATAGAGTTGCTCATCATGGATATGGTTCTTGGAACCTTGTTTTTATTACATTTGGATTGATTTTTAAATGTAATCGGTAAGTAGCTTTGTTTTAGCTTGTTTATGATTGTAACTTGCACATGTATGTGCATTTTTGTCGCCCTGATCAGGCTGAGATGGGGGATTCACCCTCATCCTTTGTACTTCAACGTTTGTGGTGTAATGAATTTTACCGGGTAGATTGCCTTTTACCCAAAAAAAAGACTTACCACACAATCAAGAAAACAAATAATTTGTACACATGTTTTAAAAATAACAAGCCTATGGTTTTTATTAGGTTCCATGTAGCTTTTTCAAATTACCAAACCATACACATTAATCACTTTGTAACATCATTAAGCATCATAAAAACATGGAAAGTACAAGATTAAATGAGTTTTGATGTGTTCCTTACAAAGGTGTGTTTTATGTGAGCTAGCAAGACCAAAGGAGACCCAAATTGCTTCCAAAGTACCCAAGACACATTCCGATTAGCCCAAAACTCTCGAAAGTACACTCCGATTAGCTATGAATTCAATAGATTTTTGTAGATCTTAAAAACTTGATGAAATCGTGTGTTTAAGGGTGAAATGGAAGAGAGAACTTTTTGTTATGAAATGTGTATGTGATAAACTATGTGTTATGTTTTAAGTAAGTTGCAAATTTATCTATGTCACTAATAAGCCAAATTTTATGACACACTTCTTTTTTTTCTTATGAAATGGGTGGCAAGACATATATGAGAAGAAGGGGAAACAGATTTTAAACATAAGGTGTGTATAGTGTGTGTCGATGAGCTTAAATGTTACTCGTAAAATAAAGTTTTTATTGACGTTTTTATCTGTGACAACTCGTAATTCCCTCGATGCATCGTAAACGAAGAAACAACAATTAGAGCGATTGTTCCATCTAAGTTGAGATACGAGTCGTATTATAGATCGTTTTTATTGGAAATATTATTTTAAAAACATTGGCGTCACTCCCAAGTCACGGATCCTTCATTTACTAGTTCGAACGAGTCCCGAATCTAATATATCAAAAGATTTAGAAAGTATCAAGGTTAGTCCCTACAATAAGTTACCTCGCCACCCATTATGTTTCAAGTGTAGAACTTTGGTCCTTCATAGTAGTATATATACTCCCCACCCTCCCCACTCTCTCATTTTCACCTCCCACTTTCTCTCTCTATAAAAACACACACACATAACACTTATTTCTCTTTCTACATTTTTCGGCCACCCATCTAGGGTTCCGGCGCCGTCACCGGATTTCGGCTAACTTCCGGCCACCTCCAACATCAACACTGCCTATCATTTCTATACCACACGCACCGTCAAACACCCTAACGCGCCCTAGATCTAACATTTTAGATTCGTATCCTAGGGCTTTCTAAAGATAACGAGTATTAAGGGTCCAAACTTGGTTGGTCACGAGTTATACTCGTGAAAGACACCACCAAATCTCTGATTCTTCCTCTCAACCTCTCGGTAAAACACGACACACTCTTTTTTTTGGGTAAAAGGCCTTCCGCCTGGTAAAATATATAATACACCAAAAATACATTTAAGTACAATGGATGAGGGAGAATCCCCCACCTGGGCCCGGTCAGGGCTAACAAACAAAACAAACGCAGCATACGTGCAAGAACCAAAGCTAACAAGATAAGCAACCGGCTAAAAAGAGAAATAATAAGATATGTTTATGACATGCCATAAACATACACAACTATCTAATTCTTTTTGCGGCTTTGAACCTTGAAGTCTCTTGAAGAACCACTCTTAGCCTTGAAGCTTGTTGAATTCACATAATTAGTAACATCATACTAGTTCTCAAACACTTCATCTTCACTTTCCGTTTCCACCTCCACAAAAGGATCATCAACCTTGATTTTATCCGTTTGCACGTCCACCTGAATCTTGCTAGATCTCGAGGCCTTATCATTCACATTAGCTTCTTCAAATCCGGTAGCAAAATCATCGGATAAAACATTGTATTTATTAGATGTATTGACAAAGTTATTAGAAGTCGCACCAATTACTTCCTTGCCTTTTTTGGACCCATTTGAATCCACGTTGACATCAACATTTCTTGACTTATTATTTCTACTCTTAGAAGTAGCCACATAGGAGGGATTTGAGTATTCTTTAGGAATATATTGAACTTTGGAACCAACAGAAAACCCGGATTTACCCTCTCCCTTCGCACCACCAGATTTACCAGTTTGGCGCTTACCTACCCTTTGAAAATCATCACTTGTTTTCTCCATGTTAGGGGCTCGTTTAGGAACATTCTTTAAGCAAGAGTCACTAGTGTAGCTGAAAACCTTACAAGTATAACATCTAGGAGGTTTCTACTCGTATTCGACCCGCACTGTTTCAATGGTAAACCCATCACCATCAAGCAAAGGTATAGCTACGGTTACACTTTCCTTCAACTTTTCATTAGCTCTAACCTCTATAAGATAACGAGCAAAACTACAACGACCCCAAGACTCCATGCACATCGTACTAGTAAAAGATTCGAGCATTATAGGCTTACCAAGTTTTTTCGCGATGAGACTAAGACCATCCTCCGAAAATGCAGCCATAGGGACATCATGAAGTTTAACCCAAACCGGGACGTGAGTAAGATCCTCCTTCAATAGGTTAGTGTTCAACGTCCACTTTTTTAGAATTATTGGAGTGTTCCTAATCATCCATGGTCCCTCTTCTAGAACATCTGCTAATCCTTTTTGGGTATCAAACTTAAAGAAAAAGAAACCATTGACGTTCATCATGACCTTGTTAAACCCGAACTTTGCCCATACATTCTTAACATAGTATTCCACAACCAGGAATTCAAGCCACTTACCAAGAAAGTAACCATATAAAGTATGTCTAAAGCGATTATTAATCTCGGTAATGACAGTAATTAGTATTGCAAGCTCAGCTCCTTCGCATCTAATTTCAGCTTCCAAAGCTCAGAAGTTAGCATTGCATTTGCTAGCTTTATGCTGAATAACATTAGCATACGAAATTGGCTTCTTCAAGCTGTTATGCATGGAAGGTAGAGGCTTACAAGGGGCATCACCCTTGTTAGCCTGACCCAATACAACAGGCGTACACTTATTAACAGTAGGGATCGCAGCGTGCTCTTTCTCATTGAGCAACTTACTAGGCAACCCATCCACATCAGCCCTTTCCATTTCATGCACATCAGCAGTTGCACAACTTCTTTAATAACATTGGCTTGCTCCATAACATGCAGCCCAACAAGAGTATTACTACCAACAAAAACATTTGTATCAACATCTAATCCAATAGTAGCATTGGAGTATTCAGGTGCAATGTAGTACTCAATTCAATATGTTGAAGGGATCACCAATCACAAAATGCAAAAGTGTGTAAGTTAGGGTTTCGTAACCCTAGGTTTAGAATTATCGGATCGGTGCTATCATGTAAATATGGTGGAATTGATGGATGCTACTTTGCTGTTGCATTGTTGGTCGTTATTTTGCTTTTGGTGTGATCATGATGATATTGTAAGTTAAGTTTAAAGGTTTCTTATTCAAAAAACTCTTTGTGTATTTAATGGGCATTCGGTTTTGCATCTAAACGCACACCTTTGGAGCGAGGTTACGCTTGCTGCTCTATCCGTGGTTTTAGAGTATTCCACCAACTGTTGTGTGGTATTTGTGAACTGAGTCATATTTGATGGTTACTAGATCATGAATGAATGGTGGAGCTTTTGTTTGTGGTGTTCTTTATTACTACAAACAGATTATATGTTGAAGACCGCTTGGATGTTTATTCGTAGATTCTTCATGGATGTTAAGGTGGATTGCCATAGTGATATAGAAGGCTCAAGTGCTTTTCTTGAGTAGTATTGTTAATTTTTATGTACTTTTGTCATTATTGGTAGGTCCATTTTATTGTTAGTTATAGGAATGGTGTGTCATTCTTATATTCGTGTCTGTAAGTGTCTTAAGGGACTGAGGTGAGGGATATCACCCTCATCCTATGTACCTCAACGTGTTTTGGAGTAATGAATTTTACCGGGGTGAATTAACCCTTTTACCCAAAAAAATCACAAAATGCAAATCATCAGGAAAAAACACTTTCTTTCTCTCGTTCTGTTGCGTATCCGCATTCATAACATTAATATACGAAGGTTTTGGATTACCAGAACTGAATTCAGCACTTTGTTGTGAGTCACGAATCTCAGAATCACCACCCACCTGCTTAATGACTCTCATAGCTTGACGCCATGGACTAGTCTGCTTAGTCGAACGAATCATGTGGCCATCTATGTTTTTAATCTTATTTGCCAAAGAACGCAACAATAAACTTGAATCCTCCGCTCCACCCCCATGCGAGATACCACTTTCCATTACCTAAACCAAATGAAACCCTAAAACACCAATCCAACACTTGCAGCAGCAAGAGAATCAAGCATACGTAGAACCATGATTAGGCAAAAAGAAATAAAATAAACCCTAAAACATTAGGGTTTCAGCAACAAATCAAACAAGCCCGAACCGATCTCCATGAATGATGTAAATAAATGATGAAGAATTAAAGCGAAACAGTAGACACAAGACAGCAAGCAACACAAACCAACAAAAAAAAACCGATGCCCTAAACCCTAGATGATCCGCTGCCAAATAAATAACAATAAAAACATCATAATCAAATGAGTAAACAGTAATAACTAAACATTATGAAGCGTTAGAATCAGTAGAGTATAGTTAATCAGATCGGAATGGTGTTGATGGTTGGCCGCCGGCTGCCATGATAGGATTAGGGTTTGGGTTAGGTCACCTTGACCCACTCTTTTTGTCATACATATATTTATCTTTTTGTTTTTGTGACGTTTTTGTGTACATATTCGTATTATATTTCGTGGTTAAAACAAATAAAAACATGTTATTAAATGGTTTCGTGTGGTATCGATTGAGGAACGAGGGTTTGTGATTTCTGATTGGGGTCTCGATGGGTGTTAGACTCATAGTAGTCTCGTACATGATTCATTTTAGAAAACGGGTTCGGGTCAGACCCGACTGAAATCTTGTCTAGTTCATGTGTGTTGTCTGTTTTGGATATGTAACTGGGTCCGGTTAGAAACCTAGTCGCGGGTCGGATCTATGACCCATGTCTAGATCGACTGGATAAGTTAGAGTACAAGTCAAATTGTGGATATGATTAATTGTTTGGAAACTGTGTTAGGGCATCGAGTTGTGTCGACTCGGGTGAGTCAACTCAGTGGGTTTCGGGTCTATTGGTAATACGTGTAAGCGTCGGTTTGTGGGTTGGTTCGAGATGGTTATGACATGGTAAAATGGACTAGTATGATAATTAGTCTTACTGTATGTGTGGATATGGGATTACGGATATTACTCGAATTAGACTCAATAATTGGTGAAATGTTGTAAATAGTTTACGAAGAATATTGAAACAAGTAAAGTAGTAACGAGTTAATTATATAACAATATCGAATACTAAGGAAATGGTTAAAGATGTAAGTAAGCGGGTAAAACTTGTAATACGAACCTTGGTTAACTATATATATAATATACATACTTAACGACATGATTTGGCAACAAATCACTTATACAATTATAACGGAATAAAACTATCACAATGCATGATATTAGACTTGATCGAATAAGGAATAAGTAATTATAAAACAGGATGGTAAACATTAAGAACTAACACGTGATTAATAATTAGTATCGGATATTACGTAGATGTTATAAGGTTTGATACGATTTATAAACCTGACGTAGCATTTGATATACGGGTTATATTGATTATGAGTTAAACTTTATTAAACAATTTGATCTAACCGAATACGATATATTAGACTCGACGTGAGTTTAATATATCTGTTTCGCAACGAGTCTAAATGCTTTATTGTCACGTATTAACTAATAACGAGATAATTAGATATATATTTTACTCCCCTTTACCCAAAAAATAATTAGATATATATTGTCAATGAATACGGTTTTATTTACTATAAACCCTTATTAACTACAATAGTAGCTCGTGATTTATAAATACATGTTAACTTCTATAAACTTGTTGATAATGGTTATTTTGATAAAACAATTTATTAATGACGTAATGTTTTGGAAATGCTGAATAAACGAATGCGTCGTTTATAATACACTACTTAATATACCGTATAAGAAGTACTTTTTAATAAACTTATATAAGTACGAGTAACAATTGAGAAACCTTTATTAATTAAGCGATAAATGGAACTTAACTTTTATGATAAACATGTACGTTTGGGATTATGAGGAAATTATCGAAAGTTAACCTATTTATGTGTCATAAAGAGATGTCGTCATTTCCTAGTGTTTGACTAGCTTGAGTATTGTCAGTATGTCTTGATTTTGTCGATATCTTTTCCTTTTTGGTTTACGTTCTAGTTAGTATGTCTCGATTGTGTCGATGTCTTCTCTTCTTTCGCGTGAGTTGTACGTCGCATCATGTTTCTTACCACCACACGAAACGTTAAAACTAACCTTTTGAGATATTAATTATAAACTTTTAGGAACGATAATGGACTTTTGAAAGTAATGATACGAATAATCCACGAAAACTACGACACATTACTTTTTATCGACTTCTTTATCCAATGAGCGGTATTTTGAGATAATCGTATATGCATTAGGTTGCGTCGTTTCTATTCTATCGTACTCGTCGTACCTTCTTCTGGATGCTGTGGAGATTAGCCTTAGATGCCAGTCGTGTCAATAGTGAATAGTGCATTACTGTGGGTAAAGTGAGTTTCATAGCCCCTATTTTCAGAACGTTTTCATAACTCTTTTGGGAGAGAATACATGCTGCTTTTAACCAACTATAATTGGATACGTGAACATTTTTTTTGGGTAAAGGGGAGTAATCATGCACCCAAGTAAAATATTATTAACCAAATGTTTTAGTACAAAGGGCGAGGGTGAGTCCCTCGCCTAAGTCCCTTAGGACACTTACAGATACTCATATAAACGTGACAAACCACGCTTATAACAAACTTTGAACACAAACTACAACGACTATATATATTAAAAATTAAATGCTATTCAAGTAGACAATCCTTGAATCTTCAACTCGTCATAGTAGTTCAAACTTCTAGCTTCAACCAATTGCATCTTCTATTAGTATTATGCAAAAATCATAATCTAATAACCTAATGAGAGTGACTTCCTAGCAAATCGAAATTGAAGCATAAACATGGTCTAAGCGAACCAACCTTCCAGCAAATCCGAACTTGAACCAATCACACCTCGCACCTCACATAGAGACTGAAACATATAGCATCAATGCATAGCAGTCCTTTATACCATGTGATCATTGGACGACATACATAGCAGCTGCTAACCCACAAACACAACCTAGGGTTAACATATACTAACTTACAATAACCAGGCAATACGTACACAACCACACTATTTCAAACAGCCAAATAGAATGAGACATGATCACAAGAAGGCCCCAAACCATAGCATAGTGTGTACACTATTATAGGGCTAAAAGAACCCTAGCATCCAGTCCCTTCGTACACCAGACCAGGAAATAGGAATGCATAGCACCAGTCATGTCTGCTTGGTAATACGAACCCAGGATATTGAAATAGAGTGATATCGTGCAAACCATATTGCTACAGCAGATTAAACAAACAAACCCTATAAGGGTTTCATAAAAGTCGATTCCAATCTGCCATAGACGAGACAAGAACCTCCACTCTCTCAAACCCACTTCCATTAAACGAACCACAAACCCCATCAGGTACGAACCATAAACCAACAATCAATCCAACAACACTTGGATAGTTCCAGCATATGCATGAACAAAACCCTAAATAGGGTTTACCCCCAATATTAATCGTAAGCAGAACCCTAAAAAGGGATTCTGTTATAACGTTAAGCATCATGTACACACCACATCAGTCCCTAAATCGACCCCTTCAAGAAAACCAAAAAAAAAGAGGTTTTATACAAATCATAGCCGACTTAGAAGAATCCCACCAGATTGTATATAGAATAAATCGATTAACAAACCGACCTAATTAAAAGAGCAATACAATCCAGAATCGATCAAAGATAAATAAACCCTAAACAGGGTTACGCATTAAGAACATGACCAACATCAATACAAACCAACAACGATCAAGGAATTATTATAACAATTGATATTGGGTTTCCTTAATCATACCCAAGTGGATCGATTTATAAAAAACAGACATAAAATCACCCAACCGCCACCACAAGAGAAAAAAACACAACCTAAATCGATTGCATACCAATAAACAAGGAATAGGATCACTTGTTAATAGATAGAGAGGCAAGATAGGCTGTGAATATTCGACAGAATAAGCCTTGGTGATGGCAGCTAGAAATCGCATACACTAGAGAGGTGTTTAGGGTTATATGAGAATAACTATTGTTTGGAATATTTGATTTTTGGATTGTGATCTATTGTGTTTATGTGAATACAAACTATTTCTTGGACCTGCCACTACTCTTTTGGATTGCTAATCTATTGACTAGGTAAGGTTAGACATGCAACAGTTGCTGATTTAGACTAGGGTAGCATTCCTATGCGATAACGCGATGCCTAGCAAAGAATATACATATGTATCCGACCTAGACCAGGGTAGGATTGTTCTAAGCTTTGCTATAGCGTGGTGCCTGGATAGAGTCGCTTGGGGCCCTACTGAGATCTCGATTGTGAGTTGGATTATTAATTGGATTGATCGTTGATTGGAATGTGTACTATATGTCTGCCTTATTCGCACATAGCAATTAAACTTTATCAGGTCCACTACTGCTTTTGTAACTAAACTCTATGAACTCACTAACGTAAGCTGACCTTTTTAGCATGTGTTCTCAGGTTTAAGATGATAACTCACTATTGGAAGATGCTTGGCAAGGGGCATAGTCATAGGCGACTCTGCCGAATAATCGGGACCGCTTTAATTAACTTTTGGGCCTATTTCCGCACTATTTTCATGTAATGAAAAATTAACGTTTGCAATCATGTATTTTATTCTAATTAACTGGAATAAAAACCATTCTTTGTACCTTATGTTGTGATACCAAGATAGTAGCACCCAAAGGTTCGTATGTTTCCGCTGGACCATAATTTGGGGGTGTTACAGATTGGTATCAAAGCCAAGGTTATAGAGAACTGGTTATTTTCAAAACCTAGACTATAACCACTTTTTTCGAAAACTTAACCCTATGATCGCCACGTGCCTGCCTGCCAAGCTGACGCCTCACATATGACTTCTTTAAGGATGTAGTTGATTGAGAATACATTAGACGAATTGATTGATGAGATAAATGATGAGATGTTTATGGCTTATTTGTTGAATTATTTGTTGGCACACTTGTCGAATGTGTGCCCCGCTAGTAGACGATTTAAGTTTGCCTATCTTAGTAGCTTACCATAAGCATTTCCATATGCTTATGAACGCGCTATGAGGCATGTCCTCATGCTTATGCACACACAATGAGCATGTCCTCATGCTTATACACATACATAAAGCATGTCCTCATTCTTACACACGCATTATGCCTTTCACATAGTTACGCAATTTCCTTGCGTAATCTCACCACTAGATTTAGAGCTTTCACGCTAGTAGTAGCCGTGGGAATGATTTAGGATATAGAGGATGTGGTGCTAGTATAACTAAGTCGGGGAGTCACGAACGAGACCTTTTGTCTCGTGAACGTGAGTTCCATGGTTGGGTTTTGATGAACACGAGTCTAAAACGCTTTTAAACTAATAAAACATGTAAAATAGTGTGTTGGTATCATGTGTTGTGTCATGTTCATGTGTTTTTGCATTTTTATCATTTTTATGTGTTCTTGGTCATAACTAGTTGATGGGTTATAATGGTTTTGATGATGTAGAAGGGTACATAGTCTCATGTCACAATTTTGGGTCAAGACTTTCGTAAACCATTGTTTTGTCATAAAGTATTGTCAAAAAAGTGGTAGTCGGTTTTGATTATTAATAATGGGTTCATGTCCGCTAGTGTTATAATAATATACGGAACCAGTAAGTGTTTTCAGATAATAAGTTGGAATTGGACGATATTTTAATTAATAGCTTTGATTGGATAACAAATTAACTGTGGTAATTTGGGTAATTAGTAAGTTACTAACAAACATTAGATCTGATACTCGCTAATTCGTTATGTTTGGTAGTTTGTTTGGATGGCAAGATTGATATGAGATTGTTTGGAGGATAAATTGGAGTTGTGGAGTCGTTTATTTTGGACTTAAAAATATATATGTCAACTTTGCGCAAAGTCGGTGTTATCATGAATTTTTAGCCTCGATTGACCCCGACAACTCCATAACATGGACTTAGTATTAAAACCGAGTTTCCTCTGGAGAAAAAAACGATTTTCTTTTATCCCTAACAACTATACGATCGTTATTCATTCCTAAATCCAATTCTCTTCCACCTCAATCTGCTATAGCTACTATCATTCATCGTGTGTAAATGTTGCAGTTTGGTCGTGTGGTTTGGAACTTGGGTCTTTTTTCTTATCTTCGTTTTAGGGTTTATTCGGAATCGCAATATTCTGATTATCTTGTGACCATGAGGGGTGTTGGTTAGATACTGAGTTTCGTACTTTATTGCATGTCTTAACTTGCTTAAGACAATCGTTGTGAAGTTAGATGTGGAGCTTCTTGATTTCTGGTTTTGTTCGATTAGGGTTTGCTACTTTTTAGGGTTTTTATTTAATCATTTTTCTGCTATTGTTTTCTGTTATTCTGGTGAATGTTGGTGATGGTAAGGTGGACGTGGATGCCTTGAAGGCTCGTATGCAGCGTTTTAAGGATTTAGAGGCTGGTAATGAGGGTGATACGGTTAAGCCGAGATTGGCTACTAGGGTGTTGAGAAACCCTAATCTTGGTTTGGATACTAATGTTGCACCAGTTGCTAACGTTATCTATGGGATTGTTTCTGATGATACTCGACTACCACAAAGTACTATACCTAAAGATACTATGGAACAAACGAGTCTAGAAACTGGTTATACACACGTTGAGGGAAAAAACATGGAGGATGCATCGTTTTGGGCAGAAGGAATTGATGTTATTTCGACTTCAATGGGCATGCATGGTTTCCCTCCTCTTTGTGATACGGTTGGGTCCACACATAATCATAAATCTGTGTTGGGTGCGTCTAATGATCATGGTGGTGTGGATATTGGTAACGAGGCTAATCTTCCTTGTGGAGATAACGTAAAGGTTGCTCATCTAGCTGGTTGCATGGTGTACAAACAAGTGCTCCTTCATCGACTGTGGATAAATCTAAAGGTACTATGCCTATTCTTCAAAGTGCGAAAGTTAATGTATCACCTAAGTCATCTTTATTGGTGTTTGGGACTTGTTTGAATCGATTTAACATATTTGTCATACGATCACCATGGTGGGATACGGTTAGTAACTGGACTTTATGGCATATTAAACCCTGACTTTTCAGTTAGGGTTTACTTTATTTGATTGGTTCATCTTGCTTGCTGGAGGTTATTGCTTGTTCGATTTTTTGGTTAAGGTTGGTTATTGTAAGTGGGTTTGAGAGAGATGGATAAAGGATTCTTTAACAAGGATTCATCGTCGAAAGCTGCTGAAACGACCATTAACTTGGCCGATCAAGTTGGTGTGAATAAGGAGCCTAATCCTTATGCTACGTTGGACATTAACTGGTTGGATGCTAGATTGAAACGTTTAAAATGTCTTGATGATGGTACTACTGTTCCTGTGGTACGTAAAGCTGCTAGGGTTGTCCTTAACCCTAGCAATAATGATGGTAATCTGTTTGGGGACGTTAGTAATGATTCCGTTTGGAGCACGCCTAACATGGAACAACCTGACCTATGGGACGACGCTAGGTTGGGGCTTGATAGTGATAAGGCTGGTACTTCTTTGAATGGGGTGGATTTGAGCACTCAAGAGACTCCTTCTAATACTTCTGGTCAAGATGCTTGTGTGCCTCCATTGGTACTTCCTAGTGTTGATTCGAATGTGGTTAAGGAGTCTAATTCTGGTCATGAAGTAAATAGTAATGAAAATGTGCCTAAAGAAGTAAGGTCATTTGCTAATGTGTTAAAACCGGAACAAGTCACGAGGAAAGTTAATTTTCGACCATTGGTGAATGAGAATCGTATTGACAACCATGATACGGTTCTTCCTAAGGCTGCTATGGAGGGAGTGTTTAATCGTTATGATAATACTCTTATTGGCTTCTTTGTTGGCAAGAATATTGTGTTTCCTTTGGTCCGAAACTACGTCACTAACACGTGGGGTAAGTTTGGGTTAAAGAAACTTATGAAGAATGATGATGGTGTGTTCCTCTTTAAATTTGATTCTAAAGAGGTTGTTGATACTGTCCTTCAACGGGGTCCTTGGATTATTCGCAATTCTCCTCTCATCCTCACTAAATGGACTCCTGATGTGTTACTTTCTAAAAGAGAGGTTACCAAAGTTCCCGTATGGATTAAGTTGCATAATGTGCCATTACTTGTATATTCGGAAGATGGGTTGAGCCTCATTGCTAATCAGGTGGGTAAGTCGATTATGCTAGATGCTTTCACTAGTTCCATGTGCATTGATTCATGGGGTCGTATTAGTTTTGCACGTGCTCTGGTTGAATTATCATCGAAAACTGATCTTAAACATGAGGTGACTATGGCGATCCCTAAAAAGGATGATAGTGGTTTTACTACGGCATGTATCAAGGTTGAATATGAAGGGACACCTCCACGTTGTGCTGAATGTAAAGTGTTTGGGCATGTTAATGATAGTTGTCCTAAGAGTACTAAGGAGCATCTTGATGTAGCTCCCACCTCGTCTTTGGAAGAGCCTGATGATGGGTTTAAGCTAGTGCAGAATCGGAAAGCTAAACCCAAAGGTATGAAGTTGTCTAGTGGTATTAATATGGGTAAGGGTCCTAGATTTGCACCTAGGAAGTAGGTATATGTTGCAAAGATGAAGACACCGGAAAAGCTGCTAGTGTTAATGCGAAAAGTACACCTATTACTACGTCTAACTCTTTTGGTACTCTTGAGGTGCAAGATGACATGGGCATCCCATGTACTGTGGTTGATTCTACTACTGACGAGGCTAAGATTGTGAATTCTTCTGGTTATACTAAGGAAGCAGGTATGGATGGTTCTCGGGGGAAGGAATCTCATTTTGATACAAGTGCAGCTATTAAGCCTCCGGAGAATATGACTTTTTCTGCTACTAAGGTAAGTAATCCGTTTTCTAAAGTCGGGAATGTAACTTGCTCTGATAGTGAAGAGGATGAGGTTTTGGATCCGGATAACCCTATGGCGTCATTTTTGGCTTCTGGGGGAGGTGGGGGACTAGAGCTTGAAGAATTTGATGATTATGCTGCTTAGAGCCATTGACGTTCACTCGTATTTAGGATTTGATCTGATATCGATTAGTAGTCGAACCTCTTTTGGGAATTAGAACTTGGGATTCGAATATAGTACCTTTCTGCGTTAAGTATTAAGTACACCAATGAGTCAATCTATTGATTGCTGTTAGTAACCAATACCCTCCTTCAGAGTAGTACTTCCCGCCTCTAACCTAAGTATCATACTAGGTCAACCGACTGATTGATAGTAGCAATCAACACTTTCTAATGGAGACATACTCTGAACTTCCTAGAGTTCTCGCCCAGTAAAGATTCTGTGCTCAACGGAAATTTTGAAATCTTAAGGAGTAACCTGAACCACGTTCCTTGGGACAACCACCTAATCATTCTCTCGTCCTTCGAGAAACACCTACTATCCTTTTGGTCCCCTTATCGAATGATAAGCTATGCCATAAACGAAACCTTGGAAGTAGATCCCCACCCACCTTTACCCGAATAGTTGTTGGTAGTCCTACCTAACCTATTCATCTCCCGCTATTTAGCAAGAGGGAAACTATGAAAGACCTTACTCGTCTCTTCTCCTATGGTTATAGGAATACTAGAGAATCCCTCTATCTTCTTTTAAGGAGGTGAGAGAGTACTCACTTCTGTCCCTCCGGTAGAGTGGCTTCGCTCCTATGAGCTAGTCCTCACTTTCGAACTCTAGCTCTTTATTTTCCATTCTACTGTAGAACTCCAATCGAAAGGGGAATTCCCCTTGTTCTGCTTTCTCTATCCAATATTCATTCTGTTAGTACATGCCTGAACCTTCTTCCTCAACCTTCAACTTCTTCTGATCCTCTTTGAGGAGGAAGTACGATTTGGAAGCCTGAGTTAAACAAATAGAATTCTTCTTACTTAAAGAAGATCGTGTGCATTAGGAAGTGCTATTTCTATCCTTTTCGGATCGTGGATATGCTTATAGTGTATCATCTCTAGACTGATGGTTGAATTAAAGAAACCATTCGAACGTTAGTAGAACACATCGCGTGCCTGTCAAGTTTGGCAACGGTTGGGATAGACACCTTCCGTTGGCCAAAATCTCTTATAGACATCTCTCGAGTCTGGCAATGGTTGGGATAGACACCTTCCATTGGCCAACTTCTCCTATAGCCATACCTATCACGTTAGTACCTCAAAGGCACCGTAAGATACCTTCTATGGTCATAAGTGTCGATCCCAATTGTTGTGTAGAAATGGAAATACCCAACTTACCGACCCCGAACCTATTCGAGAAACTGCCGATGAGACCGTTCTAAGTCAAGATGGATAGGCAAGCCACTTGTGAATCGTTAGGAGACATAGACAAGGTAAACCCCTTAACTTCCCGGATATGTCCTAGGTTAAGCTTAAGGATTCACCATGAGGATGTGTGAAGCATTTAGTAAACTTGAAAAGCTTAATCCTCTCTATATCGATCTTTTCAAAATCCTTGCTAGAATTAGACCAGTAGCTCAGCCTTGAGCCACCGACAAGACTCAGTAGTACTCCCGAAATTTCGTACGCATAGGAAGAAATGACTCGATGATGATGCAGTGGTTATCCCTTTGGGAAATCCAAATCTTTGAACATTTAAACTTTGTTGACCTATCGAAATCGTAGGCCATGAAACCAGACGACTTTGTCGCATCCATTTCTTCGAACTTCGTAGAAACTCGCAGTAAGATCCTAGATTCACATAGGGAACGTGAAGACGAATCCTCGTGCGTATACACTCACCTCTCTTAACGAGTAACTTGAATTAAATCGCGAGGACGCGATTCATTTTAAGGAGGTAAGGCTGTGACAACTCATAATTCCCTCGATGCGTCGTAAACGGAGAAACAACAATTAGAGCGATCATTCCATCTAAGTTGAGATACGAGTCATATTATATATCGTTTTTATTGGAAATATTATTTTAAAAACATTGGCGTAACTCCCGAGTCACGAATCCTTCGTTTACTAGTTCGAACGAGTCCCGAACCTAATATATCAAAAGATTTAGAAAGTATCAAGTTTTTTTGGGGTAAAAGGCCATCCGCCCGGTAAAATTCATTACACCAAAAAACGATAAAGTATAAAAGATGAGGGTGAATCCCTCAACTCTGCCTGGTCAGGGCTAAACAAAGGCACAAAAGCACTAACAAGCTACATCCAACTATCTAACAATAAACACAAAAGAAATGTTTATGAGAAGCCAGAAACAACAACTAACTATTTTTTATTGCGTCCCTGCACTTTGAAGTCTCCCGAAGAACCACCGCTATACTTGGAATTAGTAGAATAATGAACAATATCATCATAGTTTCGTAGACTTCATCATCACTGTCCACTACCATAAGTTACCCCGCCACCCCTTATTTTTCAAGTGTACAACTTTGGTCCCTCATAGTAGTATATATACTTCCCACCCTCCCCACTCTCTCATTTTCACCTCCCACTTTCTCTCTATATAAAAACACACACATGTAACACTTATTTCTCTCTCTACATTTTCCAGCCACCCATCTAGGGTTCTAGCACCGTCACCGGATTCCGGCCAACTTCCGGCCACCTTCAACATCAACACCGCCTATCCCATCTTGTAGATCAGGATCTTGTGGTTCTATTTCTATACTACAAGCACCCTCAAACACCTTAACGCGCCCTAGATCTAATATTTTAGATTCGTATCCTAGGGTTTTCAAAAGATAACGAGTATTAAGGGTCCAAGCTTGGTTGGTCACGAGTTGTACTCGTGAAAGACACCACCAACTCTACGATTCTTCCTCTCAACCTCTCGGTAAAACACGACCCACTCTTTTTGTCATAGATATATTTATCTTTCTGTTTGTGACGCTTTTGTATACATATTCGTATTATATTTCGTGGTGAAAACAAATAAAAACATGTTATTAAAACGATTTCGTGTGGTATCGATTGAGGAACGAGTGTTTGTGATTTCTGATTGGGGTCTCGATGGGTGTTAGACTCATGGTAGTCTCGTACACGATTCGTTTTAGAAAACGGGTTCGGGTCAGACCCGACTGAAATATTGTCTAGTTCATATGTGTTGTGTGTTTTGGAAATGTAACTGGGTCGGGTTAGAAACCCAGTCGCGGGTCGGATCTATGACCCGTGGCTAGGTCGATTGGAACAGTTAGAGTACAAGTCAAATTGTGGAGATGATTAAATTTTTTGAAACTGTGTTGGGGCATCGAGTTGTGTGGACTCGGGTGAGTCAACTCAGTGGGTTTCGGGTCAATTGGTAACACGTGTAAGCGTCGGTTTGTGGGTTGGTTCGAGATGATTATGACATGGTAAAATGGACTAGTATGATAATTAGTCTTACTATATGTGTCGATATGGGATTACGGATATTACTCGAATTAGACTCAATAATTGGTAAAATGTTGTAAATAGTTTACGTAGAATATTGAAACAAGTAAAGCAGTATCCGGTATAGACAATGGAATAATTGGTAAAACGTAACGAGTTAATTATATAACAATATCAAGTACTAAGGAAATGGTTAAAGATGTAAGTAAGCGGGTAAAACTTGTAATACGAACATTGGTTAACTATATATATAATATACATACTTAACGACATGATTTGGTAACAAATGACTTATACAATTATAATGGAATAAAACTATCACAATGCACAATATTAGACTTGATCGAATAAGGAATAAGTAATTATAAAACGGGATGGTAAACATTAAGAACTAACACGTGATTAATAATTAGTTTCGGATATTACGTAGACGTTATAAGGTTTAATAAGATTTATATACTTGACGTAGCATTTGATATACGGGTTATATTGATTATGAGTTAAACTTTATTAAATGATTTGAACTAACCGAATACGATATATTAGACTCGACGTGAGTTTAATATATATGATTTGCGACGAGTCTAAATGTTTTATTGTCACGTATTAACTAATAACGAGATAATTAGATATATGTTGTCAATGAATACGGTTTTATTTACTATAAACCCTTATTAACTACGATTGTAACTCATGATTTATAAATACATGTTAACTTCTATAAACTTGTTGAGAACGGTTATTTTGATAAAACAATTTATAAATGACGTAATGTTTTGGAAACGCTGAATAAATGAATGCGTCCTTTATAATACACTACTTAATATACCGTATAAGAAGTACTTTCTTATAAAATTTTATAAGTATGAGTAACAATTGAGAAACCTTTATTAATTAAGCGATAAATGGAACTTAACTTTTATGATAAACATGCACGTTTGGGATTATGGGTAAATTATCGAAAGTTAACCTATTTATGTGTCATAAAGAGATGTCGTCATTTCCTAGTCTTTGACTAGCTTGAGTACTGTCAGTATTTCTTGATTTTGTCGATGTCTTTTCCTTTTTGGCGTGCGTTCTAGTTAGTATGTCTCGACTGTGTCGATGTCTTCTCTTCTTTCGCGTGAGTTGTACTTCGCGTCTATGTTTCATACCAGCACATGAAACATTAAAACTAAACTTTTGAGATATTAATTATAAACTTTTGGGAACGATAATGGACTTTTAAAAGTAATGATACGAATAATCCACAAAAACTACGACACATTACTTTTTATCGACTTCTTTATCATATGAGCAATATTTTGAGATAATCGTATACGCATTAGGTTGCGTCATGTCTATTCTAACATACTCGTCGTACCTTCTTCTGGATTTTGTGGAGATTAGCTTTGGATGCCAGTCGTGTTAATAGTTTATAGTGCATTACTGTTGCTAAGGTGAGTTTCATAGCCCCTCTTTTCAAAGGTTTTCATAACTCTTTTGGGGGAGAATACATGCTGCTTTTAACCAACTATAATTGGATACGTGAACGTTATATGAGAATAACTGTTGCTTGGAATATTTGATTTGTGGATTGTGATCTATTGTATTTATGTGAATATAAACTATTTTTTGGACCTGCCACTACTCTTTTGGATTGCTAATGTGTTGACTAGGAAAGGTTATACGTGCAACAGTTTTTGACTTAGACTAGGGTAGCATTCCTATGCTATAATGCGATGCCTAGCTAAGAATAGACATCTGTATCCGACCTAGACCAGGGTAGCATTGTTGTAAGCTTTGCTATAGCGTGGTGCCTGGCTAGATTCGCTTGGGGCCCTGCTGAGATCTCGATTGTGTTGTGGATTATTGATTGGATTGATTGTTGATTGGAATGTGTATTATATGCCTGCGTTAGTCGCACATAGAAATTAAACTTTATCAGATCCAGTACTGCTTTTGTAACTAAACTCTATGAACTCACCAGCGTAAGCTGACCTTTTTAGCATGTGTTCTCAGGTTTAAGGCGATAGCTCACTATTGGAAGACACTTGGCAAGGGGCATGGTCATAGGCGACTCTGATGAATAATCGGGACTGCTTTAATTAAATTTTGGGCCTATTTCCGCACTATTTTCATGTAATGAAAACTTAATGTTTTCAATCATGTATTTTATTCTAATTAACTGGAATAAAAACCATTCTTTGTACCTTATGTTGTGATACCAAGATAGTAGCACCCAAAGGTTTGTATGCTTCCGCTAGACCATAATTTGGGGGTGTTACATTATCAAAGAAATAATAAAATATTATTATTTACTCAGAAATGTATTTACTTGATTTAAATCATATCTACTGCAGTGTCGATACGCGTGTGGGGTCGTTTTTCAGTAATTGCGAGAAAAGCTTCTCGGTTTAATATGTAACTTGTTAGTAAATACCAGGAAAAGAGTATTTTACATTTACTGACAAAAATAGACAGTTTCAATGGTTACTGTAAGCTACAGTACGCGGGATACCATCCCAAAATGCTTTGTTATGCTAAAAAATGTTTAGTTATGCTCAGTTTAGTAATAATAAATTATTATTTATTAAAATAAGGTCTAAAAGTGTACCATTTGTCACATCTTTGTCCCTAAAGGCTCACATGATGATTGCAATTGTCCGTTACACGATGAGAGACGTTGTCCCTAAACACTTACTCTCTTAATAATAGCAATTTCCCTTTACATGAGGATAGCCGTTGTCCTTGATTGCTTGCACACTTGATAAGAATAATTATCCCTTACATGATGAGAGTCATTGCCTCATAAGGCTCACTTGATGAGAGCAATTTTCCATTATTTGATGAGAGTCAATGATTTCATAGTCATTTGGGTTAATCTTGCATACTAGGTCTACAATTTTCACTAAAGTTTTTTGGGTAAAGGGGAGTAATCCTCGGCCCGTTACATGGGCAACAGACACACACTAAAAGTGCAATTTAACCAAACATACTACATAAGAAAGACATGCCAATCTTATGAACTACCAAAGATTCAAAGTTACTTCCTACCGCGACCTAAGAGACTAACAT
Organism: Chrysanthemum makinoi; assembly: GCA_910596185.1. NCBI lineage: Eukaryota > Viridiplantae > Streptophyta > Magnoliopsida > Asterales > Asteraceae > Chrysanthemum > Chrysanthemum makinoi. The sequence goes on from OU343220.1 coordinate 130,423,604, forward strand.
CATACATGTCACACATATCCTCCAAGTGTCTCGGCAAATCGTAGACTTGAGCAGCATAATCATCAAAGTCTTCAAGCTCTAGTCCACCACCTCCCCTAGACGCCAAAAATGACACCATAGGGTTATCCGACTCCAAAACCTCATCCTCTTCACTATCAGAACACTTCACATTACCGACTTTAGAGAACGGATTACTTACCTTAGTATTAGAAGAATTCATAGTCTCCGGAGGCTTAATAGGCGCATCAATATCAACACGAGACTCCTTCCCCCGAGAACCATCCATACCTGCTTCCTTAGTACAACCAGAAGAGTTCCCAATCTTTGCCTCATCAGTAGTAGAATCAACGACAGTACTTGGGATGCCCATGTCATCATGCACCTCAAGAGTCCCAAAAGAGTTAGACGTAGTAATAGGTGTACAAACACTAGCAGCTGCCGGTTTCTTCGTCTTTGCAACATATACCTGCTTCCTAGGTGCAAATCTAAGACCCTTACCCATATGAATACCACTAGACATCTTCGTACCTTTTGGTTTGGCTTTCCGATTCTACACCACTTTAAAACCATCATCTGGTTCTTCCACAGTCGAGGTGGGAGCGACATCATTTTGCTCCTTAATACTCTTAGGGCAACAATCAGTAACATGCCCAAACACTTTACAGTCCGCACAATGTGGAGGCATCCATTCATATTCCACCTTGATACTTGCCGTAGTAAAACCACTATCGTCCTTTTTAGGGATCGCCATAGTCACCACATGTTTAAGATCAGATTCTGATGATAATTCCACAAGAGCACGTGCAAAACTTATGCGACCCCATGAATCTACACACATGGAACTAGTAAAAGCATCTAACATAATCGGTTTACCCACCTTAGTAGCAATTAAGCTCAACCCATCCTCCGAATATGCAAGTAATGGCACATTATGCAATTTAATCCACACGGGAACTTTAGTAACCTCCCTTTTAGACAATAGCACATCAGGAGTCCATTTAGTAAGCATGAGAGGAGAATTGCGAATAATCCAAGGGCCCCGTTGCATAACATTCTCAACACCTTCTTTAGAATCGAATTTAAACAGGAAAACACCATCATCATTCTTCATAAGTTTCTTTAATCCAAACTTACCCCACGTGTTTGTGACGTAATTTTGAACCAAAGGAAATGCAATATTCTTGCCAATAAAGAAGCCAACAAGAGTGTTATCATAGCGGTTGAATACTCCCTCCATAGCAGACTTTGGAAGCACCGTATCAGGATTATCAATGCAAGTCTCATTCACCAATGGTCGAAAGTTAACTTTCCTAGAGACACGTTCTGGATTTAACACGTTAGCAAACGACCTCACTTCGTTATTATCACAACCAATCACGTTGAGGCCTGAAGAAGAAGCATTCACCATACCCTCCTTCGAAGCAACATCATGACCAGCAGCATTATCCAATCCACCCACACACGTGTCACTACGACTAGTTTTTCCAAGATTAGCATTAGATTGATCAGAAGTAGCAGCATTCACCATCGTAGGTGCATTAAAATACCTTTCCTTCAAAGCAACTTCATGACCAGCAACATTAGTCAAATTGCTCCAACCAGAATCAAACGGATTGTCCATATCCATATTACCATCATGAGTGCTAGGGTTTGGAATAACCCTAGCAGCTTTCCGCAATTCAGGGATATCAGTACCACCATCAAGACCTTTTAAACGTTTCAATCTAGCATCCAACGTGTTAATGTCCAACGTAGCATAAGCATTAGGATCCTTATTCACACCAACTTGATCGGCCAAGTTAGTGGCTGGTTTTGCAGCTTTCGACGAAGAATCCTTGTTAAAAAACCCTTTCTACATCTCTCTCACACCCACTTACAATAATCAACCTTAAACAAACAGTAGAACAAGTAATAACCTCCAGCACGCAAGCAATACCAAACAAATAAAGTAAACCCTAACTAAAAAGTTAGGGTCTAATGCGCCTTAACGACTAGATTCAACCGTATCCCACCATGGTACTCGATTCAAACAAATACCAAACACCAATAAAGATATATAGGAATGCACAAACCGACTAAGAAACAATTCAGAATAGGATGCGATCAAGAAAGCACAAGTCGGTTCCAAAACAACCCTAAAAAAATGATTACTAGTAATCTACCAAAAAACGTATGAAACACCAACAAATCTGTAAAGAAAACTAAGAAACACCAATGTTAATTAGTACCTAAAGCAAATCGTAGGATGAATTCAAGAGAATTAGGCAGAAAATTAGTAAAAAACGAATTGAGAATGTTTAGGGTTCTTGGTAAACATATCACCAGAGAGAAAACGTTTAGGGTTTGGGTACTAAAATTTTACCGGGGTGAATTAATTTTCACTAAATTTAACTATAAACCCTAACTGTTCTCTCCCATTTTTGCGATAATGGCGATTTGGTTCTTTCACTCTATCTAATCTTTATTGATCGATTAATACTTCTCTTTTCTATTGGTCCATTATCATTGTGGGTCGGTGGCTATCAGATTTATTTATAAGGTCGGTGTAAGATCCGTTATTACTTCGCTTCTTGTTAATTTATCTTAACGTGGATCGGTTTGAATTTATTAAATTATAGTATCCATTCATCAATTGATAGCATGCTCTTATTAAGTTATAGTATCCAATCTTCAATATAACTGGTTCTGGTTATTATGTGACGAATTGGGTTATTGATGCGTATTAAACCCTAACTTGGAGTTAGGGCTTTCGAATCCTGGTCACTGCTACATGCTATTATCTTGTGGGATTATTTGCTACTGGTCATGGGTTTGTTGAGAGGTAGTGAGTATGGGAGAGAAGACTACTAGTTTGGTTGATAACACTGATATGAGTGAGCTTGCAGCAAGAGTGTCTCGTTTGAAGGGAAAATCTGATGGTGCTTTTGGTTCATCACAACCAAGGAAGGCTGTTAGGGTTTTGAACAACCCTAATGTGTATTTGAATATTAATGAAGCTAGGGATGATAATGTTGCATTGAATTCCACTAAATTTGTTGCTACAACACCAGCTCCTTCGGTTCAGGTTAATGCAACTAATCGTGAGGATCATGTGGAGCCGGTTTCACGTGAGTTAGGTGGAATTGGTATGGTTAATCCCACTGATTTTCCTTCTCTTTCTGAAGCTACTAGATGTGCGAGTAACATTATTTCTACTCATGATAAGTCTACTGAAGTTCATGGTATTTCAAGTGGTTTGCAATAGCCTAGTTATGGTATTGACCCGGTTGTATTGGAGGCATGTAAGAATTTTGAGGAAGCTATGTGTGGTGTTGAATTAAAGAATGCGAAGAATATGGTTACTTCAAATGTTAAATCTCCTAATGTTGCTTCTGATTTATCACCCAAGGTTCATAATGTTCTCAAACAGGCCCAATCTTTGGGAGTTTCATCTTGGTACCCACGTATGATTTCTTGACCTGTTGTTTAGTTGTCGTAGTTCTCATCTTGTGGTCAAGAGATTTGCTTATTTTAAGTTGTATGGTATGGGCTAGTTGCTTTATCAGTTGTGTGGCTATTACAACTGATTCGTATGGTTATTGATGATTATTCCTTTCATACATGTGGTTGGGGCTGTTTTTGAAGCTTTAATGTATGTTAGGGTTTCATGGCGGCATATATGGTTTACTTCTGTAAGTTCTAGTCTTCTTTGTTTGTTCAGAAGGGTATAATGATTCAAGCTGGCTTGTGGCTCTCTGAATGGCATGGAAGATGATGATGTGATTTGCTATGATAACTTTGAAGGCTCAGGTGTTTTTACCTGTGTAGTACAGTATTTCTTTGATTTTTATTCAGTCATTGTTAGCTATACATTTCGTTTAGTTATAAGAATGGGTTGTCACTCTTATATAGTGGTTTTTATTAGTTGCTGGTTGTTAGGAATTAGAAAATTCCATAGTAAAGAGTCGGTCACCCCAAAAGATTATCTAGCTTAAGTTAGCTCGAAGACTTGTCGTTAGTTACGTTATTTAGCAGTTTATTTATTAGTTTGTAGCGTAGTATAGCTTAGTGCAACACCGTGGAGGAAGGACGGGTCTTTACCCACTGTATACCTGATCCACAGGCCGTTAGGAGGTCGTATTTCATGTAACTATAAATACCCCTTCCATCCAGGGAAGGGGTGGTTCTTCATTCAATCTAACCTTTCCTTTGTGTAAACCTCTAGCAAGAACACCCTCTCTCTCTACTTTCTCTCTCTAAAATGGCAAACATATATTTTGATCATCCAAGACCACCCGAATCATCAAACACAATAATATTTGGATCCTAACAATTGGTATCAAGAGCCAAGGTTTATTGTGTTGTGTTGATTTATTGTGGTCTATTGTACCGTCTTATTACTGTTTTGGTACTGTTTTTGGTCGGAAAATGTGTCAAACAGTCTACTCATGTTTTTCTGATTTATATCTTTTTTTGGTCAAAAGTGTCAAGCGGTTTGTTGTTGCTATTATCTGTTTTGTATCTGATGTCCTTACAGTCATGTTTGTTTACCAATATTGCTTGCATGAATGAATCAGTGGTCAAACTTTGTTAGTACTGGGTCATAAAAAGTGCATCCTGTGTGCAGTTTTCTGGGTATGTCTGAAGCTGAAAGGTTTTTGGTCGGAATACTCGCCGGAAAAAGTCAAATGGTCAAATATTCTTGTTGGCGAGTTGGTATTATCTATCTAGCGACTTAGTTCTGTGGCGACTGGTCTTTACAAGTTGTCCTGATGCATTGTATTTGGGTAGCGAGTTGTGTTAGCAACTTGTCCCATTTTATGATGTAGCGACTTAGTTCTGTGGCTACTTGACACAAATCTTGTTAGCGACTTGGGAAAAAATATTTAACCTAGCGATTTGTTACTTAACAAATCGTAGCGACTTGCTTTGGAAAAGTAGCTAGCGACTTACTTTGAAAAAGAATGGGTAGCGACTTGGTTTTAACATATCGACTTGACACTACTCTGCTAGCGACTTGACTCCATGACTTTGACCTTGCAACTTCAACAGAAAGGATGAAGAAGAAACTACCACTAGACCAAGACCACGACCACGACATCAATAACATAAACCATAACATCAAGATTCAAGACTCAAACACTATATTAAACCATTACAAGACTTATCACAAATCGTCCTTTTTGGGAACTCAAACTGTTGGTAACACAAGATCTCATATCTCATAAAGGGTTTGTAAATATTTCTCAAGACCTTTATTAGATCCAAACAACCCTTATAATGATTTCATCACTGATCTTGACTCACTCATATTCGAAATTAGAAAAACTCAAAGATCTCAGTTATTCTCTCGTAATATTCATAGCAACATCAAGACACTTAAAGGTCAATCAATCGAGAGAAGCATACATCATAGATCTAGACTCAAACAAATTTATTCATCCAAGATCTCAGCTTTTATCCTTTTGTGTGTGGTTTATTCAAACACATAGACCATTAAAGATCTATACACAAAAAGATCTAGTGCCTCATTGATCAACTCAATTTCGGACATCAAGTAAAAGTTTTTTTAATGATCAAATATTAATTATATAATGATCTCAGATTTGTTCATAACTCACCTCAAGTCATCAAGACTCTCCTTGGTTGAACTTACACATCATAGATCTTATATGTTTCTGTTTTTGTTACTATACGAGGTTAAAGAAATGATGTCAACAAGCATGTTACATCATTTCTTTGATTCGTTTGTTGATACTCAAAACGAATACATTAAAGTAACGATTACCAACCTTGAGCCCTGAGTCTGATTTGGTAAGCCTATGACGATACACAAGCCATCCCTGTGGCCTTCTCGACATCATGTCATCTCTGTGACTATGTCGAGTTGTTTACATGGATTATTTGGATTTTGATGTGCCTCTTTTGTGTGCATTCTGATGATCAAAAGGTGGGCGTTCAAAGGGTTGATGTAAGATTGATGCGTTTGGAGAAAGGATTGTGTGATAGAAACAATTATGATGAGAGCTTGAGATGTGAGTTTGGTTAAAGAGGTGGCTGCGTTTTTTTTTGAGTATTATTAGGGTTGAAGTGTGTTTATGTGCTACTAAATACTACCCCATGGAATTAGGGCAAACTTATTGGACCAGGTAGTGTATATTGGCAAATGGGCTCGGTTTGGACTTATCTAGGCCTTAGGGGTTTATTGGATTTGATTGGGCCTTGCGTTATTTCATACCCATGGTATTGGATGTATGTGATGTGAACCAAGGGACTAGTTGAGCTATTGGAACCGTGGGAGATATTTGGTTGAAATCTATATGAGATATTTGCTCATAGTCATTTAGTGTATAAGGTTTGAAATAATTGCTTGCGCTAATTTGACTAATGGACCTGAGACCATTTGTTGATATGTTAAACATCGTAGGAGTTGAAATAATTGGATACCTGTGACAATTTTATGAGACGGTGACTATACTATTGGCACAATCCGTAATTTACTATCTCATATAATGTGGATACATATGTGTTTATTTGTTTCGGGAATGAGTTATATGACAATGATTAAAACCAAATATGAGCTTTGATATTATGAGATTTGGACATAATGAGATTAGTTGAAAATGCTTTGGTGTTGATGAGATTTGTGGATGAGATTTGTTGGGTTATGAGGTTTGAATATGAGTTTTGAGGATGAGATTTGCTGTGCTATGTGATTTGATGTGTTATGCGGATTGATACTTTGGTTTATACATGTTTACGGAGAATATTGTCACGGCTTGAATTGATATTTGATCAAGGTTGACTACGGAGTTGTTTGTTCGGTATTTCTTATTTGAATTTGAAGTGACGTTTTTCGGTTGAGAATGTCAAGAGGTTTTGTACATTGGGTACACCGTTTCTTCTTCACAAGGATTAGTACAAGGTTAAGTAACATATCTGGGGAATTTTACTTCATGATCAAGTTTGGTATACCGGGCATATTACTCCGTGTGGTCACTACTATAGCCGACTGAATGCGTGAATGATGTGTTTACCAAAGTAATTATTGGATGGTTGATGAGATTGTTGATGTTGGTTATTGAACCGTTGATGAACCGCTGCATGTTCCCCTAAAACAGATATTCACCGAAACCAAAGTTGTCATAACACATTCAAGCTGACATTGTTTACGTTTTAGTCTTGATTTTGTAAAATCCCGCGAAAGAACCTATTTCTCGGTTTAAATCATAGACTTGTAAAATCCCGTGACAATTGAAACATCCTGGTAATTGTAAAGTGCATTTCCGGATATATCTTACGGTTTATTCTTGGTTTTGTAAAATCCCGCGAAAGATATTATTTCTCGGTCTAAACCATAGAGTTGTAAAATCCCGTAATGATGGAACCATCTTGGAGAAGAGAAAGTGTAATTCTGGATCTTACTTGATGCTGGTGCTAAGGTTTCTGCTTCGAAGAACGGATAAAAGGGTGTACTTCATGAATTGGGTGTGTGTTTGGGTTGTCTTCATGCCAGTTTGGTTATTACATGGTTTTACGGGGTTACGTGCTTTTAACCATGGTCGGGATGAAACCATTATCAAAGTTTTTTTTACTGTCAAAGAAGGCTAGATTTGAGCTATTAATCAGAAGATGTGACAACGGAGTTAATTCACTATTATTTATTTGAGGTTGAAGTGAATTATCACGGGCGAGTGTACTTAGTATCTGAAGGTATCGGGGATGGATGGATGAAGATTCTTCGAGATCCTTGTTCAAGCTTATTATCAAAAACGAAGACTTGGAAATCTAGTTATTGTTGGGTGTCTTTTACCTTTTCTTTTACCACTTGGGGGAATTGGGCTCTTATCACCACAAAATAACTATCACTTAAAGGAGTTACGTTGTAGTGCTCAGTGTCACATTCAATTGTGGATTTTCAAGAGGTGATATACGTCTAATACTCGATGGTTGGATGGTTGAAGAGTATAGAGTACTTAGAGATTCAAATGGGCATGAAGTCTCGGCACCGCTCTTTGTTACATATGTGCAAGTTTAAGTCACGAGTTCGGGGTATTTTACTTCAGGGTCAAATTCATCATATTGGGTTTTCTCCATCAACTGTCACTACAAAGAGCCTACTGAATGATAATGGGGTTGATCACATGTTTTGCCAAAAGAGCTTAAAAGAGAGAGATTATGACGTTTGAACACAACAGTTCAAGCCTCGTTCCTCAAAGAAAAGAAATGTGTACGCTTCAGTGCGCATTATCTTCGGAAGAAGAGAAATCTTCTTATTATGATCATTCTCATCAACATGCTTCATACTTTTTCCATGCGCTTCAGTCATCAAGTGAACCGGGCTACTGTTGATTGTTTTCTTATTCCACTTGCTCAACTATAATGAAGATGGAGACATCATGTGCTAATATTTTGGGGGAGAAGTGTGAATAGACTACATTTGGTTAAGATATTCACTTATTCAATCAAGAATGGCAACTCCGTATGCAATTCTTGAGAGGGAGAAAAAGTGTGAATTTACTGCATGGTTGATTGATTTATGAGATAAAATGGTCAAACGGCTCCAAACTCATGTAAGAACCGAGCTTCTTCTTATCGGGTCATCTTTACATGGAGTTTTTCTTCTATGAGTCGTTGATTGACATCTTCACTCGGATTGATGAGTTTATCGACAAAGTGCTTCCGGTTAATGCTTCACGTATACATCAACATGATGATTCCGAACAATCTCTCTATTCATGTTTGATGTGATTGGTGGTTTGGTGTTACCATCTTGTGTGTTCGTTGCGGCCTGATTGCTGATTTCTTTGATGAACATCTTTCTGTTCTTGTTTGATTGGGAGGGATTTTAGTTAAGGGGATTTGCAAGATGTAAGTTAATTGGGATGCTTTTTGGTGGGATGTTTTTTGGTGTGAGTTGAAGATGTTAACTATCTATTCCCCAACAGCACAATCTTGAAGAAGGTCGAGTCTGATCGTTCTACATTTTCTGCTGCATGTTAGAAGACTAAAGACGAGTTGCATTTGATTATCCAAAGACTTCTTCATATTTCGGGCATTGTTAGTGTAGGGGAGAGCACTAATTGGGGGAGGGTGAAATGTCAGATTTAATCCCCAATTAGACTTGCTCACATTATTCAGCATGATGATTCTCACAAAGACTTCAAGCGTTCTTCTCAAAAGATTTCTAGTATTTGGGCTTTCAAAGAGTTCTTGATTCGAAGTGTCAAAACCAGCAAGGGGAAGGAGACACGTATCTAACGCGAGTAAACTTGATGAACTTAATACTTCTAAGTAATTGAAGATATCCGGGAAGACAAATGTTATTACCGCAGAGAAACTCAAGGTTTGACTCATGGCGAGTAAAACTTGATGAACTTAATACTTCTAAGTGATTGAAGATATCCCGGGAAAACAAATGTCATGACCGGAGAGAAACTCAAGGTTTTACTCATCAAGGCGTTTAGTGTTCTTATTCCAACTATGTGGGGAAGAGATGGAAGAGTTAGTTTCCGAAGATGAAAGAGGTACACAAGTGTGTGATGATTTTGATGTTATCACAATCATCAGGGGAGAGAGATTGTGTACATTGGGGATGCTCAACTGTTTTACTTAAGGGCTTAATCGGTGATTGGATATATAATCACTTATTCGGTGTTGACATCCAGAGATTGTCACCCGCAGAGATAATCGGTGATTCGGCTTGCTTCTTCAATGTTATTGGTTATTCTCTCTTTGGGCATTGGTACCGGGTTCTTGAGCTTCATACACTTTCTTCAGGGGGAGAGAAAAGTATACATCGGGGTTATTCTTTGGCAATTGGACTTAATCTGCTACTTCGATGGTATAAGTTTCTTTGTCTTCTGGTATGTGTATTCGGGTTCGTGAGCTCTAGTCTAAGAGACTGACTGCATCAATTCATCTACTTGGGGGAAGTGTTCTCTTGACACCTTCAGGAATGGATTGCTTTAGACTTCAGTGGAAGGAATTTGAGAATATTATTTAAGTGTGGGATGAAACGTTGTTGTTCTTCTTTTGCATGATATAACCCTGAATGGAGATCCTCGATTATCATTCTTAAATGGAGCAGCGGGATTTATGATTATGGTGTGCTACCTTGTGCACCTGGCTAAAGCAAGCTTGAAATAGATCTTCGAATCTGCTCAACATAAGGATTTTCGGTTTGGGGGGAAGCTGCCAAAGTCTCGTTTTTCTCAAAGGCTCATGTTCTACATTCTATTCTGGAGCCTCGGATTCTTTGGTGGTGGAAGTTTAAGAGATGACGTATTCTATCTTCTACGACGTGCTGCTTGATATCCTTATCTCGGTACTCGTATCATCATCCTCTTAAACTATATCATCTATTCTATCTTTGTATATATTTTTCAAAAAAACAAAATACAAAAATATAAAACCAACAAAAACAAAATAGAAAAATATAAAACCCTCAAAATCCCATAAAAATCAGAAAATTTCGAAAATACCAAAAATATGTTTTCTCAAGACATGTCTTCTGGTATCGATAACATCTACGGTCATAGAAATGTCATTCAATAATGGCACGGGACCGTAGATGAAGTTCGAGCAGGAGGTGTAAATATTATTTTCTTAACATGTCTCAAAATATGGCTTACAGTTATTTCAGACTGTAACCCGGGCTTCAAATGATGGCTTGCAGTTGCTTCAGACTGTAACCCGCACTTAAACCATGGCTTGCTATTATTTCTGATAGCAACCCGCTCTTCAAAGAGGAAAGTGCAATGCTAAACCAATTTTTCAAATATTTCGTGCACTTATCCTAAAAACAAAAATGAGGAAAGTATGTCGAAGGACTGCTGTTCCTACACAAATGTTTTTCCGTCTAAAATTCTTCAGAAAAATATTTGTTGTTTTCAAAAATGGTGGTAAATGAGTTGCATGTAAATCTATCAGATTCAGAGTTTTTGAAAAAAATATTGAAAACTCAATCAATGACTTGGCTTTTAACCTTTTCGAAGAATAAGTCATTGATTGATGGGGAGAATGTTTTCATATTTACATCATCTAACGGGCTTTCTTAATCATCCTACGTGCTTATCTGAAAAATAAAATTGCCTGTGTTGAAGGACTAGGTTTCTAGGATGTGACTGTTAGGTTTAGATGATTATAGATTGATAAACACATTAATCCCATACCTTATATGAACTGATTGATATGTTGAATTGACTTTTATTAGTCGATTGCTGTTTGGGTGATGTCGACCACCATATATCTGTATGTGTGTTCACTAACGTATGCAGGTATCTTGGTATAAGAATGTTCCCGATCCGGATCCCACATAATATGATGTTTGGATGCCGAAAGGAAAGGGTAACTAGATCTTGGGTTGACAAATGAAGAAACGGAGCTTAATTGGACTTCTATGGAGAGTTGGCATAAATGCAACGTAAGAGGTCTCACTGCATCAGCAGATGGTTTTCTTCTAAGTGATTGAAGAAACAGAGCTTAATTTGACCTCAGTTGGCATTCAAAATGCAACGTAAGAAGAAGTCTCACTGCATCAACAGATGGTTTTTCTTCCAAACCCTACAGCAACAACAGAAGCTTCTCAACCACCTAACGGATCTTTGTGCAGGATACCATTTTTAAACAATTTTGAAAATATTGTTTTGAAAATGGAAAAATATTGTTTTGAAAATAAATTGAACTAAATTTTGAAAATCACCGGACTTCTTTTATCAAAACCTAAGTCACTCAATTATTGACTTCTGTCATGGATTGAGGGGAGAGTGATTTAAAATAAAATATTTTCAAACTATATTTCTTCACAAAAGTTCCGTTTTGTACAATAATTAAGTGGTGATCTAAAGATTTAATGTTATGTCATGGTATGATTCTCTTTAGAATCAAGATCTTTCAAAATGAAATTTTTTCTGTTCTTGTTTGATTGTGAAATTATTTTATTTTACCTAAAAGATCTCTTAAAACAATCATACCTGACACTAACAATCTTTAATGTCTTAAAATGGTCCTTATCTGTCATTTTTCAAATTTAAATTTTGCCACGTCTTTCCCTAAAACCTTTCTAAATAATTTAAATCAGATGGGATCACAAATCTCAAATGGTTTGATATTTTTGATCAAGGGAGAGTTCGTGATTTAAATCTCAAATCTGTTTTTATGGAATCGGTTTTAGTCCTTTATAGGCACTCCTGCCTTCATGTGCCAAACAATTTCATACACAATGCACATGTTGAGGAGGAGGATTTATCCAAAAACATGATGAGTATTTAAACCAGGCCACATATTCTCCCGTGTTTTCTAAACCGTATTAAATCACTTGGGATCCAAAATCTCAAAGGGTTTGATATTTTTGACCGGGGGAGAATTTGTGATTTAATAATGAAATTTGATAAAAGGTGATCGTTTTGATTTAATTGTGCAGGCTTCTCTCTCATATGTGCTAAACGCTTTCGAATCTCGAAGCACATATTGAGGGATAGCAAACAAACTATCGAGTACAAAGCTTTTAAAGTAATTTATAAAGTACCTTGATTGTGTTTTAAAATTGTTTCTTAATGGCGCTTGTGATTGTAGATGTGCTTCAAATTAACTCTTGCCTCTATGTGATAAAAATGATTTCAAAAATCCTATGCACATATTGAGGGGGAGAATTTACCAATGAAAATCATATGGCTTTTTCTATGAAAATTGTGATCAAAGAAAATATTTCAAAGTCCTCTTGCCTCCATGTGCTAAACAATTTCTAAATCACATGCACATGTTGAGGGGGAGGTTTTCTAAATGATCAAAACTATTAAGGTACAAAATGCTTTGATCTCGTATCACAAGTACCTTGATTTTTTTTCCAAATGATTTTTCAATTGGTTTCGAGAAGGAATGAACTGTACCAAAAGACCGACCATTTCACTTTATGCATGGAGTTATAAGGATGGTTAGGTTAGGTATTTGTTCCCACGATCCCTTGAGCGGAGGGATCTACCCAGGACAATCCACTAGATAGTGTAGAGTCCTTAGGTATATTGAAAAAAGGAGAAAAGTGTGATACGGGAAGAGTGCAAACCGAGACGAGCTAGTCTTGGAATAAACCCAACAAGGTTCTAGTTATGAAGTCTCGGTAAGCACTGAAGGGGTTGAAGAATGAAAAAGAATTGAATGTGAAAAGGGGTGAAAAGAAATAACCCTCCAATAATTCAACCTTAGGCGAAACCGGGTTCAATACATATGCTCTTGGTGGTTACTTTGGTAACTTCGGTATTGAAGACAAGACGTCATGGACCCAGTGACGCACTGCACTAAACTTCCCAAGCTACTCAAGTTCCTCTTAAAAGGGCTTGTTTCATTCTCACGGGGAACCGACATAATCTATCGACTTTCTCTTAGAGATTGTTGATATTGAAGAAGGAGACCCTCTCCCTAGTCTCCGGCTTAGGAAACCAAATGTGCACAATTGAGTCTAGAGACAAGAGATCATCCACAACAACTCATTAGGACACTAAATTCTTGAAGACTTGCTGTTTCACACAATGTGGAAAGTAAGTGTATATTAAGAGTCCTACGCATTATCCTTGTGGTATTGCCAGAACATCCGAGTGATATGTAAAAATATTCACAATGAAGATGGAAATTCTTCTAGAGCCAACATCAAACAAGCTCTTGGTGGGTGACATGTGAGATCTTGCAAAAGATCAAGCTTGTGACAACTGGATTGAAACAATGGGGCGATTCACTCTTGAATCAACCTTGGTCCAGGAATGAAATTGACGAATACTTTTGGAAAAACCGTTCGGTGTGCAAATCTTCTTTTCTCTAGCACATCGAATGTGTACTTATGTTTTCAAACACAAAAAGTATCTCTGATTGAAAAAATGCTTTTGGAAAAACCGTTCGATGTGCAAACCTTCTTTTCTCTAGCACGTCGAATGTGTACTCTCTTATATGCAAAAAGTATTTTTGATTGAAAATTGATCCTTCTCATAAAACCTTCGTCGTATTGCAAAACTCTTTCTTCTAAGCAATACGCGATTGTTTTTCAAATCAATTTTTCATCAATCAGTGAATCTCAATTCGCTGGTTCACTCACTCCGTGTTGTCTTCTTTGAGACGTTCGGTTTGAGAACGGCTAGAGCAGCTGCGAAACCCTGTCAAGGAGATTCCTCGGAATCCTACCTGATCACATGCAATACTTGTACTGATTAACGGGGAACCGTGGGCCATGTACCTCAATTCAACGAAAGTGATCAAAGACACTTTTGTGTGTTTTATTGCTACTGTTGTTTGCGGTACATTTGGACGGTTGCAGTGATCGAATTGAGGAGTCAATCCAAAGCCGCATGCTCATAGCATCCACACTTATTTGAAGAAATCATGGTGGTGCATATGTACATAACACGGCTCGATATTTCATACTATGCTTCTTGCTTTGCTGCAAATATCATGAACCAGTAAGGCTTCCGCTACTCCGATGGAAAGATGTCATGATTCAAAAGTGTGAGCATGTCGGTCCAAAAGTCACAACTTCACATGATGGCAACACAACAAAGGGTGATCCAGAGAGATTTATTGTGGCTGCTGATCTCAAAGAAAGCTCGAAGATCATCAAAGATGTGGATCAGTTAAAGGCCTCCACTAAAAGTACAAATCAGTGCGGACTTTGAAGAATCGCTACTTAAGCACAAAGATTGCAGAATTGAAGAATTGAAGTCTACGAGCTCGAGAACAAAGTCAAGAATAGAATGCTAGGATTCGAAATGTAAAACATGGGGTGACCTCCCTTAGGGGGAGATTGTTAGGAATTAGAAAATTCCATAGTAAAGAGTCGGTCACCCCAAAATATTATCTAGCTTAAGTTAGCTCGTAGACTTGTCGTTAGTTACGTTATTTAGCAGTTTATTTATTAGTTTGTAGCGTAGTATAGCTTAGTGCAACACCGTGGAGGAAGGACGGGTCTTTACCCACTGTATACCTGATCCACAGGCCGTTAGGAGGTCGTATTTCATATAACTATAAATACCCCTTCCATCCAGGGAAGGGGTGGTGCTTCATTCAATCTAACCTTTCCTTTGTGTAAACCTCTAGCAAGAACACCCGCTCTCTCTACTTTCTCTCTCTAAAATGGCAAACATATATTTTGATCATCCAAGACCACCCGAATCATCAAACACAATAATATTTGGATGCTAACACTGGTAGATGCATGTAAGTGTCCTTTGGGACTGAGATGGGGAAACCATCATTATCCTTTGTACTTCAACGTTTTTTGGTGGAATAGTATTTTACCGGGGTGATGAAACCCTTTTACCCAAAAAAAAACGACATTAAGAAGAAGAAAATTAATTTTCGAACTCTTACTAATGAAGAAATTGATGATAAGGCTGATATTACTTTACCAAATGACTCGGTTGAAGAGGTTAGACACAGATTTGCTAATTCTTTCTTTGGGTATTTTCTAGGGAAGAGTTTGGCTTTTCCTATTGTTGATAACTATGTGAAGAATACATGGGCCAAATACGGTATTATAAATGCTATGTTGAATGATGGATTTTTCTTTTTTAAGTTTGCTTCTAAGACTGGCATGGAGCAAGTGTTAGAAAATGGTCCATGGTTTATTTGAAGTATTCCTTTGATTTTAAACACTTGGACTAATACTACAACCGTAAGGAAGGATGATATAACGAAGATTCCAGTTTGGGTAACGCTCCATAAAATTCCTTTGGCTGCGTATACGAAAACATGCCTTAGTTTGATTGGAACTAAACTTGGGAGGCCGATTATGTTGGACGCTTATACCTCTAATATGTGCCTTGATTCATGGGGTCGCACTACGTGTGCTCGATCACTAATAGAAGTATTGGCTGATCAGATTCCTTTGAAATCGTTGGTGGTTGCAATTCCGTTAATTGATGTACCTGGTTACTCATATGAGACCATTGAAGTTGAGTACGAATGGCAGCCTCCGCATTGTGAAGTGTGACAACTCGTAATTTCAGGTCATTTTACAAACTTTAAAAGTTTCACTATTTCATCATTTATCGTAAACTACGTTTACGAGTATCAAATTCGCGTAACATTAATGGTTTAGCTGCGAATTCATGAACAATCATCAAGGACATTTCATATAGACTAGGTTTAGTCTACATATCATTAGCATCATTATCATCATATTAGTTCATGCATGGTTTTGCATTTTTTTCGTTAAACGTATAATTTCATATTAAATAAACGCTATCGCGTAAACATTTATTTTGAATATTGATCCGACACTTCCAAAAATATTCCTAATATATTTTTATACTCCTTTTAAGACTATAAAGTTATATTATTAGTTTAACCTATGTTTTAAATTTATTTTGTATATAAATTGTTATATATATATATATATATATATATATATATTTACGACGGTCTTCATAAATTCAACACAATAATTATTTATTCACTAAATTCTTGTAAGAAAGGTATTTTTATAATTTTTAGGAATTCGATATATAATTTAATTTGTTCCGTTAAAATTTATTTTTAGCTAACACTACCCTAAATATCTATTTACACTTACAAATTTCACACTTTACTCAACAATTAATAGATGTTGACATCAAAATCCATCCATCCTTTCTTTCTTTACCTTTTGTCGGCAAAAAGAAAAAAAAAACATGACACACCAAGTATAGATTAGATATTTTACATACTTCAATAATTATCCCTAACTAAAACATACTACACATTTGCAAAGGTGACAAAAAAAAAAAAAAACCTCTTCATCTCCATCTTGATATTCGGCCAAGACCAAAGCAAAGAAGAACCTTGAAGATTTTTCATGATCAAATGTTTATCAAACTCATTTAGTGATCTATTTTAAGGTTTTGAAATAAAAACCTATAGATTAATAAGGTTTTCATCATCTTTTTCACATAATCATTCAAGTAAGCATTTCATGATTTTTATTACTCTTTCATATCCATATATATGTTATTTCATCATTTTTGTAAGAAAAACATGCATGAATTCCATGATCCATACCACTTTTAATGTTTTTATTACATATTATTAGTTATAATTATCCAAATAATTATCCCTTGAAAAAAATCATGTTTGATGATGTCTAGGAACCCATGACACCCTAAGAAGGTGTATGGTAGGATTTGAATAGCTTTGGAGTTGTTTTGAATTGGTTAGAATAGGTTTGGCGCGGGAAAAACTCATTTCGACAAGTTTACATAAGAGTCTGTCCATATTTTGAAAATCTGGAAATCTCGACAGTAGATAAAATTTTTTGGCCTAGATATTTAGAAAATACACTTTAAAACGAAAATGTGGCCGCTTGAACGGGTTAAAACGGAGTTATAACGAAGAAGTTATGCTATTTTCAAGTTTGACGACGAAAAATATTTGTTTCAGAAAATTCAGCAAGTAATCTCGACTTTTTACGAGTAAAAAATGAGTCTTAAGCATTATAAAATGTGTCGACTTATCAAAACTATATTATTATATATTATTACGATTCCGAAGACATATGAAACGTAGAAAACGGACTTGTAACGATTAAATTACACGCGATTTAACAAAGTTGCCGTAACTTTATTATATAAGAAAAACTAATATTTCTATTAGACACATACTACGGCAACGAGGGACCATGTTGAGGGTCGTTTTTAACAATGACGGAGTACTTTTTATAACATGATGTCTTCTAGTAAAAGTAAGTTCGCCAAGCATATTTTCCAAAATGTCAAACCATTTGTCAAGCGGAGTTGTAACGAATAAAATACGGTCACTTAAACTTTGCCGAAAACCACCCTTAAACAATATTTTGGAAACAAGTACCATACTTAACCTATATTTTTCTCCGTGATCGAGACCTCTAGGATGAAAACTTAAACACTAAAACTTTGAGATAATGATACAAGCTTCCCAAAACCGTTGAGTTCGTTTCCTAACACTCGACGTGCACCATTTTACGACTAGCTTTTCAAGGCCGTTTAGTCACTTTCATGAAATTTTCAATAACATTATTTTACAACGAAAAGTTATAATTTCATAATAAATCATTAAATGATTACCGTAAGGTATCATTTCAACGTAAATACTTGTGAAGTATTTTATAACATGACGAGATGTCATAAACATATATTTCGACGATAAATTTTATTTTCAAAAGTGTACAAGTGGTATAGATTACATGTGGATTTGCATGCATAACATTACATCATAACTTATGGTAGAACATATCATTCATAATAGGTCACGGTCAGAGGTTATGCCTCATTTCAGCATTTCCATTATATCATCATTAACATTGCAACAGGTGAGTTTTCATAGCCCCGATTTATTCAAGTTTTTTACTTTATTTCAAACCTACGGGGGATAATACATTGCACATCATTTTTATTACGATACCAAGTATATCAAATTCATTACATTGCTTAAGTTACCTCATGCCAATTGAATGTCTCCATTATATAACATGAACCGTTAATTTCATAGAAGCGAGGGTGAGTGGATAGATCTATCGAGGGTGACTCCTCCATCCGGGTTGGTGGATTCCAACTGGTTAAACGGATGCATTTCATTTAATATCATTATTTGAGTTGTTTGGCAAACACTCTGTTGGGGCGAACATCATGATCAATCTAGTTTCGGTGTCATGGACTTATAGCAATCGTAACATTTTTGTGGCATATTTGTCATACATAATTTATACTTGTGGTAGTCGTATTAAACATTTTTAACAACTCTATGAACTCACTCAACCTTTGTGTTGACACTTTTAGCAATGTATTTTCAGGTAACTAAGGCATTCACTTCATGGCATGCATGTGGACATATCATAGAGTCGCGGTGACGACGCGTCTCACATGGGATTTATACATTTTTAAAACATCGTTTGACTTGTACCAAACTTATTTTCCGCACATGTTGATTTTCATTTGGGACCTATACTTGTAAACTCTGATTGTTTTATTAAATCAAGCGATGTATTTTCCAAACGGCACTTTAGGTCGTTCAATATAACTGTGATTGTGATGCTATGACAGTCAACCCCCAGGAATTCCATTCCGCTGCAAAACAGGTAATTTGGGGGTGTGACAGATTGGTATCAGAGCTTCGGTTATAGAGAACTAGGTTGCATCATTGACCCTAGACTATAACTACATCATCATAGCATCTCATCATTTCATCATAAGTGCATAGTCAGTATACATGCGGTTTCATACGCACATTTTGCGAGTTATTTACTTTCATTTCAAATCGATTGTCACATTAATGCCTTCAGATACCTATCCCATCACTTTGACATGGAGAATGCCCTGTCATTCCCTATCACAATTTTAACATCAGTTGACTCAACACCGATAACATCAGATGATGAGACTGAACCCCTTTTAGGAGGACGAAGTTGCACCTACACCATCACGATCACCATTGATTCACTGTAGGATTAGGACAATTTTTATCATTCTGTTGAGACAGATCATACCATTTGGTAGGACTTATAGGCTTAGTCCTAATGGACCTATTAGGATGCTTACTACAAGGAAGATAGTAGTATTTCATTCACCATCATCTCCTAACTTACCACTAGGATTTCCATCATCATCGTCATCATTATCATCTAGAGCATCATTTGTACCATCATATCTCATATACACTACTCATACATATGACTTGCCGCTTGGGAAGCGGGCATGATTTGACACACCACTACCATCTACCACTAAGACTACAGAAACTACACCATCTCATAGGTTTGAGGACTGTGAGAGTTCTAGGGCCATTGCCACTAGACCACCTACTGCTTTTACACTTGAGACATGATTAGACTACCAACAGGAACATATAATAAGTACCTTTCTAGCTAATGTAATCTGTATCATTTATTATCTCCACGATAATCACAACCTTTGTTTATTTCATTCCTTATTCCAATTGCCCAATTTTCAATCATTTTGCGATGATACCTCACTATCTTACTAGGGGTTAGGCCAACTTTATTCTTGACCAATTAGGAGACTATTACCATTCTATGAGGTTTCCACGTGTATCCTACAAACCATTCAACAAATTATATTTCAAGTTACTTTGCTACTACTTCATAACATTATTTCACTTTATTTTATTTCGAGCTATTTTACACCATCTTAGAAACATTGTTTCATAAAGTTTTAAAACAAGCTGTTTTGTTACCACCCTATCAATTGGCTTTCAGTCATTTTATCAAATATTTAATACCATCATGCGAAACGATTTTCATGTTATTCTAAAAAATTGTTGGACCATTATCTTACAAAACAAAACGTTGAATACCATCTAAAACTTCGGAGAAACATAATACCATTTCAACAAAAACAAGCATCACATCATTTGTCCTCGATTATACATGGCCTGATCACCTATGTATAATTCAGGAAGAATTATGTCATGAAAGTAACAAGCATCATTTCAAATCTCTTAAAACAATCTTCACTCAAAAGCAAGGCTTTGTAATCAGATAAATTGTTCATAAACATTTTTTTAACACTCTATAGAAGCCCACGCCATTCATTCCTCACTCAACCGATAAGTTAGAATTTGATGAGTTACCTTTTTAGGAAAGGCTTCCTATACCATCTATGAGGAGGATTCCTCGATACAAGAAAACAATGAAAGCCTTCTAGGACTACCAACAAGGACTAGAAGTAAGTAGCGAGATCTTTCAAAACCTAACAAAAATCTTAAGCCATCACGAGACATTCCGAACCACTATTTTGGACTAGAAGTTAAATTATATCATTTCAAAAGTACTAGCTAGACCGAGTTACGAGATTTAGTACGAAGCGAATACCCACTAAGCAACATCATAGGGATAAACCAAGTCTTCTAACTGAGACTGAAGAACATTCCATTAAACATGGCTTCAACAATATGTGAACTTCCCTACAATGAGTTTTCCTTAAAGGAAAATTTGGTTAAATTAAGGTTATCAATATAAAATTCCCCTAAGGCATTGTGTTCCTTAGAAATTCCAAGTAACCTCACTTCTATATCAAGAGATGCAACATGTTTGAACATATCAGACAATAAATGACTCTCCATTTACAAGTGAAATTATAACAAACATTCTTAGACATGGTATGAGCTGATACCTATTTTCTTGCTAGCATGATAGCAATATAAGTGATGAAATATTTTAGAAGAACTTAATATTGAAACAAGTCGTGAAAATCAATCACTACACCACATTACTTAAATATTTAAGGTTTTGTGACTTTACAACATAGAGCATGGAAACACTTCGATAATCAAACAAAAAAATATATTTTAGTCATGGAGACGAAACACCTTAGGCAAGTAAGATTCAAGTCATGACATTCGCTAGAACTAGAAACGCGAGGAATCACAACTGTTACCCATAATCTATTCCTTTCTGTAAGGTCCTTTTCAACAGATTTAACATTTTGAAATTTGGCATGAGACACGTGGTATCAATTCCAGTTGTACCTATTACAAGCTATTCGATTCACCTTAGACTTCTGACAATCATTTTAAGATTCCTTTGGAATTCACCAGGACATGATTACCGCTTATTATCCTCAGCTCAATGGTTAGAGCGAGAGAACAATTCCCACATTAGACACATCATACAACATTGAATTAGCTAATGGTAACTTAATTAGCACCGACACCATTGTCCGTGGTTGTACACTCAATTTTCTAAATCATCCCTTCAATATAGACCTTATGCCGTAGAACTTTGTAGTTTCGACGTCATCATCGGCATGGATTGGTTATCCAAACATCGTGCAAGAATCATTTGTGATGAAAAAGTTGTTCATCTTCCTTACAACGGCGAAACTTTGATCATTCGTGGGGAACGAAGTGGAACTAGACTCAGTATTATATCATGCATCACGACGGAGAAGTACATAAAGAAAGGTTGTTATGCTTTCTTAGCACATATAAGAGAAGAAGTCGGAAGAGAAACGACTTGAAGATGTACCAATTGTCCGAGAATTTCCTGAAGTCTTTCCCGAAGACTTGCCAGGACTTCCACCGGCACGTCAAGTAGAATTTCATATTGACTTAGTGCCCGGAGCTGCACCAGATGCACGAGCGCCTTACCGTCTAGCACCATCAGAAATGCAAGAGTTGTCTAATCAGTTGCAAGAACTTTTAGACATAGGATTCATTAAACCAAGTTCCTCGCCTTGGGGAGCACCGACCTTGTTTGTGAAGAAGAAAGATGGATCCTTCAGAATGTGTATAGATTATAGAGAGCTGAACAAGTTAACGGTGAAGAATCGTTACCCACTCCCCAGAATCGACGACTTGTTCGATCAGTTGCAAGGCTCTAGTATCTACTCAAAGATTGACCTAAGGTCAGGTTACCATCAACTTAGAGTTCGGGAGGAGGATATCCCGAAAACGGCATTTAGAACACGTTATGGACATTATGAGTTTCAAGTAATGTCGTTCGGATTAACTAATGCACCTGCAGTATTCATGGATCTCATGAATAGGGTATGCAAACCGTATTTGGACAAGTTTATTATAGTATTCATCGACGACATATTGATTTACTCAAAGAGCAAAGAAGAGCACAAACGGAATTTAAGAACGATTTTAGGACTACTCAAGAATGAGAAGTTGTATGCCAAATTTTTGAAGTGTGATTTTTGGAACCGTAAAGTACAATTTCTTGGTCATGTCATTCATAGTCAAGGACTACAAGTTGATCCTGCAAAGATTGAAGCCGTAAAAGATTGGGCTACTCCAACAAATCCTACGGAAATCCGACAATTTCTAGGACTCGCCGGGTATTACCGAAGATTCATCGAAGGTTTTTTTTCAAAGATAGCTAAAGCTTTGATCAAGTTGACACAGAAAAACAAGAAGTACGAATGGGGAAAGAAACAAGAAGCTGCTCTTCAGTTGTTGAAGCAAAAGCTTTGCAGTTCGCCAATTTTGGCACTACCCGAAGGAATTGAGAAATTCGTTGTATACTGCGATGCTTCACATAAAGGGCTTGGAGCTGTATTAATGCAAAACGAGAAGGTGATAGCTTATGCTTCTCAACAACTTAAGGTTCATGAGAAGAATTACACCACTCATGATCTTGAGTTGGGGGCCGTAGTTTTTGCACTCAAGATTTGGAGACACTACCTTTACGGTACAAAGTGCACAGTGTTTACGGACCACAAGAGTTTACAATATGTCCTTGATCAGAAGGAACTTAACATGAGGCAACGTCGTTGGTTGGAACTACTCAGCGATTATGATTGTGAAACCTTTAAGAGTCCGATCATTAGGAATGACGATCAGTTCACCTTTACCATCAAAAAAATACTCGAGGCACAAATCGAGGCACTCAAGGAGGAAAACCGACCAAGTGAAAACCTTTATGGTATGCCCGATAATGCAAATGGCTTTGTAAAGAGAGCAGATGGAGTATTATGCTTCAAGGATAGAATGTGGGTACCATTTTATGGCGGGATACGAGAATTGATTATGCATGAGTCGCATAAGTCAAAGTATTCTATTCACCCAGGTTCTGATAAGATGTATCAGGATCTCAAGAAACTTTATTGGTGGCCGAACATGAAAGCGGAAATTGCCACGTACGTTAGCAAATGCATTACTTGCTCTAAGGTAAAAGTTGAATATCAGAAACCTTCAGGGTTACTCCAACAACCAGAAATTCCTCAATGGAAATGGGAACGCATTACGATGGACTTCGTCACGAAACTTCCTAAGACATCGGGAGGTTACGACGCTATATGGGTAATCGTTGATCGTCTTACCAAATCAGCCCATTTCATACCTATTAGAGAGACTTATTCCATGGAACAACTTACTAGACTTTATGTCAAGGATATAGTCTCAAGGCACGGTGCACCAATTTTCATCATTTCCGACAGAGATAGTCGATTCACTTCAAACTTCTGGAAATCATTACAAGATTCATTTGGAACCAAATTAGAGATGAGCACAACATATCATCCACAAACCGATGGTCAAAGTGAAAGGACAATTCAAACATTAGAAGATATGCTGAGGGCATGTGTGATTGATTTTGGAAATGGTTGGGCAAATCATTTGCCATTGATCGAATTCTCGTACAACAATAGTTATTACACCAGTATAAAAGCGGCACCATTGAGGCACTCTATGGTCGAGGTGTCAACCACTTATTCACGGGTCAAAACCAGGAAAGTTTAACTCACAAGTCCATAAGTCATTCATGAAACAACAAAGTGATCGTACAAATCAAAAATCAGTTACAAATAACAACATATAGCTAGATAAGCTATGTCGATATACGACGCAAAATATTGGAAGTATGTTCCATAAGTCGCAAACCATTAGAATTTCAGGTTGGCAACAAGTTATGTTCAAAGTCCCGTCTTGGAAAGGCGTGGCACAATTTAGAAAAACATTGGACGACCCAATGCGACTCAAATATCCTCATCTTTTCATAAGTAACACCGTAGAACCTAACATGGACTGAATTCAGGGACTGAATTCCTTTTTGGTTGGGCGAATGTGACAACTCGTAATTTCAGGTCATTTTACAAACTTTAAAAGTTTCACTATTTCATCATTTATCGTAAACTACGTTTACGAGTATCAAATTCGCGTAACCTTAATGGTTTAGCTGCGAATTCATGAAAAATCATCAAGGACATTTCATATAGACTAGGTTTAGTCTACATATCATTAGCATCATTATCATCATATTAGTTCATGCATGGTTTTGCATTTTTTTCGTTAAACGTATAATTTCATATTAAATAAACGCTATCGCGTAAACATTTATTTTGAATATTGATCCGACACTTCCAAAAATATTCCTAATATATTTTTATACTCCTTTTAAGACTATAAAAGTTATATTATTAGTTTACCCTATGTTTTAAATTTATTTTGTATATAAATTGTTATATATATATATATTTACGACGGTCTTCATAAATTCAACAGAATAATTATTTATTCACTAAATTCTTGTAAGAAAGGTATTTTTATAATTTTTAGGAATTCGATATATTTTAATTTGTTCCGTTAAAATTTATTTTTAGCTAACACTACCCTAAATATCTATTTACACTTACAAATTTCACACTTTACTCAACAATTAATAGATGTTGACATCAAAATCCATCCATCCTTTCTTTCTTTACCTTTTGTCGACAAAAAGAAAAAAAAACATGACACACCAAGTATAGATTAGATATTTTACATACTTCAATAATTATCCCTAACTAAAACATACTACACATTTGTAAAGGTGAGAAAAAAAAAAAACCTCTTCATCTCCATCTTGATATTCAGCCAAGACCAAAGCAAAGAAGAAACTTGAAGATTTTTCATGATCAAATGTTTATCAAACTCATTTAGTGATCTATTTTAAGGTTTTGAAATAAAAACCTATAGATTAATAAGGTTTTCATCATCTTTTTCACATAATCATTCAAGTAAGCATTTCATGATTTTTATTACTCTTTCATATCCATATATATGTTATTTCATCATTTTTGTAAGAAAAACATGCATGAATTCCATGATCCATACCACTTTTAATGTTTTTATTACATATTATTAGTTATAATTATCCAAATAATTATCCCTTGAAACAAATCATGTTTGATGATGTCTAGGAACCCATGACACCCTAAGAAGGTGTATGGTAGGATTTGAATAGCTTCGGAGTTGTTTTGAATTGGTTAGAATAGGTTTGGCGCGGGAAAAACTCATTTCGACAAGTTTACATAAGAGTCTGTCCATATTTTGGAAATCTGGAAATCTCGACAGTAGATAAAAATTTTTGGCCTAGATATTTAGAAAATACACTTTAAAACGAAAACGTGTCCGCTTGAACGGGTTAAAACGGAGTAATAACGAAGAAGTTATGCTATTTTCCAGTTTGACGACGAAAAATATTTGTTTCAGAAAAATCAGCAAGAAATCTCGACTTTTTACGAGTCAAAAATGAGTCTTAAGTATTATAAAATGTGGCAATTTATCAAAAATATATTAGTATATATTATTACGATTCCGAGGACATATGAAACGTAGAAAACGGACTTGTAACGATTAAATTACACGCGATTTAACAAAGTTGCCGTAACTTTATTATATAAGAAAAACTAATATATTTCTATTAGACACATACTACGGCAACGAGGGACCATGTGGAGGGTCGTTTTTAACAATGACGGAGTAATTTTTATAACATGATGTCTTTTAGTAAAAGTAAGTTCGCCAAGCATATTTTCCAAAATGTCAAACCATTTGTCAAGCGGAGTTGTAACGAATAAAATACGGTCACTTAAACTTTGCCGAAAACCACCCTTAAACAATATTTTGGATACAAGTACCATACTTAACCTATATTTTTCTCCGTGATCGAGACCTCTAGGATGAAAACTTAAACACTAAAACTTTGAGATAATGATACAAGCTTCCCAAAACCGTTGAGTTCGTTTCCTAACACTCGACGTGCACCATTTTACGACTAGCTTTTCAAGGCCGTTTAGTCACTTTCATGAAATTTTCAATAACATTATTTTACGACGAAAAGTTATAATTTCATAATAAATCATTAAATGATTATCGTAAGGTATCATTTCAACGTAAATACTTGTGAAGTATTTTATAACATGACGAGATGTCATAAACATATATTTCGACGATAAATTTTATTTTCAAAAGTGTACAAGTGGTATAGATTACATGTGGATTTGCATGCATAACATTACATCATAACTTATGGTAGAACATATCATTCATAATAGGTCACGGTCAGAGTTTACGCCTCATTTCAGCATTTCCATTATATCATCATTAACATTGCAACAGGTGAGTTTTCATAGCCCCGATTTATTCAAGTTTTTTACTTTATTTCAAACCTACGGGGGAGAATACATTGCACATCATTTTTATTACGATACCAAGTATATCAAATTCATTACATTGCTTAAGTTACCTCATGCCAATTGAATGTGTCCATTATATAACATGAACCGTTAATTTGATAGAAGCGAGGGTGAGTGGATAGATCTATCGAGGGTGACTCCTCCATCCGGGTTGGTGGATTCCAATTGGTTAAACGGATGCATTTCATTTAATATCATTATTTGAGTTGTTTGGCAAACACTCTGTTGGGGCGAACATCATGATCAGTCTAGTTTCGGTGTCATGGACTTATAGCAATCGTAACATTTTTGTGGCATATTTGTCATACATAATTTATACTTGTGGTAGTCGTATTAAACATTTTTAACAACTCTATGAACTCACTCAACCTTTGTGTTGACACTTTTAGCAATGTATTTTCAGGTAACTAAGGCATTCACTTCATGGCATGCATGTGGACATCTCATAGAGTCGCGGTGACGACGCGTCTCACATGGGATTTATACATTTTTAAAACATCGTTTGACTTGTACCAAACTTATTTTCCGCACATGTTGATTTTCATTTGGGACCTATACTTGTAAACTCTGATTGTTTTATTAAATCAAGCGATGTATTTTCCAAACGGCACTTTAGGTCGTTCAATATA
Organism: Chrysanthemum makinoi; assembly: GCA_910596185.1. NCBI lineage: Eukaryota > Viridiplantae > Streptophyta > Magnoliopsida > Asterales > Asteraceae > Chrysanthemum > Chrysanthemum makinoi. The sequence goes on from OU343220.1 coordinate 130,451,124, forward strand.
ACTGTGATTGTGATGCAATGACAGTCAACCCCCAGGAATTCCATTCCGCTGCAAAACAGGTAATTTGGGGGTGTGACATGAAGCTTGCAAAGTTTTTGGTCATTCAAATGAACAACATCCTAAGCGTGTTAATGAGGTTAACCCTTCTATTGACACAAATGACGGTTTTACAGAGGTTAATCGCAAAGGTAGAAAGGGTAAGGGTAATCGCAAGGGTGGAAATCCATTTTATAAGGTGGTTAATGTGGAAGTTTCTGAAAGCGACAGCGAGGTTGATGAAGTTTTTGATGATCATAGTAGGATGTTGTATTCTGGAACTAGAGGTAAGGAGCATAGTCTTTACAAGCAATAGAAAGCGAATACGGGTGATGCCAACAATTATGATGATGATGATTTGGGCATCTCTCCTGCACAATTAAAGGCTGCTGGAATTCTAGATTTTTTGCTTAATTTGGTTGTTTAAATTTTATTTTTTTTATTATTTTTTTTTTGTGCATAAAATGTCTGTTGTCTTATTTTATTTTGGGTTTGTTTTGATTGTCTAGTTGGTTGTAGCTAGTTTTTTGTTTGTGGCATGTCAAAAATGATGTAGAGGTTGTTCAAGCGGTTGCTTGAGGTTAATGTGGTATTTCGGCCACATTCCCTTGTACTTAAATGGTTTTTTGGAGTAATGCATTTTACCAGGGTGAAAAATCCCATTTACCCCAAAATGTGCCAAAACACTTGCTCACATGACGAGAGCAATTGGCCTTTACATGATGAGAGTCGTTGTCCATAAATTCTTGCACTCACGGTAATAGAAATTATCCCTTACATGATGAGAGTCATTGTCCCCAAAGGCTCATTTGATGAGAGCAATTGTCCGTTACTTGATGAGAGTCGTTGTCCCTAAAAGATCACTTTATGAGGGCAATTGCCTGTTACATGATGAGAGGCATTTTCGCTAAAAGCTCACTTGTTGAGAGAAATGTCCGTTAATTGATTAGAACCGTTGCACCTATACGCTTGCTCACTTGAAAAGAGCAATTACCCTTTACATGATGAGAGTCGTTGACCCTTAATGATTGCACACTTTATATGATCAATTTTCCCAAACATAATGAATGTCATTATCCCTAAAGGCTCACTTAATGAGATTAATTGTCCATTACTTGATGAGAGCCATTATCCCAAAAAATTTGCTCACTTGATGAGAGCAATTTCCATTTACATAATGAGAGTCATTGTCCTGAATGCTTCCACACTTGATATGAGAAATTGTCCCTTACATGATGAGAGCCGTTGTCCTTAAAGGCTCACTTGATGAGAGCAATTGTCCATTACTTGATAAGAGTCGTTGTCCCTAAACACTTGATCACATGATGAGACCAATTTCCCTTTATATGATGAGAGCCGTTATCCATAAATGCTTGCACACTTGTAAGACCAGTTATCCCTTACATCATTATACCTAAAGGCTCATTTGATGAGAGAAATTTTCCATTACTTGATAAGAGCCGTTGTCCCTTAAGGCTTACTTTATGAGGGCAATTATCCCTTATACAATGAGAGCCATTTTCACTATAGGCTCACTTTACGAGAGCAATTGTCTATTAATTGATGAGAACCGTTGCCCATAAATACTTGCTCACTTGAAGAGAGCAATTGCCCTTTACATGAAGAGATTCATTGTCCCTGAATGCTTGCACACTTGATATGAGTAATTATCCCTTACATAATGAGAGCAGTTGTACCTAAAGGCCAACTTGATGAGAGTCGTTGTCCCTAAACGCTAACTCACTTAAAGAAAGCAATTGCGCTTTACATGATGATAGTTGTTGTACTTGCTTGCTTGCATACTTGACAACGACAGTTTTCCACTACATGATGAGAGTCGTTGTCCTTAAAGGTTCACTTGTTGAGATAAATTCTCCGTTACATGATGAGAGCCATTGTCTCAGAACATTTGCTTATCTGCCATTGTCTCAGAACATTTTCTCACTTGATGAGAGTAATTGCCCTTAGTTTGACACTTAAACAACTAATAATAAAAAGTTAATTTTCTCTCTCTCTCTGGTGATTTCCGGCCGCCACATTCTCACCCTTCTCCGGCCAAAAACAAACCCACTCTCATCCTCTCTACCTCTAACCTATTATTGGGTATGCAATACGATTATGTGGTTTTGTTTTACAATCTAGATGTGGCGGCTGATGATGCTTTTATGAATTTATTCTTATGAAATCTCCAGGTTTCGAAACCCTAACTATCCTTCTTTTTCAATCGATCTATTGGTGGTCGACTTCTTTAGGGTTTCGATCTTCATGTTGGTTCCAATCCCTAAACGACCTGATTGTTTATTCTTTTATGGATAATCGTTATTTTTAGGGATTAAACCGCCTTTGGGGTTTTAATCGATCTTCTAATCCTATATGATTATAGTCGGTTTCTAACTGACTTTTATCTACTTATGGATCGAGTTTCTTCTTGTTGCTCAAAGTTTTAATTCTATTCGATACTCTTTTTTAGGGTATCGATTTTTTTGGTGGGCAGCATGTTGGGGTATGGGTTGATGCTTACGGTTAAGAAACCCTTTTTTTAGGGTTTTGATTATTTTGATTTGGGATGTGTGTTCGTATGGTCCTTATTATGATGGTTGTTATTGTTACGTGGGTTTGAGAGAGATGGAAGTTTTTTATGTACTTATTTGGCAGATTGATTTATGATTGTTCTTCGCTTGTAGTCTGCCATGGATGGGTGTGGTGTTACTTGGGTTAGGGTTCATAACTACCCTATTATGAGTTCTTAGTTCGTATATCACATGGACCAGTTGCTGTTGCGATTGAATCCTATGGTTGGTCTGCTATACGGCGAGATTTGGTTGTTTCTTGTGAAGTTAGGGTTTCGTAATCTTCTAAACTGATTGGTTTTCCTTGTTCTGTTGCTGCTGCAATGGTGTTTGTGAAGTCAGTGAGGGTTCGTTAACCCTATGTGTTTACCTCTATGGACATGTATTGTGGCATGCAACAGGTTTGGCAAGGATTTTGGTCCTTTTTGCTGCGTTTCAATGTTCTATTATTTTGTGGCATATACGCTGTCATGTCTTAGGTTCTTGTTGATGGAAGTTAAGTTTGTGGGGGCTCTTGTTCAAAACCCCAGTCACACGATGCCATGCACTTTCATTAATTTTCTATTGATCATGGCTGGGAGGATCGATCTATATGCTATGGTTTTGATATTCTTTTTGGATCGATGCTTTTGTTTGCTGGAAGTTAGGGTTTTGACCCTATGGTAGTCCCATGTTGTTCTGGTCCCTTCATTCGCCTGGAGCTTTCATGGCTGTTTTGGGAAAAGGAAATCATGGGGTGTAAGTTGATGGGTTGTGGCGTTTTGGTGCTACAAGACCATGAAGGTTTTGTTTGTGGTGTTCATTGCTAATACAAACAGATGATATGTTGAAGAATGCTTGGATGTTCTTACGTGGATTCTTCATGGAAGGTAAAGTGGACCACAATAATGATATAGAAGGCTCAAGTACTTTTCTTGAGTAGTTTTGTAAAGTTTATGTACTTTTGTCATTATTGCTAGGTTCATTTTATTGTAAGTTATAGGAATGGTGTGTCATTCTTATATTTGAATCAGTAAGTGTCCTAAGGGACTGAGATGAGGGAAATCACCCTCATCCTTTGTACATCAACGTTTTTTGGAGTAATGCATTTTACCGGGGTGAATTAACCCTTTTACCCAAAAAAGAGTAATTGCCCTTTACCTGATGAGAGTTGTTGTCCTTGAATGCTTGCACACTTGATATGAGCAATTATCCCTTACATGATGAGAGCCATTGTCCCTAAAGGCTCTCTTGATGAGAGAAATTTTATGTTACTTGATGAGAGCCGTTGTCCCTAAACTCTTACACACTTTATGAGAGCAATTGCCATTTACATGATGAGAGTCATTGTCAATTAATGCTTGCACACTTGATAAGAGCATTTTTCCATTACATAATGAAAGTGTTTGTCCATAAAGGCTCACTTGATAAATGCAATTGTCCATTACATGATGAGATTCGTTGTGCCTAAACGCTTGCACTCTTGATGAGACCAATTTATTTTTGGGTAAAAGGCCTTCTACCCAGTAAAATTCATTACATCAAAAAACGTTGAAGTACAAAGGATGAGGGTGAATCCCCCATCTCTGCCCGATCTGAGCGACAAAAAGCACATACATGTGCAATTTACAATCATAAAAAGCTAAACAAAGCTACCTAACAATTACATTTAAAAACAATACAAATGTAATAAAACAAGGTTCCAAGAACCATATCCATGGTAAGTGACTCTCTCTTCAGTAATCTTCATTGCATAACCATCGAGTGCACCACCAACTTCCACTCCGAAACATGAGCATAGGGTTACTAACAACCCTACTTCCACTTAAGTAAACAACGTAACAAAGGGTCACCAAATGCAACAAATCAAAATTTTGGAGAAACCCGAGATCCCAAGTCACACAGTAGACCATAAATGAAGACAAAATCCACACCAAATCACATCCACAATGCAGATTAAATCCATATGTTCAGCAAGTGTAATGATTGTCTTTAACATAAAATCACATGGTGGTAGTATCAGCAACAGAACCAACCACCACGACTTCCAATACATAAAGTACATAATGTGCCACCCAATGCAACCTAGTCCAAACTCCAAAGTCACATGAGCATTCCACACGCAATCAGGTAAAGCTCATAAACGTAAACTGAAGATAAGATCACATGAACAATAAACATGGTTCTTCCAACCAGCTTGAACCTGAACTTGCAGCTCAAATGAAAACCCAAATAATACTAATCACCATTAAGAATAAATGCCACGGTAATGGGGTTTTCAACCAACATCCTAAACAAATGCTAGGAACATCCAATACATCAGAAGTCCATTCCCAATTTAAACCCTAAATATTCTCTCTCCAAGAGAAAACGACGACCATCCCTTAACAACAAATCCGCTTAATTTTTCAATCCAATTAATCAGATTTATTGGTACAATTGTAGTTGTTAGGTTTTCTCTTGGTGGCGAAAAAAATAAGAATAAAACAGCGATCACCTTTTATGATTCAATATATAACGAAGTAATCTTTAATTACTTAAGATTTCTCACAATCGTGGGATGGTGACATTTAATAGGTTACTCTTTGAATTGTAGGTCTGTTCCTATAATACGTATATATTCAATCGCTGATCTTAATATTCTTAATTGTTTGGTTGTCGTTTTGTGCATGGTTCTTAATCTTGCTGTGATTGTTTTCCCATTATTTATTTAAAGGGTTCACTAGCCTTTGTATTATACGTTATCCCTTCTAGGGTTGCGTTACATGCATCATTGCAAGTCATAATCAGATCTGTACGTACCTTATTTCTAAGGTTTATCTGTTACTTGGTTGTGTTGTTATCACTGAAAGTGGGTTTTGGGAGGAATGGTTAAGGGATCGTTATTACCTGGTTACAAGTTGGGAGCAGATATGGGTTTGCATGATTCGAATCAGTCGTCTAGGTTGGAGGTTACGGTGGATTTGGATGCATTACATGACCGTATGGCTCATCTAAAAGGGATTGATACTTCTCGTGATGCCTCCATGTTCAGTTGGGTGGTTAGGGTTTCATGTAACCCTAATAAAAACGATGTTGTAAGTGGGAACGAGGGGGTTTATCAAGTCTCGAACAATATCTCATCTGATGTTACCTCTGTTGAGAATCCTTCTGATGTAGCTACTGATGTTAGGAGTTGTGATCATAATGTTGATGTACCTGCTGAAGTGAGTACTATTGTTACCAATGCGAGTCGTATTCCAACTTGCATGGATGTTACTACTGCTGTTATGGGGCTTAGTACTAGTTGTGGTGAGTTGAATATTTCAATGATGAGCCCTAGTACCACCTTTGCATCAGCTGCTGAAGTGGGGACAGCCAAATCAGATTTTGTTTTGAATACGCCTGAGTTGCTACATGATTTGGTTGCTTCTGATTTTTTGGAACCTCGTACTACTATTTTACAAAGTGAACCATGTTTTATTCAGCCTAAACATGTTGCTGATATGGAAAAGGTTCAAGTGGTATGTTCTACGGAGGTGGATACGGTACAGGAGGCTGATTTGGCTAAACATAACGATGTATTATCTGAAAGTATGAAACGCTTAAAAAGGGCTGTTGATGGGTCTGATGGTATGCCTCTCTTACGTACAGGTACAGCTGCTTTTAACGATTCAGTTGATGTCAATCAGATACATATGTCGAGTTTTTATGATGAGGTTACTGTTGCGGGTTCATATGTTGATCCTGGTTCTTTTGAGGGACGTGTTACGGGTTCAACTAAAGGGAATATGGCTGGTAAGTCTGGTAGTTTGACTCATTCTGATTCTGGTCTTCTTAGCTCTGGTGGACGTTTAAATCAAGCACATGAGTCGGGGTATACGAATGATAAGTTTTTGTCGGCTGCCAATCTTGTTATTCCAGTTGAAGTAGTTGATGATATGTGTGGGAAATTTACAAATACACTTTATGGCTATTTCATTGGTCAACGACTTGCATTGTCCGGTTGTTGAAGATTATGTCAAACATACTTGGGCTAAGTTCGGCTTGGAGCACGCTATTTTACAGAATGATTTCTTCCTTTTCAAATTTTCTTCATTGGAAGGTATGACTAAGGTTCTTAATGGGGGTCCTTGGTTTATTAAATCGGCACCTATTTTCTTGCATGAGTAGGTGCCGAATACTAGGTTGGAAAAGGAGAAAGTGACTAAGGTACCGGTTTGGGTTCGTATGTACCTTTCGTTGTGTATACTAAAGCTGGTATAAGTTTGATTGCAAAACAATTGGGGTGGATTATACGGTTTGATGTGGGTACTAATGCTATGTGTAGCAATCCTTGGGGTCGTTATTCATACGCACATGTTCTTATTGAGTTATCTGCTGACAAAGATGTTTTGGAATCAATTGATATTTCTATTTCCTTACCTACGGGTAAGAGTCATTATATGGAAGTTCTTGAAGTTGAATATGAGTGGTGGCCACCTTGGTGCTCTAAGTATGTTATTTTCAATCATGATGATGATTTTTGTCCTCTTAGACGAAAGCGGGTTACTAGTGCTTCGACTAATAAAGATGTTGGTATTGATCGTCATGTTTACTCTCATAAGGCTGGTAAAGAGGTTGGTAAAGATTCTAAAGGGTCCCAGGTTTTTAAACCAAAGACCAATGTTATGTATAGACCAGTTTCAAAACAGGATGCCAAGAAAAAGAACTCTAAGTCGAATAATGATGGTTCTCCTTCTCTTGGTATACTTAAGGGTGTGGTAAGGAGTGATGATGATGTGGATACGGTACAGGAAAAACATGCACAACCTTCTAATGTTATTGATTCTTCATGTGGGGGAAAGGATAATGTTGATGAGGGTTGTAATAGTCAGGTACCTACGAGAAGTAAGACTACAGATTTCAGGGTCAAGATTTTTTTGGGGACGGGGTTTTTTAAAGTGATGTTGAAGTCTTTGAGAACTATGATGATATCGAGATGTATGCTTCCATATCTAAGAAGTGTAGTGGCCCTGCTAGAGACTTCAATATAGCAAACAACCACCGCCACCAGGTCTAATCGCAATACGAACAAATAGCCAGCCATTAGGGTTTAACAAACCCTTGCATCTAGCAATAGATCCAGGACGAGATAATAAACAATATAGAACAGGACTGTGAAAAGCAAACTACGATTTTTGAACAAGGCTACCCTAAAAACTCGACTTACAACTCTCTCAAAACCCACGTTCAATATTGAATCTGATGTAGAAGCAATCAACAAAGAAACCCTAAGGCGGGTTAACACGTAGAAACACAAGCACATCCATCATCACTACCAATAAAGGAATAAATAAAATGAAACCCTTAAAAATTAGGGCTCCATTAGATCGTATAAAGGACCATACAAATCGAAAGAAACACAAAACCCTAAAGATTTAGTGTTTTTTTTGGCATTAAGTGCATCAACTGAACTATAATCAACAGATCGTACCAAGTAGAATGGATTCACGAACAACCGAAAATGAGTAATACATACCAGATACGTTCACACAAAGAATAGATCAGACGGAACCTTAAAGATACGATACCCTTACAACCAAGGATAACCGATAGAAAGGTTAGGTTTATTTTGATCAAAAGGAGATTTCCAAGAGTTATATGACGAGAACAATTAATAGAGGAGTGGCCACCGGAAATCTCCCCTAGGGAGAGAGAATTAGGGTTTTTTAATTAGTTACTATAATAATTACCCTTTACATGATGATATTCGTTGTCCTTGATTGCTTGCACAATTGAATAGAGCAATTGTCCCTTACATGATGAGAGTTGATGTGTAAGGAAAGCTTTAAATTTATAATACTAGTTTCACCGATTTTAATAGACCAAACACACAGGTAAAGTATAACCACCTATGTAGTATAAGATTATAGGTAAGACCAGGTCGTATCTACAGGGACTTAGTTCGTTCGATTCAGTAGGAGATGATTAGTTAAAGCAAAATAATAATTCAACAAACAGAAAAACAAGAAAATGTTGTAAATTCAATGATAAGGAAATGGATTGCTTGGATAGCTTATATAATTCAGTGACAATGCTTATGCTCGATCTCAATTTGATACTAGATAAGGTTTACAACTTACAACTTAGCTATTTTTGTCAATTGAGCCATTTCATAAAAAAATTTTTGGTAAAAGGGATTTTTCACCCTGGTAAAATGCATTACACCAAAAACAGTGAAGTACAAAGGATGAGGGTGACTTCCCTCATCTCAGTCCCTTAGGACACTTACAGACTCACATATAAGAATGCAAATCATTCTTATAACTTACAACTAACCACAATCTAAGAGTGTCAAACCACTCTTAACTAATACTAGAATAGAAAACTAGAACGCCTATTAAACATTACAATTTAAACACAAATGAAGTTGACACACTTGATTCTTCAAAAGGCGTCATAGAAGTCCATACCATACCACCATAGAATCACCTTGTACACTTCAGGAACGTGACTACCACGAGCACTCAATGAACAAAGATAACTCTAACTTCCAATAAACCAGCCCACGATGACCTAATGATCGAATTATGTCCAACAAAGTAGATCGGTCTCAAATAGGGTGAACAACCCTAACTAACAATAATAAAGGACCTCACCATGAATACGCAAATCAATAACAGGTCCAAACATGAATAACATGGTCATCAACTTGAGTTACAGTTCACAAATTTCACACAACGGTTGGTGACAGACTCTAAAACCATGGATAGAGCAGCAAGCAAAAACTTGCTCCAAAGGTGCATGTTTAGATGCAAAATTGAACCCCAAAAAGAAGAACCACATTAGCATCGTCAACAATCATTAATAGCGTGTAAAACACGAAACTTGATGATCAACAACAACACAAAGCACCCACATGATCACACAAAGGCTGAAACGAAACATCATCATCATCACACCAACCTTAACCATCCATGTGATCAATAATAGGCACACGTAATACTATGGGTCAATTCCTGGCATTCGTTACCACTCATGAAAGTGGATTAGAGTGAACTCCAAAAGGAGCAGCCATAGACGACATCCAAAACATGAACATGTGTTTGTAGAAATCACAAACACCACATCAAATACAACAAACTGATATCCATGGTACGAACCCATAGAATCAGAATGTTCCACCAACAAACATAGCTCCCATGATCATTCAAAGGTAGGCGCACAAACAATAGCAGCAGAACCAACATGATCGCCCAAAAATAGGGTTAAGAACCCTAACATAATCAACCAGGTCAAATCTCCATAGGGGCCTGTAAGTGGACGATAATAGGGTCATAACCCCTAACTTCCAGCAATCGAACACAAGCCCATGTAATAATACAATCGGCATCAGATCTTAGAAGACGGAATAGAGTTTTTGAACAAGGAACTCTAAAACTTGACTTAACCTCTCTATTGACCCACATGTAAATACTAACATCAGATGAAGAATTAACAAACCCTAAAAAGGGCTTACGTGCAGAAAACAAAAACCCTAATGAGGGTTTACTTCCATTCGCAATCAAACCCTAGAAAAGGGTTACGTTCAGCACCATATCTCGATCGCACCAGAACACCCAAATCGTACCAAGAACAAGATGAACAATTAGCAATAAGGACGATTAAAACCCTAAAAAATCTCTGGGTTTCGCGGGCCAATAAAAACAGGAAGAAACCGATCAGAATAGATTGATAAAAGCGTTACCAACCACCATCCTAAAGATATCTAAGCCCAAAGCATATTGCATACCCTTCAAAGTAGGATAGATAGGACGGATTGGGCAAAGAGTTTGGCCAGAAAAATAGGAGGGTGGCTGACCGGATTTCTCCACAAAAACCAGCGAATCTTGAAACATAAACAATAGAACAACGACCCACAACCCAAACAAATCTGATTCTAGATCATTAATTCAATAATCCCAATGAAGATTAAAAAAAACGAATTTGATAGGAAGAATTAGACCGGATTTGTTTGGGTTGTGGAGGCTAGAAAATCACCCCTAGAGAGAAAAACGAATTAGGGTTTTTTTTTCGCCATTTCATAAATTGTTAGATTCAATTTAAGATTTATGTTTATCTATTTAATTAATTTCTTATAGGACTAGTAATGTATCTTAAGTCTAGATTACAACCAGTTCTCCTAAGTGGATTTCTCCAACCAAAGGCTAAAAGCGCAGACAAGCTTTTAGAATTGCTTATAACCAATTAGTTCTTTCAACCTTATCCAACATGTTATTCATAATCAGTAGTGATAAATAAACATGGCAAGACTTAAGGTATAATAACTCATAACATAAACTTGAAATTGATAGAGATCAAAGCATAATCATAACATCACTTTATTATATTTACAAATCCAAGAAATCACAAGAGGTTTAACCTCTCATGACTTCATGATAACAATAGTAATAGAAGAGTAAACAAGAGACATACGAGTTAGAATGATCAAATGGATTACAATAGTGTAACAAGCAACCCAAAATTCTATAAACAAAAGGTATAATCGACCCTTGTTTGATCAAATATACCCCTGCTTCTCAGGACTGATTTATTGGAAAAATACTTGGAGAGTGGGGGGCTCAAATGCCTGCAAATGGGCTCTTTTAGCCTTCTGATAGGAGAAGTATGGTGTACTTCGATTGCAAGTGCGGAGCACTTGGTTATTATCTTGGTGCCAAAGTTTCATAAATGCAGAGGAAGTACAACGCACATAAATCATAAGACCGGCGTACTTCTTATTACTAATTGCCTATGAATTTTCTTGACCGAGCAGACAAGTGCGGCGCACATAAAAGAGAAACTGGCGCACTTGGGTAGAAATCTTGAACTTATTTTGTAGACTTGCTTATTTGTTGGTTTTATTTGCTTAAATGCTTATATTCTTGATGTTTCTTGATTCAGAGCATCATCGAATAAGTATCAAAAGTTCACAAGAAATGATAATAAAACACGTAATATCATGCTCGAAAATATGTATAAATAGGGTATTATCAAATTCTTCCACACTTAGCTACTGCTTGCCCTCAAGCAATCAAAACGAGAAAATCATTTGTTGTGAATGTGGAGATATATATCAGGATTATTAATTATAGCTAAAAAGGCATCGGCACATAACGTAAACACCTCACAAAGGAACACATTTCAAATTCACACTAATCACTCGATAGCATTGTGATCACTCAATTTTGCACAGACACGAAATAATTAGCTACCATAAGCTTGCACAAAACACAAAGGCAACTCCGACAAGGCGTAAGCACCAGACAATGATATCAATGAGGACTTTTTGGGTTGGCTTACGGATTTTGGGATGTTTTTTTTGGGTAAAAGGGATTTTTCACCCTGGTAAAATATATTACTCCAAAAAACCATTACAGAACAATGGAATGTGGCTGAATTACCACATTAACCTCAAGCAACCACTTGAACTACCACTAGATCATTTATGACAGGCCATAAATGAACAACTAGCTACGAAAAACTAGGACTACAAAAAACCACATAAGATGACATGCCAAACTTATGAACCAACAAACAAAAGTTACTTCCTAGACCTTGAAGCTTGAAATCATTCAATTGCCCCGGTAGATCGTAAACCTGAGCCGCATAATCATCTGAAAAATAATCTTCAAGCTAGATACCTCCACCAGCATATGAAAAGTAATTTCCCATGTTATCATTCGGCACATAAACCTCATCCTCATCACTGTCAGAATCAACCACTTCACCCACTTTAGAAAATAGGTTACCTCTCTTAGTTGAAGTACTAGAAGATGGAATAGTAGAAGGCTTTGAAGGCTCTCCTTGTACCTTTGGCTCCATGTTACTCATAGGCTGATCGCCTGATCATGTGCTCCCTTACCATTATTAGCATCTCCAAGAACGTCCTCATCCACCGGAGGAGCCTGCATTGGATCTTTAGGATCCAAACCTATATTAGTAGCACCTTGATTAGTAGCTATAGTTTACTTCTTACCTGGACCACTAGAATTCGAAGAAGATGCCCCTCTAGAAGATGCTGACCCTCCTTTTACTGTCCCACCCTTAGGCTCCCAATGATAATGAAAAGCAAACTTAGGATTAGTAAAACGAATACCATCAATATGTTTCTCTTTACTTTGTTGTTTACCTTTACCCTTACGATTATTGACCTCCACATAACCATTATTATCAACAACCTGTTTCACACTTGGTTTAACACTCTTAGGACAACCACCATCAGTATGGTCAAAGATTTTACACGTCTCATACCTTGGAGGTTTCCACTCATACTCAACTTCAAGTGTTTCTAATGATTTACCAGAACCAACAGGAAAGGGAATCGCCACCACAATCAAACCAAATAAAGCAACCAAAGATGAAACTTCCAGAAGAACCCTAGCATAAGAACTGCGGCCCCAAGATTTGAGACATATAGCACTCGTATACGCGTCTAGCATAACAGGCCACCCAATCTGAGTAGAAATAAGGCTGAGACCGACCTCGGAATAAGCTACTAACGGGATATTATGAATTTTGACCCAGACTAGAGTAGAAGTAATGTCATCTTTTTTCAGTTTGGCATTGGGAGTCCAAAAATTCAAAAAGATAGCCACTAAATGAATTAACCAAGGGCCCTCTTCCAAAACCTTTTCCATGCCCTCCTTAGTATCAAATTGAAAGAGGAAAAAACCATTATTAAGCATAACACTTTGAGGCCCATATTTTGCCCATGTATTTCGAACATAATTCTCAACAATCAGAAAAGCAAGACGCTTACCAATAAAATACCCATATAACGTATTAGCAAATTGATTACTAATCTCATTAACCACCTCTAAAGGAATAGCCACATTAGCTCCCGCGATACACTCGGTATTTATCATCTTAGAAACCTTAACAACCTTTTAGTAGATGTGTCCTTGAAAATAGAAGCATATGAATTGGTACCAAAGTCAGAGGGAATCTGAGGTGGGGTATAAGTTTGGGTAAAGGGGAGTAATCCTGCACCCTGGTAAAATATATTAACCAAAACGTTTAAGTACAACGGATGAGAGTGAATCTCTCACCTCGGCCCGTTACATGGGCAACAGACACGCACTAACAAGTGCAAATTAACCAAACAAAATACATAAGAAAGACATGCCAATCTTATGAACTACCAAACATTCAAAACTACTTCCTACCGTGACCTAAGAGACTAACATCATACATGTCACACATATCCTCCAAGTGTCGCGGTAAATCATAGACTTGAGCAGAATAATCATTAAATCTTCAAGCTCTAGTCCCCCACCACCCCCAGAAGCCAAAAATGACGTCATAGGGTTATCCGGCTCCAAAACCTCATCCTCATCACTATCAGAACAAGTCACATTCCCGAATTTAGAGAACGGATTACTTACCTTAGTAGCAGAAGAAGTCATAGTCTCCGAAGGCTTAATAGGTGAATCAATATCAACACTAGATTCCTTCCCCTGAGAACCATCCATACCTGCTTCCTTAGTACAACCAGAAGAATTCCCAATCTTCGCCTCATCAGTAGTAGAATCAACCACAGTACTTGGGATGCCCGAGTCATCAAGCACCTCAAGAGTCCCAAAAGAGTTAGACGTAGTAATAGGTGTACCTTTAGCATTAACACTAACAGCTTCCGGTGTCTTCGTCTTAGCAACATATACCTGCTTCCTAGGTGCAAATCTAGGACCCTTACCCATATGTATACCACTAGACATCTTCGTACCTTTGGGTTTGGCTTTCTGATTCTGCACCACCTTAAACCCATCATCATGCTCTTCCAAAGACGAGGTGGGAGCAGCATCATGATGCTCCTTAGAACTCCTAGGACAACAAGCATTAGCATGCCCAAACACTTTGCATTCCGTGCAATGAGGAGGTTTCCATTCATATTCAACCTTGATACTTGCCGTAGTAAAACCACTATCGTCCTTTTTAGGGATCCCCATAGTCACCACATGTTTAAGATCAGATTCCGATGATAATTCAACAAGAGCACGTGCAAAACGAATACGACCCCATGAATCAACGTACATAGAGCTAGTGAAAGCATCTAACATAATCGGCTTACCCACCTAAGTGGAAATAAGGCTCAACCCGTCTTTCGAATATGCAAGCAAAGGCACATTATGCAATTTAATCCACACGGGCACTTTTGTAACCTCACTTTTGGACAATAGCACATCAGGAGTCCATTTAGTGAGAATGATAGGAGAGTTATGAATTATCCAAGGTCCTCGTTGAAGTACATTCTCAACACCCTCTTTAGACTCAAACTTAAAAAGGAAAAAACCATCATCATTTTTCATAAGTTTCTTTAACCTAAACTTACCCCACGTGTTAGTGACATACGTTTGGACCAAAGGAAAAGCGATATTCTTGCCAACAAAGAAGCCAACAAGAGTATTATCATACCGGTTGAGCACACCCTCCATAGCAGCCTTTGGAAGAACCGTATCATGATTATCAATGCAATTCTCATTCAGCAATGGTGGAAAGTTAACTTTCCTAGCGACACGCTCCGGGTTCAAAACATTAACAAACGACCTGACTTCATTAGACACATTTTCATTATGCGCATTAGGACCAGAAGTAGACGCATTGACATTGACATTAGGACCAGAAGTAGACGCATTAGGTGGGGTATAAGTTCCGCTTGAATCCAAATGAACTTCATGCACAGGAACGTTCAAACTCTCATGTAAAAACATATTGCTAGAGTTCCTGGATACAAATGCTAGAGTTCCTAGATACGTATTGCTAGATTTTGGGATGTGGATAAGGCATCGGATATATTTCTCTTGTTTAGATGTGTTCAAAAAGCGATAAACCAATATGATGATGGACATCAATCATGATTCTCGATTACTTTTCATTCATAGACTTTTCTTCCCTCATTTTTTTCTTGACAAAATTTTCTGACCTTGATCATACATACTTTTTATCACATTTTCATTTGGATTTTTCAGCTAGCAATCAATCGAGCTTCGATTATGGAGCATACTTCATATCATTATTTCATTGGTTTAAAACAAGGAGAAATAATAAGGCTTTGCATGTTTTCTAAGGGGATTTGGCGCTACCGGTGAGTGCCAGAAGGTTATTCTTCTGAAATACACTAGCAGACCAGTGTAGTTGGCTAAATTACAACATTCTTTGAAAAGGATGGTTTTTTGGTTTAAATCCTAAATTTGCCTCAATATCACGCAAAATTGTCTATAAAGCATAAAATATGCAATCTTATTGCGCCATTCGTTATTGATGTGTAGGTGCAAGTTCTAGGGATGATATAAATCGCCGGCTCACTCATATATTTTTGTGGAGAAAGTGTAGCAGATATATACTCATAAAGGCTTAGAGTTATCTTACATTTATAGTGAATGATTTTGTGCTGGTTAAAGTGTCGATCCAAGTGGATTTTCGTTCATAACTAGATATATTATGAAAATATTTTTATATTTAAGAAAAAATTTTATATTTAAGAAAAATTAAACTTATACTAAAAATAACATTGCGAGACAATCAGGCATGGAAGGAATAAACATAAATATTTTTACTATTGATCTCTCCTCCACACTTAAGTTGAACATTGTCTTTAATGTAGAAAACAGACAAATACACAAACAAGAAAAATAAAACATGAAGGGATAAAGACTTCCCGGTAAAATATAAGAGAGCTAATAGCGCTGAGCCATCCAATTTTAAGCATCTACTTAAAACCTGCAAAATAAAATAAAAACAAACACACAAAATAGAAAATATTTTTGGATTTTTTTAATCATATATCCTCCACACTTATGTTGAAGTGTGTAGAGAATATGAATAGAACGATTATGCGTTTGGGAAGAAGGGATTTAGCTCTTCGCTTCGATTTTTGAAGCTTTCTTCCTCATGGTATAGTTTAAGTTTGTGGCCATTGACAATAAAACTTTTAATGTCTTTCCCGTATTTTTTTAGGGTAAAGGGAATGTGGCATAGGTACCACATTAACCTCAAGCGAAAATCTTGATAAACTAGTGCTTATGGCATGCCATAAACACAACATACCTAGCTATATTACAAATCACCTAACTACGTATAAAAACAAGAAAAATCATGTAGCAAGCGAACATCCCGCATCCACTACAAGCAAAAAGGAGCAAACAAAAACCCGAGTAAGCTTACCTCCTTAAAAACCCTTTCCAAGAAAAACCCAAAGGGAAAAATCTTGGAGTAGGGAAAAAGAGTACCACTCTTACCCGGTACTCCCTTCATAAATAAGAAAAGCACTTAGAATCTTTCATTGATCTAATAATAGGCATGACCGAGAGGTTATCTTCTTGAATTTGAAGGTAACCAGCTTCAACCGAACGGTAGAGACAATTACTTGAACCACTTGAGAAATAGTAGACTTCTTTTGATTGAAGAGTCTTGAATTACTGTCTTTCCCATATAGTTCAACATATCCGGATGGATATTGGTGTTTATCCATATATATTTTTGGGTAAAAGGTCAACAGATGTGGTAAAATGTTTATCCATATAAGGTCTAAGCGAAGGGGATCTAAGTTTTGGTTGTTTGAACTTATATTTCAAATGAAATAATAAAACTTTGTCTCCATTACTAAATTCTTTCCCGATTCTAAGTCTTCAATCATGCCAAAATTTTGTTCGAGCTTTATAAAGACGAAAAATTTCATAAGCCTGAAGGCGTAATTCTTCTAATTCATGAAGCTGAAACATGCGTTTTTCATAGGCTGCAATTAGATCCATATAACAGTTTTTAAGAGCCCAGTACGCACAGTGTTCTATTTCAAATGGTAGATGGCATGTTTTACCGTATAAGATTTTATATGGAGTTGTTCCGGTTGGTTTTTTGTAAGCGGTTCTAAAGGCCCACAATGCATCATCAATTTTTGTTGACCAAACAGTAGGATTGTCTTTTACTGTTTTTTCAAGTATTCTTTTAAGAACTATGCTAGTATTTTCAACTCTGCTAGTCTTTTAAGAACTCTACTGTTTTTTCAACGTCGTCCCTCTATGAAGACTTGATCAAAAAGTGCCCACGACGGCTCAGTGGAATTTCTAGTCCTAAATCCTGACGGCGTCCCGCCTAAAATATGGAGGGTGTCACTCACACTTTTCACTCCAGACGACCTAGATCTAGAATTCATTAGGAGGTAGAATTTTGGAGAGCAAACCCTAACTCAGTTGTAGTCCGACTTGGACAATATTCTAGGGCCCCATACCCTATTTTACACATTAAGATAAGTTTGTTAATCCAATTTATCATTATGTCTACCCCATGTTCAATTGATTGTGTGTATGCTTGCTTGTCTAACATGTCTAGCTAAATTACTTGTGTGTTTGCTTAGATCTATGAAACCTAGTTATTGATTGTTGTTAGGTTGTTTCTTGTCTTAATTGATATAGGCTTAGGAGTGCATTTAGGCTTTCGTTGTATTTAATGCATGAGTATGCTTGAGGATGATAGGGTGCATGGATGAAATAGCTTAGGTTTGCCGATTTCGTGAATCCTATACGAGAGATAACCTCATAGAACTAGGGGATAGGAACACCCTACGACTAATAGGAATACAACGCGTTAAGATAAAGGACATGACAACTCAACCGATCAATAAAAGATAACTAGGGAGTAATAGTATCTAAGTGAACACATCTGTAATCATCATACGAGCACACCTCAATTAAACATAGCTATCCGTAGTAATTAGATAATTAGATAATTAGTAGAAGTAGAGAAATCGGTAGAAGTACCACCCCCCAATAATTTGCCTCGAGATATTTACCCTTGCTTTCAAAAAAACATAAAAAAATATAAAAAAAAGAATCATCCTCAACCCCACCTTCTCTTCATAAATTTATTTCTAGCATTCATATTCCATTAGAGAACGATATCAATCCCCGAGGCTTACCTCATACTACACTACAACGATTAGGTTCACTGCCTAGAGGTTTGAAAAGCTTGCTCGTGGAACCTTGGTTTTCTCGACCCCGAACCTGCTATCAAGTTTTTGGCACCGCTGCCGGGGAATAGAATAGCTAGTTAGACTTCTATCTCGTTTACGTTCCCTTGCTTTATTCCTATCAAGTAAGATTTTTCTCATTTACATTAGCTTTCTTGTAGTCTATCCCCCTTATTTGTGCTTTTGTTTGTAACTCTTTTCATTGACTATTCCGTTAGCCATTATGGAGAACGCGAATCCGCCAAAATTTTCACCCAATCGACATAATCCACTACATAATCGGCCCTTTCCACTCCAAAATGAGATCTTGAGGTTCCGACAACATCATGATGAATCCTTTCCCGAGGCATGGACTCGAATTAAATACTTACTACAAAAATTCCTTCATCATGGTCTTGATTTATTGTCTCCACATTAATTCTTTTACACTCGTATCAACCACGAAACCCAAATGAGACTTTTTTTTGGGTAAAGGGTTTTACCCCGGTAAATAAATATCCAAAAAATAATGTTAAGTACAAATGGAATGTGGCTGAAGTACCACATTAACCTCAAGCAAAAAGCTTGATAAACTAGTGTTTATGATATGCCATAAACACAAAGAACCTAGCTATAGTACATCATCTAACTAGGCATAAACAAGTAAAAAACTTGTAACAAGCGAGCATCCTGCATCCAGCCAATCCACAAAGGGAGCAAGTTAACCCAGGAAGTTTGCCTCCTTAAAAACCCTTTCCAAGAAAAATCCAAAGGGAAAAACCTTGGAGTAGGGAAAAAGAGTACAACCCTTACCCGGCACTCCCTTCGTGCGAAGTACAAATACATGGAATCTTTCATTTATCAAGATTCAACCGAGACCGCGAGGTTAGCTTCTTGAACTTGAAGGTAACCAGCTTTAACCGAATAGTAGAGACAATGATGCTAACCACTTCAGCAACAATAGACTTCTTACGCTTGAAAATCCTAGCATTGCGCTCCATCCAAATGAAGTATGTAGTAGCAGCGAGCAGTAACTGATAAATGATGCTACTAACTGACCGCCCCTTAGATATAGGAATAAGGACGGTAACAACACTCTCCAACGAAGGAGGGACCGTATCCATGCCAGATAAAGCCCGAACCTGAAACCAAACCTGCATAGAAAACTGGCACTGAAAAAATAAGTGAACGTTTGGACCAAGTCAACGTTTGGACCAACATCCCATTGTCGCATCCTATCCTGAGTCTTCAGCTTCTGCTTAATAGCAAGCCACAAATGTATTGCATGCCTCGGGATACAATGAGAGAACCAAGGATCATTACACCAGTCAACCAAATTAGCCCTTAGACGCAATGATTCCCATGCACCCGAAACTGAAAAACTACCAAAGTTACCATCTAGCTTGCGCCATAATAATCCATCATCAGTATCGTTAAGATTAGGGACCGAGAGTGCATCTAACAACGGAAATCTAGATAACCAGTCCAACGGCCATCGCCAAACACCATTAGCAATCAGGTCACTGACAGAGTTAGATAAAGTAAACCCTGCCCGTGCAATATCTCTAGCAGTAAGAAAATCACGAATCGGGCTTAACTCACACCACATATCAAACCAAACCGATGTGTCCTTCCCATTGTGGATCTTATGCCAGATAAATGGACGAATCTTGGGTCTAATCGCAAGAAGTTTGCGCCATCCCCAGCTAACATCCCCCAAATAAGGGATATCCCAAAATCTTCTCCCAAAAAGTTTATATGGATGGATCCATTGAACCCATAACGACTCTTTATGTGTCAAAATACTCCAAATGTGTGTAGTCATGATAGCAATGTTAAAGTCCTCCAAACGACGAATACCTAGACCACCTTCTTTCTTTGGCTTACAAACAGATTCCCAAGCAACCTTAGCCTTTCCCTTTTTCATTTCTCCTTGACACCAAAGAAAACCCCTCATAAGCTTCTCTAACTCATTGATAATACGAGTCGGAAGAATAAAGACCGAAGCCCAATATAGATGCATTGAAGATAATACAGACCTCACCAACTGAAGCCTACCCGCTAGAGATAAAAACTTATTACGCCAATCATTCACACGACCTTCTAGATTTTCAACAAGCACCTTACAATCCCTATAAAGAAGTCTCGAAGATATAAGGGGGACCCCAAGATACCTGAAAGGGAGAGAACCTTCGGCAAATGGCATAGACTAGAGAATAACAGCTTTAATAGCATTAGGAACATTACAAAAGAAAGCTGTACTTTTAGGGATACTTGGGACAAGACCCGAAAAGTTCTTGAAATCCTCCAAAGCCTGCATAATAACATTAACAGAATCCTGATGTCCTCTAGCGAACAAGAAGAGGTCATCTGCAAAACAAAGGTTAATAATACTCTGTTGTTCACACAAATGATGAAACTGAAAATACACTGCATTAGAAACCTTGTTCTGCAATATAATAGATAGTACTTCCATAACCAGCGTAAAAAAATAGGGAGATAACGGGTCACCTTGCCTAAGACCCCGCTTACCTTTAAACCAGCCATGAAGATCCCCATTAACACATATATAATAAGATGTAGATGAGATACACACCATGATCCAGTCGACCATTTTGGCATGAAAACCAAATCCAATCAGAATAGCCTTAAGAAAAGCCCAATCAACCCTAATATTCTCTCTCTAGGGGCGATTGGCAGCCACCACTCCTCCTTCACTTTCCGGCCAAAAACAATCCCTAAATGCGCCTCTCTACCACTCTTGTTGGTATGCAATCGATTCTTAGGGTTGTTCTCTATCAAAGTGGTGGTGTTGTTTAATCGTGCTCTCTTTCTAGGGTCGATACCCTAAATTTTATTATTTAGGGTTGTGGCTATCTATTTGGTCGTACGTAATCAGGTTGCTGGTTTATCTTGTTACATCGTTCTTGACTTGGTATGATCTAAATCCTCTCGTTCATTATTATAAATTTTTTTGAGGATTGTATTGGTTGGAATCTGCTATTCTGTGATGCTATACGAAAACCTAAGTTTTTAAGGTTTTGTTATTTTCTTGATGCAAGTTTCTTGTGGTTTATATTTCGATTTATGATTGCAAGTCCTACATATGGTTGTGATTGGTACGTGGGTTACAAGAGAGATGTTCGTCATGGTTTCTGGATGTTAGGGTGTCACCCTATTGGATACCGAGCTACTATTTTGATTAATTCTGATCTTGTGGTCCTTGCGGTTTGGTTTATTGGAAGTTAGGGTTTACATAAACCTTATTAATTGTATATGCAGTCTAAATTGCATTGTGTTACTTGACGATTTGGGCAATATTCTTATTATTGCAGCTGCAATTGATTGTATTCTTGTTGGGGTTGTTTTGTGTCATCTCGGATCATTACACTCCAGATTATGGTTTGTGGGTTTGCGAGAGGCGCAAGATCATGGTTCGTTTTGCCCTTGTATGTTGGTTTTTAGCACCTGGGTTTTGATGCAGATTCTTATTATGGGTGGTTTTCATGTGGATTGCTGCTGTCCTTGGTCGTTCTTGAGTGTGATGCTCGCAGCTTAATAGTTGCTGGTTGGTAGCATTGTCTTATTGTGCTTCTGGATTTGTATTTGCCCGACGTACTGATGCTGATTTGTTGTTGCTAATGTGGAAGTGTCTTGGTTGTTTACATATTCCTTGGTAATTCTTATTGGTGTTTGGTGTTGCATCTAAACATTTACTTTTGGAGCGAGCTTATGCCCGCTGCTCTATCCGTGGTTTTAAAGTCTATCACCAAAGGTTGTATGGAATTTGTGCACTGAATTCTACTTTGATGATCCATGGGTGTGTGATGATCTTGTACGCTTCTAGGTGGATATTTGTCGTGTCCTATGTTTGGTGCTTTTCTGGTTTCACGTGGAAGTTCTACGATAACTATGTTCTGTGTTACAATAGTGACTCATGTTTTAGTTCCTATCTATATTTACTTGTATAGTCATTGTAGTTGTGTAAGTTATAAGGATGGCATGTCATTCTTATATGAGAGTATGTAAGTGTCCTAAGGGACTGAGATGAGAGAAGTCACCCTCATCCGTTGTACTTCAATGTTTTTGGTGTAATGCATTTTACCGGGGTGAATTAACCCTTTTACCCAAAAAAAGGCATATACTAAAAAGACATGAATTCGACTCATATTAGGGTTTTAAAAAGAAAACTAACAAGTTTCAAAGATCAAGGCTCATGAAAGGGTTCTAATTGATCTAACACACCTAATAACTATCTGAGTACATAAGTAAATCTTATAGAAATATTTTAGAGGCCTACGTTACCTAGAAGTGGTGCTAGCGAGGGTTTAGGGTTTTCTCGACAAAATTTCACTTTGAAAAGGCTTCAAGCATTAGCTATCTCAACTTCTTAGCTTCCTAGGACTTTTATACTACTGCTAGTACTAGATTTTAGGTGGTGGAGAAGTAGTGAGGGATAGTTTGAAAGAAATAAGGGTAACGAGCCTTATATAGGCCTCGTTTGGCTTGTTGGCCAAGCATGGGGTAGTGTAGTGGCGAGAGGGGGGGGGAGGTGTCTAAGGACAGCTACTAGTGACTAATGGAAGCTATAGAGTAGCCTAGGGTGGTAGCTAGAAGGCTAGTGGTGGTGGTTTAGCCGTATAGTGTACTAGGTGACAAGTAGGTGATGCACCTACTTGTAAGCTACTAGGGGTGGTGCTAGGGTACTTGCTTGACAAGGAGGAGGGTAAGCTATAAGGGTTATAGCTTGAGGTGCTTGAGGTTCTGAAGGTACTAGTTTAGGCTTAGTTTTAGGCTTAATCTAGGTTTAGGGTTAGGTTTAGGATTAGGTTTTAGATTAGGTATTAGTAATTATATTATGGACTAGTGAGTGATTAGTGTCTAATATTAAGGCTTAGGAGTCTTGTACTAGATGGTGGTTACTTATGCTAAAGAATCGGGAAGGTTTAGACCTAGTTTAGGGGCCTAAATGACCTAATTAAGGTTTTGTGCTTAAGATACTTGTGCCTAAGCTCTAAGGATTTGTACTAGGGTTTAGGGGGACTAAGATACTATAAAGTTTCTAAGGTAACTTATACATAAGCCTTGAACACAATTAAACAAGTTTCGTTTTGAAATTAGGAGTTTAGAAATAACCGTAACCGGATAAGGATTTTTTGTGTTATGACATATATAGTTATCTAGATTGATAGATTACTTAGTAAAATGATGTTCAGAACTTAGACTTGACATACCAG
Source organism: Chrysanthemum makinoi (assembly GCA_910596185.1). Lineage (NCBI taxonomy): Eukaryota > Viridiplantae > Streptophyta > Magnoliopsida > Asterales > Asteraceae > Chrysanthemum > Chrysanthemum makinoi. Next base: position 130,474,889 of record OU343220.1, read on the forward strand.
GGGTTTACATGATGTAAACATAAGGATATTGGCATTGGTGGATACGTGAGCATGTCTAGGGGGTTATGTAAGCAGTGGGGATGAGAAAAGTAAAACTTTTACCCGTGAAAATGATATTATGTAAAGCATAAGTATAGGTAACCTGGATGAAATTTGTGGGATATTACATGGTGGTGGCAGCGGGTGGCGGTGGTAAGTGTTGGTTATTGGTGGTGGTGCTAGGTGGTAGTGGTGTGTGGCAGTGGTGATTGGTGGTGGCAGTAGGTGGCGGCGGTGAGTGGCGGTGGTGATTGGTGGTGGGTGGTGGTGGTGAGGTAGTGGCGGTGGTAAGTGGTGGTGGTGGTGGTGGAAGTGGGTGGTGGTGATTGGTGATGGCAGTGGTGGGTGGTGTTATGTAGCGGTGGTGATTAGTGCTAGTGATAAGTGGTGGTGGTGGTGGTGGTGGGTAGGTGGGTGGTGGTGGAAGTGGGTGGCAGCGGTGAATGGTGGTGCTGAGTAGCGATGCTGATTGGTGGTGGTGGTGGTGGTGATTGGTGGTGGTGGTTGTAACACCCCCAAAATGGTTCAGCAGAAGCATACAACCCTTGGGGGGCTACTAAATTTGTTAGGATTTGGAAAATCCAGTAGTTAAAGTGTCGGTCACCTCAAGTATATGTATTCGTTAGAAAGCTCGTAGTCGTAGTTATTTTATGTTAAGTAGTATTTAGTTATGTAACACCGTGAAGGACGGACGGGTCTTTACCCACTGTATGCCTGATCCACAGCCCGTCAGGCGGCGTTTTAAGTAAGTACTATAAATACTCTCTACCTCCCAAGGTAGAGAGTTGGAGCTCATAATAAGATTTTTCTTTCTCTCATTAAAGTTCCCAAACCTCTAACTTTCTCTCTCTAAAACTCATCTCTTTGTACGCCTACTTTGGTTATGGTTTGATGTGTATGTGAAATCCAATATGTTACAAATGGTATCAAGAGCCATGGTTAGATCATCTCTTACTTATCTTTGGATTTCTAGTGGTTTTTAGGTGGTTTTTGAGTTTGAGAAAGTTTAGTGGTTTTTGCATCATTTGGTTGATTTCTAGTGTTAAAGTTTGGATTTTGATTGTACTTTTGTGTTTAGGATCATCATAAATGTTTAGCTTTTGATTTCGAAGGCTTGAATCATCGTGGTTGGGTTGTTTTTGGATTGATAAGTGGTGTTTTTGAATTTTTTCATGCTAGCGACTTGGGTCACGGTATTCTTTTCTTGGTAGCGACTTGCTTTGTAAGTCTCAGAGCAAGTTGTAGTGTATTGTGGTAGCGACTTGGTGCTTAGCGACTTGCCTTTAGAGACAAGCCGACAAAAAGTACTGTTGGTGGATTCTCTACTACGGGTAGCGACTTGGTAAGGTAGCGACTTGCTTTCAATTTTGATAGCGACTTGTTCTTAAGTTTCTTAGCGACTTGGTGTTAGCGATTTGGACCAGTAGCGAGTTGCTATTTAGCGACTTGATCTCTTAGCGACTAGGTGCATAGCGAGTTGCTGTTAAAATTCATAGCGATCTGGTACTTAGCGACTTGTCTTAGCAACTTGGTTTTTAGCGACTTGATTCAAGAAATCTTAGCGACTTGGTTAACTTTTGTTTGTAATATGGTTTTCTCTTGATTTTGTAAAATCCCGTGAAAGAATATATTTCCCGGTTTAATCATAGAGTTATAAAATCCCGTGTAATCTTTAAACATGTCTACCAACGTACCTTCAATCATCTCCACTGTTGCCGAGGATGTTCAAGGATCTGGTTCAAACACCCGTCCACCCATGCTTGACAGAACTGACTACGACTCTTGGGCTCAAAGAATCGATCAGTACTGCCTTGGAAAGGACAATGGGGTCAGATTCTCAAATCGATTGATGAAGGACCTTATCGATTGAGACTACAAGAGAGTTAATTGATACATGTTGCAGATGGAACAATGATATATGGGATAGACAGACCAAAGACATATGATGAGCTCAATGATAAGGAGAAAAAGAGATTCGATGCCGATATCGTGGCTTCAAACATCGTACTTCAAGGTCTTCCAAAAGATATCTACAAGCTTATCAATCACAACACCAAAGCCAAGGCAGTGTGGGATAATGTCAAGATGCTTCTTTCTGGTTCTGAATTAACTATGGAAGACAGAGAATCACAGCTCTATGATGAATTTGAGCACTTCAAGATGAAACCAGATGAGAGTGTCTATGAGTATTACGTAAGATTCCACAAGCTTGTTAATGACATGAGGAACATCAGAATGACTATGCCAAACATTCAGCTGAACTTAAAGTTTTTGAACAACATGAATCCCGAATGGCATAAGTTTGTCACCTCTGTGAAGCTAACCAAAGGACTGAAGAATACAAACTATGAGCAACTCTATGTCTTCCTTCTTCAAAGTGAGAGACATGCTATGTTTGAAAAAAGAATTCTTGGTCAGTTCAAAACTAACCAAGAAGAGACAAGCTCATCGAATGATTCAACTGCTTTCTACTCAAACACTGGAATTACCACCAAAGCATCTCAAGTTATACCCATGGGTGATGGCAATCACAAACTCATTCCCGATCCTATGTTCAAACAAGCTGATGCTGATGCACACGTGGGAAACTTCATTAATCAACTGGCTCTCCTGATTAGTCAAAACATGAACTCTCTTCTACACACCAACAACAATCTCAGAACTGCATCCAATCCACACAATCAAGCCACTGTCCGAGATGGGAAAGTTATGGTAAAACAGCTCAAGAAAGGCAAGATTTAACAAGGAAGAGGTGGAGCGGTAGAGGTTATGCCGCAAATCGAATAGGGAAGGAATGGAAACCGTGGTCAAGTAAAGCCAATCAAATGTTACATCTGTGGAGGTGAGGGTCACATTGCAAGGAACTGCACATTACCAAAACGCCTCAAAATGCGAGTACTTCAGATAAGATGTTGCTTGTGCAAGCTCGTGATAATGGTGCGATTTGGATGAAGAGGAGTTGTTGTTTCGTCAAGGAAATGCTAAGACATATGATGCAGATGTGGATGAGCAACCAATTCAGGAGATAGGTCATAATCATCAGAATGCCTTTCAAGTAGCTAATTGTGATGCATACGACTCTGATGTTGATGATGAACCTACTACACAAACCATTTTCATGGCTAGCATTTCTCCAATGGTCTCTCCTAAAGTCTCTTCATCACCACAAGCTGGTCCATCCAAAGACAAAATCATTTATGAGGTATTAAAAATATACGATGATGCTGATGTGCAAAAGATGCATAACAAAGTACAATCAACTGAAACTATTGAGTCAAATATTGAAAATATGGGTAATATCAATGTTGTCCCATATGATCAATATGTGAAACAAAGTGAAAGTGAGGTCGTATTAAGTGATGCATCTTCTCGCACAACGATGACTATGTTTTTGATGAATACACCGCATGCCCCTCGATGATTTGTTATCTCCAACTTAATGCCTATAAAGAACGAGTTGCCATTTATGAACAACAAGCTAAGTTTGAGTTAACTACTCGTGAGCAAGAGTTGGATAACCAAATGCATACAATTATTAGAAAAGTAATTTTAGAGAAGAAGTGTTAAAACAAGAGTTAAACTCCTTACAAGAAAAGCTTTCAAAAACAACTAAGCAAAAACAAGAACTTCAAGAAAATGTTAAAGTGTTTAAGCAGGAATTTCATGCTAAGGAATCAAAACTTTTGAATGATTTTTCTAATCTAAAAACTTTGAAGAACAAGTTTGAAAATAAGTTGTACGCATAAGGAATACCATTCGATCGCCACATGGTCACTAAGCATAGAGTTTTAAGCTTATAAGCATAGTGTTCCCGTTATAGATAAACCCAACCCCGAGTACGTAAGATTGCAAAAGCAGCCAAAATGTAATCTATGATGGCAATGAGATTCTTAAACCTAGACGTAAACCTAGTTGCGTTAAGTGCACCGAGGAAGATAGAAAATTAGATGATGCATCTAGGGAGAAAATGAATAAGAAGCTAGAAGATCCCAATGCAAAAACAATAACATCACGATCAAACCCCATGATTACAAGAAGGAAAACTAGATCTCCTTAAACAAATTTAAGCCTCAAACGTTGTTAACACCTGAACAAGTTTTCTCGAAAAGGGACTTAGATAAGCAAAAAGCTGAAAATCTTGTTGAAACAAACCCTCCCTTAGAAAATGCCTCATGACCGTGTATCCTCCAAATACACCAATGCATTTAGTTCCTAGAACTATTGCCACTAAAAGCAAGACCTTAATCAACCAATATGTTATTTTTCAACTATTTGTCGATTTTGAGAAAACTTGTAAGAAAAGGATCACACCCATCGGGATAATCAAGGGGAAAGGGGTTTTGAACAAACAAAAGAATGTTATTTAACTGAGGTCATGCCTTTCTTTAAACAACTAAAAGATGATTTTAAGAGTCTTAAAAAGGGGATAGATTCAGATATTAAAGGAATGGAAAAGGAATTTGATGCAATGATAGTTGAGGTTAGTGACTATGAGCGAGCATTAAAATATAATGAGATTGAGAGGAAAAACTTACATACCTTGAATGAGAATCTTATTTCTGAATATATTGCTCAAGATGTGTTTTACATCGCTACTTAATTGCTCCATTAATGCTTCTCAATTTCATGAACTATCTGCTGTTTTAAAAGTCTCGCATGATCGTGTCATTGAGCTTGAAATCAAAAACTCTAAACTAAGTGAGAAAATTGAACAAGATGATCACGATACTTTGGTAAAACATTTTTCTAAACTAGAAGTTGAACATTTTGATTTACAACTTAAATATCAACATCTCAAAGAAAATGTTAAAACCTCAAACATCAAGATATCCACGGACATTCCAGAGTTTGATGCGCTTTTGAAATAAACAAACGCGGATGAACAGATTCAAGCTCATCAACACGATCGAAAGTTGAAAGCCCAAATTTCTCAATTAAAGGGTGAAAAGAACAATGTGACTCGCTCCCAAATGCCTCCTCCTTTAGATTCTCGGAATTCTCAAAATTTTCATCTTCAAAATTTGGTTAATACTTTACAAAAGGAAAATGAGAGTTTTCTAGAAGAAAATGAAAAGGTTAAACGTCATTTCAATGAGTTATTTGAATCAATAAAAGTCACTGTAACAAAATAATGAAAAATAACTTCGTTGCAAAAAAGATTGAGAATCAAGAGTCGTAAAAGGGAAAATGCCAATGACCAATGGAGAGAATGGTGCTTCAAAGGTGCATGTCTCAGAATAAATATGCTTTTTCTCAGGAAATATGTTCCACCTCATCTTAGGAATAACAAACTTGCTATTCAAACATATTTCTTATACCTTAAGGACAGCCTGGAATGTCTTCGTGAGATTGTAGAGGAGGATAAGTTAGAGAAACCACATGATAATGCAATTGGCCATGGATGCTTATATGCCAAACGATCTCAAGAACTTCTAGAATGTCTAATTACAATATGCCCTAAAACCTTTGGTGAACAAGTCAATCCCTTGATACCTTGTTCCATGCCTAGTGCCAAGTATGCAACTCATTCAATGCCAAATGTTATGAATGTGAACCTTAGTATGCCTTCAAGCAGTTCAGATCCCAACACCTCTAGTGTTAAAAAAGTGAACTTCAGTATGTCTTCAAATAGTTCACATCCCAAAGACATCAAAACAAGAAAGGCAAAAGTAGCAAAACCAACTAATGTTCCCATTCCCCACAGAGTAATCGTGACATTAAAGCGAAGCAGGTCAAAGTCACAAGACAATACAAGGAATGATAGGACCTCGCAAGCTAAGAATGTGCATTGGAAGAAAGTAGAAGATCACCGTAGGGAGAATTTGAATAAAACGAATCGTGTTGATTCTGGTGTTAGCTTTAAGCGCATCGTAATTAATGCGAATTCTACTACTTTTGGCAAAACATGTAATGATGATTGCGTGGTTTTTGTTACTAATCTTGAATGTGGTATGAATGATTTGTCTAATGTTGTTAAATGCCCAGTTGAAATTATTAATGAAAAAAATCATGCTAAGAAGGCTAGAAGGTAAAAACGAAAGAAAGTTAGAAAACAGGGGAAACCCACAGGAAGAACATTTAGTAAGATAGGTTATCAATGGATACCTGTTGGCCATAAGATTAATCAGACAATGCCCACTAGAAAATGGATGCCTACTAGTAGAACTATTCCCTTAAGAAATGAACATACTTTGAATAGGTCAAATACGGACACTAGTAATCGCATCTATTCATAATGATTCCATTGCTTCTATTTCTCGATATGGATGTTTCTATTTCGATGTGGTGTTCCAATCATCACTAACCAAGTGGAACCCATTCTTGCATGGGGATCCCAAATATCCAGCTTATCCATTCTTGTCTCTGTTCAACCGCAGATCGCTTCAAATCGCTTCGTGGTACTTGGACTCGGCCGCTCCAAGCATATGACTGAGACCGTCGCGCTCATGAACTTCGTGAGCAAATTCATCGGATCTGTAGATACGGGAACGATCATTTCGGTGCTATTATGGGTTATGGAGATTATTTTGTCGGTGATAGTGTTATCTCCAAGGTATATTATGTTGAAGGGCTTGGTCATAACTTATTCTCTGTCGGACAATTATGTGATTCTGATCTAGAAGTGGCCTTCAGAAAACATACTTGTTTCATTAGAGAACTTGATGGTAAGGAACTTTTAAGAGGAACACGTGGTTCAAATCTATACACCATCTCTATCGAAGATATGATGAAGTCCTCTCCAATTTGTTTGTAGTCAAAGGCTTTAAAAACCAAGTCTTGGTTATGGCATCGTCGTCTCAATCACTTTAACTTCTGCACCATCAATGATCTCTCTAGAAAGGACTTAGTTATAGGGTTACCTAGACTAAAGTATGAAAAGGATCATCTTTGTTCAACATGCCAATTGGGAAAAAGCAAGAAGTATGCCCATAAACCCAAACCTACAAACTCTTAAGTTCTTCATACAATCCACATGGACTTATGTGGACCCATGAGAGTGCATAATATCTTTGGGAAGAAATATGTGTTAGTTGTGGTTTCTGATTACTCTCGATTCATCCGGTTAAGTTCCTCGTGACAAAGGATGAAACTCCGATATCATCATCAAACTTATCAAACAATGCAGGTTCGACTTAACAAAACCGCCGTAATCATCCCAACAGACAATGGAACTGAGTTTGTTAATAAACAACTTAGTGAGTTTTATAAAAGTGTTGGAATCAATATCAAAGAAGTGTTCCTCTAACTCCTCAACAGAACGGTGTAGTTGAAAGAAGAAATCGAACTCTTGTGGAAGCCACAAGAACAATGCTGATTTACTCAAAGGTTCCAATGTTTCTATGGGTTGAAGCCATTGCCACTGCATGCTACACTCAAAATCGTCCCTAATTCACACCGCTCATGGAAAACTCCATATGAACTTGTCCACAAGAGAAAACCTAATCTCTCATTCCTTCGTGTGTTTGGTGCATTATGTTATCCAACTAATGATGGTCAAGATTTAGGTAAACTAAGATCAAAGGCAGATATTGGAGTTTTTGTTAGTTATGCACCAAAAAAGAAAGGTTACCGAATCTACAACAAGAGAACTCGAAATATCATGGAAACAATTCACGCTACGCTCGATGAGTCGACCGTCAAATGGCTCCTAGACAATCCATTTCGACCCGCACTTCAAAACAGTCCCATTGGTTCATCCCTTGTACCAAACTCATTTCCAACAACTCCATATGTACCTCCATCTAAAGATGATTTAAAGAAATTGTTTGATCCAATGTTTGATGAACACTATGAACCAGATGCCGATGAAATGTCAATTCCATCAACAGAGGCTCGCCCTATCCCCGTGAATGAAGTGAACCCTTCCTCAATATCATTAAGTCAAGAATGGTCGATCACTGCCTCATCAACAAATCATCAATCATCAAATGTATATCATGGAATTGTTTCTGGCATCAATGAAGAAGTTAATCCCTTTGCTACTCCTGAAGATGCTCCATTTGAAAATATCTTTGCTCCTCAATCATCATCAACCTTCTTCATCGAGATATCGACTCGCTACTTCGCCCACAACAACAACCACATGAACACCTTAGAAAATGGACACATGATCACCCATTGGACAACATCATTGGAAACCCCTCTCGCCTAGTATCCACACGGAAACAACTTGCAACCGATGCCTTATGGTGCTTCTTCAACTCTGTACTCTCTAAGGTCGAACCAAAAGACATTAAAACCGCCATGAATGAAGATTGCTGGTTCAATGCCATGCATGAATAAATTCATGACTTTGATCGACTTGATGTATGGGAATTAGTACATGCTCTAGATTGTGCTATGATCATTGCTCTAAAATGGATCTTCAAAGTAAAACTTGATGAGCATGGTGATGTCTTAAAAAACAAGGCTCGATTGGTCGCAAAAGGATATCGTCAAGAGGAGGGTATCGACTTTGAAGAATCATTTGCTCCAGTTGCTCGCATTGAAGCAATTAGAATCTTCTTGGCTAATGCTGCTAGCAAGAATATGGTTGTATATCAGATGGATGTTAAAACCGCTTCTCGAATGGAGATTTAAAAGAGGTGGTTTACGCCACCAACCGAGGGTTTTGTGAATCCATAGCATCCTACTCATGTCTATCGCTTGAAAAAGGCTCTTTACGGTGTAAAGCAAGCTCCTAGAGCATGGTATGACATGCTGTCAAAGTTTCTTCTATCCATCGGATTCAAAGAAAGGAGCAGTTGATCCTACATTGTTCACCCGGAAGTCAGGAAAACATTTAATTCACGTTCAAATTTATGTTGATGATATTATCTTTGCCTCGACCGACCCCAATGAATGTGATCGTTTTTCAAATGAAATGTGTTCTAAATTTCAAATGTCAATGATGGGACAAATGTCATTTTTCTTGGGATTACAAATTTCACAAAGTCCCGAAGGCATTTTTTTAAATCAATCTAAATATGCAAATGAGATTTTAAAGAAATTTGGATTTGTATCATGTGACACCGTTGACACTCGCATGATTGAACGTACTTAGCTAGATGAGGACCACTCAGGGATCATGGTAGATCAAACGAAATATCGTAGCATGATTGGATCCCTTATGTACCTCACGCTAGCGCACCTGCACATCTTGTTCGCTGTATGCATGTGTGCTAGATATCAGGCTAAGCCTACTAAAAGCACCTTGAAGCGGTTAAACAGGTCTTTCGGTATCTCCAAGGAACCATCAATATGGGACTATGGTACCCGAAGGACACCGGTATGTTACTAACGGCCTATGCGATGATCATGCAGATGTCAAGATACACGCCGGCACGTTAGGAGGTGCTCGCTTGGGTGATAAGCTTGTGAGCTGGTCTTCAAAGAAACAAATGAGTACTTCTATATCCTCTACAGAGGTTGAATATATAGCCATGTCATCTTTTGTGCTCAAATCCTTTGGATGAGATCCCAATTATCTGACTATGGCTTTATATTCAACAAAATCCTCTCCAATCTGTGATAATAAAGTTCTATAGCTCTCTCATGCAACAACGCACAACACTCAAGAGCAAAGCACATTGACATCCGACATCATTTCATCAGGAGCAAGTGGAAAACGGTGTGGTGGAACTCTATTTTGTGAAGTCAATACCAGTAGCGCATCTTCACCAAAGCTCTTCCGAGAGAACGTTTTGAGTTTATTCTTCCTCGACTTGGCTTGAAAAGCCTTCAACCTGAAACACTCAAACGTCTTCAGGAGGAAGACGAGGAGTATAGGTCTTTTCTTCATCTATATTTTGTATATATTTATTCAAAAAGCAAAATACAAAATTATAAAACCAACTAAAAGCAAATAGAAAAATATAAAACTTTCAAAAAAAAATATATATATATATATCTCAAAAATATTGTCCTTTCTGTCTTTTCTTTCTTGATTCAACATATATCTACGGTCTTTGTGCTTTCAGTCAAAGAGTGACACGGGACTTTAGATGTTGTTCGAATGTTTAAAAAAAAATAATTAAATAAAAAAAAATAAAAAATTTGAGAGAAAGTAAAACGATGGTTTATTGTCATTTCAGGCAGTAACCCGCTTTTCAAAGAAAGAACAGAGCCATGCTTTATCTCATGTTTCAAACCTAATGCTCTGATTCTAAAAACAAATGTTTGTCATCAACAAGACAAATGTTTAATTTCAAATATTTTTCCTTCTAAAGATTCCTCTGAATTTTTTTTGTAATCTTATGAAAACTCAATTGTTTTGAAAACACTTTGACTCTATTTTGAAAATCAAAAGAACTTTTCAAGTGTCAAAATCTCAATTCATCAATCAACAAATCTCGTCATTGATTGAGGGGAGAATGATTTTCAATTAAATCAAAAGTGTTCTTTTCAAAAAAATTTGCACTTAAATGAGTAAGGTCTACTCTAAATGTTTTACAAAATGTCACACAATTGGTTCCAGACCTTGGTTACTATTATGTTTTCAAAATATAATTATGCATGTTTAATCAATGGAGTTTAAAGTCTCAAAATCCAATCCTTATCAGTTAAAACGCTTTCATAATCAAGCCACAATTCTCCTTAAAAGCTTTCAAAATCAATTTAAATCTACAGAGATTACAAATCTCAAATGATTTGATAAATGTTATCGGGGGAGAATTTGTGATTTAAATTGGATTTAAAACTGATAATTCGATAAATGGTTTCATAATTGTTTAGCATGTTTTCCTCCCCGCAAGTGACAAACGATTTCAAATTTTCCATGCACATGTTGAGGGGGAGCAACTATTTTAAACCTCAAATTATTGAAATGTGACTGAATTGTTCTATGTGTCCCTCTAATATGTGCAAAAATTCTTTCAAAATTCGAGGCACATATTGAGGGGGAGCAAACTTTTGAAAACCTCATCCTTCCTCAAAATGTTTTATCTACTCAAATTGATTGGGAAGTGATTATGATCCTTTTATAAAATGTTAATCAAAAGATTGGACCTTTCACTCTTAATCTAACGATTTCAAAAGATCTCTTGCCTCCATGTGCTAAACAAGTTCTAAATTTTTATGCATATGTTGAGGGGGAGCATTTCTAAAATATCAAAACAATTAAGATAATAAATTCTTTGATTCTATATCACAAGTATCTTGATTGATTTTTCAAATGGTTTTCAATTGGTTCCAATGGCAGATGAACGATACCAAAAAGACCGACCAACTTTACTTTATGTATGGTGATATAAGGATGATAAGGTTAGGTTGAGGTCCCATGATCCGCCAGAACCAGAAGGATCTACCCAGGGACAATCCACTAGATAGTGTAGAAGTCCTTATGTATGATGAAAAAAGGAGAAAAGTGAGATATGGGAAGAGTGTGGACTAAGACTGAGCTAGTACTGGAATAAACCCAACAAGGTTCTAGTAATGAAGTCTCGGTAAGTACTGAAGGGGTTGAAGAATGAAAAAGAATTGAATGTGAAAAGGTTGAAAAGAAATAGCCCTCCATTTATTCAACCTTAGGGCAGAAACCGGGTTCAATTCATATACTACTGCCGGTTACCAAGGTAACATCAGTATTGAATACAAGACGTCATGGACCCAGTGACGCACTGCATTTCAACTTTCCAAACCACTCAAGTTCCTCTTAAAAGGGCTTGTTTCATTCTCATGGGGAACCGACATAATCTATCGACTTTCTCTTAGAGATTGTTGATATTGAAGAAGGAGACCCTCTCCCTAGTCTCCGGCATAGGAACAAAATATGCACAATTGAGTCTAGAGCCACGAGATCATCTTATAAATCTGTTTAGGACACTTTCAATGAAGACTCTCTGTTTCACATAATGTGGAAAGAGAGATTATATCTTATGAGTCCTACGCATTATCCTTGTGGTATTGCCAGAACATCTAAGTGATATGCATACATATTCACGATGAAGATGGAAAGCCTTCTGGAGCCAACATCAAACAAGCTCCTGGTAGGTGGCATGTGAGATCTATCCAATAGATCAACCATGTGACAACTGGACAGAAACAATGGAGAGATTCAATCTTTTGAATCAATCCTGGTTCAGGTTATGGATTGACGGATACCTTTGAAAAACCGGTCGTTGTGCTTAAAAACTCTTTTCTTTAGCACATCGACTGTGTGCTTATTTCTCAAAATAAAAGGTGTTTATGATTGATAATTGATTTTCATTAAAACCTTCGTTGTATTGCAAAAACAATTTCTATTGAGAAATACACGATTGTTTTTCAAATCTCTTTTCATCAACCAGTGAATCTCAATTCGCTGGTTCACTCACTTCCGTTGTCTTCTTTGAGACGTTCCAGTTTGAGAACAGCTAGAGCAGCTACGAAACCCTGTCAAGGATATTCTTCGGAATTATACCTGATCACAGGCAGTACTTGTACTGATTAATGGGGAACCGTGGGCCGTGTACCTCAATTCATCGAAAGTGATCAAAGACACTTCCGTATCCTTTATTGCTAACTTTCTTATGCAGGTACACCCCGACGTTTGCAAACCGATCGTAATGGAGGTCAATCCATAGCCGCATGCTCACACAACACATTCATATCTTAAGAAATCATGATTAGTGCATCAATGACTCTGATATTTTCACTCCATGCTTCTGCTACGCGGCTGCCAATATCATGAATCAACGAAAGCTTCCGCTACTCTGATAAGAATAAATCATGATCCATAAAGTGAGCATGTCGGTCCAAAAGTCACAACATCACATTATACCAACACCACAATGGATGTGTCAGAGATTTAATGTTGCTGATGATCTCAAAGCTAGCTCAAAACTCAGTATCACGTGGATCAGTTAAAGACCTCCACTTTGATTATCCAAAACATGCAAAAATGAAGAATCGAAGACTACGAGCTACAGAACAAGAATCCAAGAACAATCTCAATGTAATATCTGTTTTTTTTCTATGTAATTTAATGTGTGTTTGAGGTGACCTCCCTTAGGGGGAGATTGTTAGGATTTGGAAAATCTAGTAGTTAAAGTGTCGTTCACCTCAAGTATATGTATTCGTTAGAAAGCTCGTAGTCGTAGTTATTTTATGTTAAGTAATATTTAGTTATGTAACACGCGGGAGGACGGACGGGTCTTTACCCACTGTATGCCTGCTCCACAGCCCGTTAGGTGGCGTTTTATGTAAGTACTATAAATACTCTCTACCTCCCAAGGTAGAGAGTTGGAGCTCATAATAAGATTTTTCTTTCTCTCACTAAAGTTCCCAAACCTCTAACTTTCTCTCTCTAAAACTCATCTCTTTGTACGCCTACTTTGGTTATGGTTTGATGTGTATGTGAAATCCAATATGTTACAAAATTGATATCACAACACAAGTATAGAACAACTGAGTTTCAGTAGGAAATTTCATTCATTTAAGTAAAACAAGTTTACAAGATTTGTTTAGTACAAAAATACAAGCCCATAATAAAGTGGTCCTCGTTTATGTTTATCAGAGAATCTATGACCATGCCATGCCTTTGCCTTGCGCCTCCAAAGTTAAGATATCACCTTAAAACCTGAAAATACATGCTAAAAAGTGTCAACACGAGGTTGGTGAGTTCATAGGTTTGTTTAAACAACATTTCAGTGTACCATTTATGTGAGCTTAAAACATTCAGTTTTGAGGATCATTACGTCTTACATAATGTCATGAAAATTTGTGTTTACCTTAGATAAAAGTTTTATTAGTGGATCGTATGTAGGGTATACGTACATTACGACGAATATAATGCCATAAAGTATATCTATTACGCTAGCACAAAGTTCATGTAACCGAAGCTACGACAGTTTTCTCAGATGCAAAATGAACTCATACTAATAAGGTGCCCAAAGCGAGTGTTTATCCCAATACACTTGTTCCGACATGCTATACGTTTCGCCTTGACCTATTTATGGCCAACCGAATGGGGGAGTCACCCCCAATAGATCTATTTATAACATTCGCGCTTCCGGGCAGGAATTGACGGTTCATGAAGTGGGCATTTTGGGATCTAAGGTCTTAGGCTAAGCTGCGTAGTATTTTAAGTAAGGCATTTTGTATGGTCCAGAAAACATTTTTGTGTGATGTAACTTTAAACAATTAAGTTTGCAAGAAAACATTCAATAGTATAGTAGGTAAACACATCATATCGATCATAAAGCACAGTTTTCATGGAAATGCACATTTTCAGTAAAGCAATTTAAGTAAAACGAGCATGTATCTTCCCCCAAAACAGGTATAAAATAGTTTAAAAGTTGGGGCTATGAAACTCAACTCAGCAATCAGCATTCCGAAAGGAAATAAATCAATTAGTGGTAGTGCACGGCTCCGACACGCAACCTAATTTAGTACGGGAAGTTTAGTCTTTATTCATGCTTAAGACTCGATAATGTCCAACAAAACTTTATAAGTTTTTCAATGTTTTGGTTGTTGTTGTTGCTTGTGTGGCAACATTTAAGTTTAAAACAGTTTTTCCAAAAGTTTGTGTGTATTGGCCTATGGAAGTGTACACGCAGAAAGTATAGCAGAATATCGAGAGCGAACGAGACCTTGGATTGATGATAACCGAATGACGATGTACTAAGAATTGTGCATGTGTTATAAGACTTTATCGGTGCAAGGATATCGTGGGCGAAGGATACATCCATATATATTAAGTGCATTTGTGTATATATTTACATGTCGTTTGAACTAAATGTGTTTAGAAAAAAAGGTTTAGCATTACATATCTTATGTACATTTGAAATAATAAAATCTTAGTAAGTTCCAAGATACATTTCATGAGTCACTAATGTTTGTTTAAAATAATTGCTTTTATTTTAAAGGAAATTTTAAACGTTTCTCCAAGTTTTGTAGGTAATAACATAATCATTCTAGTTGTTAATGAAAATATGACAAATTACATAAATGTATTTCAAATACTAAATATATTTTGTAGGGTTGTATATAACTCGTCTTATATACATTGGAAAGATAAAATGAAGGTTTTCATGAAATATACTTCGTTTGTGTATAAATTTATATGTTTTTGGGTAATACCCTTTACCCAAAAAAAATTTATATGTTTGTAAAATTTTAATATAACCCGAGTTAAATTTTCTATCTATCCGATTCGACTAAATGTCAGAAGTCGTATAATTTTTTATTTGGTTTTTTATAGTTAAAAACTGTACATTTTATAACTTCATAGGGAAAATGTGTTTTAACTTTTTAAATTTGTTGCGACATATATTAGTTACTCGTTCTAATATATATGTTTTTCGATTGTTAATTCATTTTAGTCTATATGTTTGAAATCGTTAACCTGTATTATTTATTGTTTGTCGGCGCGAGTAGATGTCAATGCGGATATTACAATAGAAAATGAGTCGTGTGAGTTGTGACGAGATGAGAAATGATTTAGTTGCTCCAACGTTGATACGTTGCAGACTCGAAAAGTGATTTGACCCTCGGTGTGGGTTGCAGCAAAACCAAACGGATTCTTAATGAAAACTGGGTGTAACACCCCCAAATCTCGGTACAACGGAAGACTTAAACAATTTTTTGGAGCGTTACTGGATTGGCACGTCACACAAGTATAGCAAACAAGATAATCATATTGTAGTTCAAAAACCAATCCCATAGTTAATTATGCAAATAGAATCATCCCAAATAGTCAAATGTAAGGCCCAACATGATTTATAAAATAGGCCCGCATAATATTGTCAGAGTTTAAATATGATCCTTTAACCATGCCTCATGGCCAAGCCTCCACAGAACAAGCATTCCACACATCAACTTAATTACCTGAGAAAAACATGCTAAAAGGGAGGCGAATTCTCTCTAGGCGATTCTCTCTAGGCGAATTCTTTAAACCCTAACAAACCTAAATCGTTTTTTCCAAATATGCCTATAACTTGCGATTCTATGCATCCATCTGATTTTGTTATTGATTAAATTCATTGTTAATTGCTTCTTGATTAGATTTATGCGTTTTGCCTCCTGTTTTAGTTAGGTTTTTGAAGAATCATTTTCTTTAGGGTTTATAGAATCGTTTTTTGCTTGTTACTGAGTTGGGGTTTGTAATCGATCTAATTCTTTTTATTATTTTGTTAATCGATTGTTTCATGGGATAGGACCAGGTTTTTTGTGTTTTTAAAACCCTAACTTCTAGTTAGGGTTTTCTTGTATGCGTCCTTGCTGGTTGCTTTCTTCCCGGTTGGGTCGTTTCCTTGGATTGTTTGTGGGGTTTTAGAGAGATGGAAAGAGGATTCTTAAACATGGATGGGTCTTCGCTGAAAGCTTCATTAGTAGCCACCAACTTGGCCGATCAAGTTGACAAGGCTTCTAATCCATATGCTGCACTTGACATTAATGCATTGGAAGCTCGGTTGAAAAGGCTTAAAGGTGATCATGGAATTGATACTTATGCTTCTGCTCCTGAACCGCTTAAAGCTGCTAGGGTTCTTCAAAACCCTAGCGCTAAAGATGGGAACCAGCTTGATGATGTTGTGTTGGAATGTGCTTGGAATACCGATAGGTTGGATTCAGTTAATGTGATTCCTACTAATGAGGATACTAGTTTGAAATCGAATTTGGTAATTCCTAGTTGTGCTTTGAAGTATAGTAAGATTGATGCAACTACGCATGTGGTACATGATTCTACTTCTGCTTCTAACGTAAATGCCTCTACTTCTGCTCCTAACGTGACTTCTGAAAAGGTGCCTAATGATGGTAGATCATTTGCTAATGTATTAAACCCGGAACGAGTTGCTAAGAAAGTTAACTTTCGATCACTGGTGAATGAGCATCATATTGCTAACCATGATACGGTTCTCCCTAAAGCTGCTATGGAGGGTGTGTTCAACCGTTATGACAATACTCTAGTTGGTTTCTTTATTGGTAAGAATATTGCGTTTCCTTTGGTCCAAAACTAGGTCACTAACAAATGGGGTAAATTTGGGTTAAAGAAACTAATAAAGAATGATGATGGTGTGTTCCTCTTTAAGTTTGATTCTAAAGAGGGTGTTGATACTGTTCTTCAACGGGGCCCTTGGATTATTCGTAACTCTCCTCTCATCCTCACTAAATGGACTCCTGATGTGTTATTGTCTAAAAGTGAGGTTACCAAATTACCCGTTTGGATTAAATTGCATAATGTGCCATTACTTGCATATTCGGAAGACGGATTGAGCCTTATTGCTACTCAGGTAGGTAAGCTGATAATGTTAGATGCTTTCACTAGCTCCATGTGCGCTAATTCATGGGGTCGTATTAGTTTTGCACGTGCTCTTGTTGAATTAGCCTCGGAATCTGATCTTAAGCATGTGGTGACTATGGCGATCCCTAAAACGGATGATAGTGGTTTTACTACGGCAAGTATCAAGGTTGAATATGAATGGAAACCCCCACATTGCACAGAATGTAAAGTGTTTGGGCATATTAATGCTTGTTGTCCTAAGAGTGCTAAGGAACATCATGATGTTGCTCCTACCTCGTCTTTGGAAGGGCATGATGATGGGTTTCAGGTGGTGCAGAATCGAAAAGCCAAATCCAAAGGTACGAAAATGTCCAGTGGTATTAATATGGGTAAGGGTCCTAGATTTTCGCCTAGGAAGCAGGTATATGTTGCTAAGACGAAGAAACCGGAAGCTGCTAGTGGTATTGCTACAGGTACACCTGCTACTACGTCTAACTCTTTTGGGACTCTTGAGGTGCAAGATGATACGGGCATCCAAAGTCCTGTGGTTGATTCTATTTCTGATGAGGCGATGATTGTGAATGCTTCTGGTTGTACTAAGGGAGCAGGTATGGATGGTTCTCGGGGAAAGGAATATCGGGTTGATATAGGTTCGACAAGTAAATCTCTGGAGACTATGACTTCTTATGATAATAAGGTAAGTAATCCGTTTTTTAAAGTCGGGACGGTGACTTGTTCTGATAGTGAGGATGAGGTTTTGGAGCCGGAAAACCCTATGGCGTCATTTTTGGCTTCTGGGGGAGGTGGGGGATTTGAGCTTGAAGAGTTTGATGATTATGTCGCCAGTGTTTAGGACTTACCGACACTTGGAGGAGCTTTGTGACATGTATGATGTTAATCTCGTAGGTCGTGGTAGGAAGTAATTTAGTTTTTTTGGTAGTCCATAAGATTGGCATGTCTTTCTTATGGTATAGTTTTGGTTAAGTGCACTTTATAGTGTGTGTTTGTTGCCCATGTAACGGGCCAAGATGAGAGATTCACTCTCATCCGTTGTACTTAAAACATTTTGGTTAATATATTTTACCAGGGTGCAGGATTACTCCCCTTTACCAAAAAAAAAACATGCTAAAAGGTCAGCTAATGCTGGTGAGTTCATAGGTTTAAGTACAAAATCAATAGTGGACCTGTAAGAGTTTATTTGCTATGCGAGACTAAGATAGATACATAATAACACACCATTCTCATACCAATACCACAATTAATAACACCATCAATCACATAATCGATATCATAGCAAAGGCCCCATGCGACTCTAGCCAGCGCAGTCGTAGGAAGGCCTAGAACAAATGCAACCCTACACTAGGTCGGGGTAGAAGTCTATACTTAGTTAGGCAAGTGTCATAGCAAAATAATTGCTACCCTAGTCTAAGGCAACATCTACCAAATATCTATCCAAACAGTTAACACATAAGAAAATCAAAAGAGTTTTTTTGGGTAAAGGGTTTTACCTCGGTATATATATATAACCAAAAAATGTTAAGTACAAATGGAATTTGGCAGAAGTACCACATTAACCTCAAGCGAAAAGCTTGATAAACTAGTGTTTATGACATGCCATAAACACAATAAACCTAGCTATATTACATCACCTAACCAGGCATAAAACAAGAAAAAACTTGTAACACGCGAGCATCTCGCATCCAACCCTTTCCCGAAAGGGGCAAGTTGACCCAGGAAGTCTGCCTCCTTAAAAACCCTTTCCAAGAAAAACCCAAAGGGAAAAACCTTGGCGTAGGGAAAAAGAGTACAACCCTTACCTGGCACCCCCTTCCTGTATAATACAAACACTTGGAATCTTCCATTTATCAAGTATCAGACGAGCACGCGGGGTTATCTTCTTGAACTTGAAGGTAACCAGCTTCAACCGAACGGTAGATACAATAAGTTGGACCACTTCAGCAACAGTAGACTTCTTTTTCTTGAAGATTCTTGAATTCGCTCCATCCAAATGTAATACGTAGTAGCAGCGAGCAATAACCGAGAAATGAAATGATAGAAAAAACCCTAGTTTTTCTCTCTCCCTCATGGAGAAATCCGGCTGCCACTGCCTCCCCTTTTTCCGATCATAAAATCTTCTCTAAACGTCATCTCTATCCTCCTTTTGGGTATGCAATACGTTTTAGGGTTGTGTTTTTACCCTTTGTAGTGGTGGTTGTGATTGTTTTCTTCTTATATATTCCATTAATTAATCTCTATGAGGTACCTGAAACCCTAACGATTCGTTACTTGTCTCATTTAATTATTAGGGTTTCGATGGTGTGTTTTACTTTAGCGATCATACCTGGTACTCACACAAAATTGATTTCTTGAATCAATTTCCTAGTTTATTGTGCGATCTGTTAATGTTCTGCTCCTAAACGTTTCATCTTCTCGACGTTTATGTTAATCCTTATTAGGGTTAGGTGCTACGGTAAGTTTCTGGGTGATGATGTGTATGTGGGTTTTGAGAGAGATGGTGTCAGATCGACTTGTGACTGTCATTTGTATATGCTGGTCATATAAGGTCGATATTGTAAGTTAGGGTTATTATCCCTATTATCGTTCTATATCAGATCTGGTTTACCGATATTTATACATCAGATCTTGGCTGAATTAATTAGTGCTGATATGTGGAAGTTAGGGTTTTCGTTACCCTATGTTTGATTTTTTATCCGATCTGCTATACACGACTGTTTTGGGTTAGCAGGCTAGAGATTCGTGTAGTGTTGAGGTGTGGTCTTCATTCTTCAATAATAGCAGTTGTTGGTTCGTGGCTTGTGCTACAATGGTGGTCGTCTTTTGTGTTGGCATAAGACGAGGGGTAGTCATGTACGGATTTATGCTACTTTTGATCTTATTATCAACTAGTTCTCAGGTACATGTTGTGCCTATGCGACCTGTTTGGATATCCTTGCTACTTCGTATTTCTTTCTTTTATGGTGGCTATTATGTTTAGTGCATAATACTCTAGTTTGCATTGGATTTGTGGGGTTTGCTTGGCTATTCATTCTTGGAAGTATGGTACTTAGTGGCGTGGTACTCTACCATGTTTCTCGTACCAATGGTTTTGTGACTAAGGGTAAAGGGGAGTAATCCTGCACCCTGGTAAAATATATTAACCAAAAACGTTTAAGTACAACGGATGAGAGTGAATCTCTCACCTCGGCCCGTTACATGGGCAATAGACACACACTAAAAGTGCACTTAACCAAACAAATTACAGAAGAAAGACATGACAATCTTATGAACTACCAAACAACCAAATTTACTTCCTACCATGACCTAAGAGACTAACATCATACATGTCACACATATCCTCCAAGTGTCTCGGTAAACCGTAGACTTGATCAGCATAATCATCAAAATCTTCAAGCTCAAAACCCCCACCACCCCCAGACGCCAAAAATGATGCCATAGGGTTATCCGGATCCAAAACCTCATCCTCTTCACTGTCAGAACAGGTCACATTCCTGACTTTAGAAAACGGATTACTTACCTTGGTAGCAGAAAAAGTCATAGTCTCTGGAGGCTTAGAAGCCTCACCAATATCAACATGAGAGTCCTTCCCCCAAGAACCATCAATACCTGCTTCCTTAGTAGAACCAGAAGACTTCCCAATCTTCGCCTCGTCAGTAGTAGAATCAACCACAGTACTTGGGATGCCCGTGTCATCTTTCACCTCAAGAGACCCGAAAGAGTTAGACGTAGTAATAGGTGTACCATTAGGATTAACACTAGCAACTTCTGGTGTCTTCGTCTTAGCAACATAAACCTGCTTCCTAGGTGCAAATCTAGGACCCTTACCAATATTAATACCACTAGACATCTTCGTACCTTTGGGTTTGGCTTTCCGATTCTGCACTACCTTAAACCCATCATCAGGCTCATCCAAAGACGAGGTGTGAGCATCATTATGGTGTTCCTTAATACTCTTAGGACAACAAGCATTAACATGCCCAAACACTTTACATTCAGTACAATGTGGAGGTTTCCATTTATATTCAACCTTGATACACGCTGTAGTAAAACCATTATCGTCCTTTTTAGGGATCGCCATAGTAACCACATGTTTCAGTTCAGATTCCATTGATAATTCAACAAGAGCACGTGCAAAACTAATGCGACCCCATGAATCAACACACATGGAACTAGTAAAAGCATCTAACATAATCGGCTTACCAATCTGAGTAGCAATAAGGCTCAACCCGTCTTTCGAATATGCAAGTAATGGCACATTATGCAATTTAATCCACACGGGAACTTTGGTGACCTCACTTTTAGACAATAACACATCAGGAGTCCATCTAGTGAGGATGAGAGGAGAGTTACGAATAATCCAAGGGCCCCGTTGAAGGACAGTATCAACACCCTCTTTAGAATCAAACTTAAAGAGGAACACACCATCGTCATTCTTCATAAGTTTCTTTAGTCCAAACTAACCCCACGTGTTAGTGACGTAGTTTTGTACCAAAGGAAACGCAATAGTCTTACCAACAAAGACGCCAACAAGAGTATTGTCATAACGGTTAAATACACCCTCCATAGCAGCTTTAGGGAGAACCGTATCATGATTAGCAATATGATGCTCATTCACCAGTGGTCGAAAGTTAGCTTTCTTAGTAACTCGTTCCAGGTTTAGTACATTAGCAAACGACCTAACATCATTAGGCACTTTGTCATTCACATTAGAATTAGACTCATTAACCACATTAGTAGATGCAACTAAATTTTCCACCTTCGAATCATTAACACAAGGATAAACCAAATTCACGTTCAAGTCAGAATCATGAGCATTAGCTTTAAGAGCAGACGACGTGCCTACCTTATTATTATCAAGTCCTACCTTAGTGTTCACCCATGGGTCAAGACCACCGGTTTTCACCATAGTTTTCGTACCCCAAACAGATTCGAAATCAGTATCACGAACCTGATTCCCATCGTTAGCGCTAGGGTTACGAACAACCCTAGCAGCTTTACGCAACTCAGGAGCAGCAGCACCATCAATTCCATCACCCTTAAGACGATTCAATCTAGCTTCCAACGCACTAATATCCACCCTAGCATACGGATTCAAGTCCACATTCAAGCCAACTTGATCGGCCTCGGTTGGTTTGGGTTTCTTCTTTTGGTTCTATATTCAGTGTGGATGCCAGACGTGCTTCATGTCATTTTTTGAGATTTCTGGATCGCTTTGAAGCTCAATGGAAGTAATATAATGACTATGGCTTAGATGTTAGCGTTTAATTCCTATTTTTTATATATCTCTTTGTATAGTCATTGTATTTGTAAGTGATAATAATGGCATGTCATTCTTATCTAGAGGTTCATGTATGTTGCACATGGTGTGCATTTGTTTGTCGCCCTGATGGGGCTGAAGGCATGGGATTCACCCATGCCATTTGTACTTCAATGATTTTTGGTGTAATGAATTTTACCGGGGTGAATTAACCCTTTTACCCAAAAAAAAACCGAGAAATGATGCTACTAACCGCACGCCCCTTTGATATAGGATAAGGAAAATAATAGCATTATCCAAAGAAGGAGGGACCGCATCCATTCCAGATAAAACCCGAACCTGCATAGAAAACTGGCACTCAAAAAATAAGTAAGAATGAGAGTCCGGAACCAAGTCACACAACGGGCATCTAAGAAAGTCCAGATCAACATTAGGACCAACATCCCATTGCCGCATCCTATCCTGAGTCTTCAACTTCTGCTTAATAACAAGCCATAAATGTATAGCGTGCCTCGGGATACAATGAGAAAACCAAGGAATATGATACCACTCCACCAAGTCAGCCCTTAGGCGTAAAGAGTCCCAAGCACCTGAAACTGAGAAATGACTAAGATCACCATCCAAATTGCTCCATAATACTCCATCTTCAGTATTGTTGAGATTAGGAACCGGAATCGCAACTAACAAGGGAAACCTAGATAACCAATCAGGAGGCCATCTCCTAACACCATTATCAATCACATCATAAAACCGAATCTGAGAAATGTAACCCAGCTCGAGTAATATCCCTAGTAGTAAGCGAATCACGAATAGGGCTTAACTCTTTTTTTGGTAAAGGGATTAACTCACACAACATATCAAACCAAACATATCAAACTAAACAGAGGTAGCCTTTACATTATTAATCTTATGCCAGATAAAAGGACGAACCTTGGCTCTAATTGCAAGAAGCTTGCGCCATCCCCAGCTAACATTACCCAAGCAAGGGACATCCCAAAAGCTTCTCCCACAAAGTTTATAAGAGTGAATCCATTGAACCCATAAGGACTCTTTATGTGTCAAAATACTCTAAATATGCGTAGTCATAATAGCAATGTTAAAATCATCCAATCTACGAATACCAAGACCTCCTTCTTGCTTAGGCTTACAAACAGACTCCCAAGCAACTCTGGTCTTACCCCGTTTCGTTTTGCCTTGACACCAAAGGAAACCCCTCATAAGTTCCTCTAACTCATGAACAATACGGGTAGGAAGAATAAAAACAGAAGCCCAATATAAATGCATCGACGATAACACAGACCTGACCAACTGAAGCCTACCCGCAAGAGATAAAAACTTATTACGCCAACCATTCACACGGCCTTCCAACTTTTCCACAAGAATCTTACAATCCATATAAAGTAGTCTAGATGATATAAGAGGGACCCCAAGATACCTGACACGGAGAGAACCTTCTGCAAATGGCATGGACTGGAGAATAGCAGCTTTCAGAGCATTAGGAACATTACAAAAGAAAGCTGTACTTTTATGTATACTTGGGACAAGACCCGAAACATTCTTGAAATCCTCCAAAGCATGCATAATTACATTAACAGAATCAGGAGGGCCTCTAGAAAATAAGAAGAGGTCATCTGCAAAACAAAGGTTAATAATTCTCTGTTGTTCACACAAATGATGAAACTAAAATTCCACTGCATTAGAAACCTTTTTCTGCAAAATAAGAGTTAGCACCTCCATAACCAACGTAAACAAGTATGGAGATAACGGATCACCTTGCCTAAGACCCCGCTTACCTTGAAACCAGCCATGAAGATCTTTTTTTTTGGGTAAAAGGGATTTTTCACCCTGGTAAAATACTATTACACCAAAAAACGTTGAAGTACAATGGATGAGGGTGACTCCCTCAACTCAGTCCACAAAGGACACTTACATGAAACCGCTATATAAGAATGACATACCATTCTTATAACTTAATAATAAAACTTACAACCTACAACGACTATGATAAAATAAAGAAAATACGGTAAAATCGCCTGAATCTTCATAGCCATCATAGAAACTTGCCAATGGTATCACGCACCATGCCAAACCATGACCGCAATACCACACGTATACAAGCATAAAGATCACCACACGCAAATAATAAATCCTTAAGAACACGTTCAACATAAAAATAAGAGAACATGTATGCATCAAGATGACCAACAAATGCTCACTCGAACAACATGATGATCAATTCCATCAATCATCAATTCGACCTGGTCCCACAGAGTCCGAAACATGCACAACACCAGGACGAAAAAACCAATGTATATGGATAATAATAAGATCATTAAACCACAAATCCGATATACAACTTCCATTTATGTTCATGCTACATATTAAACGACCACCCAGAAAGGTAGAATCTGAATAAAATGCAGCAGAACACCCCATTAGTACATCTAGTACCAAACATCCATGACCCAAATCACCAAATTATGACAAAGCCAAACACTCATAGCGATTTACATCAACCACGATCAGATCCCAATCCAACATGTCTAAGATAAGATACATCAAATAATGAAGAAATTATACTCATGGAAGACCAGTAGAACAATGCAGATCGGATCACTCCTAAAATGAGTAATAGGGTTTAAACCAACCCTAAATGTCCCAACATAATCAAATCTCACGACCACCACATAAGAAAATCGCCACTAAGAATAGATATGAGACAAGGTATAACAAGGGATTTTGACCAAGAACCCTAATAACTTGACGTCCCACTCACAAAACCCACGAGCATGAATATGAAACTGCCAAGCAACCCATACCATAACCGAGAGCTTGTCGACATACCATAGCACAAAACAACCCAACAAATTAAATCCACGCCGATTTCTATTATTATTACGAGAGCACAAGGCAATAACAACCTAGATATACGTTCAAAACAATACCATGGATCTGAAACAATGTAAATAGGGTAACAACCCTAACGTCCAAGAAAAAGAAGCATACACGACCTCTTGAAAGTATGACGAGCAATGGATAGAAGTCAATGATCAACAAAGAATGACTCTATCGAACCCACCCACAGTGTGGAACGACCACACACTAACCAGAAACCAAAAACCCTAAGAAGGGTTTACTTAACATGCGAATAGAAAGAAAACCCTAAAAGATTTAGATCGAGTACTAAAAAATACGTTTAGGGTTTCAAACCACAAGGACGATTAACGACTAAAATAAGAGATAAAACCAGCCCGCCACCTCTAAGAATGCACAACCCACCAAATCGATTGCAGACCATAAGGTAGAGATGCGATTTGATGGGAAGATATTACCAGCCATGAAGATCTCCATTAACACATATAGAATAGGATGTAGATGAGATACATACCATGATCCAGTCAACCATTGTGGAGTGAAAACCAAACCCAATCAGAATAGCCTTAAGAAACGCACAATCAACCCTATCATATGCCTTCCGAATATCAACTTTAAACGCACACCTAGGCGGACCTCTCCCTCTATGATAATTCCGCATAAGCTCTTGGGTAAGTAATATATTATCGATATACGACGGCCAGGAAAAAATGTAGATTGATTAATACTAACCAACTCACCAAGGCCCTCCTTAATACGATTAGCAATAATTTTGCTAATGCATTTATAAAGGACATTACAACAAGAAATAGGCCTATAATCATTAATCTTAGAAGGGTTAGACACTTTAGGGATCAAGGATATAATGGTATGATTGATTTCCTTAAGGAGCTTACCATTAATAAAGAAATCCCGGATAGCACACGTAACCTCAGCACCCACAACATCCCATGCTTTCTTAAAGAAAGCAAAGAAGTAGCCATCGGCCGTGGAGCTTTATCATCCCCCATAGAAAACAAAGCCTCCCTAATATCAGCATCTGTAACAGGACGAACCATCGAATCAGCCAATTGCTGTGGAAGAACATTAGAGAATATATCATAATCACTAAAATTGCTACAATCCCTTTCAATACCAAGAAACTTTTCATAATGTGCAACAAAAGCACTTACAACCTGATTACCTTCATACAAGACATTGTTCGAGTCTCAAACCAATTCGATTCGATTACGGGCACACTTGCTTTTAACAATATTATGAAAATAAGCCGTATTAGAGTCACCTGCATGAAGCCACTGAACTTTAGATTTTTTTCTTTAATAATCGTTCTTCATCTAATGTAGCCTCCTCAAACGTAAGAAGATAGTGAGCATGCTCATCCCGAATGGCTGAATTAGATGGATCCTTATCAATGGCCTTTTTGACCTCATCTAAATCCTTATGAATCCTATCCACCCGCTCATGAAGATTACCTTGATTGTGCAAAAGCTTACGAAATGGGGATTTCAGCCCCTTTAAACGTTTAACAACGCGATACACATCACCTATCAATTTTCTTCAATGTACCATATGAGCCTTTTGGTTTTTGATTCCAAATTTCCATGTAAAGTGAAGACCAGTGCTATTAACATCCTCAACCTCCATCCTTTGAACACAATCTTTAAATTCGCGCATAGCAATGCCAGGAGTGTAACTACCACATAAATGATCTTCCAAATTAAGCGCCGCATTAAAATCACCCAACAAGACCCAAGGCCTACTACGCATAAAACCAAAGATGGCACACAACGTTGGTCCAAAGTGCACGATGATTCCCATAATAGTTATCTGCATACACAAAGGAACAAAAAATGGTTTTGCTGTCCGCACGAATATTAACCTGTACATGCATAACTTGGTTTGTTTGAGACATAATCATAACATCAACAATTTCATCATTCCAACCAAGAATAATATGAGACCCCTTATCCCAAAGGCTACCATTAGACGTCCACTTCCATCGATGACACAGCCTACGACATGTATCATACACCACAGAAGCATCCATATGAGATTCCAAAACCGCACACACACTAAGATTATTTTCATTAACTACCTGTCTAACCTCTTTTTGTTTAGGGGAGTGGTTCAAACCCCTTATATTCCAAAGGCAATACTAAACATCAGGAACATTCAGAACAGGAGTGCTTGTCCTCGATTTATCAAACAAATTTCCTGACTCATCAAAAACATTTTCAGCCTCATCATCATCAGCCAATTCTTTATTCTTATCAACATCATCATCAGTAGCCAAAGAATCAAACGGGTTAGATGTAGGCACATTAGCAGCCAAAGTTGGGTTACTTACCTTAGGTGTGAGATAGCTATTACTTTGAGTTACATTCCGAGAAGATTGGCTATCCTTTTTAGGTTTAGTCGAATTTACCACACCCACCGGGTTAGGGGGATGACCAGAACTAGTACTAGGTTCCCCTTGATACAGTGTACTAGTAGATGGATTAGTGACAGCTTTAGGCCTATATTGCATATTCTTACCAACAGGCACCCCATTAAACAAATTCCCAGTTTTCTTTTCTTTACTTTTATTTTTACCCTTTTTACCCACTTGTTGAAACCCGTCATTATTTACCTCCACAACAGGTGTAACAACTTTCTTAGGACAAGTATCAGTAGAATGGCCAAAAATCAAACAAACATCACACCTCGAGGATTTCCATTCATATTCCACCCAAATAGTTTTAGAAGAAAAGCCAAGACTATCCATATAAGGGACACCTACAGTGATAGATTCCTTAAGGGGAACACAAGAATCAATCTCAATTAACCAACGAGCAAAACTACTCCTACCCCAAGAATCAATACACATAGAACTAGTGTAGGAATCAAGCATAATAGGCTTACCAATGTGCATAGCAATAATACTAATACCATCCTCATTAAACACCTGTAATGGAACATCATGCAATTTAACCCAAACTAGGATTCGGGTTAACTCATCTTTCGTCAATTTAGTACTCATAGTCCATTTTTTAAGTATAATGGGGCTATTTTTAATCATCCACGACCCTCCCTCTAAAACAGCTTCCAAACCAACCTGGGAATCAAACTTAAAGAAAAAGAAACCGTTTTGCATTCATCATAATACGTTTTAACCCATACTTAGCCCAATTTTTACGAACAAAGTATTCGACTACCGGAAAAGCAATACGCTTTCCAATAAAATACCCGTAAAGAGTGTGTTCAAATTTAGTACTAATCGTTTCAACAACTTTACATGGTATGGACACATCAACACTTGTAAACACATTATCAACCTTTAGTGCACGAAAGTTAGATTTACTTTTAACATTTTCTGAATTCGCACCACTAGTAGCACCAACATAAGACGTAGGTGGTGCATTAACCTCCACAGTTTGGATAATAGGCATAGCACCCTTAGATTTATCCATAGTTGACAAAGGAACACACGTTTGTAACCCATGCATCCGTCTAGCATGACTACCAACATAAACGTTATCTCCACAAGGTAAATTAGCATCCTTACCAATGTCTGCAACACCATGCTCACTAGACGGCCCCGACACAGGAATAGTAGTATGTTTAGACCCAAAGTTATCATCAAGTGTTGGGTATTCATGCATGTTTAATGTGGTCATGACACCAACATCACCCACGTCCCAAAACGATGTACCATCCAGATTTTTACCTTTAACACCTGTTATACCAGCTTCCAATGTCGTTGAATCGATAATGTCTTTAGGTTTAACATGTGTTGGTAGTCGATCATCATCCGAAACTGACCAAGAATCAACCTTATTACTTGCATCGTCTTTACCACTCAAAACAGGACTAGGGTTACGCAAAACCCTAGTCGCCAATCTTGGTTGACTCGTAGCACCCAATTTACCAGATTCCATATCCTTAAAACGCTGCATGCAAGCCTTTAACGCCTCCATATCCACAGTACCATCACCTTTGTTCGCCATATTAATCAGCAGAAGTAGAAACCGAAGAGAACAAAAAATCTAAACGAATAAAACAAACCCTAAACGAAACCAGAAAAACATCAGAAAAACACGAAGAAACTATGTCAAACTTCAATTCGATCGTCCTAAAAACGTTAAGACTTGCGTTAATGAACTGTATATAACATCTAACCAATGCCCCTCATGGTATCAAAAGATTAAATAATATGCGATACTTATAAACCAAAAAAAACTAAGAAACAAGCACCCTAGCTTCAAACTCCAATCGACCAAACTGATAGTTAACCAACCACGAATGATAGGCTAACAATGACAGGATAAAGTAGACAAGAATTGATTATAGGGCAGTAGTAACGAGCATATTATTTTAGGGATAAAAGAATCGGTTTCTCCAGAGGCAGAATCGGTTTTAGGGTCTTGGTTATAGCAAATCAAAAGAGTTTAAAAAAGGTCCAAAAGAATAGAATGATTTCTCACCCCAAATTAGTTAAAAAAAAGATAAAAGTGGGGCTATGAAACTCACCTCAAGCAAGCAAAGCACAAACAAACACTAGCAATGAAGATAACAGCTAACACATCTACTGACTTGGCACAACCTATTAATATAAACCAATTCTTAATATATAATCCCAAATTCAACGTTATCTACCCCAATGTATTCCTTTTCTTATCTCCAAAAATATCTTGTTTCACCATTTAGTCCTAGCGTTTGGTATCTTCGTGTGTGTGTATCGACTCAACAAGACACAATGAATGTACTCAAATGACCACAATGCGACTCATAATGACACAATGAGACGTCTAAGTGATAAGCTCCATAGTCCAATAAGTTTCGGAATAAATAGTTAGACCTTATCGAATTCGTAAACTCGATAAACTCAATCATTTATTTGTGTCGCTTATTATTCCATAAACCGGTCGCATCCTATCGAGTCATAGGAATAATTCACCCATTAATAACGTTATCTTTTTTTTGGGGCAAAAAGGTTAATTCACCCCGGTAAAATTCATTACTCCAAAAAACGTTGAGGTACATAGGATGAGGGTGATATCCCCCACCTCAGTCCCTTAGGACACTTACAGAGACTAATATAAGAATGACACACCATTCCTATAACTTACAAAAAATGAACCTACCAATAATAACATAAGAACATAAAACATTACAATACTACTCAAGAAACGCACTTGAGCCTTCTAAATCATTATGGCGGTCCACCTTAGCTTCCATGAAGAATCCACATATAATATGTCATGAATGAGCACCCAAAGTCCACAAACCCATATCATAGGAATCCTCCAACTTACCACAAGTCCAAGTATCCAGCCATCAAGCATGTACATACAAAGACTTGTACCAACACAATGCATCCCAATACACACTTACACGAGCATAGAATCATCAAATGAAGGGGGAAAAAAGTCCCTCCAAACATAGGCATCAAGATGACCAAAATGCTCACGAACTTCAAAGAACCACGACCATAGTGAGCAGCTCTATTCTACAAAAAACTGCATCTCATAGCTCTTGAGCGCACCACCAACATACACGACCACAAATCTTAATAACCAAACATAGATTCTATTCTGGTCGTACCAAATACCCAGCTCCAACATACAATCCAAATAAAGTTTACATAAAACCTTATCGTCCATAATCATTCAAATACAAGCAGATCGAGGCATAAAGTTCCACAAACAAACCCTAACTCACAATCAGACTAACACCAGCAGCATACCAATGATGATACATCAATCAGTGAACCAATAATGGGGTATAATAGCCCTAACTTACAGATCCCTCGTATCACGAACCAAATATTGAATCCCAACGCACCAAGTTTGCTAAGATACGAATCAAATAAGGTTTAATCAGACCCAAACGTCCAGAAAAACCTTTCATGACCATAAAATAACACATAAACGCGCCCAGGTCATTACAATCAGATTAGGGTTTTTGAATAAGATTACCCAAAAACTTAACTTACATCTCTCCAAACCCATGTACACAACCACCAACATCAGATCATGAACATACAAGCAACAATAAACCCTAAAATGGGTTAACGTGCAGCGTACAAGCTTAGACATCCACACCAAACAGCAAAACCGTAACAGGGGTTTACTTTCAAGATGAATATGTGTTGGAATACGATCTACTAGAAAACCAATAGCAGCGATTATATAAAAGAGTCAATTTAGAAAACCAAACCGACATGAGTGATTCACAATTGCCCTAAAACAGATTAATGAAACCCTAATCAGAAACAAACCACCATTAAAGGCAGTCGATAGAACAAAAAGTGAATTTAAGGTTTCGGAAAATCAAACAACCCACCAGCCGCCACTTCTAAGATATTAAACACAATCCACAAATCGTATTGCATACCCAGGAAGGGCAGAGAGGACGATTGTGTTTGGATTATGGCCGGATTTGAGAAAAAGTGGAGGCTACTTAATAACGAACGTTATCCTACGTGCCTACCGGGCTCTTATTAGATTCATCAACCTAATAAGTCCGCTATCCACGTGGATTGACGCTATTAATGTTAGGTCATCCGTAACCCAAGCACAAGACATAAATAGTATTAAATGCTCGAAATGGCATTAAATGCTCATAAATGGCACATTTCGATAAATGTGCACTCGAAACATTAAATACTCATTAATTAAAAAACATATTCATTTTTAGACGTTAGTTTTCATTTAGTATAAAAAGCATTTATTATTTATGTTTCTTAGTTTTATTATCATGTTTATATATATATATATATATATATATATATATATATTACGTCAATTTTAATAATAGTTTCGAGTCGTTATCCGTTTCGAGTCCACACGCTCTAGTCATGACTTCTCAGAATTTATACATTCTATAGTCCAATATATACTAAAGTCCATGTTAAGGCGTTGTCGGGGTCAACTATGACTAAAAAGTTAAAGTAACACCGACGTTGCATAAAGTTGACAATTATAATATAACTCCAAAGTAAATAATCACAATAACTCAAATCAATCTCCAATCAACCCATATCAATCTTGCCATCCAAACAAACTACCAATTACACCCGTAACCAATGTCATGACCCTAATGGTCTCGACACGGTCCCGGTTAAGACCACGTGAACCAAACAAGCTCTAGAAGCTTTTCGGCTCCACGTGTCTCATCCAAACACCAACAACAACTGCCAACATGTTACCACAACGACCCGACCCGGACCCTTGGTCCATATGGGTCTCGTACGCAACAACATACCCATTAAGGAGTCCCTAGTGGCTCGTTCCACCTACTATCTCCATCCAAACGCTCCCAAATGGCTTTTCCAATACCCAAACACAACCAAACAACATCCAATCATCGAACCCATCAACTAGTCATGACCAAGAACATGAAACAATGATAAAAATGCAAAAACCCAATAAAATGACACAACACACGATACCAATACACTAGTTTACATGTTTTAATTAGTTATAAACTCGTTTTAGACCCGTGTTCATCAAACCCAAACCAAGTCGCTATATGTACGTGACATATAGGTCACATACGTGGCTTAACATGGCTCAAAAAAGTTACAACCAAGCTTTATTTACCTTTTCCAAACTCGATCTACAAAAGTACCAAGAAACCCTAGATATTCGAATGGTTTTTAAGAGATTTGAGGGTGTTAACGGGGGAGTTAGGGCGCGTGCAATATAAGGTTGGAGAGAGGAGGAGGAGATCTACAAAGTGGTGGTGGAGGTGAGAGTCCACTTGTTAGATTTTGGCCGGATGAAAGTAGCAGTGGTGGTGGTTGGGGCGTTTAGGGTTAGGGTTTGGTAGTGGGAGAGAGAGTAGAGAGAGAAAGTGGAGTGTGTGTGTGTTTTTAGTGAGAGAAAGTAAAGAGAGATATGAGATGGGAGGTGGGTATTTATATTTAGAGTTAAGGGCTGTGACAACTGGAAATTTAAGGAGTCTAGTTTAGGTAACCGCATTACGTTAAACTAAACCAAGTTTTGCCTTTAACACTATTTTCATCAACCATGACTTGATTTTATATCGTCTATTGGTTTTCATGGTTTATTTCATTATTGGACGAGTTATCGTGTGAGTTTTAACTCTTTTTGGTAGGCACTATTCGATTCGGAACTATAAAAGCCTAAAACAAGAAATAATGTAACTTTTAGACCGTAACTTGAAAATTGGCAAATAAATAGTCAAAACTCGTGGAAAAACATAAATAACAATAATAGAAAGTTGAATGAACATCGCGGGACACTCGGAGGACAATATATGAGCTCGGGAATGGGGAAACGGGATATTTTACGAAAAATGACGGCCCTGGCCCCTCCTCTTTTACCCTAGCTGGCGCCCCTCCTCCCCCTTTTATTTATTTTTATGTCCCTTATAATCAAGTATATAAACCACCCTCCTATCCTCATTTCATCTCTTTCACTCTCTCACTAAAAACACACACTAACACCTTTCTCTCTCTAACTCTCTCTCTCATCCAAATAATTAAAACCCTAACCCTAAAACCACCACCACCACCGCCCACTTCCGGCCACATTCTAGCCAAAATCCGGCGAGTGACACTACACCTCCACCACCATCTTGTAGATCTCTCTTTCCTCTTTCCATCCATATATAAAATTCTCACAAAAGACTTCATTAACACCTTCGAATCTTGAAATTAAGATTTGTAAAATTAGGGTTTTCATCCAATATTTTAGATCGGGCTTGGAAAAGGTAAATGGAACATGGATCATGCTTGTTTTGGCCTTATGGAGCCACGTATGGCATGATTATGGTTCGACCATAATTAAAAATTTAGATGTTTTTGTTTGAACGTGGGATTAAATCTAATTAACACTTAAATAAACATGTAGCTAGTGATTTGGTATCATGTGGTGTACCATATTGTTGGGTTTTAGCATTTTAGGTCTAGGTTTATGTTTTTGATTAGGAATAGATGATGGGTTTGATGTTTGGTTAATGATTGGAGGTTGATTGATTGTGTTTGGATGTTGTGGTATTGATTTGGGAGGTGTTTGGTTGTGCATATGGGGCGTACAAGCCACCAAACCCACGTATGGGTGTGTTTGGGTGTCGTACGTGACCCACATGGACCAAGGGTCCGGGTCGAGTTGTCATGGTAGCTTGTGGATTGATGTTGTTGGTGTTTGGATGAGACGTGTAGAGCCGAAAAGCTTCTAGAGCTTGTTTGGTTCACGTTGTCTTAACCGTGACCGTGTCATGACCATTAGGGTCATAACATTGGTTTCGAGTATTTTTGGTTGGTTGATTGGTTGGCGAGATTGATTTGAGTTGATTTGGGATTGAATTGCGCTATTATGACTTTTATTTGGACTTGATATATATATATTGTCAACTTTGAGCAACGTCGGTGTTACTTTGACTTTTTTGTCAATAGTTGACCCCACAACGCCGAACATGGACTTTAGTATAGTTTGGACTATTGATTGATTAAAAGCCGAGAAGTCATGACTCGTGCTTGTGGACTCGAAACTAATAACGATGTGAAACTAATATTGGAATTTGACGAAATGTATCTATGAAAATGCTAATAAACTATGAAACATTAATAATAAAAAGGCTTTTATACCAAAAATATCGATAGCAAGACTTACCTTGTTATTTATTGTTTTAAAATGGAAACTAACGACTAAAATAGAAAGGTTTTATAATAAATAAGTAATTAATGTTTCGAGTGCACGTTTATCGAAATATGCCAATTATGGGCATTTGATACTAGTTTCAAGTATTTAGTTACTTACGTTGTGTGCATGGGTTACGGATAACCTAACATTAATAGTGTTGATCCACGTGGGTAGCGGACTTATTAGGTTGACGAATCTAATAAGAGCCCGCTAGGTACGTTGGGTAACCTTATTAATGGGTGAATTATCCTTATGACTCTTTAGGATGCGACCGGTTTATGGGATAATAAGCGACACGAATAAATAATTGAGTTTATCGAGTTGACGAATTCGATAACTTTTACTATTTATTCCGAAACTTATTGGACTATGGAGCTTATCGCTTAGATGTCTCATTGTATTGCATTGAGTCACATATTGGTTGTTTGAGTGCATTCATGGCATCATATTGAGTCGATACACCCACATGAGGATACCAAACACTAGGACGGAACAGTGAAACGAGACATTTTTGGAAATAACGAAAGGGAATACATTGGGGTAGATAACGTTGATTTTGGGAAATTTATATTAAAATTGGTTTACATTAATTGGTTGTGCCGAGTCGATAGTTGTTGTGCCGTGATTTCCTGTTATCTTCTGCTAGTGTTTATTTGTGCGTTGCTTGCTTGAGGTGAGTTTCATAGCCTCATTTTTATCTACGTTTTTAACTAAATTGGGGTGAGAATCATGCTACTGTTTTTGGACCTTTAAAACTATTTGGATTTTCTTATGTGCTTGAATGTTTAGATAGATGTGTGGTAGTCGTTGCCTTAGACTAGGGTAGCAATCCTAATTGCTATAACTGTTGCCTAGCTAAGAGTAGACTTCTACCTTGACCTAGTCCGGGGTTAGCAATTGTTCTAGACTTTGCTACGCAGGCTTTGGACTAGAGTCGCCGGGCCCGTGTGATCACTGGATGCGTAATATGGATTGTGATTTCGGATATGATACGGTTTATGGTTGATGTATATCTATCTTAAGTCTGGCATAGCAAATCAACTCCTACTGTGTCCACTATGTTTTATTGAATTTAAACCTATGAACTCACCAAAGTAAGTTTGACCTTTTAGCATGTTTTCTCAAGTATTTAAATGATGTTTGGAATACGTGTTCGGTGGAAGCTTGGCAAGGAGGTATGGTTCAAGGATCATATTTGACTCTGATAAATTATGGGGACCTATTTTATTAAATCATGTTTTGGGCCTAATATTTATACTTTTGGATTAATGTTTTGAATATTTAAATTTGTCATTGGTTTTGAATGAAAATGACTATCTTGTTTGCTATACTTGTGTGAGATACCAATCCAGTCGTAACTCCCCGAAAACATGATTAAGTCTTCCGTTGTACCGAGATTTGGGGGTGTTATAGATTGGTATCAGCGATCAAGGTTATAGAGAACTAGGTATTTAATAAACCCTAAACTATAACCACTTTTTAAGAAAATTTATCCTCGACCGACGCACGCCCGCTTTCCAAGCCGAAGCTTCTTATTTGACTATGGTATGAACTGCGATTTGACTTATGAGACGTTACGTTTTGGGATATGATTATTGATTTTGGGTAAATGTGATGTGATTATCGAGATATTACGGATTTGATTTGAGTTATTGATATGTTATGACTTTAAGATTTTGAGCTCGATTGATTTGATATGGCATTATGTGATAGAACATAACTTACGTGTTTTATTTAAAGGCATATTTTGAGTAATGCGGTACCTCCATTTTTAAAACTAGACGAGTACCCGCGCCTAGCGGCAGCGATATCTAGTTTTCTGCAAAGTTCCGATGACCCATAAGTTTCTTTCAACAAACTGTATTTGTAGCATTAGAGAATCGTTTTCGAATAACTACAATTCTGATGCGTGGTTGCATAGCAGCATAAATATATAGTTTTTTAAAAAATTATGTGGAGTCGATCTATGTGTGTGAGTATATTTTCTAATAGGATTGTTTTAAGTTATTAAGATTTTTAGTAATAATAGATTCAAGGATTACAAAAAGCAACGGTATTATGTAGTTGGCAATATTATAGTGTAGTTTAGAGGTATAGCCAACATGTGTGACAGCTTTTTCTTGTTTTGTCAGTAATTTAGGCAGTGATAACTATTTTTTTTACATGTGTAACGTTTATCATTTGGTGTGTGGCTTTTAAAATTGTAACTTTGCAAATTGGATATCACCATAAAAGATTATTTTGTACTATCAATTTGTATAGATATTTATGCATTGTTCAAAGCTATTTGTTTGAGGTACAAATAATTATCGCTAAAGATAACAATACTATTTTTTTTTTGTGATTTTAATAAACTTACATAACATTATTGATACACTGGACAAAGGGCTATACAATATATATTAATTTTAAACGACGATTCATATATGCTAGCCCCTTAAATGGTGCAAGAGCAACATTTTTAAAAATAACATTATACAAATGACAAATTACATGTGTCAAAGCAAAATAAACCAAAAACTACAATTACTTGGTCTCTCCTTTCAAAAAAATTGTCACGGGTTCCACAACTACTTCATCATTTCTCATATAATTTTGTCAAATTTGAAACCCGATTTCACCCGGGTGGTTCAACTGGTTGAACCGTTCCGATAAAAAAATAGGTCGATTTAAACCGAGTCAAACCGATAGGTTGGGTCGAAAAAATGTCAAATTAAACCGGGCAGCCCGCCGGGTTTGAAGCGCCCGGTCAACCCGTATCGGTTTCAACGGGTCAACCCGGTATCGGTTTCAATTGGTTGTTTTTAATTTGGTAGATGTGCTTTTAATTGGGTGTACAATGTGAATAAATTATTGTACTTTTAAGTAATGGGGTGTTTTAATAAGAGTATTAATTATATTATTTATTTCTCTCTCTATTGACCATGTTTTCAACATTCAACTTTCAACATTTTTCACTTTTTCCACTTTGACCATTTTTCCATTTTATATAGTATAGATATTCATTATGTGATACATGTTTTGGTTGAGTTGATGCGCTTATTAAAACTAGTTGTTTTCGAACACTTATACCTACCCTATGCCATTGTCACAGACTATGCCTTCACTAGCTTTTGATGTGTCTAAGGATGTCCTTGCTGCTGCTAGTTCCCGAGCATTGACTCTCATGACTGTTGCGCAGGGTGATCCCTATGAGATTACTCGTCACTCTAGTTCAGCAGCATTATCAGATCGCCCTAGCTCATTTAGGCATTTCACTTTACATCAGGTCTTAGCATGAGCCCAGACTCCTAGACTTGCTTATACTACTGCCTGCATGTCCATGCGACCACCATCATCACCTATCCGCTTAGCAGCCCACTCTCTTCAGTGATCACCACCAGCATCACCATGTCTTAGAAGACCTAGATCCCCTACTGTACCACCTCAGGATTCACCCGCACAGAGACTCCGACTCATGGACTCTCCCTCTGAGGATGAGGGCGAGGAGGAGCATGAGGTCGAGGAGGAGCATGAGATTGAGGAGCTATATGTAGATGAGGATGAGGATCCTCAGGAGGAGGATGATGAGGATATCCCAGAAGGGGGTACTCCTCCATTGCAGAGTCCTGCACATTCTCCAGGACCAGGCTCTCCTTTGCCTGAGCCTGATTCTCCTGGACAGCCTTTTGGTTTTGATTCACCTCCGCATTCACCTAAGATAGGTAGCCCGTTAGGATCGGAGATACCATCAGAGATTGCTTCAAAGCCCGAGGAGTATGGTAACACGGGTCTGATGTGGGAGAGGATTACATCACAGGGTACTAGGCTTAGTAGGTTGACAGATCGGTTGGTTGGAGTATTGAGGGCTAGTATAGAGGATTTGAGGGCTGATATGGGTACTGTAGTCAGGAGGACTACGATTCTGAGTGAAGGTATGTCGGAGCTCCAGGAGCAGGTTGCGGACTTGCTGAGAGATGCAGATAGAGCTATATGGCATAGGATTGGTGAGTTAGAGAGAGAGCTCGTGGATCTTAAGAGTGATCGCGATGCTCTTGGTGTTGAGCTAGCATCTTTGTGGAGAAAGGTTGACGATGTTAGGAGATCAGTTAGTGGTATTCGTGATCGTGGCTAGATAGTGTTAGATTCATGGCTTTGTACCATCTTGAAACTAAGTAGTACTTGGTTCGAGATGTAGGTTTATCCTAGTTATCTTATTAGTATCGTTGTTAGGATCGTTTTTGATTTCTCTGTATCCTTTCATGTATTCCACCTTGAAACCTATGAGTTATGGTTATTGGAACGTGCATCCTTTAGTTATGATTCGGTCTCTGATTGTTTTGTTTTGGTATAGCATTATCCTTATTGACCTTGATTATGTATTCGAGCGTTAATTGGTGATCCTTGGAACCCAACACTATCTTTTAGAGCGTGAATTGTGAACTTATGAAACTGTTATTCTTGCCTTCAGAATGATGGCAACAAGACGAAACCCGCCTAGGAATAACCGAGCAGCTCCTGCTGTTGAGGTTGCCCCTGTCCGTCGAGGTCGTCGTCCGACCCCGACCACTCCACCTGTTGAGAACCTGAACACTGATAACCCAGCTGTAGGGAACCCAATTGCGAACGCCCGTGCTGAGAATGGTCCTGTTCCACAAAACCCTCCACCTGTGAACCCAGCCCACATTGACCAGCTTGTGACACAACGTGTCGCTGAACTGGTAGCTGAGTCAAATCTCTCTAACACCTCTGGTGGAACCCCAATGCTGAATCGAACTCGAGGTTGTACCTAAAAAGAGTTTTGATTCTGTGGTCCCATCGAGTTCGGAGGAACTGAGGGAGTAGTTTACCTAACTAGGTTGTTGGAGAAAACTGAATCTGTGTTTACCGTTAGCAATTGTGATGAGGATTGTAAGGTTAAGTATGCAACATTTACCTTGAAGGACGAACCATTGACCTGGTGGAACAACTATCACAGATCAGTAGGAAGTGATGTAGCTTATAGCATGACTTGGACTCAGTTTAAGACTCTCCTGATCAAGTCTTATTGTCCTAAGAATGAATTTAAGAAGTTCGAGATTGAGTTCTGGAACCATAAGGTTAAGGGTACTGACATGACGACTTACAATCGTCGTTTCCAAGAGTTGTCGTTGCTTTGCCCTGATATGGTTCGCACTGAAGACCTTAAGATTGAGAGGTATACTGATGGATTGCCTTTAGCTACTCGAAATGATGTCATCGCTGCGAAGCCAGTAAATTTGCATGAGGCAATTACTGTGGCTCAGCGTTTGATGGACTCTTATGTATTAGAAGTAGGAGACAAGGGTAAGAGTGATATGAGTGATAAGAGGATTACTCCCCTTTACCTAAAAAAAGACAAGGGTAAGAGTGATATGAGTGATAAGAGGAAGAGGAATGAAGTTGTTAAAGGGAATGGTAACAAACGGCATGAGACAGCCAGGGTGTTCGCCATAGGAAATGGAAAAAGGAAGGGTTATGAAAGTAGCAGACCCATGTGTGGTCGTTGCAACCGACACCACCATGGACTGTGCCCGAATGTGTATAGGAAGTGCTCTAAGGCAGGACACTTGGCCAAAGACTGTAGGACCCGACCACTTGTTGCAGCTCAAACTGCACAAGGAACGGACTGGAAGGCCACTGTCACCTGTTTTGGATGTGGAAAGAAGGGGCACTTCAAGAATGAGTTCTGAGAGCCGTGGATGAGAGGAAATCCCGGTAATGTAGGAGGATTTGTTAACCGAGGTGTGGGAAGTAATGGCTTAAACCCTGTGAAGCGTGAGGTTGTGGGGAACCAGGGAAATCAGAGTGTTAGGAATCAGCAGAGGGACATGGGAACAGCGCGTGTGTATGCTATTGGGAAGGAAGCTAGTAAGGAGCCTAACGTAGTTACGGGTACGTTCCTTCTCATTAATCGCTATGCTTCCATACTGTTTGATACTGATGCGGATATGAGTTTTGTATCCACCGACTTTATGCCATTACTAGGAATCTCCCAAACACCTCTAGGGTTTAGTTACGATGTCGAATTAGCTAATGGGAATAGGGAGAAGATAGACACTGTAGTCCGAGGTTGTACCTTAAGTTTCCTAGACCACTTGTTTAGCATAGACCTATTGCCAGTTACCTTGGGAAGTTTTGACGTCATTATCGGAATGGATTGGTTGTCGAAGAACGGTGCACACATCATGAGAAGATCGTGCGTGTACCATATGGCGGAAAAGTTGCGAGCATACAAGGAGATCGGAGCGGCTGTGGAAGTCCTTCCCGGTTGAGCATCATCTCTTGTATTAAGGCCCAGAAGTACATCGATAGAGGAGGTTGTCTTTTCTTGGCTTCAATTTCTGAAAAGAAAAGCGAGGAGAAGAGTGAAAGACACCTTAATGATGTACCCGTCGTTAGAGAATTTCCGGATGTGTTTCCTGACGATCTGCCAGGGATTCCACCTGTCTGACAAGTGGAAATCCAAATAGAGTTGATACCCGGTGCTGCACCCGTAGCCCGGGCACCCTATCGACTTGTTCCAAGAGAATTGGAGGAACTGTCTAAACAGTTGGCATAGTTGTCAGAGAAGGGAATTCATTCGACCAATTTCGTCACAGTGGGGAGCACCGGTGTTGTTTGTGAAGAAGAAGGATGGATCGTTTCAGATGTGTATTGATTATAGGGAGTTGCATAAGTTGACGGTGAAGAATCGATATCCGCTACCTAGAATAGATGACCTGTTTGACCAACTCCAAGGAGCTAGTGTCTTTTCCAAGATCGACTTACGATCTGATTATCACCAACTTAGAGTTTAAGAGGAGGATATCCCTAACACGGCGTTTAGGACTCGTTATGGGCACTATGAATTCCAAGTGATGTCGTTTGGTTTGACCAACGCGCCAGCGGTTTTCATAGATCTCATGAACCGAGTCTGTAAGCCATATCTGGATAAGTTTGTGATAGTATTCATAGACGATATCTTGATATACTCCAAGAGTAGTGAGGAGCACGAAGAGCATTTGAGGATCATTTTAGAATTGTTGAGAGAAGAGAACTTGTATGCTAAGTTCTCTAAGTGTGAATTTTGGATACCGTCCGTACAATTCTTAGGTCACGTGATAGATAGTCGAGGTGTTCACGTTGACCCAGCTAAGATTGAGGCCTTTATGGAATGGGCAGCCCCTAAGAAGCCATCAGAAGTCCGCCAGTTTCTAGGTTTAGCAGGCTATTATAGGAGATTCATTAAGGGATTTTCCAAAATAGCTAAGTCGCTGACCACACTGACACAGAAGGACGTTAAGTATGAATGGGGATAAAAGGAAGAAGAAGCATTCCAACTTCTGAAGGAGAAGTTGTGCAGTGCGCGCATCCTAGCTTTGCCTGAAGGAAGCGAAGACTTTGTCGTGTACTCCGACGCTTCGCATAAAGGCTTAGGTGCTGTTTTGATGCAACGGGAGAAGGTGATTGCTTATGCATCCCGACAACTTAAGAAGCATAAGAAAAACTACACCACCCATGACATTAAGTTAGGTGCTGTGGTGTTTGCCCTTAGGATCTGGAGACATTATCTGTATGGGACCAAGTGTGTAGTGTTTACCGACCATAAGAGCTTGAAGCATATCTTAGATCAGAAGGAACTGAATATGAGATAGCGTCGTTGGTTAGAACTGCTTAGTGATTATAACTGTGAGATTCGTTATCATCCTGGTAAGGCTAATGTTGTGGCTGATGCACTTAGTCGTAAGGATAACATTCCACCTTTACTTGTTCAATCCCTAGGAATGACCATTGTTTCGCCTCTACCATCTCAAATCTTAGCCGCCCAAGCTGCGGTATTGACGGAAGAGGACCGTTCTTACAAGAATCTGCATGGAATGGTAGAAAGTGAAAACGGCTTCTTGAAGTGTTCTGATGGAACGTTATGCTTCAAAGACAGAAGCTCGATAGCATTTCATGGTGGAATCCGTGAGTTGATTATGCATGAGTCGCATAAATCAAAACACTCTATTCATCCCGGAGTCGATAAGATGTATCAGGACCTTAAGAAACTCTACTGGTGGCCTAACATGAAAGCCAACATTGCTCAGTATGTCAGTTGGTGCTTGACTTGTTCTAAGGTAAAGGCGGAACACCAGAAACCCTCAGGACTCTTAGTTTAACCCGAACTCCCAGAATGGAAATGGGAGCGAATCGCCATGGACTTTATCACCAAATTACCAAGAACAGCTAGCAGCAATGACGCTATCTGGGTAATCGTAGATCGTTTAACTAAGTCTGGTCACTTCTTAGCCATTAGCGAGGCCGGTAGTCTCGACAAGCTCGCTCGACTGTACCTTAAGGAGATAGTATC
The DNA here is from genome assembly GCA_910596185.1 of Chrysanthemum makinoi. Classification (NCBI taxonomy): domain Eukaryota; kingdom Viridiplantae; phylum Streptophyta; class Magnoliopsida; order Asterales; family Asteraceae; genus Chrysanthemum; species Chrysanthemum makinoi. Next base: position 130,518,238 of record OU343220.1, read on the forward strand.
GCGTCATGGAGTACCGATATCTATTATTTTCGACCAAGATAGCCGTTTTACATCCCACTTTTGGAGATCCTTACAGTCAGTGTTAGGAACAAACCTGGATATGAGCAATGCTTATCACCCTCAAACCGATGGTCAAAGCGAGAGAACCATTCAGACCTTAGAGGATATGCTTAGAGCCTGTGTTATTGATTTCGGCAAAGGCTGGGAGAGACATCTCCCTTTGGCCGAATTCTCTTACAACAATAGTTATCATGCTAGTATTAAGGCCGCTCCATTTGAAGCATTGTATGGCCGAAAATGTCGTTCTCCTGTTTGTTGGGCTGAAGTTGGCGAGAGTCAACTTACCGGTCCTGAACTTGTCCTAGAAACCACTAAGAAGATAGTTCAGATTCGTAATTGTTTGCAAATCGCTCGAATAGACAAAAAAGTTATGCCGATAGGAGACGTAAACCTTTAGAATTTTCAGGTTGGAGATCATGTTATGTTAAAGGTTTTTCCTTGGAAAGGAGTGATTCGTTTTGGAAAGCGTGGAAAACTCAATCCCCGATATATAGGTCCCTTTCCTATCCTGGAAAGAATCAGACCGGTAGCATACCGCCTAGAGCTACCTTCGGAATTGAGCAGTGTACACAATGTCTTTCATGTTAGTAATCTTAAGAAATGTCTTTTGGAGGAAAACATAGTTGTGCCTTTAAGAGATATCCGTATTGATGAGAAATTGAATTTCGTTGAGGAACCGATTGAGATCATGGATCGTGAGATTAAACGGCTGAAGCATAGCCGTATTCCGATTGTCAAAGTTTGTTGGAACTCTCGACATGGACCGGAGTTCACTTGGGAACGTGAGGACGTTTTCCGTAGGAAGTATCCTAAACTTTTCATGACATCAAGCAACTCGGAGTGAAACCCGGGACGGGTTTCTTCTGAGGCTGGGAGGCTGTGACAACTGGCAATTTAGGGAGTCTATTTTAGGTAACCGCATTACGTTAAACTAAACCAAGTTTTGCCTTTAACACTATTTTTATCAACCATGACTTGATTTTATATCGTCTATTGGTTTTCATGGTTTATTTCATTATTGGACGAGTTATCGTGTGAGTTTTAACTCTTTTTGGTAGGCACTATTCGATTCGGCACTATAAAAGCCTAAAACGAGAAATAATGTAACTTTTAGACCGTAACTCGAAAATTGGCAAATAAATAGTCAAAACTCGTGGAAAAATATAAATAACAATAATAGAAATTCGAATGAACATCGTGGGACACTCGGTGGACAATATATGAGCTCGGGAATGGGTAAACGGGATAGTTTACGAAAAATGACGGCCCTGGCCCCTCTTCTTTTCCCCTAGCCGGAGCCCCTCCTCCCCTTTTTATTTATTTTTAGGTCCCTCATACCCAAGTATATAAACCACCCTCCTATCCTCATTTCATCTCTTTTCACTCTCTCACTAAAACAAACACTAACACCTTTCTCTCTCTAACTCTCTCTCTCCTCCAAATAATTAAAACCCTAACCCTAAAACCAGCACCACCGCCGCCCACTTCCGGCCACATTTCGGCCAAAATCCGGCGAGTGACACTACACCTCCACCACCATCTTATAGATCTCTCTTTCCTCTTTCCATCCATATATAAAACTCTCACAAAAGCCTTCATTAACACCTTCAATTCTTGAAATTAAGATTCGTAAAATTAGGGTTTTCATCGAATATTGTAGATCGGGCTTGGAAAAGGTAAATGGAACATGTATCATGATTGTTTTGGCCTTGTGGAGCCACATATGGCAAGGTTATGGTTCGACCATAATTAAAAATTCAGGGGTTTTAGTTTAAACATGGGATTAAATCTAATTAACACTTAAATAAACTTGTAGCTAGTGATTTGGTATCATGTGGTGTATCATATTGTTGGTTTTTTGCATTTTATGTCTAGTTTTATGTTTTTGATTAAGAATAGATGATCGGTTTGATGTTTGGTTAATGATTGGAGGTTGATTGATTGTGTTTGGATATTGTGGTATTGATTTGGGAGATGTTTGGTCGTGCATAAGGGGCGTACAAGCCACCAAATACACGTATGGGTGTGTTTGGGTGTCGTACGTGACCCACATGGACCAAGGGTCCGGGTCGAGTTGTCGTGGTAGCTTGTGGATTGATGTTGTTGGTGTTTGGATGAGACGCGTGGAGCTGAAAAGCTTCTGGAGCTTGTTTGGTTCATGTGGTCTTAACCGTGACCGTGTCATGACCATTAGGGTCATAACATTGGTTTCGGGTATTTTTGGTTGGTTGATTGGTTGGCGAGATTGATTTGAGTTGATTTGGGATTGAATTGCGCTATTATGACTTTTATTTGGACTTGATATATATATTGTCAACTTTGAGCAACGTCGGTGTAACTTTGACTTTTTAGTCAATAGTTGACCCCGACAACGCCGTAACATGGACTTTAGTATAGTTTGGACTATTGATTGATTAAAAACCAAGAAGTCATGACTCGTGCTTGTGGACTCGAAACGAATAATGATATGAAACTAATATTGGAATTTGACGAAATGTATATATGAAAATGCTAATAAACTATGAAACATTAATAATAAAAAGCCTTTTATACCAAAAATATCGATAACAAGACTTACCTTGTTATTTATTGTTTTAAAATGGAAACTAACGACTAAAATGGAAAGGTTTTATAATAAATAAGTAATTAATGTTTCGAGTGCACGTTATCAAAATATGCCAATTATGGGCATTTGATACTAGTTTCAAGTATTTAGTTACTTACGTTGTGTGCATGGGTTACGGATAACCTAACATTAATAGTGTTGATCCACGTGGGTAGCGGACTTATTAGGTTGACGAATCTAATAAGAGCCCGCTAGGTACGTTGGATAACCTTATCAATGGTTGAATTATCCTTATGACTCTTTAGGATGCGACCGGTTTATGGGATGATAAGCGACACGAATAAATAATTGAGTTTATCGAGTTGACGAATTCAATAAGTTTTACTATTTATTCCGAAACTTATTGGACTATGGAGCTTATCGATTAGATGTCTCATTGTATTGCATTGAGTCACATATTGGTTGTTTGAGTGCATTCATGACATCATATTGAGTCGATACACCCACATGAGGATACCACACACTAGGACTAAACAGTGAAACGAGACATTTTTGGAAATAACGAAAGGGAATACATTGGGGTAGATAACGTTGATTTTGGGAAATATATATTAAAATTAGTTTACATTAATAGATTGTGCCGAGTCGATAGTTGCAGTGCCGTGATTTCCTGTTATCTTCTGCTAGTGTTTATTTGTGTGTTGCTTGCTTGAGGTGAGTTTCATTGCCCCATTTTTATCTACGTTTTTAACTAAATTGGGGTAAGAATCATGCTACTGTTTTTTGACCTTTAAAACTATTTAGATTTGCTTATGTGCTTGACTGTTTAGATAGATGTGTGGTAGTCGTTGCCTAGGACTAGGGTAGCAATCCTAATTGCTATAACTGTTTCCTAGCTAAGAGTAGCCTTCTACCTTGACCTAGTCCGGGGTTAGAAATTGTTCTAGACTTTGCTACGACAGTGCGGGACTAGAGTCGCTGGGCCCGTGTGATCACTGGATGCGTAATATGGATTGTGATTTCGGATATGATATGGTTTATGGTTGATGTCTATCTATCTTAAGTCTCGCATAGCAAATCAACTCCTACAGGTCCACTATGTTTTATTGAATTTAAACCTATGAACTCACCAGCGTAAGCTGGCCTTTTAGCGTGTTTTCATAGGTATTTAAATGATGTTTGGAATACGTGTTCGGTGGAAGCTTAGCAAGGAGGTATGGTTCAAGGATCATATTTGACTCTGATAAATTATGGGGACCTATTTTATTAAATCATGTTTTGGGCCTAATATTTATACTTTTGGATTAATGTTTTGAATATTTAAATTTGGGATTGGTTTTGAATGAAAATGACTATCTTGTTTGCTATACTTGTGTGAGATACCAATCCAGTCGTAACGGCCCGAAAACTTGATTAAGTCTTCCGCTGTACCAAGATTTGGGGGTGTTACAGATTGGTATCAGAGCTCAAGGTTATAGAGAACTAGGTATTTAATAAACCCTAAACTATAACCACTTTTTAAGAAAATTTATCCTCGACCGACGCACGCCCGCTTTCCAAGCCGAAGCTTCTTGTTTGACTATGGTATGAACTGCGATTTGACTTATGATACGTTACATTTTGGGATATGATTATTGATTTTGGGTAAATGTGATGCGATTATCGAGATATTACGAATTTGATTTGAGTTATTGATATTTTATGACTTTAAGATTTTGAGCTCGATTGATATGATATGGGATTATGTGATAGAATAGAACTAACGTGTTTTATTTAAAGACATATTTTGAGTAATGCGGTACCTCCATTTTTAAAACTTTCATTATGTGATACATGTTTTGGTTGAGTTGATGCGCTTATTAAAACTAGTTGTTTTCGAACACTTATACCTACCCTATGCCATTGTCACGGACTATGCCTTCACTAGCTTTTGATGTGTCTGAGGATGTCCTTGTTGCTGCTAGTTCCCCAAAGATTGACTCTCATGAGTGTTGCGCAGGGTGATCCCTATGAGATTACCCATCACTCTAGTTCAGCATCATCATCAGATTGCCCTAGCTCATCTAGGCAGCTCACTTTACATCAGGTCTTAGCATGAGCCGAGACTCCTGGACTTGCTTATAGTACTGCCCGCATGTCCGTGCGACCACCATCATCACCTATCCTCTTAGCAGCCCACTCTCTTCTGTCATCACCACCAGCATCACCATGTCTTAGAAGACCTATATCCCCTACTGTACCACCTCAGGATTCACCCATACAGAGACTCCGACTCATGGACTCTCCCTCTGAGGATGAGGGCGAGGAGGAGCATGAGGTCGAGGAGGAGCCTGAGATTGAGGAGCTATATGTAGATGAGGATGAGGATCCTCAAGAGGAGGATGATGAGGATATACCAGAAGGGGGAACTCCTCCATTGCAGAGTCCTGCACATTCTCCAAGACCAGGCTCTCTTTTTCCTGAGCCTAATTCTCCTGGACAGCCTTTTGGTTTTGATTCACCTCCGCATTCACCTGAGATAGGTAGCCCTTAGGATCTTAGATACCATCGGAGATTTCTTCAGAGCCCGAGGAGTATGGTGACACAGGTCTGATGTGGGAGAGGATTGTACTAGGCTTAGTAGGTTGACAGATCGGTTGGTTGGAGTATCGAGGGCTAGTATAGAGGATTTGAGGGCTGATATGGGTACTGTAGTCAGGAGGACTACGATTCTGCGTGAGCGTATGTCGGAGCTCCAGGAGCAAGTTGGGGACCTGCTGAGAGGGTTCGCGACAGCCCAAGATGCAAATAGAGCTATATGGCATAGGATTGGTGAGTTGGAGAGAGAGGTCGTGGATCTTAAGAGTGATCGCGACGCTTGACGTGTTGAGCTAGCATCTTTGTGGAGAAAGGTTGAGGATGTTAGGTGATCAGTTAGTGGTATTCGTGATCGTGGCTAGATAGTGTTAGATTCATGGCTTTGTACCATCTTGAAACTAAGTAGTACTTGGTTCGAGATGTAGGTTTATCCTAGTTATCTTATTAGTATCGTTGTTAGGATCGTTTTTGATTTCTCTGTATCCTTTCATGTATTCCACCTAGAAACCTATGAGTTATGGTTATTGGAACGTCCATCCTTTAGTTATGATTCGGTCTCTGATTGTTTTGTTTTGGTATAGCGTTATCCTTATTGACCTTGATTATGTATTCCAGCGTTAATTGGTGATCCTTGGAACCCAACCCTATCTTTTAGAGCATGAATTGTGAACTTATGAAACTGTTATTCTTGCCTTCAGAATGATGGCAACAAGAAGAAACCCCGCCTAGGAACAACCGAGAAGCTCCTGCTGTTGAGGTTGCCCCTGTCCGTCGAGGTCGTCGTCCGACCCCGACCACTCCACCTGTTGAGAACCTGAACACTGATAACCCAGCTGTAGGGAACCCGATTGCGAACAACCATGCTGAGAATGGTCATGTTCCACAAAACCCTCCACCTATGAACCCAGCCCACATTGACCAGCTTGTGACGCCGCGTGTCGCTGAACTGCTAGCTGAGTTAAATCTCTCTAACACCTCTGGTGGAACCCCAATGCTGAATCGAACTCGAGGTTGTACCTACAAAGAGTTCCGATTCTGTGGTCCCATCGAGTTCGGAGGAACTGAGGGAGTAGTTTACCTAACTAGGTGGTTGGATTACTATATTGTGTATATTTAATTTGTATTAAGATATATATTAAAAAAACCCTAAAAAGTTCTCTCTCTTTTGGCGAAAAAGACGATCTTGCCGTTTCTACGATAATCAATTTGCTAATATCAATCCAACCTAAAAAGGGTCTCTATCAATCGACCTTTATTTTAATTGGCTCTTGTTTATCGTGGGACGGTGGTAATAATTCTTCCTATATCGTTTCTCTTTTTGCTTTGGTGCTTCAAATATATAGTTACTCTTCCTCTTTGATCAATTAATTTGTATTACTTTCATCAACGTGGGTTGGTGACATTTTCTCATTATATTCGCATGTCTTATATGAGTGCATGCACTTTCATTATTAACGTGGGTCTTGTTTGAGTGCATGCACTTGCTGCTTATTAAGATCCTTATCGATATATCTATATTCAAAGGCGTGTAAACCTGTTAGGGTTTTTTGGCGATTGGAAGTTATAGGGTTTCATTGTTCGTGGGTTTTGAGGGATGAAGAAAGGTTTTCTTGCTGCCATGGAGTCACCATCATCCATACATGAGCCGCACATGGTTGATCTGGATGCTTTGGCTGCTCGGTTGGCTCGTTTGAAGGATATGGATAGTGGGATTGATGTGGGTAACCAGGGCACTCATAGTTCGAGGGGTTTGCATGAACCTCCTAATGTAAGTGGTTCTCCCTTTGATTCTGTTTCATTCAAGGTTAAGACTAGTTGTGGCGAGTTGAATTTTTCGACGATGAGCCCTAGTTCTCCTTCTCGATCGACTAATACTATGGAGGCAATGTGCACTAATCTTGACGAGGTTAAGGATGATCCGTTCAAGATTTCTGTTGCTTCTACTTGTGTGGAACCTGTTGTGTCACATGTTTCGAGTCCTATTTACATGGTTCATGCTTGTTCTCAGCCATTTGACCATGGTATTCGTGATGGTTTGTATGATGGTTCTTTTAAGGCTTATGATGCGTCTACTATAATCCATTCAACACCTTCACATGCTATGTTTGATGGTTATGGGATTGGTGGGGCTGAACCATTGGAAGGTGTGCGTGTGGGATCTATTTTGAATTCTAATGTTTCTTCTTGTCCAACCAAGTCTTTTGAGTCTGTTCCAATTGTCAATGGTTCAAATATTGATATTGGATTAGGTATTAATTCGATGGGACAAGTTTTAGTGGAGGAGGTGCATGCGCCTTTGATTACTGATCATGGTTTACCTTCGGATATTCATAAACCGAATTCATTTATGCATGCTTCTACTTCTAATGTTACGATAAATACGAACCCGGTCTATGAGAGGAATACTCCTAGTGTGGATACCGTGTTAGGTGCTAAGGTTGTTTTACCTAGTTCCGTAGAGGATGATATGTGTAAAAAGTATGCTAATACACTCTTCGGTTATTTTCTTGGTAAACGACTAGCTTTTCCTATTGTTGCAGATTATGTCAAGAATGCATGGTTTAAGTTTGGCTTTGAAAAAGTGATGTTGCGTAATGGATTTTTCTTCTTCAAGTTTTCGTCTCGGGAAGGGATGATTAAAGTTCTCGAAGGGGGGCCGTGGTTTATCCAGTCGGTTCCTTTATTCTTGAATATTTGGGTGGCGAATACTAAGTTGGAGAGGGAGGAGATTACTAAGGTACCGGTATGGGCACGAATTCATAATGTACCCGCCGTTGCTTTTTCAGAAGTCGGTATTGGTTTGATTGCCTCACAATTGGGTCGCCTCATTAGATTGGATGCAGGTACTTACGCTATGTGTTCTAATCCATGGGGTCGGTACTCACATGCTCGAATGCTTATTGAATTATCTGTTAAGTGTGATGTGGTGGAATCAATTGAGGTGGCTATACTATTACCTAAGGGTAATGGCCATTATTTGGAAGTTCTTGATGTGGAATATGATTGGTGGCCTCCTCGTTGCTCTAAGTGTCATATTTTCAATCATGAGGATAGTGTTTGTCATCGTAAGATGAAGAAGGCTACTGTTGGTGATATTCTTACAAAGATGGACGTGACAAAAGGTGGAAACAGGTCGGCTAAATCTAAGCGTGTGTTTTTTTTGGGTAAAGGGGTTTACCCCGGTAAATATATAACCAAAAAAAGTTTAGTAAAAATGGAATGTGGCTGATGTACCACATTAACCTCAAGCAAAAAGCTTGATAAACTAGTGCTTATGACATGCCATAGACACAACAAACCTAGCTGAATTACAAATCACCTAACTAGGTAAAAAATCTAAGTGTGTGTTAGTTTATAAATCTAAAGGTACGCTTCAATATAGGCATGTGTCTAAATCTAGTGTTGCTAAGGTGGGTTCGGGTACTTCTAAGGTGGGTAACGCGTACACTCGTTATGAGCCCGGGTCCTTGTCTCCCCCTCCATTGTGAACTCAGGTTGACTCTTCTAGTTTGCCTAATAAGCATGGTTACTTTTCGGATAATATTCACATGGGGGAACTGAGGAGTTTTGTTGCTACGGTTATGGAAGCGAACAAGGTACTTGATACTAATGATGCTAGTGTCGTTGAAACTAGTAATTCTGGTTTAAACGAGTCTTTTGATGTACCTGTTCATGTTAATGGTCAAGCGAAGGGTTATGTTGGGGAATCGTATATGGCAGGTTCTGGTGTGCATGCTTCTATGCCCATTGCGGGAAACTCAGCCTCGTCTTAATATACTATTCCAAGGGATGTGGATTCTTGTTCTTTGAAAGACAAGGATTCTTATGTGGATGCGGTAACTGAAAGTGATGATGAAGTCTTGGAGAACTATTTTGAGCACGCTGATGATCTTGAGTTTTATTCATCTAATTCCAAGGGTAGAAATGGTTCGTTTGAAGATTTCAAAGTGCAAGGGCGCAAGAATACCTAGTTTGTTTTTTATGCTTATCTTGTAATGATCATGGTCTTTTGTTTTCTTGGTGTTAGGTAGCTATGTTTTAGCTTTTGTTTCATTGTAAGTTGCACTTTTGTGTGCATTTATGTCGCCCTAATCGGGAAAGTGGTGGGGGAGCCTCCCTCATCTTTTGTACTTCAACGTTTTTTGGTGTAATGAATTTTGCCAGGCGAAAGGCCTTTTACCCAAAAAAAAAACTAGGTGGTTGGAGAAAACTGAATCTGTGTTTACCGTTAGCAATTGTGATGAGGATTGTAAGATTAAGTATGCAACATTTACCTTGAAGGACGAAGCATTGACCTGGTGGAACAACTATCACAGATTAGTAGGAAGTGATGTAGCTTATAGCATGACTTGGACTCAGTTTAAGACTCTCATGATCTAGACTTATTTTACTAGGAATGAAGTTAAGAAGTTAGAGATTGAGTTCTGGAATCATAAGGTTAAGGGTACTGACAGGATGACTTACAATCGTCGTTTCCAAGAGTTGTCGTTGCTTTGCCCTGATATGGTTCGCACTGAAGACCTTAAGATTGAAAGTTATACTGATGGATTACCTTTAGCTACTCGAAATGATGTCATTGCTGCGAAGCCAGTTAATTTGCATGAGGCAATTACTGTGGCTCAGCGTTTGATGGACTCTTGTGTATTAGAAGTAGGAGACAAGGGTAAGAGTGATATGAGTGATAAGAGGAAGAGGAATGAAGTTGTAAAAGGGAATGGTAACAAACGGCATGAGACAACCAGGGTGTTCGCCATAGAAAATGGAGAAAGGAAGGGTTATGAAGGTAGCAGACCCATGTGTGGTCGTTGCAACCGACACCACCATGGACTGTGCTCGAATGTGTGTAGGAAGTGCTCTAAGGCAGGACACTTGGCCAAAGACTGTAGGTCCCGACCACTTGCTGCAGCTCAAACTACACAAGGAACGGACTGGAAGGCCACTGTCACCTGTTTTGGATGTGGAAAGAAGGGGCACTTCAAGAATGAGTGCCGAGATCCGTGGATGAGAGGAAATCCTGGTAATGTAGGAGGATTTGTTAACTGAGGTGTGGGAAGTAATGGCTTATGGGTAAAACTACGAAAAACGAATTTTCTCTCCCTCTAGGGGCGATTTTTTCAGCCTCTTCTACCCCTATCATTCCAGCCAAATTCAACCACTAATTCGCCTCTCTATCATTCTTCTGAGTGATATGCAATCGGATTTTTTTGGTTTTTAATCACTGGGTAGAGGAGGGTTTCTGAAATCGTCCTTATTATGTTCTACAATCGAATTATTTAACCCTAATTCTCTTTATCATTCTGATTCGATTGTAGGGTTATTATTCATTTCTTATTCTCTAATCGCACCTCTGATTGTGACTATGATAAGTCGGTTTTAAAACAAGTTAACTTACTATCAGGGTCGATTAGGTTTTGATGAAACCCTAACCAATTTTGCGATCTTTATTTTAGGGTTTCGCTGGTGTTTCAATTCGTCCCTAATATCCTTTTTCACATGTCAGTTATTACTGATTTATATATATAAGGGGTCGATTTGAGGTGGTTTGTTCTTAATGATTATTAAGAAACCTTTTTTAGGGTTTCGATTTTATGAATGGTATGTGATATGTGAATCTGGTTATTGCGATGAATGCATGGTTGTTGTGGGTGGTTTATTCCTGGACGTGCCTTACATGGTGATGGGTTATTTGTACGTGGGTTATCTATGGGAGAGATGTTTCTTGACCGATCTGTTTTGGAAGATTGCGTGCTTTTATTTTCTCCATCAGATCGAGTTTTGGTTATGATGCAAGTTAGGGTTCGTTTGAGCCCTATTGGTATGCTTATTGCGATCAGTTCTATTTGATGTTTGCTGCTATCGTTGCTTTTTGGGACTGATTTAGGCTGCTGCTTTGCATGGTTGCGATGTCTATAATGGTAGTTAAGTTTTTGGGGACTCTTGTTTAAAACCCCATGTACACGATGACGGATCAGTTGCACTCTTATTCGTCTATGGGTCTTGTGATTGTCTATGCTGGATGTTAGAGTTCGTAAATCCTATTTTCATACGCTACTGGTCATCATGCTTGGTTTTTGTGATTTGTGTTCGGTTTTGCATCTAAACATACACCATTGGAGAAAGTTTGCTTGCTGCTCTATCCGTGGTTTTAGAGTCTTTCACCAACCTTTGTGTGAAATTTGTGAACTGAATCTCAAGATTGATGATCCCTGAGTGGGCAAGTTGGAGGATTCTTCATGGAAGTTAAGGTGGACCGCCATAGTGATATAGAAGGCTCAAGTGATTTTCTTGAGTAGTATTGTATATTTTTATGTACTTTTGTCATTATTGGTAGGTTCAGTTTATTGAATGGTGTGTCATTCTTATATTTGAGTCTGTAAGTATCCTAAGGGACTGAGGTGAGGGATATCACCCTCATCCTATGTACCTCAACGTTTTTTGGAGTAATGAATTTTACCGGGGTGAATTAACCTTTTAACCCAAAAAAGAAGTAATGGCTTAAACCCTGTGAAGCGTGAGGTTGTGGAGAACCAGGGAAATCAGAGTGCTAGGAATCAGCAAAGGGACATGGGAACAGCGCGTGTGTATGCTATTGGGAAGGAAGCTAGTAAGGACCCTAACGTAGCTACGGGTAGGTTCCTTCTCATTAATCGCTATGCTTCCATACTGTTTGATACTGGTGCGGATATGAGTTTTGTATCCACCGACTTTATGCCATTACTAGGAATCTCCCAAACACCTCTAGGGTTTAGTTACGATTTGGAATTAGCCGATGGGAATAGGGAGAAGATAGACACCGTAGTCCGAGGTTGTACCTTAAGTTTCCTAGACCACCCGTTTAGCATAGACCTATTGCCAGTTACCTTAGGAAGTTTTGACGTCATTATCGGAATGGATTGGTTGTCGAAGAACGGTGCACACATCATCTGCGATGAGAAGATCGTGCGTGTACCATATGGCGGAAAAGTTCTGAGCATACAAGGAGATCGGAGTGACTGTGGAAGTCCTTCCTGGTTGAGCATCATCTCTTGTATTAAGGCCCAGAAGTACATCGATAGAGGAGGTTGTCTTTTCTTGGCTCGAATTTCTGAAAAGAAAAGCGAGGAGAAGAGTGAAAGACACCTTAATGATGTACCCGTCGTTAGAGAATTTCCGGATGTGTTTCCCGACGATCTGCCAGGGATTCCACCTGTCCGACAAGTGGAATTCCAAATAGAGTTGATACCCGGTGCTGCACCCGTAGCCCGGGCACCCTATCGACTTGCTCCAAGAGAATTGGAGGAACTGTCTAAACAGTTGGCATAGTTGTCAGAGAAGGGAATTCATTCGACCAAGTTCGTCACCGTAGGGAGCACCGGTGTTGTTTGTGAAGAAGAAGGATGGATCGTTTCAGATGTGTATTGATTATAGGGAGTTGAATAAGTTGACGGTGAAGAATCGATATCTGCTACCTAGAATAGATGACCTGTTTGACAACATCCAATGAGCTAGTGTCTTTTCCAAGATTGACTTACAATCTGGTTATCACTAGCTTAGAGTTCAAGAGGAGGATATCCCTAAGACAGCATTTAGGACTCGTTATGGGCACTATGAATTCCAAGTGATGTCGTTTGGGTTCACCAACGCGCCAGCGGTTTTCATGGATCTCATGAAACGAGTATGTAAGCCAAGTCTCGCATAGCAAATCAACTCCTACAGGTCCACTATGACTTGGACTCAGTTTAAGACTCTCCTGATCAAGACTTATTGTCCTAGGAATGAAGTTAAGAAGTTAGAGATTGACTTCTGGAACCATAAGGTTAAGGGTACTGACATGACGACTTACAATCGTCCTTTCCAAGAGTTGTCGTTGCTTTGCCCTGATATGGTTCACACTGAAGACCTTAAGATTGAAAGGTATACTGATGGATTGCCTTTAGCTACTCGAAATGATGTCATCGCTGCGAAGCCAGTTAATATGCATGAGGCGATTACTGTGGCTCAGCGTTTTATGGACTCTTATGTATTAGAAGTAGGAGACAAGGGTAAGAGTGATATGAGTGATAAGAGGAAGAGGAATGAAGTTGTTAAAGGAAATGGTAACAAACGGCATGAGACAGCCAGGGTGTTCGCCATAGGAAATGGAGAAAGGAAGGGTTATGAAGGTAGCAGACCTATGTATGGTCGTTGCAACCGACACCACCATGGACTGTGCACGAATGTGTGTAGGAAGTGCTCTAAGGAAGGACACTTGGCTAAAGACTGTAGGTCCCGACCACTTGCTGTTGCTCAAACTGCACAAGGAACGGACTGGAAGGCCACTGTCACCTGTTTTGGATGTGGAAAGAAGGGGCACTTCATGAATGAGTGCCGAGAGTCGTGGATGAGAGGAAATCTCGGTAATGTAGGAGGATTTTTTAACCGAGGTGTGGGAAGTAATGGCTTAAACCCTGTGAAGCTTGAGGATATGGAGAACCAGGGAAATCAGAGTGCTAGGAATCAGTAGAGGGACATGGGAACAGCGCGTGTGTATTCTATTGGGAAGGAAGCTAGTAAGGACCCTAATGTAGTTACGGGTACGTTCCTTCTCAATAATCGCTATGCTTCCATACTGTTTGATACTGGTGTGGATATGAGTTTTGTATCCACCGACTTTATGCCATTACTAGGAATCTCCCAAACACCTCTAGGGTTTAGTTACGATGTGGAATTAGCTAATGGGAATAGGGAGAAGATAGACACCGTAGTCCGAGGTTGTACCTTAAGTTTCCTAGACCACCCGTTTAGCATAGACCTATTGCCAGTTACCTTGGGAAGTTTTGACGTCATTATCGGAATGGATTGGTTGTCGAAGAACGGTGCACACATCATCTGCGATGAGAAGATCGTGCATGTACCATATGGCGGAAAAGTTCTGAGCATACAAGGAGATCGGAGCGACTGTGGAAGTCCTTCCCGGTTGAGCATCATCTCTTGTATTAAGGCCCAGAAGTACATAGATAGAGGAGGTTGTCTTTTCTTGGCTCGAATTTCTGAAAAGAAAAGAGAGGATAAGAGTGAAAGACACCTTAATGATGTACCCGTTGTTAGAGAATTTTCGGATGTGTTTCCCGACGATCTGCCAGGGATTCCACCTGTCCGACAAGTGGAATTCCAAATAGAGTTGATACCCGGTGCTGCACCCGTAGCCCGGGCACCCTATCGACTTGCTCCAAGAGAATTGGAGGAACTGTCTAAACAGTTGGCATAGTTGTCAGAGAAGGGAATTCATTCGACCAATTTCGTCACCGTAGGGAGCACCGGTTTTGTTTGTGAAGAAGAAGGATGGATCGTTTCGGATGTGTATTGATTATAGGGAGTTAAATAAGTTGACGATGAAGAATTGATATCCGCTACCTAGAATAGATGACCTGTTTGACCAACTCCAAGGAGCTAGTGTCTTTTCCAAGATCGACTTACGATCTGGTTATCACCAGCTTAGAGTTAAAGAGGAGGATATCCCTAAGATAGCGTTTAGGACTCGTTATGGGCACTATGAATTCCAAGTGATGTCGTTTGATTTCACCAACGCGCCAGCGATTTTCATGGATCTCATGAACCGAGTATGTAAGCCATATCTGGATAAGTTTGTGATATTATTCATAGACGACATCTTGATATACTCCAAGAGTAGTGAGGAGCACGAAGAGCATTTGAGGCTCATTTTAGAATTGTTGAGAGAAGAGAAGCTGTATGCCAAGTTCTCTAAGTGTGAATTTTGGATATCGTCCGTACAATTCTTAGGTCACGTGATAGATAGTCTAGGTGTTCACGTTGACCCAGCTAAGATTGAGGCCTTTAAGGAATGGGCAGCCCCTAAGAACCCATCAGAAGTCAGCCAGTTTCTAGGTTTAGCAGGCTATTATAGGAGATTCATTAAGGTATTTTCCAAAATAGCTAAGTCGCTGACCAAACTGACGCAGAAGGACGTTAAGTATGAATGGGGAGAAAAGGAAGAAGAAGCATTCCAACTTCTGAAGGAGAAGTTGTGCAGTGCGCCCATCCTAGCTTTGCCTGAAGGAAGCGAAGACTTTGTCGTGTGCTGCGACGCTTCGCATAAAGGCTTAGGTGATGTTTTGATGCAACGGGAGAAGGTGATTGCTTATGCATCCCGACAACTTAAGAAGCATAAGAAAAACTACACCACCCATGACCTTGAGTTAGGTGTTGTAGTGTTTGCCCTTAGGATCTGGAGACATTATCTATATGGGACCATGTGTGTTGTGTTTACCGACCATAAGAGCTTGAAGCACATCTTAGATCAGAAGGAACTGAACATGAGATAGCGTCGTTGGTTAGAACTGCTTAGTGATTATGACTGTGAGATTCGTTATCATCCTGGTAAGGCAAATGTTGTGGCTGATGCACATAGTCGTAAGGAGAACATTCCACCTTTGCTCGTTCGATCCCTAGGAATGACCATTTTTTCGCCTCAACCATCTAAACTCTTAGCCGCCCAAGCTGCGGCATTGACAGAAGAGAACCATCCTTAAGAGAATCTTCATGGAATGGTAGAAACTGAAAACGGCTTCTTGAAGCTTTCTGATGGAACCTTATGCTTCAAAGACAGAAGCTGGATACCATTTCATGGTGGAAACCGTGAGTTGATTATGCATGAGTCACATAAATCAAAATACTCTATTCATCCCGGAGCCGATAAGATGTATCAGGACCTTAAGAAACTCTACTGGTGGCCTAACATGAAAGCCGACATAGCTCAGTATGTCAGTTGGTGCTTGACTTGTTCTAAGGTAAAGGCTGAACACCAGAAGCCCTCAGGACTCTTAGTTCAACTCGAACTCCCAGAATGGAAATGGGAGCGAATCGCCATGGACTTTATCACCAAATTACCAAGAACAGCTAGCGGCATTGACGCTATCTGGGTAATCGTAGATCGTTTAACTAAGTCTGCTCACTTCTTAGCCATTAGCGAGGCTGATAGTCTCAACAAGCTCCCTCGACTGTACCTTAAGGAGATAGTATCGCGTCATGAAGTACCGATACTATTATTTCTGACCGAGACAGCCATTTTACATCCCACTTTTGGAGATCCTTACAGTCAGCGTTAGGAACAAACCTGGATATGAGCATTGCTTATCACCCTCAAACCGATGGTCCAAGCAAGAGAACCATTCAGACCTTAGAGGATATGCTTAGAGCCTGTGTTATCGATTTCGGCAAAGGCTGGGAGAGACATCTCCCTTTGGCCGAATTCTCTTACAACAATAGTTATCATGCTAGCATTAAGGCCGCTCCATTTGAAGCACTGTATGGCCGAAAATGTCGTTCTCCTGTTTGTTGGGCTGAAGTTGGCGAGAGTCAACATACCGGTCCCGAACTTGTCCTATAAACCACTAAGAAGATAGTTCAGATTCGTAACTGTTTGCAAATCGCTCGAATAGACAAAAGAGTTATGTCGATAGGAGACATAAACCTTTAGAATTTCAGGTTGGAGATCATGTTATGTTAAAGGTTTCTCCTTGGAAAGGAGTGATTCGTTTTGGAAAGCATGAAAAACTCAATCCCCTATATATAGGTCCCTTGCCTATCCTGGAAAGAATCGGACCGATAGCATAACGCCTGGAGCTACCTACGGAATTGAGCAGTGTACACAATGTCTTTCATGTTAGTAATCTTAAGAAATGTCTTTTGGAGGGAAACATAGTTGTGCCTTTAAGAGATATCCGTATTGATGAGAAACTGAATTTCGTTGAGGAACTGATTGAGATCATGGATCGTGAGATTAAACGGCTGAAGCATAGCCATATTCCGATTGTCAAAGTTTGTTGGAACTCCCGACATGGACCGGAGTTCACTTGGGAACGTGAGGACGTTTTCCGTAGGAAGTATCCTAAACTTTTCATGACATCAAGTAACTCGGAGTGAAAACCGGGACGGGTTTCTTCTGAGGCTCGGAGGCTGTGACAACTGGCAATTTAGGGAGTCTATTTTAGGTAACCGCATTACGTTAAACTAAACCAAGTTTTGCCTTTAACACTATTTTTATCAACCATGACTTGATTTTATATCGCCTATCGGTTTTCATGGTTTATTTCATTATTGGACGAGTTATCGTATGAATTTTAACTCTTTTTGGTAGGCACTATTCGATTCGGCACTATAAAAGCCTAAAACGAGAAATAATGTGACTTTTAGACCGTAACTCGAAAATTGGCAAATAAATAGTCAAAACTCGTGGAAAAACATAAATAACAATAATAGAAAGTCGAATGAACGTCTCAGGACACTCGGGGGACAATATATGAGCTCGGGAATGGGTAAACTGGATAGTTTACGAAAAATGACGGCCCCGGCCCCTCCTCTTTTCCCCTAGCCGGCGTCCCTGTTGGAATCACTCCTAAACCATAATCAAGTGTTAGTAATTTATATGTAATAGTTAGCTTAATTATGGCCTTTATGTTTGTTATTAGCCTTAAGCTTATGTAGAAGGCCCATGAGCTTAGGCCCATGTCTATTAAGGAAAGGATGGGAACTAGGAGTGTTGCCCTTGATTCCCTCCTATAAATACTCCTGTATAACCCTCTCTTGAGGGTTGGTTGTTCAATTTATTTCTTTCACATACATCTACGCCTAAACCGTGCAACTCATATCGTGTGTGTGTGTTTGATTATTGTTCAATTGCCTTTATCTCTTTCTATTAAGCTTGTGTTGTAAATCTAGTAACCTAACAGTGGTATCAATCGCCTAACTAGTTGGGTGAATCGTTATTTCTTGAAGTGGGTTTTTGGTCCTACGCGTAGAATAACGTGATACTTTGGTTCGCTAAAAATACTTGTACTTTCAACGTTTTAAGGTGTTAAAATACTTGTTTTTGGCAAAAAGTTTCAACCTTTACGCGTGGATCTACGTTTTTAAGCTTGTTTTTTAACGAGGGTGTAAACCTACGCGTAACCGTTTTGAGAGCTTTGATCATCAAGTTTCACACATTTGTGTCATTTTGGTGTTATTGAAGCTATTTCATTGTACAAAAACTGGTTTAGAAACATCTTTGGGCAAAATCATTTTTACGAGTAAGATTACGCGTATCAAAACCCTAATCTTACGTGTAACTTTATCTGTGGTTTGATCTTCAGTTTCGTGGTTTACTCCGTGTTTTCTTGCTTGGATAAGCCTGAAAATACGTTGACTTTGGATATCTTTTGCACTGTGATAGTGTAAAAGATCATTTGGGATAAAACCCTAAACTTACGCATAAGCAGAAAGCTTACGCGTAGAAATCCTACGCATAAGATTCATCTTACGCCTAAGCCTAGTCTTACGCATAAGGTAATCCTACGCATAAGTTTCTACGCCTAACTTTGTGTCTACGCATAACTTTAGCGTCTTTTTCCTACTTACGCGTAAGCTAAATCTACGCATAACTAGTGATTGTTACGCGTAACTTTGGTGTTTTTACGCATAAGTCCTACTTGGTTTATTGTGATTTCTACGCCTAAGGACTCTTCATTAACAAAGGTTCATTCGACTACAAAGATCCACTTTTACCAACACAAGTTTTCAACATGTCACAACCACCATACTCTAATTATTTCCCTTACACTTATTCTCAACGTCAACAACAACTAACTCCACAACATCAACAATGGAATCAACAAGAAACTATTTATCAACAACAATTTAATCAACAACATACTCCACAACTTGGTGCAATTCCACCACCTCAAATGGTTCAACAACCACCAACTCTTCAAGTTCAACCCTACACCAATGACTTCAATCAACATCCATCAAGGAACACTATGAAGGAACCCACTTGGTTTGCAAAGATGTGTGAAGCTTTAAGCAGCCAACAATCAATTCATGAGGCTGGATCACTTGATAGACCTCCAATGCTCACTCCAGGAAACTACGATCAATGGGTGATTAGGTTCTTTAGGTTTTGTGATCTAAAGAAGCAACATGGAAAGTTCCTAAAGAAGGTTATCTTGGAAGGTCCATTTCAGATGCCTACTGTCATCGTACCCGGCGATCCAAATGCGAATCCACCAAGAGATGAACAAACGAACATTGCTATTGTTGCAGATTTAAATCCAGCAGAACTTCTACACTATGAAGCAGATGAGCTTGCAATGAAATGTATCCTTTTAGGATTACCTAACCCAATTCTTCGAAGTGTTGATGCTCAAAAGACTGCAAAGGAAATGTCGGATCATATTCATCTTCTTATGGAAGGATCTGTACTCAATCAGGAGGATTTGGAATCCAAAATTTACTTGGCTTATGAACACTTCATGATTGAACCTGGAGAGACACTAGAGTCTTATCATCATCGTTTTTCAGACATCATCAATGATTTGGATAAACACAACATCATCATGCCAAGAATTGCAGTGAATACTAAGTTCCTGAGTAGTCTTGGTCCTGAATGGGAGAAGTATGTCATTTTTCTCCGTCAAGCAAAGAATATGCATCATTCTACATATGGATTGTTGTACGATTACTTGAAGCCTCATGAAAAGGAAGTTGATAGGGAAAGAATTCTCCGTGCTCAAATTGCTCCACCGACACATCCGGAAAATCAACAACTTGCCTTATATGCTCAACAAAATTATCCTCCTCAACCAGCAACTCAACCAAGTGCTACAATCACACCATATGATCCTTCACAGCCTCAATCTCAACAAACTCAATTGGTTCCATACAACAACAACAATGCTCAAGCACTTGTCAGTGAAGCTAATGAGGAATCTGATCCATTCGAAGCATTGCAACAAGGATTTGCTATGATTGCTAATGCTTTTAGCAGTTATACCAACAAATCCAACAATCGTATTCGTTCCTCATCTAACACAAGGAATCAAGCTGTTGTGAACAATGGATGAGTTAAAGTTCAGAATCGTAGTTATGGTCGTCAGGATGGGCGTGGTCAAGGGTTTAATGATGTGGGTAGGAATAACAATAGAGCTCAAGTGGTGGAACAGGGAATGCTCAAAATGGGTTGAATGGTCTTCGATGCTACAAGCTGCAATGAAAGGACACTGGCTAATGCATGCCCAAAGCCGAGGACTAGGGGCAGTGCTTATCATAAAGAGGCTCTTCTTTTGGCTCTTAAGGATGAGGCTGGTGGAACTCTCACAGACAAAGAACAGAGCTTTATGGCAAATGCAGACTCAGATGATAATATGGAAGATTTGCAGGCCAATGCAGCTGTTATGTTGATGGATAATATGCATGAGTTACACATGAGTGATACAGGCCCAGTGTATGACACTGATGGCTTGTCTCATGTACCCGAACAAACCATATTTCATCTCGATCTAATATCTTCGCCAACATCTGAATCCGGCAAGGCTCAGAATGTTCAAAATGAATCGTCCACATCTCATTCCGATGATTTTCAGCTAGACCCCGTAGTTGTATTTGACGATCAAGATGACCAAATGGTTTCCCTTGATAATCAAATTGACTCCGTGGTAATACTTGAGGATCTCAGTAATGATCATGTGGTGACTCACGTTGAACACGCCGAACTTTTGCCTCATCCAGATTTTGCTCGTTTAATACAAGACCAACAAACCATAGTGGAAGAATGTTCACAAAAGCAACTCAACTTTTTCAAAACTCAAGAAAAAAGTGAAAAAGGTTTTGAAGCAGCCTTCGCTAAATCTCATCAAAACGAACAATATTTAGAGAGACAGATGCATGATCTAGCCGCTTCGAAGAATGCTTTGTTGTCTGAGATAGAACAACTGAAACATGAACATAAAAAGCAACTTAACGCTCTCACCTTGGAAAATCAAAAAGCTAAGGCTGAGTTGTTAACTTGTCAAAAACAGTTCTCTGCATATAAAGAGCATTCAACGAAACGAATAGATGATCATCTTGAAGAAATCATCGGCTTGCAAAACAAACTTACAGAGTTTAAAACTGTTGTTTACAAAGATGGTGAGTCGGTCACAGCTATTGAAAAGTTTACTTTAAAACCAAATCCGAATGGCTATGGACCAAATCTTGCTGATTACAAACCTAAGCTTTCAACCAAAGCATTCAAACCATATCCTGAAGTTTCTAGTCACGAGTAATATAAAATTGATAATTCTGTTATGAGTGTTGTTGAATATCATCGTCAAGAGGAATTAGATGTAGAAGACGAGAGTCGATCAAAATTAGAAAATGTTGTTTACAACAAACCTTTTAACTATTCAAAAGCGTTCACTTTCGTCACATCAACGGCAGTTCTTCTAACACACCAAGGATTATCATAAAAACACCCGAGTCTTCTAATGTTAATCCCAAACCAGATTATGCACAAACTTATGGTCCTTTACCTTCCATCATTGAAGTAAACTCAAAACCTGAAAATCGCAAAATTCTTCGATATTTTGATATTTTCATGGTCGACCTCAAAACTTTACAACATGAGATAGAATATCATTCGAAATCAAAGTTCAACATTTTCAATGCCTCTAGCGAGAACAAAGAGACATTTTTCAGAAAAATGTTTTACCAAATGTTAAAAATTTGAAAAGTTGTGCATTGTCTTGGGAAAGGGACTTTCATAAGGAACTTGGATTGATGAAGGTCATTTTCGAGAAAACAGAAACATCTATTTCTAATACTAAATGTAAAAAGAAACTGTTAAGAAAAGATGTTAATCGACTCTTGGAAGATGTCATCTGTGCTGATGTCCATAATGTTGTGTTATTGAATTCTTTGTCATATGCATTTAATAATATCTCTAATGACACTGTTGATTACGTGGTGAATGTTGAGAACACGATAATGTGCTTCCGACGAGTCCTTAAAAGTTGAAAATACAAGCGATTGTCAAACGAACTTTCAAATGCAATACGTCGATCTTAATTGGTGTCAAAAAGATATTCACGATCAACAACTTGCTTTTCAACACAAAATCAGCCATTGCGTGACAAATCTTCTGATCCAAAAAATTGAGCAACTGGATGATCAAAACGTGTCTTTTAAGGGTCAAATCTCAAAATATGAACAAGAACTTGTAAAAGTTAAAAAAGAATATGGTGTCATATTTGATTTACTCAAAAAGACTCGCGATGAAGCATCAAATGAACTTAATCATTATCTTGCACACACTAAAGAAGTTATGCATTTTGTTGGAAATATTCGGTCTGTAAATCAAGATCTGATTCACACTATCTTCAAGTTAAGAGAAATGTTAGGAAAGTATGAACAACTTCCGCCTACCGTGATTAAGTGAATAGCCCCAGTAACACTTAGTAATCGTGAACCTAGAATCAGTACTGCCAAATCACAAGTTGCTAACGTGCTTCCTTCTCCTGAAACAGGACTAGTTGCGTCTTTTCCAAACGTCCGCACTTCACAGCCTAGGAGTACTACATCAAATAATAGGAAGTTGCGACCTAAGAAAAGATCAATAAGGAATGCTAAAGTAGAAGAACACCCTAGGACTATGAATAAGACTCACGCTGCTTCCACTAGAGATATTGCGTCTGGCAAATGTAATAGAAATAGTGATGTAACGAATGCTAAACCTTTAAGCACTTTTGATATTCAGTCTGATGCACCTTGTGTTATTTTTCGTAAAAGTATGAATTCTGATTGTCATGACAAATGTGTTGCTAAAGCTATCATCTCTCGTTTAAGGAATCCTAAGAACCGGAATACCTCTAGGCCCACTAATCTTTCTAAGTCTGTGCTTGGTAGACTACCCTCTTTAGATTCTAAGAAACGCATTGCTGTCCCTGTAGCTCCAGTTTCACCTCCTAGGAATGTAGTACCACCTAGTGCATTCACTAAGACTAAAGCAAATACTAGTTGGAGATGGCAGAAATGGATATATAACACACTAGGATTTAAATGGATACCCAAAGTAATTGATGTGTGTATGTCTAATAAACCTGCTCAGGAACCCTCTAACATTTTGGGTTCCACATCTACTTCTATTCCATCTGTGTGCGTGTGTAATGCAGGTGATGAGATCATTCTATGGATTGTTGATAGCGGATGTTCCCGACACATGACAGGCAACCTTAAACTGTTATCAAACTTTATTGCAAAGTTCATTGGCACTGTCAGATTCGGGAATGATCACTTCGCATCTATCATGGGCTACGGAGACTATATCAATGGGAACATTGAAATTAGCAGGGTTTATTATGTGGAAGGCCTCGGTCACTATCTGTGTTCAGTAGGTCAGTTTTGTGATGGAGATTTGGGGTTTATTATGTCTGGCTCGTGTAATTCAAGTCTTTACACTATCTCTATGCAAGACATGGTTGCTTCATCTCCTATTTGCTTACTTTCAAAGGCAACATCAACAAAATCCTGGCTATGGCACCGTCGTCTATCACATCTAAACTTTCAAACCATCACCAACCTTGCTCGACACAAACTAGTTGAAGGACTCCCATGATTTAGGTATTCAAAAGATCACCTTTGCTCAGCTTGTGAACAAGGAAAAAGCACTCGTGCTCATTTTCCTTCAAAGGTGGAACACAGCTCTCAGCATGTGCTTCATCTTCTTCACTTGTATTTGTGTGGCCCGATCGCGCGTGCAAAGCGATCAATGGCAAACGCTACATCTTAGTAATTGTTGATGACTATTTACGTTGGACTTGGGTCTACTTTCTTTGAAGCAAAGATCAAGCTCCACAGATGATCATCACCTTTCTCACGAAAATACAAGTTCAGCTCCAAAACACCGTTCGACAAATCGAAGACAGAGAGGCTGAATTTGTTAACCAAACTCTTCGTGAATTTTATGAGAAAGTGGGAATTCAGCATCGGACATCTATTGCACGTACACCAGAACAAAATGGAGTTGTTGAAAGACGAAACCGGACGTTAGTGGAAGCTGCAAGAACAATGTTAATCAATGCTAAACTTCCAGATTACTTATGGGCAGAAGCCGTATCTACTGCATGCTATACTCAAAACCGTTCTATGATTACAAAACGCCACAACAAAACACCTTTCGAGCTTGTCCACAACAGAAAACCGAATCTCAAACACTTTCATGTATTTGGATCTCTTTGCTATCCGAATAATGATTGTGATGACTTTGGAAAGCTCAAAGCCAAAGCTGACATTGGAGTCTTTATTGGATACTGTGATAATTCTAAAGGTTTCCACATCTGGAATCGTCGAACAAAGGAGGTTATGGAAACGATTCATGCTCATTTTGATGAACGCACGAAATGGCTTCGAGTATAACAGACTTAGAACCGGTCACAACCGCTTAAACTTACCCCAAATCCCATCATCAGTGAACAAAGCCCCGACTTACTCGTCAACAAATGGAAAGGCTATTTGCTCCGCTGTTCAGTGACGATATTGATGAACGTGCTCTAGGTGTATCCGCTGTTTCGGTGCTCAACCGATACTACTCTTATACCTGATACACCTGCTACAACAACTACCGTTGAAGAAGCACCCCCAGTTGTCTCTACGACAACAGTTGAACAAACCGCTTCCAACAATGTTGAACCGGCTGATGATGTTCTGAATGAAGTACCCCACCTGCAGATTTTGATCCAAATGCATTCTTCAACCCGTTTGCTAATGAGACTGCTTGCACAGATGTCGCGGAATCTTCAACAAGCCATTTGAATCCTCAAAATCTGCACAATGTATACCAACATCAACCCTCCACACATAGATGTACAAAAGACCATCCTCTGGAAAATATTATTGGCAACCCGAATCAACCAGTCGTTACGAGACAACGTCTTCACACTGACGGTGAACATTGCATTTATGCACTCACTGTCTGCCAATCTGAACCTAAAAACATCAAAGACGCAATGACAAAGGACAACTTGATTGAATCCATGCAGGAAGAACTCAACCAATTTAAATGTCTTGAAGTAAGGGAACTGGTTGAAAGACCAATAGGGGTCTTCGTCATTGGTCTTAAATGGATTTGGAAAAACAAATTGGATGCTGAAGGAAACGTTATCAGGAACAAGTCACGTCTGGTGGCTAAGGGTTATAGACAGGAAGAGGGTATTTAATTTGAAGAATCATTCACTCCGGTTGCTCGTCTTGACGCTGTTAGGATTTTTCTGGCATTTGCGGCTCACATGAACATCACGGTCTTCCAGATGGATGTCAAAACTGCTTTCTCAATGGACAACTGAAAGAAACGGTCTATGTTAGTCACCGAGAAGGATTCATTGATCCCGAGTTCCCTAATCATGTCTACAAACTGAAGAAAGCTCTCTACGGTCTCAAACAAGCCCCTCGGGCATGGTGCGATAAGCTATCATCTTTCCTCATTGCCAATAACTTTACCAAAGGTTCGGTCGACCCAACTCTTTTCATACAATATCACGGGGAACACATTTTAATTGTTCAAATTTATGTGGATGACATCATTTTTGGGTCAACTCATAAAAAGTACTCGATCGCTTTTGCAAAATTAATGAAGAAACATTTTGAAATGTCCATGATGGGTGAACTTACGTTCTTTCTAGGACTATAAGTTCATCAATCACCCCGTGGTATTTTCTTGAGTCAGTCCAAATATGCCCTTGAATTGTTACACAAATTTGGAATACAAAACTATGACACATATGCCACACCAATGGCTCATACCAAGAAGCTAGACGCTGATTTACATGGGAAATTGGTGGACCCTACCAAATACCGTAGTATTATTGGGTCTCTCATGTATCTAATAGCTAACAGACCTGACATTGTCTTTGCTGTATATCTTTTCTCCCGTTATCACTCGCGACCAACTAAAACCCACCTCTCTGAGGCTAAAAGAATCCTCCGATACATCAAGGGAACCATTAATTTGGGGATCTGGTATCCAAAGGATTCTGGTTTTAAACTTATCGCTTTTTCAGACGCTGACCACGCAGGATGCTTAGACTCACGGAAAAGAACTTCAGGAGCTTTACAATTTCTTGGTGATAAACTGGTGTCTTGGCAATCGAGGAAGCAGGATTGTACGTCGATGTCCTCAACCGAAGCAGAATATGTAGCCATGTCGGCGTGTTGTGCTCAAGTCATTTGGATGAGAACACAACTCAAAGACTATGGTTACGTATTTGATAGAATCCCGATGTACTGCGACAATCGAAGTGCTATTGCGATCTCGTGCAACTCAGTTCAACACTCGAAATCAAAGCACATCGATCTTCGATATCATTTCATCAAGGATCACGTGGAACAGGGTACTGTTGAATTATATTTTGTGGGTACAGAATACCAATTGGCAGATCTACTCACCAAAGCCTTGCCTCCTGCTAGGTTTAATGAGTTGGTCCACCGGATTGGTATGAGGTGTTTGACTCAAGAGGAATTAGATGACCTCCTAAACCAGTCTTAAAAACCTGTCAAACACCAAAATCTCTTTTGTAAATATTTTTCTCAAAAACAAAATACAAAAATATAAAATCTGATAAAACAACAAAAATACTCTTCTATCTATTTTTCCTTTCAACATTGCAAGTACATTTCTTCTGTCACCACTATAATCTTTCAAAATTCAGTATTTTTCCGATCAAGTGTTGAGGGGGAGAAAATAAACACTTAACTGTTTCAATAACATCCGTGTACTTGGATGTTACTCTATTCTGGTGGTATCTTTTATCAATGGTGGTAAACTTTTCTGGTTAAACTGACACTCCTCGGACTAAAACTTATAACCTTTCATCATTTTCTTAAGTCGAGTGGGAGTGTCGTCAAAGTTATTTTCTAAAATCTTTTGTTTGGTAACCAAAATGGAAGTTAAAAGACTTTAAATGAAAATTGAAAAGGTGGAGGGACCAAAACTGCCAAAAGGTTAAAGTCATTTTAATAAAAACACCTTCCACCTAACTTTTTCATCACATTTATTACTCTTAACCAACATAATCTACGCATATAATTCGTTCAACAAATCCGAAGTTTTGATCATAAATCTGTAAGTGTTTTTGCGTTGATAACACGTTTTTAAACATTGGTTTTGATTTTCAAACGAATCCAACAGTTAAATTTCGTATATATGGTTGATTTTTGTTTTATACGCCTACGCGTAAGAACACATGATCATACCTATGTGTTTGAGGTTAAGATAAATGGGTCAAAACATTTCTTTAACATCAAGGATACTATGCTTATCCTCAAATTCCACCGAAACAATTGATGGTTTTTCAAAATTAGGGTTCTTGAGTCGATTTGGGTGTTTTCAAATGTGAAGGTTTTTTGTCAAAAAAATTGTTGTGTGATGATGCTCTTATGATGAATTGATCATATCTATGCCTTAAAACAACCCAGAAACACTAATTGATGATAAATTAGTAACTAGGGTTTAATATTCTTAGGTTTGGGTATTTTTTGCTTCACTGACTTTTAGATGTTAAAACTTGGTTATTAGACTCTCACAACACCTAAGACCTACTAGAAAACATTTGGTGCAATTCCTATGGCTAGAAATCATATGCGTAATTCATAAAATTTAGGGTTTTGACTTACGCGTATGACTTTCTACGCGTAAACTGTGAAATGAGTTTCATGGCATGATCTGTTTTAAACTGACTATACATGTTAAGATTGATGATATGATGATTTTATTTAAGGCTTGCTACGCATAAAGCTCAGAATCAAGGTCCTTGTTACTCTACGCATAAGGATCACCTTACGCGTAGAAAGTTATGCGTAAGAGTAATCTTACGCGTAACTATTACGCGTAAGGTTCTACAATGGGACTACGCGTATCCTGTGAAGGATATGCGTAAACAGTGACTCTACGCATAAGGTTTACTCTTACGAGTAATCCTTACGCGTAAGGTTTATATACGCCTACGCGTAAGTTTTACGCATAAGGTTCTCCTGTTCCTACGTGTAATATTTCTTACGCGTAAGTCAGGATCCTACGCGTAAGCTTACGTCTACGCGTATACTTATCTTGTTTACGCATAAGCTACTACTCCTACGCATAAGCCTTGATCAAACCTTCGTTTTGAATTGTTACGCGTGCAAACTTGTAAATAAATGAATCATAACGTCACGAATCCAATAATGTCACTAATAAACTTAATCGTTTGATATGTTGTGAACTATAAGTGATAACATTAACTTTAAAACTTGAAGTTAACTAACTCACGAAACGTTTCACGACGTCATTGGACTATTGGACAAACAAGTGACTTAGGACTCGTAACAATCATTAACTCTGTACATTCAATAATTAGAAATTATAACCTTCTGTTGACTAACATTATGTCTTTCGATATGTTGGTTCTTTTGGCTAATGTTATTTCAGATCACGACATGGCTGCTCAAATGAATGTGGATGCACCTGAGGTTCTCACAATTGCCGATATCTTCCCTAATGGCTATCCAAGAAAGATTGTTAAGAACAACCTCAGAGTTGACTTTGAAACCCTCACATGCTCAGAATCTTCTTGCTTAATTGCTGTGGATATTCTAAAGAATCATCCCTACCAGAACATGCTCTCACACTCTGCTACAGTACCGGAGATCTACATACAACAATTCTGGAATTCAATGCAAAGGATCAAAGGTCAAAGTGCGGTGACAGTAACTTTAAATCACAAACAAATCAATCATCACACATGCAGATTTACGGGCCGTTCTTCTTATTCCTGATATCGAACCAACCGACTTTTATGCCACACCTACTGAAGAGACAGTTCTGCAATTCCTGATGGATATTGGCTATGATGAAGCTTCAGGAATTATCACTAAGCATTCTCATGTAGAGCTTAAAAACATTCCTCAACCGTGGAGAACCCTCTACATCATCATCACCAAGTCAGTCTCTGGTCGTGACAGTGGCTATGAGCATCCCAAGCTCATGGAGCTGCAAATATTTTGGTCATTAATCAACAAGAAGGACATTGAAATTGAAGCTCTGATATGGGATGACATGATGTCATTTCTCAAAAAGCTTGGCTCAAAGATTCCCTATGTCAGATACACAAAGCTGTTGATCCAGAGAGCACTTGGACTTCATCCTGATATTCCCAAGAGGCTCAATGACCCTGACAATCACGACATGTTGACTGAACCCATCCTATCAGTCAGAATCAAGGAATCGTCAACAAAGAAACAGGGTGCTGTGTTACCTGATCACCTTCTGACTATTGAAATCAAAAAGCTCGAGACATAGAAAAGGTATCGGGTAGCAGTAAGAGAAGGTAAAGTTGGTCATCTCGATGAGAAGTCTTCTGGTACACCTATACGGAGAACTAGAAGAGGCAGTGCAGGAAGTGCTGCAAGTACTGAAAGTCAAAGGATAATCCCCAGAAGGAATCCTCCACGAAAGGGGACAGTTCCCGACAAGGAAGCTGTTCCTATTCCCGTATCTAAGCCTGAACCGCAAAGAAAGCTAATAGACGAGGACTCTGAGGGTACTGCATCAGATGAAGAGACTTTCTACTCTGAATCTGCAACCGAAGAACCTCCTTCAGCAGCTAAACCTCCAAGTCCACCAGCTCACAAGGGAAAAGGGAAGACTCCTGTACTTGTGCCTTATGAAGAAAGTTCAGATGAAGAAGAAGAGCAACTGGATACTTCATACAAGAAGATGTTCAAATTCCTTAGAATCCAACACGTGGCAAAATAATTTGCAAAAAATCAAATGGGTGGCCCCGGAGGGTCAAGTGGTGCAGCTCAACCTTCACCAGATCCTGATGCGGTTAATCGACCCGATAAGGGATCTGGTGCCACCACTTTGGAGCAACAACTAAAGCCCGTGGATGAAACTATTGAGCATGACTTTGAGGAACCTGATAAAAAAAAGACCGAGAAAGATGAGGGTGACAAAGAAAAGACTGAGACAGATAAGACAGAAGAGAAAGAAAAGTCTGGAGATGATACTGATTATGATAAGTTTCTGCTAGACAGTCCTGCTCGTTCAGAGGAGAAAACCTCTGCACCACCAAAGGACCCGGAGTCTCCTCACATCTCATCATCATCAGATTCATCTTCTCACTCTTCACCACCATCATCAAAGAAATCAACCAAATCATCATCCAAATAAGTACATAAGCCAACTCCATCTTGGATGTCTCAAGCTAAGAACCGAATCACCAAAGCTGTCAAAAGAGTCAGAAAGAAAGACATGCTCTATATAAAGCTGAATTTCATTGCTGATCAGATAACGTATCTTCACAATGAGACGGACAAGATGAAAGTCGAAAGGGAGTATGTACATAAGCTTATGAAGGATAATCTTCAAGGGAGTATGGAGGAGATGATAAAAGGATACTCTCACAAGTTCTTAACAGAGGTCGTTCTGAAACTGACAAAGGAGATGTATACCAGACAACTTTATCCGAATCTCTTACATTTAGCCAAGCAAGCCATGAAATCAACTCCAATGAATTTGAGCATCAATCCAGTTGAATCGACAATCTTCTCAGATGATGAATTGGTGAACCGGCTAGTAGCCCAAATGTCGAAACGCTCCGCAACATTTGCCTCCCATGAAGCTAAGTTGTTTGAAGCATTGCTGGAATACCAACTCAAGTCATCATTCAGAGAAGAAGCTGTAAGGCCTAAACGTTCAAGAGATGACGAAGACAAAGATCAGGATAAAGATAATGAGCCTAAACGCACAAAGAAGTCTGACGAATCATCCTCCATTCTGTACTCGATGCAACCTCCACCACAAAGAACTCTTGCTCAACAAAGATCCCCTCCTCCCTCTTCTGCTGATAAACCTCATGATTCTAAGACACCACCCCAGACTCAGAAAACCGATGACCACTTTGAGTATACGGGGGGTGACGATGAAGAATACCATGAGCCCCAACAACAACCCGCCTCTCCCGAAAAAGTACAGAAACTAGAACCCTCATCTAAGCCTAAGAAACAGAAGAAGAAGGCGCCCAAGGCTGACGTCCTATCATGGCTAGATGAAGATACCACAGAGGAATTTGAATGGTTTTCTACACTTGTTAATTCCACTCCCTACCCTGCTGAAGGTCAAGATCTCGGTGAGACGGTAATACATTGGAGCATGCAAAGATATTGCAAGAAAAATTCCGAGTAAAGAAGATGACGAAATCTGAGTTGCGGCGAATCAAGAATGAAGCCTTTCAACTGTTAAAAGATAGCTTAGAAAGTGCCATCGAGGTCGAATATCACCTTGAAAACATTGCTCGAGCTATGTCTAATAACATGGATTGGCTCAACCCAGAAGCAAACATCGACTTTACGAAGCGGGACAACCCTCCATATTACACCGACTGGTCTAAACCACTACCAACAATCGGCCAACCAAATGAGCCTAGAATTCCATTCGGATATTTCTTCAACAAAGACTTGGAATTTTTTTTACATGGTGGCGATGGTTCAAGGAAATACGCTACATCCTTGACACTTCCATTCCCAGCAGCCGAGTACTCAAACTGCATAGCTATCGAGGAAAGAGCTAATCACTTGTTCTCCAAAAAAGTGGAAGCATACGATCGAGATGCAATGTACGGGATTCATCATTGGCCGGAACGCCGAAGAATCTACTACAGAAGCTGCCAGGTTCAGAAGTCTCAACATACAGTGCTCAGTACTAAAAACATCATTGCCATCAAACACGTTGATCTTTCATCCAAATGGGACTACACTTTTCTCAAGAAGATTGTGGTCAAAAGACAAGACGAAAGGGATTATGCATTCTCTGAAGCTGACTTTGAGAATTTGTCTATAAACGACATCGAAGACATGTACCTTGCCAAAGTACAGGGTCGTATGAGACAATTCTCCACTGAAGTACAACGTGAATTCATCAAGTCAGTGCTCATCTTCATCTGAAGCATAGTGATCAAAGAACGTGTAGAAGATCTCCAGCTGGCAGTTGAATCTTATCAGACCCGTGTCAACTGCACTCCACCATAGCTTGATCTTCCTGACATCAACTAGCTCTCACAACTTACACTCATCAGCAAACCATTCGGCGTCGTTTAACGCAGTGAACTTCAAAGAAATTGCTTGATGGCGTGCAGAGATCTTCACAAGTTTGGAGATCACACTTTGAAGATGGTTAGGGACGGATTGGCTTACCGGTTGAAGGATATACATCAGAAGATTGGGTCTCCTAAGCGATGGAATTCTCAGGATCGAAGGGATGTGAAGAGGATCATCACGATGATTGATGAACGGCTGTATAGAAGGGATCAGTTCAGAAGATTGGAAAGCTATGTTGGTGGTCGACCCAGGATTAACATCACCGGCTTTCAACGCCCGATTCACACTCCTGGCGACATCTCTGGACTACCGGGTACCCCTTAAACTGCTTCTTTCATTATAACTTTGGATGTATGATATATTATGTCAGTGGCTTGTGCACACATTACAGTGTACAACCCGTACTTGTAAATAAAGGACCCTGTGGTACGCTTCAGTGCCACAATCCTTATAAAAGGAGCGAAAGCTTCTTACTTTTGAGTAAAACCTATCAAACCTTTCACTTTTCAAGGTTTTGCTCAAAAGAACAAGTACTTTCCCTTATGATTTTCAAAACCTCAACCGTTTATATCACTCGTTGAGGGGGAGTACTTGACTTATAACTTTGTTCATAAACTGTTCACAGTGGTCATTCTTCCCGCAACACTTGAAATGGTCATATTTATTCTCAACTTTTCAAAAATAACATTTTATATGCCATTTTTTAGGGGGAGAAAAATACGTGATAAGAAATATGTTGTGTTTTGCTCATGAATTCTTGTGCAAAAAGACTTCAACCCACGAATTGACGAGATCTTAACTGTTAGCAACTCAAAAAGACTTGTCCGGGACGGGTAATAATTTCAAGCTAGTTCGCTAGCGATGTAAACGTGTCTCGCAAAGGACTTATCCGAGTAGAATGTACCATTCGAGAAACTCTTGTTAGACATGAACCTTGACGGGTTTGACAAACTTTCGGGGTTGTCCACACCTTCAAGATAGTTATTAGAGCTAGTTGTCACCTCAAAAGCGCATGATGCAACTCTTTAACTATGCCACGTAAAACCGTGTCTCGCGGGGAATGTCTATCTTGAGTCGAGCAATTCAAAAGTGCGCGCTCTTCCTCCTTTGCTGCATTTCCTCAAAACTCTAAAGCACATGTGGAGGGTATTTATGCTAAAGATAAAACTCTCACAATGGTTCAAACATGTTTTCATTTACAAACCCTTTGAGAGATTTTCTTCAAAATGGTTTTATGGCAACATAGGTTAGTCATGGAGTTATAAGGTGATTAAGGTTAGGAATAACCGTCCTATGATCCGCCAGAGCCGGAGGATCTACCCAAGGACACTACTAATAGTTAGAATTTAGAAGTCCTTAGGTATGATTATAAAAAGGAGAATTGAGAATCGGAGAAAGAAGGAGTTGAAGAATAAAAAAGAAATGCAAATAAAAGGGTGAAAAGAAATAGCCCTCCAGATTATTCAACTTAGGAACCAGGGGTTCAATTCATATGCTCTTGGTTGTCACTAGATGAAACCGTATTGAAGATTAAAAGTCGTCATGGACCCAGTGACGCATGCACTAAACCTTCTTAGCCACTCAAGTTTCTCTCAACAGACGCTTGTTTCATTCTCACAGGGAACCCTACATAAACTATCGGCTTTCTCTTGAGATGCTGGTATTGAAGAAGGAGACCCTCTCCCTAGTCTCCGCTCAGGAAAACCAAAAGCGCACTATTGAGTCTAGAGCCACGAGATTCATCAAAAGATCTCTTAGGTACACTTGACATTTCATCACTTGACGTTCAACAATAAGAACTTCAGTGGTACATTATCGAGTCATTCACAGATCTTAGCAATCACCGAGAAAATTTATGAGAGGTTCACATTTGTGATCGGTGATTGAATGGAAACTCTGCCGGGTCAACATCAACGAACGGCGGTGCTTCCCGGTAACTCCCGTGGATTACGCTTAGTGGTCTCAAGCGGTCTACGATCGTGGTGATGCTTCGGTGTACCTCGGTGACTCATCTGAATCGTAGGTGTACTTCGGTACATCGTGTTATCTCACTTGTGGGACTCCGATTCAGGACGGCCTTTGTAAGAATTAGAGTTGTGTTTTCACACTATGTTGTGTTAACTCTCGAAGTTCAAACTTATAAGTGTCGGAATCCGCTTATTACTAACCATTTTAATGTTTACTTCTTATGGAAGCTCTAGAGCGGAATGATCGTGCTGATTCTTCTCATGCTCATGCCAACATCATCACTAATGGAAGTTCTATCCAAAAGAAACAAAAAAGTCGAATGATTCTTCGTCAAATCAAAGAATCTACAAAGTTAAAGACTTAAAGAACTTCATCGTCTTGAAATCCAGCGTCAAAGAGCGTGTGAGCATGTTGAAGAATGATGTAGAACCTTTGGAGCATGAAGCGGAACTGAGGCGATTGCGGAACAACAAAATACTATCACTTTCATCACAAAGAACAATGATCAAAGAACAAAGTTAAAGATGACGTCAAAACATAAGCGTTCAAAGAAAACTATCTCTCCACCTTTGGGAGATTGTTCAAATCAAGGCAATTCTTCTCACAAGAAGAAGAATGTCGAAGACGTCAAAGCTTCTATTACATCAACGCCTTCACCGTTTTCATCACTAACACTTAAGGGGAGATTGTTGGAATCACTCCTAAACCATAATCAAGTGTTAGTAATTTATATGTAATAGTTAGCTTAATTATGGCCTTTATGTTTGTTATTAGCCTTAAGCTTATGTAGAAGGCCCATGAGCTTAGGCCCTTGTCCATTAAGGAAAGGATGGGAACTAGGAGTGTTGCCCTAGCTTCCCTCCTATAAATACTCTTGTATAACCCTCATTTGAGGGTTGGTTGTTCAATTTATTTCTTTCACATACATCTACACCTAAACCGTGCTACTCATATCGTGTGTGTGTGTTTTATTATTGTTCAATCACCTTTATCTCTTTCTATTAAGCTTGTGTTGTAAATCTAGTGACCTAACAGCCCCTCCTCCCCTTTTTATTTATTTTTAGGTCCCTTATACCCAAGTATATTAACCACCCTCCTATCCTCTCTTTCACTCCCTCACTAAAAACACACACTAACACCTTTCTCTCTCTAACTCTCTCTCTCCTCCAAATATTTAAAACCCTAACCCTAAAACCACCACCACCACCACCGCCGCCCACTTTTGGCCACATTCCGGCCAAAATACGGCGAGTGACACTACACCTCCACCACCATCTTGTAGATCTCTCTTTCCTCTTTCCATCCATATATAAAACTCTCACAAAAGCCTTCATTAACACCTTCAAATCTTGAAATTAAGATTCGTAAAATTAGGGTTTTCATCCAATATTGTAGATCGGGCTTGTTTTGGCCTTGTGGAGCCACGTATGGCATGATTATGGTTCGACCATATTTAAAAATTTAGGTGTTTTGGTTTAAACATGGGATTAAATCTAATTAACACTTAAATAAACATGTAGCTAGTGATTTGTTATCATGTGGTGTATCATATTGTTGGGTCTTTGCATTTTAGGTCTAGTTTTATGTTTTTGATTAGAAATAGATGATGGGTTTGATGTTTGGTTAATGATTGGAGGTTGATTGATTGTGTTTGGATGTTGTGGTATTGATTTGGGAGGTGTTTGGTTGTGCATATGGGGCGTACAAGCCACCAAACCCACATATAGGTGTGTTTGGGTGTCATACGTGACCCACATGGACCAAAGGTCCGGGTCGAGCTGTCGTGGTAGCTTGTGGATTGATGTTGTTGGTGTTTGGATGAGACGCGTGGAGCCGAAAAGCTTCTAGAGCTTGTTTGGTTCACGTGGTCTTAACCGTGACCGTGTCATGACCATTAGGGTCATAACATTGGTTTCGGGTATTTTTGGTTGGCTGATTGGTTGGCGAGATTTATTTGAGTTGATTTAGGATTGAATTGCGCTATTATGACTTTTATTTGGACTTGATATATATATTGTCAACTTTGAGCAACGTCGGTGTTACTTTTGACTTTTTAGTCAATAGTTGACCCCGACAACGCCGCCTAAACATGGACTTTAGTATACTTTGGACTATGATTGATTAAAAGCCGAGAAGTCATGACTCGTGCTTGTGGACTCGAAACTAATAACGATATGAAACTAATATTGGAATTTGACGAAATGTATATATGAAAATGCTAATAAACTATGAAACATTAGTACTAAAAAGGCTTTTATACCAAAAATATCGATAACAAGACTTACCTTGTTATTTATTGTTTTAAAATGGAAACTAACGACTAAAATGGAAAGGTTTTATAATAAATAAGTAATTAATGTTTCGAGTGCACGTTTATCGAAATATGCCAATTATGGGCATTTGATACTAGTTTCAAGTATTTAGTTACTTACATTATGTGCATGGGTTACGGATAACCTAACATTAATAGTGTTGATCCACGTGGGTAGCGGACTTATTAGGTTGATCTAATAAGAGCCCGCTAGGTACGTTGGGTAACCTTATTAATGGGTGAATTATCCTTATGACTCTTTAGGATGCGACCGGTTTATTGGATAATAATTGACACGAATAAATAATTGAGTTTATCGAGTTGACTAATTCGATAAGTTTTACTATTTATTCCGAAACTTATTGGACTATGGAGCTTATCGCTTAGATGTCTTATTGTGTTGCATTGAGTCACATATTGGTTGTTTGAGTGCATTCATGGCATCATATTGAGTCGATACACCCACATGAGGATACCAAACACTAGGACTAAACGGTGAAACGATACATTTTTGGAAATAACGAAAAGGAATACATTTTGGTAGATAACATTGATTTTGGGAAATATATGTTAAAATTGGTTTACATTAATAGGTTGTGCCGAGTCGATAGTTGTTGTGCCGTGATTTCCTATTATCTTCTGCTAGTGTTTATTTGTGTGTTGCTTGCTTGAGGTGAGTTTCATAGCCCCATTTTTATCTACGTTTTTAACTAAACTGGGGTGAGAATCATGGTATTGTTTTGGACCATTAAAACTATTTGGATTTGCTTATGTGCTTATTTGTTTAGATAGATGTGTGGTAGTGGTTGCCTTTAGACTAGGGTAGCAATCCTAATTTCTATAACTGTTGCCTAGCTAAGAGTAGACTTCTACCTCGACCTAGTCCGAGGTTAGCAATTGTTCTAGAGTTTGTAACGACAGTGCTGGAATAGAGTTGCTGGGCCCGTGTGATCACTGGATGCGTAATATGGATTGTGATTTCGGATATGATACGGTTTATGGTTGATGTATATCTATCTTAAGTCTGGCATAGCAAATCAACTCCTGAGTCCACTATGTTTTATTGAATTTAAACCTATGAACTTACCAGCGTAAGCTGACCTTTTAGCATGTTTTCTCAGGTATTTAAATGATGTTTGGAATCGTGTTGATGGAAGCTTGGCAAGGAGGTATGGTTCAAGGATCATATTTGACTCTGATAAATTATGGGGACCTATTTTATTAAATCATGTTTTGGGCCTAATATTTATACTTTTGGATTAATGTTTTGAATATTTAAGTTTGGGATTGGTTTTGAATGAAAATGACTATCTTGTTTGCTATACTTGTGTGAGATACCAATCCAGTCGTAACGCCTCGAAAACTTGATTAAGTCTTCCGTTATGCGAGATTTGGGGGTGTTACAGAGACCTTAAAATAAATAAAAATTTTAGGGCCATGGCATTCTTGGAGGGCCAATCCCGTAATTTTTGTTGAACTAACCCGTTTACCCTTTCCCGAGATCATATTTTGTCCTACGAGTGTCCTACGACTTTCCTTCGACTTTATATTGTTTTTATTTACGTTTTCTACGAGTTTTGATTATTTATGTGTCACATTTCGTGTTACGGTTGAAAAGTTACGCTATCTCTCGTTATAGGATTTTATTGTGCCGAATCACATAGTGCTTAACGTAAAGGACTAAAACTCATATGACGACTCATACGATAATAAAATAAATCATAAAAACCAATAAATGATATCAAAACAAGTCATGGTTAATCGAAATAGTTCTAAAATTTTCGGTTTAACTTAGCGTAATCGCGGTTTACCTAAAACGGGCTCCTAATTTCCGGTTGTCACAGCCTCCCACCTCAGAAGAAACCCGTCCGGGGTTTCACTCTAAGTGCTTGATGTTACGAAGAATTTAGGGTATTGCCTAAGGAATACTTCCTCACGTTCCCAAGTGAACTCTGGTCCATGACGGGAATTCCAACGAACTTTGATAATCGGTATACGGCTATGCTTCAGCCGTTTAACCTCATAATCCATGATCTCAATCGGTTCCTCAACGAAATTCAAATTCTCATCTATACGGATATCTCTCATAGGTATAACTAAGTTTTCCTCGGCAAGACGTTTCTTAAGATTACTAACATGGAAGACACCGGAAGCTGCTAGTGTTAATGTGAAAAGTACACCTATTACTACGTCTAACTCTTTTGGGACTCTTGAGGTGCAAGATGACATGGGCATCCCATGTACTATGGTTGATTCTACTATTGACGATGCGAAGATTGTGAATTCTTCTGGTTGTACTAAGGAAGCAAGTATGGATGGTTCTCGGGGGAAGGAATCTCATGTTGATACAAGTGCGGCTATTAAGCCTCCGGAGAATATGACTTTTTCTGCTACTAAACTAAGTAATCCGTTTTCTAAAGTCGGGAATGTAACTTGCTCTGATAGTGAAGAGGATTAGGTTTTGGAGCTGGATAACCCTATGGCATCATTTTTGGCTTCTAGGGGAGGTGGGGGACTTGAGCTTGAAGACTTTGATGATTACGCTGCTCAAGTCTACGATTTACCGAGACACTTGGAAGATATGTGTGACATGTATGATGTTAGTTTCTTAGGTCGCAGTAGGAAGTAATTTTGAATGTTTGGTAGTTTATAAGATTGGCATGTCTTTCTTATGTAATATGTTTGGTTAAAATACTTTTAGTGTGTTATGTTTGCCCATGTAACGGGCGAGGTGAGATTCACTCTCATCCGTTGTACTTAAATGTTTTGGTTAATATATTTTACCAGGGTGCAGGATTACTCCCCTTTACCCAAAAAATAACATGGAAGACATCGTGTACACTGCTCAAATCCGAAGGTAGCTCAAGACGGTAAGCTACTGGTTCGATTCTTTCCAGGATTGGAAAGGGACCAATGTATCAGGGGTTGAGCTTTCCACGCTTGCCGAAACGTATCACTCCTTTCCAAGGAGAAACCTTCAACATGACATGGTCTCCTACTTGAACTTTAAGGGTTTACGTCTCCTATCGGCGTAACTCTTTTGTCTATCACGGGCGGTTTGCAAACGATTACGAATCTAAACTATCTTCTCAGTGGTTTCTAGAACGAGTTCGGGACCAGCAAGCTGGATCTCGCCAACTTCCGCCCAACAGATCGGGGAACGACATTTTCGGCCATATAATGCCTCAAATGGTGCGGCCTTAATGCTAGTATGATAACTATTGTTGTAGGAGAATTCGGCCAAAGGTAGATATTTCTCCCGGCCTTTTCGAAAAATCGATGACGAGACGCAAGCATATTTTCTAAGGTCTGAATGGTCCTTTCACTCACGACCGTCGGTTTGAGGATGATAAGCAGTACTCATATTCAATTTTGTTCCTAAAGACGATTGTAAGGATTTAGACCCTAACTCATTTTTTCTCTCTCTAGGCGATTTCTAGCCTCCACAATCCCAATCAAATCACGGCTTAATTTTTCTATCCCAATTCATTTTTTTCTTCTTTAATCCTTCTTTGGATTCTTGAATTAACGGACCCAAATTAAGGTTTGATTGGATTGTGGGTCTATTACCTTATTATACTCCACAATGCTGCTTGTTTTTCGCCATTCTTTTTTTTGGGTAAAGGGTCTTCCACCCGGTAAATTATATTACACCAAAAAATCATCTAAGTACAATGGAATGTGGCAGAAGTACCACATTAACCTCAAGCAACGCTTGAACTTCCAACTAACACGCTTGTGACAGGCCACTAAGCGTTAGAACTATAAATACATACAATAACCAAAACCCCTACGAACAACCACCTAATCACACAAGAATGACCACACATATCTGCCCATCTCTTCGAAGGAGATTGATGAACCAGATGAGCCTTCCTCCTTAAAAACCCTTTCCAAGTAAAACCAGTGAAAACCTTGGAGTGGAAAAAGAGTACAACACTCACCCGGAATCTCCAACGAGCGCCATCTACCTCCAAAAGCATCAATGGGGACACAAGACCAGACCTCTCCCCGAACAAAAACTCAGCATCAAGAAATGAACTCTTCATTAAGAATGCATAAGAGACATAGGCAACCGCAGCATGCACGATAAATCAATCACATTAAGCCTTTTTTGAATCTACATGTAAGAAGCTTCAAACACACCGTTGATTTATCACTTCCAATCAATTGACTTTGGGCAAGCGTTCTTTGCTTGAAAATCCTTTGTTCCTTTCTTGCCAAATAAAATAAGAGTCGCGCAAACAAGAGCTTCGAAACAACACTTCTCACAGAGACTAGATGTAGAAATAGAATCAAGTGACGAACCACATCCTCTAAGGAATAAGGAATATCCGTAAGACCAGCAAATACCTTCAACGAGTCCCAAACACATAACGAAAACAAACACTCAAAGAAAAGGTGATTATGAGAATCCGGTTGAGTCTTGCACAAAGGCGCACAAAGGCGTCTCGTAGGATCATTGGAGGCGAAGCATATCCGATGCGAAGCCTCCTTCTCAAAACCAGCCACAAATGAAAAGCATGCCTAGGAATGCGGTGCGTGAACCAAACAAGATGAAACCAATCAACAACACCCCACGCGGCCGAATACACTTCAAACTAAAGCGAGAGAAAGACTTGACATGACCATCCCCCGTCTTCCAAACTAACCGATCATCCACATTATCATTTAAATTAGGAACCGAAATCGATGTAAGCATAGGATACCGAGTTCCCCACATATTCGGCCATGCCCAAGAGTTCCCCAAAATAATGTCCCGAACCAAATAATTAGATGAAAAACAGCCAGGTAAATATCAGCGAGGAAACAATAAGGGAAAGAGGACCAACGAACTTGTATCAAACCATGCAGAAGCCTTCAAACCATTCCCAAGATTATACCAAAAAAATTGCCTAACAAGAGGCCTAATCTGAAGAATCTTCCGCCAACTCCAAGACATATTACCACGCCTTGGACATCCCAAAAATTCACGACGCAACCTATAAGTATGAATCCATTTCACCCATAAAGAATCCATAGAATTGAACAAACGCCAAATATGAGCAGCAAATGAGGCCGTATTAAATGATTCAAGTCTACGGATCCCAAGCCCACCCTCCTTTTTAGGCAAGCACACAACCTCCCAAGCAACTTTAGAACTACCTTTCCGACCATTACGAACTCCAAAGAAACCAGCATAAGCTTTTCGAATCGGACACAATACGAACAGGGAAGAACAAAACCGAGGCCCAATAAATGTGCATAGAAGACAGAATCGGTGAATAGTGAAGCCGACCCGACAAAAGAGAGAGTTATTCCTCCAATAATTGATCGCGATTAGGCAACTTCTCCACCAATACCTTACAATCTCCAAAGATTAATCTAGTAGTAACCAATAGCACCCCAAGATACTTCACAGGCAAGCTCCCCTCAACAAATGGAAGACTCTGTAAAATAGCAAGCTTAACATGATTAAGCACATTACCAAATAGCGGTACTCTTAGGTAAACTACGAGACAGGGCCGAAACATCCTTAAACTCTCTAAGGGATTCCATAATAACACCGGCCCGTGAGCATCACCATAAGCAAACAAGAACAGATCATCTGACAAAACAAAGATTAATAATGTTAAGTTGAGAGCATTTGTGATGAAACGTGAACATCTCGAGAATCCCGGACACGGCGCCTCAGAATAGGGTAAGCACCTCCATAACAAGCGTGAGCGGATAAGGCGTCGCGGATCCCACTGCCTTAAACCACGCTTACCGCTTAAAATACCCATGCAAAATGCCGTTCACAGCGATAGAAAATGAAGTAGTAGAAAGCGCCTCCATAATCTAGTGAACCATGCGCGCATGAAACCCAAAACGAACCAAAATACACCTCAGAAATTGCCAATTGACCATGTCATACGCCTTGAATATCACCTTAAATCGCACCTAGATGGACCACGATTGAAATGGTAATTGTTCATAAGCTCGAGTAGCGAGAATGTTATTGGCTATCCGTCTCGGGAACAAGCGAGGCTGATTTGGACTAACCAAAGTGCTAAGGCTCTCCTTGATCCGGTTGGCAATTATCTTACTAATACACTTGAAAATCACATTGCAACACGAAATAGGCCTAAAATCGGTTATCCGAGAGAATTGATCTTAGGCAAAGAACTATGGTAGCATGATTAATCTCTTTCAACAACTTACCATTAATAAAAATTCTGAACCGCCTTAGTAACATCGGTCGAAATAATATCCCGAGCACCCTTAAAAATTGCCCGAATAACCATCAGGACTCGGCGCCTTCTCATCCACCATAGAAAAAATAGCTTCTTTGACCTCACGAGCCATAACATCACGAACCATATATAAAGCCACATTAGGATCAAGAGTCGATGTGAAAAAAATCAGAATCGTCCAATGGCCAAATAGGCCCTCTTGACGGAGCGAAGTAAAGTAAGAAACAAAAGCATTAGGAATCTCCATCCCACCAATTGCACACCATTACCATCACAAATAGAATCAATCGACTCTAGCTTTCCTACTCTTAACGACCTTATGAAAATATGCAGAATTTGAGTCACCAACCCGAAGCCATTCAACCTTAGCCTTTTGCTTTAGAAAACATTCTTCCTTCAAAACAGCTTCATTGAAAGCATTAAGATAGCATGCCTCTCACGCAACTCAGCGTTAACGAATCCAAATCAGGGCACATTGAACCTCATCCAATTCATGATGAAGTTTAGTAACTTTCTCATGAATATTACCCTCTCGGAAAAGCATACTACAAAACTTCTTAAGCTTCAATTTACTAACCACCTTAAACATATGAAAACCACTCATCGATGTACCCCAACACTCTTGAACTTGCTATTTAAACCTTGAATTCTGAACCAGAATATTAGAGAATTTAAAAGGCCTAGGTTTAAACTTACACATCGTAGGAATATGAAGAATAGCGGGGAGTGATCGAAACACGATGCGGTTGGAAAATAGCCCGAGCACACCGCAAGCGAATCGAAACCCAAGATTAGCCATGATACGATCAATCTTCCTCAAAGTACCATCCAATCCTCTTGGCTTTTGAGTCCAAGTAAATTGCGACCCGAGCGGTTTATATCAACCAACTCATTAGCATCAACACACTCCTTAAATTCCCGCATCAATAATAATAACCGAAGAACCCTCGACCTTATCTTCTAAATTAAGAGCTGAATTGAAATCCCCAAGAACACACCAAGGGCGTTACGAACCAGTTGATTATGTAAGCTAAGATTATCCCAAGGTAGCCTCGAGTATACTTATTGTGCGCATAAACAAATGAACAAAACAACTCCTTTTATCAGACCTTAAAGCGAATGAAAGTATGAACCACCCGATGATCATAGCAACCACATTTAAATCAACCGCATCCACATTCCATCCCAAAATGATACGAGAATCACTACTACAAAAATTACCATTGGACGTCCAATCCCAACCTTTAAACACCCTCATGCACTTAACTCACGAAGACAGTAGATACATGAGATTCCAAAATAGCACAAATAGAAAGTTGATTTTCACCAATAACCCGGCGAACCTCATTTTCTTTAGGGGATTGGTTCATTCCCCTTATATTCCATGAAGCGATATTATACATGAGGAGCGTCCACGAGGAGGAAGTGCTTGCTTCCTTACGATTACTAGTGTCCGTGCTTGGTTTGCCAAACTCCATATACTCATCTACTCCGATCACTATCGCTATCCACTTTATGAACCCCTTTATCCACTTGAAACGAGTCCTCCAAGCCTCAAACCCAGACACATCAT
The DNA here is from genome assembly GCA_910596185.1 of Chrysanthemum makinoi. Lineage (NCBI taxonomy): Eukaryota > Viridiplantae > Streptophyta > Magnoliopsida > Asterales > Asteraceae > Chrysanthemum > Chrysanthemum makinoi. The sequence goes on from OU343220.1 coordinate 130,562,403, forward strand.
CATTAAGCAATCCAAATGAATTCTTAGTGACTATATCACTTAAATCATCATGAATATACTTCTTAGGTGCTTGAACATCCTTAGCCTTGATTATCCAATGACTTTAGACCATCATCCATATGAGTAACACTCGGTTCCTTATTTGTAGCATGAGCCATAGAAGATGAAGCACCATGCTCCACACCCTCCTTAGGACCATTAAGATCCTTATTAGTACCATTACCCTTAGAAGAAGATGCTCCATCAGACCCCACTTTAGTTTTGAAACGGTGCAACGATAGTTAAATGTGACCTTTAGTTTATGGCAAGTCCATCAATAACCTTCTCAAGAGTTGGCGCCTTACCTTACCCTTACAGCTTAGTAGCTTCTACAAATCCATCCTCATCAACATTAGACTTCACACTAGTTTGTTTAACCTTTTAGGGCAAGCGGCATCATTATGGTCATATATTTTTCATAAATCACAACGGGGAGGCTGCCATTCATATTCAATATCAATGCGTGCCAACGAGTGACCTGAACCATTAGGAAATGGAATACACAACCACATGATCCATTAACTCTTTAATAGATGACACTTCAACAAGAGCTCGGGCATATGAATTCCGACCCCAAGACTTAACATACATAGTACTCGTGTATGAATCCTACATGTAGGTTTCCAATTTGTCGTAATCAAACTTAAACCAACCTCCGTATATGCAACGATTGGCACATTGTGTAATTTCAACCATACGGGGGCTGAAGTTACCTCCTCCTTAGCAAGTGTAGTATTAGGTGTCCAAATGTTCAAAAAGATAGGAATAGAACGAATCAACCACGGACCGGTCACTAACACTTGATCCATACCATCCTTAGTGGATAGTGAAATAAAAAAGAAACCATTCAACATAACGTTCCAATCAAACTTAGCCCATGTATTCTTAACATAATTTTCCACAATAGGGAATGCAAGCCGTTTCCCAATAAAATACCCGTAAAGAGTGTTAGCAACCTAGCGAATCATCAATCTCATTTAAAGGAATTGTGACATGAGCTCCTTCCACACGTTCCTCATTACGTAATTCACATATGTTAACATATTTGAACGTATTCTTTGTTTTAAACATAGAAGCATATGAGAGTTTAGAAATTTGGAAGTGAACCAACATCGATAGAAGACTTACCATTATCGCCCATAGTCACTTGAGTTGCATTGAAACTTGTGTAGCACTAGGGCATGAGTTGCGGCATCCATAGCATCCTTAGGTAGAGCCCAAGCGTCTCCTCATTCCCGAAACAACGTTCCATGATCAAGCACATCCTCCTTATTCTGATTCTTAGACACCACATCATCTTGATCGACCAAACTTAACACTTCTATAAGGTTTTAACACCTTACCATCTCTACCCACGATCTTACCATCCACGTTCTTAAGCTTTGCAACCAAACCACTCAACAATGAATTCTCCTCAACCTCATCATGTTGCCTTTGCCCATGAGAGTGCGTTTTGGAGTATCCTAGTTTGACTTAGTGGAGGAACAATACGGTGAGCCTTTTTCATGTCGACTTAAGAATCGGACTTCCCTTAACAAATTTGAAGACCTTAGCACCATCGCAGTAGTAGACCCTTTTCAACCTTATTATCCAATGACATTGAATTATCCATGACCAAGTGCAGCAAACAACAAAGAAAAACCTAAAAGTGGCGGCCAACAGCAGCTGCCGTAGGTACAAACCCAAAATACTTGAAACCCTACTAGCGTTTTGTTACACCATAATGACAAAAACACTCACATGATTAATGAAATAACACAATTAAATGGAACAATGAATAAATACTAGGCCAAACGATCAACGAAACCTAGAAAAGCTACAGCGAAACCCTACCAAAAACGCGCATCACCCAAATAAAAAACCAACTAAAGGATTAAAAATGAATCTTAATCACAATAGTTGAAGTGTTATAAAGAGATTAAACACAATTAGAAGCGGGAAGCGATCCGAGAATAAAGATCATGGAGCGAATGAATAAGCCCACACTTAGGGTTTTTGTCCTGGTTTTTGGGCCATTCTTCGATTCCCTAACATCTTGTCTTGATCGGATTTCTTTAAGATTGAGTTAAAACCTGGTTTATCTTGAAACAATTTGTTTTAGTTTGTGTGTTTTTCACACTTTATAAGCAGATTTGTCTCTTTATAATCAGTTTTGGTCGGTTTTGATTAAATCGTTTTTTAGGGTAAAAGGGATTTTTCACCCTGGTAAAATACTATTATACCAAAAAACATTGAAGTACAATGGATGAGGGTGATTCCTCACTCGATCCACAAAGGACACTTACATGAAAGCGCTATATAAGGAATGTCATACCATTCTTATAACTTAAAAATAAAACTTACAACCTACAACGACTATGATAAAATAAAGAAAATACGGTAAAATCACCTGAATCTTCATAGCCATCATAGAAACTTGCCAATGGTATCACGACACCATACCAAAACCATGGCCTTAATACCACCGTATCACGAGCATAAAGATCACACGACATGCAAATAATAAATCCTTAAGAATACATTCAACATAAAAATAGGAGAACAAGTATGCATCAAGATGACAATAAATGCTTAAACAAGAGCAACATGATGTCCAATACCATCGATCATCCAATGGAGCTGGTCCTGAGAGTCAAACACTGCTTAACGGAATGAAAAACCAGTAATATATGGATAATAGTCGAGATCATTAAATCACAAATCCGATATACAACTTCCATTTATGTTCATGCTACATATTAAACGACCACCCGAAGGCAGTCATGAATAAGTGCAGCAGAACACCCCATTAGTACATCTAGTACCAAACATCCATGACCCAAATCGCCAAAGTATGACATTAGTTCATCTAGTACCAAACATCCATGACCCAAATCGCCAAAGTATGACAAAGCCAAACACTCATAGAGATTTACATCAACCACGATCAGATCCCAATCCAACATGTGTAAGATAAGATACATGAAATAATGAATAAATTATACTCATGGAAGTCCAGTAGAACAATGCAAATCGGATCACTCCTAAAATGAGTAATAGGGTTTAAACCAACCCTAAACGTCCCAACATAATCAAATGTCATGGCCACCACATAAGAAAATCGCCACTAAGAACAGATCTGAGACAAGGTATAACAAGGGATTTTGACCAAGAACCCTAATAACTTGACGTCCCACTCACAAAACCCACGAGCATGAATATGAAACTGCCAAGCAACCCATACCATAATTGAGAGCTTGTCGAAATCCCATAGCATAAAACCACCCAACTAATCAAATTCACGCCGACTTCTATTATTATTACGAGACCACTAGGAAATAACAAACTAGATATACGTTCAAAACAATACCATGGATCTAAAACAATGAAAATAGGGTAACAAACCTAACGTCCTAGAACAGAAGCATACACGACCTCTTGAAAGAATGACGAGCAATGGATAGAGGTCAATGATCAGCAAAGAACGACTCTCTCGAACCCACCCACAGTGTGGAACGACCACACACTAACAAGAAACCAAAAATCCTAAGAAGGGTTTACTTAACATGCGAATAGAAAGAAAACCCTAAAGGATTTAGATTGAGTACTGAAAAATGCGTTTAGGGTTTCAAACCACAAGGATGATTAAAGGCTAAAATAAGAGATAAAACCAGTCTGCCACCTCTAAGAATGCACATCCCACCAAATCGATTGCATACCATAAGGTAGAGATGCGATTTGATGGGAAGATATGGCCAGAAATTAGCAGTTAGAGGTGGCGGCTAGGGCTGCCTGAAATCGCCCCTAGAGAGAGCCTTTATGGTTTTTTATTTTTTTTGTATCTTAAATCGTTTTTTAGGGTTCTTAGAGTCGGCTGTATTGACCGCATACCATATCTGTATTCCCATTCCGGTCGATTTGCCTCTAAATCGATTAACTATTTATTGGTATGATCCTATTGGTGTCGTTACGCGCATATTGCCATATCCTTTTTATTGGTTTCAGATTGAACTGTTGCATATCATCTCTTTGTAAACCTTCTCGTTAGGGTTTATTTTTTAATAGGTTCGATCTGGGTTTGATACGGCTGGAAGTTTTTAATAGGTTCGATCTGGGTTTGATACGGCTTGAAGTTAACCGTATTCTAGGGTTTTTGGTTTCCTATACGTGAATTTTTAGTTTTGATCGTGATTCTTTGATCATTGCTTTGTTGTTGTTAGTGGGTTACTAGAGAGAAAATGGAATGTTGAATGAGGGGTGTCGTGATTGTGATCTGTTTGTGGATCACTGTTGCGTTTGGACGTGCTTGGCAATCTCTTGGATGACGCCTACAATGTTTAAAGCTAATATCTATATTTGGGTGGTACATGGTTTATTAGATGGAGTTGTCAGCTGATCGTGGTGCCTTAGTTACCATGATTATTTTGTTTGATCTATTGGAAGTTGTGTTTTGTGGTTTCATGCAGCTTTCTTCGCTATTACTACAAGCACATGGTTACATGTTGATGATGCTCGTATCACTTGCTGCTATTATGGTTTATTTAGGCGTGATTGCAGAGATTACGTATTATGATGCATTTTTTAATGGGTAATAATAACACTTTGGTCATGTGGTTGTCCATGATGAGGGTGGTGTTGTTACATTGGCTAGTCGTTTGATCCTGGTTTAAGGTTTATTCTTGTAAGTTCATTCTTCTATGTCGAAGTTAGACGTGTCTCATGAAGATTATATATACATTCTGGTTTTCGTACTGGGTAGAGTTTTTCTAGATCGCATGGAAGATGATTTGAACTACTATGATGACTATGGCTTTGGTTTTACATGAGTGAAGCAAGTATTTATTTTCTTTGTCTTATCCACTTGTATAGTTTTCATAGTTTGTAAGTTTATTTCTGTAAGTTATAAGAATGGTGTATCATTCTTATATAGTGGTTGCATGTAACTGTCCTAAGGGACTGAGATGAGGGAAGTCACCCTCATCCTTTGTAGTTCAATGTTTTTTTGGCATAATGAATTTTACCAGGGTGAAAAATCCCTTTTACCAATAAAAAGACGAATGTAAGGATTTCCAGGATGTGGGATGTAAAACGGCTATCTCGGTCGGAAATGATAGATATAGGTACTCCATGACGCGATACTATCTCTTTGACATACAGCCGAGTGAGCTTGTCGATACTATCGACCTCGCTAATGGCCAAGAAGTGAGCAGACTTAGTCAAACAATCTACGATTAACCAGATAGTGTCATTGCCGCTGACTGTTCTCGGTAATTTGGTGATGAAGTCCATGGTGATTCGCTCCCATTTCCATACAGGGAGTTCGGGTTGAACTAAAAGTCCTAAGGGTTTCTGGTGTTCGGCCTTTACCACCTACTGACATACAGAGCTATGTCGGCTTTCATGTTCGGCCACCAGTAGAGTTTCTTTAGGTCATGATACATCTTATCGGATTCGGGATGAATAGTGTATTTTGATTTATGCGACTCTGCATAATCAACTCACGGATTCCGCCATGAAATGGTATCCAGCTTCTGTCTCCGAAGCATAGGGTTCCGTCGAAATGCTTCAAGAAGCCTTTTTCACTTTCTACCATTCCAAATGGACGGTTCTCTTCCGTCAATTTCGCAGCTTAGGCGGCTAAGATTTGAGTCGATAGAGGTGAACTAATGGTCATTCCTAGGGATCGAACGAGTAAAGGTGGAATGTTCTCCTTATGGCTGAGTGCATCTGCTACGACATTGGCTTTACCAAGATGGTAACGAATCTCACAGTCGTAATCACTAAGTAATTCTAACCAGCGACGCTGTCTCATATTCAGCTCCTTCTTGTCTAAGATGTGTTGCAGGCTTTTCTGGTCGGTAAACACTACACACTTAGTCCTGTACAGATAATGTCTCCAAATCCTAAGGGTAAACACTACAGCACCTAAATCCAGATCATGGGTGGTGTAGTTCTTCTCATGCTTCTTAAGTTGTACAGAGGCATAAGCTATCACCTTCTCCCGTTGCATCAAAACAGCACCTAAGCCTTTATGCGAAGCGTCGCAGTACACGACAAAATCTTCGCTCCCTTCAGGCAAAGCTAGGATGGGCGCACTACACAACTTCTCCTTCAGAAGTTGGAATTCTTCTTCTTCCTTTTCTCCCCATTCATACTTAACGTCCTTCTGCGTCAGTTTGGTCAGCGACTCAGCTATCTTGGAAAATCCCTCAATGAACCTCTGGTAATAGCCTGCTAAACCTAGAAACTAGCGGACTTCTGATGGGTTCCTAGGGGCGGCCCATTCCTTAATGGCCTCAACCTTAGCTAGGTCTACATGTATCCCTCGACTATCTATCACGTGGCCTAAGAATTGTACGGTCGGAATCCAAAATCCACACTTAGAGAATTTGGCGTACAGCTGCTCTTGCCTCAACAATCCCAATATGAGCCTCAAATGCTCTTCATAATCCTCTCTACTCTTGGAGTATATCAAAATGTCATCTATGAACACCATCATGAACTTATCCAGGTATGGCTTACATACTCGGTTCATGAGGTCCATGAATACCGCTGGCGCATTGGTCAAACCAAGCGACATCACTTGGAATTCATAGTGCCCATAACGAACGAGTCCTAAATGTCGTCTTAGGGATATCCTCCTCGCGGACTCTAAGCTGGTGATATCCAGACCGCAAGTCGATCTTAGAAAAGACACTAGCTCCTTGGAGTTGGTCAAATAGGTCATCTAATCTAGGTAGTGGATACCGGTTCTTCACCGTCAACTTATTCAACTCCCTATAGTCAATGCACATCCGAAACGATCCATCCTTCTTCTTCACAAACAGTACTGGTGCTCCCCACGGTGACGAACTTGGTCAAATGAATCCCTTCTCTGAAAACTCTGCCAACTGTTTGACAGTTCCTCCAATTCTCTTGGAGCAATTCGATACGGTGCCCGGGCTACAGGTGCAGCACCAGGTATCAACTCGATTAGGAATTCCACTTGTCAGATAGGTGGAATCCTTGGCAGATCATCGGGAAACAGATCCGGAAACTCTCTAACGACGGGTACATCCTTAAGGTGTCTTTCACTCTTCTTCTCGCTTTTCTTTTCAAAAATTCAAGCGAAGAAAAGACAACCTCCTCAATCGATGTACTTCTGGGCCTTAATACAAGATATGATGCTCAACCGGGAGGGACCTCCACAGTCGCTTTGATCTCCTTGTATGCTCATAATCTTTCTTCCATACGATACACACACGATCTTCTCATCGCAGATGATGTGTGCACCGTTCTTCGACAACCAATCCATTCCGATGACGACGTCAAGACTTCCTAAGGTAACCGGCAAAAGGTCTATACTAAACGGGTGGTCTAGCAAACTTAGTGTGCAACCTCGGACTAGAGTGTCTATCCTTTCCCTATTTTCATTAGCTAACTCCTCATCAGAACTTAACCCTAAAGGCGTTGGGGAAATTCCTAGTAATGGCATAAAGTCGGTGGATACGAAACTCATATCGGCTCCGGTATCAAACAATATGGAAACATAACGGTTATTGAGAAGTAACGTACCCGTAACTACATTCGGGTCCTGTCACAATTCTCAATTTTTGGTCATCTCTCAAAACAATTCACGTTTCACAATTTCATCATTTATCGTAAACTAGCTTTGCGTGTTCCAAATTCGCGTAACCTTTATGGTTTAGCGGCGAATTCATGATCATATCATCACGAACATTTCATATGGACTAAGTTTAGTCTACATTTCATTAACATCATTTGCATCATATTAGTTCATTCATGATTTTACATTTCACATTTAACGCGTAAATTTTATATTAAATAAACGTTATCGCGTGAGTTATTATTTTGAACATTTAATCCGATGCTTCCAAAAATGATCCCAATATATTTTTATACTTACATGTAGTTTATAAAAACTATATTTTGAGTTTACCTAGTGTTTTAAATTTATTTTGTATATAAATCGTTAAAGTTATATTATTACGACACTTTTATAAAAAAGTACACGAAAATTATTATATCACTCAAATTTTACAAGGAATGTATTTTTACAATTTTTATGACTACAATATATTACTTTGATCCATTGAAACTTATTTTTAGTCCATACTACTTTAATTTCCCAACTATATACAAGTTACACCATATTTCACCTAACTACATTTTCCTACAAACAATTACTTACAATACAAAAAAAATATATATATATATATTTGTTGACAAATATCCCCCAAAACCGGCCATGTGGGGGGGTGGTGCATTAATTGATTGGTAAAAAAATTTTACAAGTATAGATCTATACTCAACTTACACTTACACACTTCATTCATTCAAAATAATTATTCAAGTTAGTCAAATTTCTCTCCTCATTCTTTCTTTGTCTCAAAACCGGCCAAGACTCAAGATATAGAAGATTTCATCAAAAATTTTGCAAGCTCAAGTATATACAATCTAGATCACACTCTTATTAAGGCTTGAAATAAAAACCTAGGGTGTTTAGGTTAATCCTTTGTTCTAATCACCTCATCAAGTAACTAGTAAGCATATCACTTTCATTTTTCATCTTTCATGTTCATTTCATATGTATTTCATCATTTTTTTTAGCAAGCATGCAAGACTTGTGTTAGTTATACCATTTTTACATAATTTTTAGAGTTATATATATAAAAAGTCATCCTATAATTATCCCCTTGGTATATATTGGTATTGATGATGTTTAGGAACCCATGACACCCTAAGAAGGTGTATGGTAGGATTAGATTAGCTTTGGAGTTGATTTGAAGGGATTGGAATAGGTTTAGTACGAGAAAAACTATTTTCGATAAGTATTAAAAGTGATCTGTCCTTATTTTGTTTTTCTGGAAAATCCGACAGTAGGCATGAATTTTTGGCCTTGATATTTAGAAAATATACTTTAAAACGAATCCGTGGCCGCTTGAACGGATTAAAACGGAGTTATAACGAAGAAGTTATGAATTTTTCAAGTTTGACGACGAAATATATATTTCCTGAAGATTTCAGCAAAGTGTTTTTGTTTTGTACGAGTCAAAAACGAGTCCTAAGCTTTATAAATTATTTCGACTTATCAAAAATATATTAGTATACTTTGATACGAAGCTAAGGACGTATAATACGTAGAAAACGGATTTATAACGACTAAAATATACACGTTTTCATAAAATTGCCGTAACTTTCTTATTTAAGAAAAGCTATATTATTTTTACGAGACAAGTGTTACGGTAAACAAAACGACCATGTTGAAGGCTATTTTTAACAATGACGTAGAACTTTTTGTAACGAGATGTCTTCTAATAAAATCGAGGTCACCAAGCATATTTTCCAAAATGACCAACCGTTTGTATAGCGGAGTTGTAATAAATTATTTACGGATGCTTAAACTTTGCCGAAACTCACTTTTTACACAACATTTGGACAAAATCACCATCTTTAACCTCTATTATCTATATGTTCGAGACCTCTATGACGAAAACTCATGTACTAAAACTTCTAGATTTTGATACAAACTTTCCAAAACCGTCGAGTTCGTTTCCTAACGTTCGACGTACACCATTTTACGACTAGTTTTTCGAAGCCATTTTTGTCACTTTCACGAAATTTCCGACGACTTTATTTTACGGCGAAAAGTTAAAATTTCAAAATAAATCATTAAGAAACTATTGTAGGATGACATTTTGACGTAAATACTTGTAAAGTAATTTAAGAATGGTCAAGACGTCCAAAGAGTATTTTTCGACGAAGAGTATTATTTTCAAAACTCGCAAATGGTATAAATAACATACGAAATGCATACATAACGTTACATCATAACTCATTAAGTATCATATCATTCATTTTAGGTCGCGGATAGTTTCCGAGCCTCATTTTCTTGCACTTCATTTTGTTAGCATATCAATCACACCAGGTGAGTTCTATAGCCCCACTTTCAATTGTTTTTATACTACTTTTGGGGGAGATACATGCTCAAACTATTTTCATTTACTTTCACAATTACTCTAAACGTTTACTGATTACCGTGAGTTTCATAGCCCCTACTTTTATACATTTTCAATTAATTTTTAGGGGAGATACATGCTCAAACTATTTTACTTTACTTTCACAAGTACTTTAAACTCTTACATATTACTGTGAGTTCATACCCCGCTTTTACTCATTTAAATTCCTATAAACTATTTGAGGCGAGATATATGCTTATTCATCCAAACATTTAAACTCTTTTGTCAAGCAACATTACTTATACGTTACACTTGATTCGTTATATTGATTGGGTTATACTTGATTTCATATGCATATTTGGAACAAACATACAAGAATTAGTGGCTCCAAATTAAGTTGTTGGAAGGCTATTAATTTACAAACATACAAGAATTAGTGGCTCCAAATTAAGTTGTTGGAAGGCTATTAATTTACAAACATACAAGAATTAGTGGCTCCAAATTAAGTTGTTGGAAGGCTATTAATTTACAAACATCCCAGCATTTATATGTTGGAAGGCCATTTTTATGGATACAACGTGAGCGTTGGAGGAACATCCCAACACGAGTTGTTGGAAGACCCTTGTGGTGACATTTATACTTTTAACTACTATGATACATGCATACATGATTGACATACTATTTTTAGCAGTGGGTTGTAAACACACAGGTTGCAAGTTTTGTATGGGCGGGACTTGGAACTGAGTGGATTTACGATGCCTTTGCTTTGCGAACTATTATATATGACCAAAAACTTGCCTTTGTTACATGAACGCTCTTTTAAGGCTTTACTTGTTAACCAAACTCTATGAACTCACCAACCTTTGTGTTGACACTTTTTAGCATGTTTTATCTCAGGTATCTAAGGCATTCACTTAATGGCATGCATATGGACATATCATAGAGTCATGGTGACGACGCGTCTCACGTGGGATTTATACACTTTAAAAACATCGTTTGGCTTGTATCAAACCTATTACCGCATACATTGATTTTCATTTAGGACCTACATTTTGTAAACTCTGATTATTTTACTTAATCAAGCGATGTATTTTCTAAACGACACTTTAGGTCGTTCGATATAACCTATGACAGTCCTCCCCAAGGTATTCCATTCCGCTGCAAAACACGTAATTTGGGGGTGTGACAGGTCCCCACTGACTTCCTTCCCAATGACGTACGCTCACGCTGTTCCCACATCTCTCTGTTGATTCCTAGCACCCTGATTTCCCTGGTTCCCTTCATCCTCTCGCTTCACAGGGTTATGCCCATTACTTCCCACACCTCAGTTAGCTAAACCTCCTCCATTACTAGGGTTTGCTCTCACCCATGGCTCTCGGCACTCATTCTTGAAATGTCCTCTCTTTCCACATCCAAAACAGGTGACATCGGCCTTCCAGTCCACTGCTTGTGTAGTTTGGGCTACAACAAGGGGACGGGACCTATAGTCCTTAGCCATGTGTCCTACCTTAGAGCAATTCCTACACACTATTGAGCACTACCCATGGTGGTGTCGGCTGTAACGATTACACAATGGTTTCCTACCTTTATAACCCTTCTTCCCTCCATTAACTATAGCATACATCTTGGCAGTCTCTGGCCGTTTGTTGCTATCTCCCTTAACCGTCTCATTCCTCTTCCTCTTACCATTCTTACTCTTGTCTCCTCCTTCTAACACAAGAGAGTCCATCAAACGTTGGGCTACGGTAACTGCCTCATGCAAGTTAGTCGGCTTAGCAGCGATGACATCATTCCTAGTAGCTAGAGGCAATCCATCAGTATACCTCTCAATCCTAAAGGCTTCAATGCGAACCATCTCTAGGCAAAGCAACGACAACTCTTGGAAATAACGGTTATAAGTCACCATGTCGCTACCCCTAACCATATGGTTCCAGAACTCAACCTCTAACTTCTTAACTTCATTCCTAGGATAGTAAGTCTTGATCAGAATAGCCCTAAACTGGGTCCAAGTCATGCCATAGGCTATCTCACTTCCTACTGCTCGGTGATAGTTGTTTCACCAGGTCAACGCTTCGTCCTTCAGAGTGAACGTTGCGTACTTAACCTTAGAATCCTCATCACAGTTGCTAACGGTAAACAAAGACTCAGTTTTCTCCATCCACCTTGTTACGTAAACCACTCCCTCGGTTCCTTAGAACTCGATGGGACCAAAGAATCGGAACTCTTTGTAGATACAACCTCGAGCTCGATTAAGCGGTAGGGTTCCACCAGAGGTGTTTGAAGGATTGGACTCAGCTACGTGCTGCGTCACGAGTTGGTCGATGTGGGCTTGATCTAGAGGCGGAGGGTTCGGTGGGACCTGACCATTCCCAGCTTGTCATTAACGTCCGGGGTCTCAACAGCGGGGTTATCGGTGTTCTGGTTCTCAACAGGTGGAGTGGTCGGAGTCGGACGACTACCTCGACGGACAAGAGTAACCACAACAGCAGGGGCTGCTCGGTTGGTCCTAGGCGGGTTTCGTCTTGGTGCCATTGATCTGAAGGTTAACATAAGAGTTTAATAAGTTCATAATTCACGGTCTATAAGACTGGGTTTGGTTCCAAGGATTATCGAATACCGCACGAATACATAATCAAGCTAACAAGGATAACACTACATCATAACGAAATAACTAGAGACCGAATTAAAACTAAAGGATGCACTTTCTAATAACCATAACTCATAGTTTTCGAAGTGTAATACATGAAAGGATACAGAGTAACCAAAATGATCCTAACAAAAATACTAACAAGATAACCATGATAGATCTACATCTCGAACCAAGGACTACTCAGTTTCAAGATGGTACAATGCTATGAACCTAAAACAATCTAGCCACAATCACGAACACTCCTAACTGATCTCCTAACATCATCAACCTCCCTCCATAGAGATGAAAGCTCACTCTTCAGATCCACAACCTCCCTCTTCAACTCGCCTACCTTGCGCCTTAGCGCTCGGTCTGCCTCTCGGGCTGTCGCGAACCCTCTCAGCAGATCGCCTACCTGCTCATGGAGCTCCGACATGCCCTCTCTCAGAATCGTAGTCCTCCTAACTGCAAAACCCATATCTGTTCTCAAATCCTCTACACTAGCCCTCGATACTCTAACTAGTCGATCTGTCAACTAACTAAGCTTAACACCCTGGTATGTAATCCTCTCCCAAATCAGACCCATCTCTCCATACTCCTTGGGCTGTGAAGCAATATCTGATGGTATATCTGAACCTAGTGGGCTACCTATCTCTGAAGCAATATCTGATGGCATACCTAGCTCCGACATGTAAGTTCGATTCTATCATATAATCCGGGCATCATATAATCCCAAGTCACATCAATGATATAACAAGCTCGTAATCTCCCAAAATCAACATCAATAATCATATCCTAAAACATAACATCTCAATAATCAAATCACAGTTCATATAATCCCAACAATCAAATCGCAGTTCATACCATAATCAAATCAAGAGGCTTCAGCTTGGCACGTTGGCATGCGTCAGTCGAGGATCAATTTTTCTAAAAAGTGGTTATAGTTTAGGTTTTATTGAATACCTAGTTCTCTATAACCTTGGCTCTGATACCAATCTGTAACACCCCCAAATCTCGGTACAGTGAAAGACTCAAACAAGTTTTCGAGGCGTTACTGGATTAGCACGTCACACAAGTATAGCAAACAAGATAATCATATTATAGTTCAAAAACCAATCCCATAGTTAATTATGCAAATAGAATCATCCCAAATAGTCAAATGTAAGGCCCAACATGATTTATAAAATAGGTCCGCATAATATTATCAGAGTTTAAATATGATCCTTCTTCTTTTTTTGGTAAAAGGGCCTTAAAACCCCGGTAAATATATCCAAAAATTCAATGAAGTACAATTGACATAGACGTACATCCCATGCCCTCTGCCCGTTACATAAGAGATATGACTCTACATATGTAACTAAGCTAAACAAGCCGCTAAGCGCAGCAACAAATACTAAACTGCTTTCACAAACAGAATAGAAAACAAATTACATTCAAATTAACAATCTAAATGTAACTAAGTCCAGGTTCAAAGAACCACTTCCATAGTGTGCAGCTCCGTCTTCAATCATCATTTGTTGACGTCCGAGTACAACACTAACTTCCATGCCATTAGACAATGATGCACCTGCCCTACCCACACTAGAAGAGGGCAAAAGGTCCAAGCACATCAACAAGGCTAAGAACCAGCCACTACAACTCGGTAACCAGCATGAACTCCGTTACAAACCCATGCCAAGCAACCAAGAATCCAAGTGACCAACTAAAGTAAGATGACTCTAGTACCATCATGCCCTAGCCGAACCACCACATAGCCGGCTGATTTTTTACATTCACCCAACCCTAGCTAGAACAACCATGACCAAGTAACACAACAATCAACCGGCCATGCAATCAAGACCAGATTGTCGAAAAAAAGACAACCAGCCACAACCAAATCATGACCGAACAGCCATGAACCGTATAGCAAGCAACCAAACAGAAAGAACCCATGCAAGAGTAAGAACCCTAGCATCGATACCCCATTGATTGCAACCCAAAGCTGATTCTATCAACCACTAATCGGACTTGAGATCAAAATTAGCCAACAACCAAGATCATGAAGCTTGAACCCCAACGAAGAGAAACCCCACAATCCACAGCATTGCCGAGCCACATAAACCCTAACCGGAATGAACCCAACTCAGCAAGATACCCACGATCATGGAGAAAATAACCCACGATCAACACCAGCAATTCAAAGAAGGAAATCTCCTGGAATCGCACCACAGCAGATCTAGGCAAAACCTCCCAAGAATTGCATAACAATGAAACAAGGATGATGAAAAATCCATGACAAACTGTTAAGAATCATCATCACAAACGATCCTTGTTCAACTTCCATCAAAACCGAATGGTTTTGAAACCCTAATAAATCCAGCCGGTTGCCCCAATCTAAAAAACCCAACCGGTTTGAATGAAACAAAGGATTGGTTTCTCTCTAAACAAAAATCTAAGCGATTAATGTAGATTAACATAACTTGAATCTTGATTCGAAGAATTAATTCCCTAGAAGATTGAAAATCGAAACTAGGGTTTCAAGCTAAGAAAATCGCCCATAAGGGCTAGAGAGAGAGAGCCTCCACAGCATTAATATGATTGGAAGAATTAATATGATCCTTCAACCATGTCTCATTTCCAAGCCTCCACAGAACAAGCATTCCACACATCAACTTAATTACCTGAGAAAAACATGCTAAAAGGTCAGCTAACGCTGGTGAGTTCATAGGTTTAAGTATAAAATCAATAGTGGACCTGTAAGAGTTTATTTTCTATATGAGACTAAGTTAGATACATAATAACACACCATTCTCATATCACAAACCGACCATACATTCAATATTCTCTTCAAAAATCATTAATCGTGATAATATGTTACACTAACTGATTGCATGTGATTGGTTGATGATTACATCTATTTTCAATTGGTCCATTTAATGTGGGGTGGTGGTTAATAGATTTGTTTATTGATATATTGTATTTGGGTCTGTTGTTCATATTAATTACTTTGTCGCTTTTCAATTTTTAGTGCAAATATAATTCTTTGGGATCTGCTGCAACTTACACTTTTCGACATATTAAGTTATCTCCCAACTTACACATGTACTATATCGTTTAAAACCCTAACCTCGTTAGGGTTTCTTTATTTCATTGGTTGTTATTACATGTGTTGTTATTCTTGGTTTGCTTTTGTACGTGGGTTTCTTAATGATGGAGAAGGGGTTTCTACTTAGCAATAGTGCATCCGAACCTTCGAATTCTACTATTGGTAATGCTTATGTTGACATGGATGCTTTGGATGCTCGTATGCAAAGGTTACAGGGTTTCAACGCTGAGAACTCTGATGTTACTCAGCCCCGAAAAGCTTTGAGGGTTGTGCGCAACCCTAGCTTTGACGAGCCGAATCTGAACAGTACTATGAATGACAAGAGTGGGATTCAATCTGGTACAAATGCTAAGAATCCAATTGATGGTAAGGCTGGTCCTAATACAAAGGTTCATACTAATGTGTCGTTGAATGTTGAGGGAATGTATGGGTTGGATGGAAAGAATAGTACCAATTCTGTTTCGTCTACTTCGGGAGTGTTCATGGAACCGTCCATGGTTTCGTCTGCGTCTAGTAGTTTTGGAGCAGCTAACGTGCAAGATATGGCCAACGTTCATGCTGAGTTACCTAGTAATTCTAGTTCGATCTACTCGCACATTGTTCATGATGCTACGCCCAGTTCATATAATGAGTTATTTCCACCTTTGAATTTGCCATCTAATGCATTTGCGTCAATTGCAACTGGTCATGCAAGTAATATTTTCGTGCATGATAATATGAATATGGGGAACGTGACTAGTGGGTTGAATGAATTGAATTATTATAATAAGACTGCTAATCAGTTTGCATCTATTAAATCTAGTCTTACTACTGGTCCTACATGTGTGCATGAGGTTATGACTAAGGGTGATATTAATGTTAAGTCGAATGGGGTTTCTCCTCAGGCTACTACTGGTCCTTCATCATTTGCATCTATGTTTAAAGATAACTCAAGCAAGAAGGTCGTTAGAGTATCGGAGATGAGGAATCTGAATGTGTTGGTGCTAATGTGGCTATCCCTTTGGAGGTTTTTAATGAGATAAGTAATCGTTTTACGAATACGTTGTATGGATATTTTATTGGAAAGCGTCCTGCTTTTCCAGTAGTGGAGAATTATGTGCGTAATACTTGGGCAAAATATGGACTTCAACGTGTAATGCTTAGCAATGGTTTTTTCTTATTTCAATTTGCGTCTAAGGAAGGTATGGAAAGGGTATTGGAAGAAGATCCTTGGTTAATTCGATTAGTTCCCATTTTCTTGAATGTTTGGACTCCTAATACCAAACTGAAAAAGGATGAAATTATTTCTGCTCCAGTCTGGGTCAAAATTCATAATATTCCGTTAGTAGCTTATTCCGAAGTAGGTCTTAGCTTAATTTCTAATCAGATTGGGAGGCCTGTTATGCTTGATTCTTATATAAGTGCGATGTGTCTCAAATCTTGGGGCCGAAATTCTTATGCTAGGATTCTTGTGGAAGTTTCATCTTTGACTGCTTTACTTGATTCGATTGTGGTGGCGATTCCTTTTCCCGACTGATCTCGTCATTCATTGGAAACGCTAGAAGTTGAGTATGAGTGGAAACCTCCAAGGTGTGAGAAATGTAAAATATTTGGCCATAATGATGGTGGTTGTTCTAAGAATGTTCAACCAAGAGAGAAACAGGTGGTTGATAATGATGGGTATATGGAGGTTAATAATTGTAAGGGTAAAGGTAAACAACAAAGTAACGAGAAGCATCATCTTCTGAATGGGCTTCTTCGAGTGGCACAGGTAAGAAAAATAATGGTTCTGGTTTGGATCCTAAAGATCCATTGCCGGCTCCTCCTTCTAATGTTAACTCTGGTATGAACGTTAAGTCTACTAATTCTTTTGGTGTCTTGGATTCATTGGTGGATGAGGACGTTCTGGGAGATGATAATAATGGTAAGGGAACACAAGATCAGCCTATTAGTAACATGGAGCCAACGGTTCAGGGAGAGTCTTCTAAGCCTTCTACTTTTCCATCTTCGAGTACTTTAACTAGGCGAGGTAACCCGTTTTCTAAAGTGGGTGAAGTGTTTGACTCTGAAATTGATGAGGATGAGGTCTATGAGCCGAATGATAACATAGGAAATTACTTTTCATCTTCTGGTGGTGGTATCGAGCATGAAGATTATTTTTCCGATGATTATGCGGCCCAGGTTTACGATCTACCGGGGCAATTGAATGATTTCAAGCTTCAAGGTCGTGCTAGGAAGTAACTTTTGTTTGTTGGTTAATAAGTTTGGCATGTCATTTTATGTAGTTTTCTAGTAGTCCTAGTTGTTGGTAGCTGGTTGTTCATTTATGGCCTGTCATAAATGATCTAGTGGTAGTTCAAGCGGTTGCTTGAGGTTAATGAGGTATTTCAGCCACATTCCATTGTACTTAAACAGTTTTTTGGAGTAATATATTTTGCCAGGGTGAAAAATTCCTTTTACCCAAAAAAATACCACAATCAATAACACAATCAATCACATAATCAATATCATAGCAGGGCCCCAGGCGACTCTTGTCAGCGCAGTCGTAGCAAGGCCTAGAACAAATGCTACCCTGGACTAGGTCGGGATAGAAGTCTATACTTAGCTAGGCAAGTGTCATAGCAAATCAAAAGAGTTTAAAAAGGTCCAAAAGAATAACATGATTTCTCACCCCAAATTCGTTAGAAACAAAGATAAAAGTGGAGCTATGAAACTCACGACAAGCAAGCAAAGCACAAACAAACACTAGCAACGAAGATAACAGCTAACACGGCTCAACAACTACTGACTCGGCACAACCTATTAATATAAACCAATACTTAATATATAATCCAAAATTCAACGTTATCTACCCCAATGTATTCCTTTTCTTATCTCCAAAAATATCTTGTTTCACCGTTTAATCCTAGCGTTTGGTATCGTCGTGTGTGTGTATCGACTCAACAAGACACAATGAATGCACTCAAATGACCACAATGCGACTCATAATGACACAATGAGACGTCTAAGCGATAAGCTCCATAGTCCAATAAGTTTCGGAATAAATAGTTAGACCTTATCGAATTCGTCAACTCGATAAACTCAATCATTTATTCGTGTCGCTTATTATTCCATAAACCGGTCGCATCCTATCGAGTCATAAGGATAATTCACCCATTAATAACGTTATCCTACTTGCTTAACGGGCTCTTACTAGATTCGTCAACCTAATAAGTTTGCTATTTACGTGGATTGACGCTATTAATGTTAGGTCATCCATAACCCATGCATAAGATGTAAATAATATTAAATGCTCAAAAATGGCAATAAATGCTCATAAATGACACATTTCGATAAACGTGCACTCGAAACATTAAATACTCATTAATTAGAAAACATATCCATTTTTTGACGTTAGTTTCCATTTATAATAGCGAATAACAAGGCGAGTCTTGTTATCGAATGTTTAGAAAACCATTTATTTTTTGTGTTCCTTAGTTTTATTAACATGTTTATATATATATATATATATATTACGTCAATTTCAATAATAGTTTCGAGTCGTTATCCGTTTCGAGTCCACAAGCTTGAGTCATGACTTCTCGGCTTTTATACATTCTATAGTCGAATATATACTAAAGTCCATGTTACGGCATTGTCGGGGTCAACTATGACTAAAAAGTAAAAGTAACACCGACGTTGCACAAAGTTGACAATTATAATATAAGTCCAAAGTAAATAATCACAATAACTCAAATCAATCTCCATTCAACCCATATCAATCTCACCATCCAAACCAACTACCAAATACACCCTCACGACCCTAATGGTCTCGACACGGTCCCGGTTAAGACCACGTGAACCAAACAAGCTCTTGAAGCTTTTCGGCTCCACGCGTCTCATCCAAACACCAACAACAACTACCAACATGTTACCACAACGACCCGACCCAGACCCTTGGTCCATATGGGTCTCGTACGCCACAACATACCCACAAACGAGTCCCTAGTGGCTCGTTCCACCTACTATCACCATCCAAACGCTCCCAAATGGATTTTCTAATACCCAAACACAACCAAACAACATCCAATCATCAAACCCATCAACTAGTAATGACCAAGAACATGAAACAATGATAAAAATGCAAAAACACAATAAAATGACACAACACACGATACCAATACACTAGTTTACATGTTTTAATTAGTTATAAACTCATTTTAGACCCCGTGTTCATCAAACCCAAACCAAGTCGCCAAATGTACGTGACATATAGGTCACGTACGGTAACTGGCTCAAACAAGTCACAACCAAGCTCCATTTATCTTTTCCAAACTCGATCTACAAAAGTACGAAGAAACCCTAGATATTCGAATGATTTTTTAGGGATTTGAGGGTGTTAACGAGGGAGTTAGGGCGCGTGCAATATATGGTTAGAAAGAGGAGGAGGATATCTACAAATTGGTGGTGGAGGTGAGAGTCCACTCGCCAGATTTTGGCCAGAACGGCGCCAGAAAGTGGCGGCGGTGGTGGTTGGGGCGTTTAGGGTTAGGGTTTGATGGTTGAAGAGAGAGTAGAGAGAGAAAGTGGAGTGGGTGTGCGTTTTTAGTGAGAGAAAGTAAAGAGAGATATGAGATGGCAGGTTATTTATATTTAAAGCTAGGGACCTCAAAATAAATAAAAATGTGAGGAGGCCGTGGCATTCTTGGGGGCCAAACCCGTAATTTTTGTTAAACTAACCCGTTTACCCTTTCCCGATCTCAAATTTTGTCCTACGAGTGTCCCACGACTTTCCTTCGACTTTCTATTGTTTTTATTTACGTTTTCCTACGAGTTTTGATTATTTATGTGTCACCTTTCGTGTTACGGTTTAAAAGTTACGTTATCTCTCGTTATAGGATTTTATTGTGCCGAATCACATAGTGCTTAACGTAAAGGACTAAAACTCATACGACGACTCATACGATAATAAAAGAAATCATAAAAACCAATAAACGATATCAAAACAAGTCATGGTTAATCGAAATAGTTCTGAAGGAAATTACTCGGTTTAACTTAGCGTAATGCGGTTACCTAAAATGGGCTCGCTAATTGCCAGTTGTCACACTGGGCCCCGGCCCAGCTTATACATATGCTCAAAGAAAAGTTAGTAGGCTAAGTTTTTGTCATTGTTAACCAAACGCACCCTTTAAATGTGGGCGTTGAGCCCAATAACACTTAATACAATATTTATCTTGGAAATAATTTTTGACACAGTTTTGGGGTCGAGAGAAAACGTAATTCCAAACGCAGTCTTAAACTAAAAACAACGAGCTATATCGAGACTGTTATGAGTCTTCTTCGAGCCCCATTGCTAGACTATGTGACGGCCACCTTCGAGGTGTCTTGTCGTGACCGAAGCAAGTAATTTACCCACTCTTGGTGACTCAAAAACATTACAAACACAAGGACTTTTGCAAGTCTTCTCGCCTTGTGGTTAGCACCGTTGGGTACTACCCAATATGAGCTTATGACACAAAAACATTACGGGCCAAACAATCATCCTTGGGTGTTATCCCTTTTTCAGTCGCGACTAGCGCAAGGACATGTAAAGAGGACAAGTAACCATACAACCCAGTGAGCTAGAAGGTAGGCCGAATGTACTATGAGAAAACTATGCATAAGCCAATAACCCAAAATACACTTTAAGCCGGTTTCTAATGATACCGATTACCAAGTAAGCCAATGACTGTTTAATAAGTCGAAAGCCACAATAAGCTAGACAAGCTTAAGTATAAACCGAAAATACCAAATAAGTTAAATAGGCCGATTAAACTAGGATCCAATTAACTTGTTTTTATGTTTTCTTTCCACACAATTGAAACAACAACACAGGTCAAACAACCATATACATTATTTTTACGGGTGTGTCGATCGAGAAAAAAAAAAATACTAACAATTTAAGCGATCATTTTCATACGAATTTAAAATGGACAGATCCTTACATGGATTTTTGAATCGATTTGAGAAGGACGGGACACAATACAATAAGAGTTAATCGCTAGCTTTCTTGGACAATTAGTACTTCAATTCATCTAATTACAATATTAATTAACAAAAACCCCAACTCAATTTGAAAACCCCTTAACTACTATGAACCCTAATTTTATTGTGATTGGGTGTGAGATGTGTGAAAGAAGCTGTAAAACTCGTGCCCTTTATAATGGAACAAATGGAAGCCTCGACCATCACTTTCTTGGTCTCGGTAGGGAGGGAAAACTCCTCTTAGCTTCTATCGTTGTCTTCCATCTTCATCACAGTTGCATGTGATCGCCTAGAGGTGTAGTCCATCTGAAAGAGGTATGGTGATACGGATGAAATTAGAGTTTGACTTGGATAAAGGGAGAAAAATTCCTTTCATGTGTTTTGTCTTGGGAGGGAGCGAGTAAAAGTAGGAAAAGAGGAAGAAGATAGGATCAGATGGGGAAGGCGTAGGGTGGGTGGGAGTAGATAGGTTTTTATTTTGTTTTATTATTATTTATTGTATTGACTGTACTCCGTGTTCTGTCAAGCCTTCACGTAACGTACTTTCCGATACCCGAAAGATATTATAGTTATATTTTTAGAAACGTTTTCGAGAGTATTTTTATATGGTATCGTCATTGTTTAGAGTTTAGAAAATATATGTTATGCCGTTTTTGAGTCGGTGTCGGTATGCGTGCGGCGACGTGTTTTTCTGAAATCACGAGATAACCTCTCGTTTTTGTTTGTAAATTATCAGTGCGTGTTAAAAAGTAGTAATTTTACTAAATTCTAGGTAAAATAGCATATTAGTGTATTACTGAATTCCGCAGTGTGGAATAACTTCTCAAACTAATCAGTTAAGCTCACGTACGCTTAAAATTATAAATCAGACAATAATAAATTCACATTTACTATAAAGATACTCAGTGGAAAAGTACCGTGTGTGCGGTGTCGTATTTATAAAGAAACGAGATGACCTCTCATTTTTAATTTTTAGATATCGACAGCTGTTAGAAAATAACCGATTTAAATTTTTTGATGTAATAAATATTATTATACTAAACCAAAAAGTTATGGGTTGTTATAATCTACCCACGTTATAGGAGATCTGTCCCGGATCTCAGTTTACGTTACCCGATAGGGTGTCGGGAAAGAGGTGATGGTATTTGTAACAGGTTCTGAGTTTCACTAGGTTGTTCCAGGGTTTCCCTTTGTGTGTGGGTACCTAAGTGTTCAGTAGCACATCTGTGACAACTCGTAAATTCCTCGACGCGTTGTAATTGGAGAAACAACAATTAGAGCGATCGTTCCATCTAAGTTGAGATACAATGCTTATTTATAGTTGTTTTTATCAGAAATATTATACTGAGAACGTTGGCATAATTCCCAAGTCACAAATCCTTCGGTTGCTAGTTCAAACAAGTTCTGAACCTAATATATCAAGAGATTAAGAAAGTTACATCAATTGTCCCTTTGATAGTTTCATTTCCGCCCCTTGAGTTTTCAAGTGCACCACTTTGGTCCCTCTTGGGAGTATAAATACCCCACACCTCTCACCTTCTCTCATTTCTCCACTTTTCTTTCTCTCTCTATAAAACACACACACAAACTCTCCTCTCTCTCTCTTTATATTATTCGGCAACCACCCAATTAGGGTTCCCGTTGCCGGATTCTGGCCAAATTCCAGCCATCTCTATTTAATACACCACCACTTCCATATGATAGATCAAGACCTTGTGATTCCATTTTCGTGCCATACGCGCTCTGAACCTCAAAGACGCCCTAGATCTTGATTTTAAGATCCGGACAAACTAGGGTTTTTAGAAGTAAACGAGTGATTAAGGGTCGTGCTTGGTTTGGTACGAGTTGTACTCGTAGAAGACGGCATCACAACCGCTCTTTTCCTATCCTTCTCTCGGTAAAACCTTACTTGGTCCATATCATTATTATATTTTGTTTTGATGAAGATATAAATTATCGTGTTAAAACCCAAGTCAACATTAGGAATAAAAAAAACCCTAAAAATTCTCTCTCTCTTTGGAGAAAAAGGCGACAAAATAAAACCCTCCATTCCAAATCATTTTCTACATCAGATCCACCATTTCCCTTGTTTTTCTTTCATCAAGCTTTTGGGGTTGTGATTAACATTCATGTTAATCAGTTTCTTGATCAAATTCGTGAAGATTAACAGGTCCTTGGTGTGTTTTTTGTGTAATCGTTTTTTTAGGGTTTATATAGCCACCTGGTATCTTATTATTTTTTTGGGTAAAAGGGTTAATTCACCCCGATAAAATGCATTACACCAAAACTTTGAAGTACATAGGATGAGGGTGATACCCCTCACCTCAGTCCTTTAGGACACTTACAGACTCAACTATAAGAATGACACACCATTCCTATAACAAACAATAAAATGAACCTAACAATAATGACAAAGTACATAAAAAGTTACAATACTACTCAAGAAAAGCACTTGAGCCTTCTATATCACTATGGCGGTCCACCTTAACTTCCATGAAGAATCCACTTAGAAACATCCAAGCGATCTTCAACATAAAAACTGTTTGTAGAAGCAAAGAACCACCTGGTATCTTATTGTTCCTTTAAATCCTATTCTAATCATAGGCAGTTTAATTGTGTTAATTAAATCTACTTTATCATTGGAACGATTTGAGGTTGTGGTGAACTATTGGTTTAACGCTAAACAGATTCCTTTCTAGGGTTTGTTTATATTACGATTGTAAGTAAACCCTCTTAGGGTTTAATCGTTTATCACTGGTTTTTTTGCAAGTTATTGGACGTGGGTTTTTGGAGAGATGGAGGCTGATTTGTTAAAGGTTAATATTGATGAATTGAAGGCTCGTATGCTACGGTTAAAGGTTTTTTATGCCAATAACGTTTGTGTATCTCAGCCAATGAATAATGATGGTTTTGCATCAGCTGGGAATAATTCTATGGTAGAACCTGTTAACGTGAGTAGCAATTCTGAAGAGGGGAGTCGTAATAGCTTTGGTGAGTCGGTCGTTGAATCGATGATGCACCCTATTACACCTTCTATACCACCTACTGATTGTGCGTGTCCTGATGATAACGGGGGTTTGTTTGTGAATTCTGGTATTGTTTCTTTTTCAGAATTTGATGCTATGAATGTCATGCATACTACCGCACATGATAAACACGCTAAACAATGGTGTGTTGAATCAGATCCTGTCATGCCTAGTAATATTTCTTATAATGAATCTGCTAATGAGGATCAGGTACAAGAGGAGTTAGTGGTTCAACCTAATGATGTTTTGACGGATAGTATGAAGCGTTTAAAGAAGGCCGTGGATAGGAATGATGGTATGAAGTTGATTCGAACAGCCACTTTTAACGATTCTATTGATGAGGTTACTTTTTCGGGTTCAAAAGTCGTTATTCCAATGGCCGTAGTTGATGATATGTGTCTTAAATTTGCTAATTCATTATACGGTTATTATATTGGTCAACGAATGGCGTTTCCGATTGTGGAAAATTATGTCAAGCATGCTTGGGCTAAGTTCGGCTTTGAACATGTTATATTGCGGAATGGTTTCTTCATTTTCAAATTCTCATCACTTGACGGTATGAATAAAGTTCTTAATGGAGGTCCTTGGTTTATTAAATCTATGCCTTTATTCTTACATGTTTGGGTGTCGAATATAAGGTTAGAAAAGGAGAAAATTTCTAAGGTACCGGTATGGGTGCGTATCCATAATGTACCTTCCGTTGTGTATTCTAAAGTCGGTATAAGTTTGATTGCAAAACAGTTGGGGCGGATAATACGGTTTGATGAGGGTACTAATGATATGTGTAAGAATCCTTGGGGTCGTTATTTATATGCTCGAGTTCTTACTGAATTATCTGCTGATTTGGATGTTTTGGAATCGATTGATGTTGCTATACCTTTGCCTAAGGGTAAGGGACATTACATGGAAGTTCTTGACGTCGAGTATAACTAGTGGCCATCTTGGTGTTCTAGGTGTGTTTGTTTTAATCATGATGACGATGTTTGTCCTCTTAGACGAAAGCTGGTTACTAAGGATTCAGACTCGACTAATAAAGATGTAGAGGTAAATCGTAATGTTCACTCTAACAAGGCTGGTAAAACAATTGAAAAAGGTCATAAAGGGTCGTGGGGGTTTAAACCTAAACCCAAACTTTCGTTCCAACCTGTTTCTAAACCGGCTACCAAAAAGAAGAGTAATGGTGGAAAACGAGATTTGGGGGCTGATCGTGTTAATCAGCCTACAAATGAGGGTTCTAACTCGCTTGGTACATCAAAGAATGCTTTAATGAGTGATTATGGTCCTATTAAGGTGGTGGAAAGGGTATCGACTCAAATTGAGCATGAACCGGTGGGCCTAATTCTTCTTTGGGAGGTGTGGATACCGTTAGGGAGGGTTGTATTACTAAGGTACCTTTGCATAGCACTATTGATAGTTTGTGGGAGCATTGTTCAAACACCGATGTTGCTTCCACGAGTAAGATTTTTTCAGCGCTATCACGTTTTTGGGTAAAGGGAGTAATCACGCCACAGTAAAATATATTAACCAAAACGTTTAAGTACAAAGGATGAGAGTGAGTCTCTCACCACGGCCCATTACATGGGCAACAGACACACACTACAAGTGCATATTAACCAAAAATATTACATAAGAAAGACATGCCAATCTTATGAACTACCAAAACAATCAAAATTACTTCCTACCTCGACCTAAGAGACTAACATCATACATGTCACATATATCCTCCAAGTGTCTTGGTAAATCGTAGACTTGAGCAGAATAATCATCAAAGTCTTCAAGCTCTAGTCCTCCACCTCACCTAGAAGCCAAAAATGACGCCATACTTACCTTAGTAGCAGAAGAAGTCACATACCCGACTTTAGAGAACGGATTACTTACCTTAGTAGCAGAAGAAGTCATAGTCTCCGGAGGCTTAATAGGCGCATCTATATCAACACGAGATTCCTTCCCCCGAGAACCATTCATATCTGCTTCCTTAGTACAACCAGAAGAATTCCCAATCTTCGCCTCATCAGTAGTAGAATCAACCACAGTACTTGGAATGCCCGTGTCATCTTGCACCTCAAGAGTCCCAAAGGAGTTAGACATAGTAATTGGTGTACCTTTAGCATTAACACTAGCAGCTTCCGGTGTCTTCGTCTTTTCAACATATACCAGCTTCCTAGGTGCAAATCTAGGACCCTTTCCCATATTAATACCACTAGACATCTTCGTACCTTTAGGTTTGGCTTTCCGATTCTGCACCACCTTAAAACCATCATCAGGTTCTTCCACATTCGAGGTGGGAGCGACATCATTATGCTCCTCAATACTCTTAGGACAACAAGTAGTAACATGCCCATACACTTTACATTCCGCATAATGTGGAGGCTTCCATTCATATTCCACCTTGATACATGCCGTAGTAAACCCACTATCGTCCTTTTTAGGGATCGCCATAGTCACCACATGTTTTAGCTCAGATTTTGATGATAATTCCACAAGAGCACGTGCAAAACTTATGCGACCCCATGATACACACATGGAACTAGTAAAAGCATCTAACATAATCGGCTTACCCACTTGAGTAGCAATTAAGCTCAACCCATCTTCCGAATATGCATGTAATGGCACATTATACAATTTGATCCACACGGGGACTTTAGTAACCTCTCCTTTAGACAATAGCACATCAGGAGTCCATTTAGTGAGAATGAGAGGAGAATTGCGAATAATCCAAGGGCCCCGTTGAAGAACATTCTCAACACCCTCTTGATACTTCAGTCACGTTATCTAATGTAAATGATAAGGCAACATGTTCTTATCCTGTTACAAGTGAAGTGGTTAAGAGTTCCATTATGAAGTGTGATCCTATTTTGGATAGGGTTATTGAAAGTGATGATGAAGTGGATGAAGTCTTTGAGAACTACGATGATATCGAGAAGTATTCTAGGTTCAAGAGTGGTTCTTCAAGAGATTTCAAGGTGCATGGACGCAAAAATAAATAGTAATATGACATGTCATTTATTTTTGTGTTTCTTGTTTGTTAGGTTGCTTGGTTTAGCATTTTTATGTTGGTTAATTGCACATGGTTTGCATGTCAGTTTAAGAATGGTATGTCATTCTTATAGTGGTTTCTTGTAAGTGTCCTAAGGGACTGAGATGAGGGAAGTCACCCTCATCCTTTGTACTTTAATATTTTTGGTGTAATGCATTTTACCAGGGTGAAAAATTCCTTTTACCTAAAAATATATTATCGTGTTATTGTTTTCGTGGGTACAAGAATAATAAAAACGAGTTATGGTGGAAAAACAATGATAAGAACATTGACATGAATTCTTGGTTAAAATTGATAAAACGTTTTGGTTAAAAGATTCGTGGTATAGGGATTAAAAGTATTAGTTGTCTGATTTGGATGTGCAAATCGGGACGAGTCAACTCACTGAGTCAACTCGGTGGGTGAGTCGACTCAGTGAGCGAGTCAATTCAGGAACTCAATGAGTCGGGCTGGGTCTAAGAACCATGATTGTATTGATGGGTTGACTGGGTCGGGTCGAATGACCCACATTGGTATTTGTTGGATCATATAGGGTACAAAACCAAGTTGTGTTGTGTTTAATATTACGGTGTTGGTCACTTTAGCGTGCGTTTGATGTGGTAAATTATATACAAGTCGGGGGTTTGACCCGAATGGTCATTTGGTGGTTGTTTAGTCTTGGTTTATAAATCGAATATACGATATGAGTTAAATTAGTTATGGATACAATTTGATTAGGACTCGATAAATATTTATAAGACGTAAATAATTGATAACGTGGAATGTCGAAACAAATAAAATGGTAAATGGTGTAAGGCAATCGACTTATTTGAAATGTGTGGCGAGTTAATGATATATGAATTATCGAGTGATAAGAATAGTTGGTAATAAAATGGTCACGGTTTAGTATTGGTTACGTGTTTGATGGTAAATGGTTCCATGGGTTTGAAAGTAACTTTGAAACGTGTTGTAATAGTATTGTGATAAATACGTCGAATTAATTTGTATTAAGAATATAAATAATGGTTGTGGAAAACTAGAGGGGGGGGGTTGAATAGTTTGTCAATCCATTTGATTGTTTATGTTGGACGTTGATAGATGGATATATAAACGTGAAATGAAATATAAAGAGTAAGAAGCACATCACCCCGACACAAGTTATTTATAGTGGTTCGGCTACAACGACACCTTCCTTGCCCTACTCCACTCCCCGAGTCACCTAATCGAGAGTTCGTAAGCACTACACCAACTCCTTGTGGCGGAGAAGCCTTCACAACGTCGCTTAACCTTTTTCCGGTACAAAGCTAAATACCGAGTTCTTTCACACCAAGGCGAACCACACCTAACACAACGTCGCCTACCCTTTTTACGGTGCTAGGCTAACCACCGAGTTCTTTCACACCTTAGGAGAACTAATCCTATCACAACGTCGCCTACCCTTTATTAGGTACTAGGCTAAGCACCTTAGTTCTTTCACACCTTAGGTGAACTACACCTTCACGACACAACACCTAATCTTAAGGAGATCTACTCCTTGTTACAACACCATCAAGGATATCACCATCCTTGTAGATAAACAAATACACATATGTATAACGATGCACCTCATCGATTATACAACCTAAGCATTCTCCCAAATGCTACTTGATTTGATCCTTTGGCATCCTTCACTAATGCCTTTGACACAACGCTTGGCACCTTCACTAATGCCTTCGTCTTGACACCTTTAGCATCCTTCACTAATGCTTTCGACACAACGTTTGGCACCCTTCACTAATGCCTTCGTCTTGACACCTTTAGCTTCCTTCAATAATGCTTGACACGGATGATGAGCACCTTTCACTAATGCTTTCATCTTGACACTTTCGGCATTCTTCACTAATGCCTTCAACCCAACATCTATGGAGAAAGGAAGAACTATCAAAAAGAGAACCTTAGTAGTCTTGATGATGACGAAGCATGGCAACTCATGGAATTGAGCTTGCACGTCTTCAAGAGGTGGTGATCTCTCCTTTAAGAGGAACCTAGAAGATCACACAAAAACAAAAAGACAAACTACATAGATCACTTAGATCTGAGGTTAGAGGGTTAGAATACTTTGGGGAAGTATGTGTGTAAAAACATGTGTAGAGAGGAAGAAATGGCTCTCTATTTATAGAGGAAATTCTCTTCTGTTTCCTGGATCCCACGGATCCCTACCACAAGGGATCCGCTAGCACAAAGCTAGGGATCCGTGGTCCGCTCCTCTTTGGCCATGGGTATTTTTGGTTATGGGTCATGGGTCATGGGTTATGGGTTGATCCATGGTTTTCTTTCTTGATACAATGAACTTGGTTAAGTAGTATATATAAAACCATGGGTTATGGGTCAAAACCATTTGCTAGTATTTTACCCATTTAGTATATACTTGTATTTACCCATTTTAGCATACACTTAGTTTTTACCCATTTTAGTATACATAGTTTAAGTATATGTTTAACCCAATATGTAAACACTAGTTGTTGTACATATGTATCTAAATCATAAAATCACTTATACTTGTTTTAGTGTTTTATGTGACAACTTAATTGTGTTAGAAAACTATTAACTCAAACTATTTACGTACTCTATTTGTTTCGTTAAAATGATTTTACTTTTGTTATTGACAAAACATTAGAAGATCGTAAAATATAAATAAACGTTTTTACGGATTATTTGTATTAACAATCTCCCCCTTTTGTTGATGACAAAACATAAAATTATTTTAAGGAAAAAGCTAAAATTCGTAAAAAATTGAATTTGTAGTTTTTACTTTCTTCTCCCCCTTTTGTCGAAACAAAAAGTGTTAAAAGAAACTAACACAATTTTTATAAAAAAAAATGTAAAAATGTAAAGAGAGCAAGTGGCGGGAATGGTACTCGTCTTAACTCCCCCTTGACGAGTCCATCCCTATGTAAGAGCGTCAAGGACATAACGTAAAATAAACTAATTGTGTTTGCAACTAAGTTTGCAAATGGTTCGTCTAAGTGACGAGAATGTGCTCCCCTTGAATATTGCAATGTTGCAATGGGGTGTCATGAAGTGTTAATCAAAAATGAATTAAGTTGCAAATGATTTTGCAATGTCGTTTGACACAAAGCTCCCCCTAGCTTTAAGGTGTCAATATCTTCATGTGTATTTTGAATAACTACAAAACAAAGGTTAGAAAACAAAAGTATAGTGCATAATTTTCTGCAAAAGAGACTCAAGTTAGTAGAAATTTGTGCTCCTGTACCACGGATCCCACGGTTCCCTTCAAGGAGGGATCCGTCTAGGTATTTGGGAGGGATCCGGCTATCTGTTATAGTTTCTTCAGCAGTGAAGAAATGTCAAGGAATGCTATGTGAGGAAATGAGATATATGCACAATACAACACACATAATAATCATAGCATATAAGTATTCATTCAATAAAACAAGAGATACACAACCAAATCTCTAAAAACTAAGAGAATGAACTTAGCCATACACGTACTACTAATGCTAATCTCATTACGAGACTTAAAATGTGATAATGTTCTTAAGTCTAGGGATGAGTGGACTTGTTGAATTGATCCAATTTTGCAAGAAGATGATTGAACATGAAATGTATCTCATTTCGTACTTCTTGAACAAGTCCTTGAGTTTTTAGACAATTTGGGTAAATATTGTCTTGGTTTGAAAGGAAAGGGATGTCTTGAGGGGGATCAATGTGTGTTTGAGGGTCTTCATTTTGAGAAGTTGGGAGAGGTTCTAAAAATGAGGGTGGTAATGGAACTTATTCCATATGATCAAGGTTATTCCTTGTCTCCCATGATGGGCTAGTTGGTGTTGTAGGTGGTTCCCGATTTAATGAAAAGGTTGGTGAATGAGAGGTTCTTGAAGGTGAATGAAATAATGAATATATGTTTGGATGAGGAAGAGGCTCATTCAATGAGTGTAGTCCATTCTCAATGAATGAAGGTTTTGATGGCTTGCTAGAACTAGCCATGTTTGGTTTAGAACTAGATGATCTTTTTTCTAGTTGGAAAGGTTTGATGCTAATCCTCTCGGTTCTCTTAGCTTTTGTTGGATGGGTTTGACAAGGTGAGATTCTAGAGTCATCATTTCTAATAGGAGATGTTTCGGTGGATGAAATTTCATGGATCATTTGACCCTTTCTTTTGGATGATCCTATGTTTGAGGAGTTGTTGCTAAGAGCCTTTGTCATGGTGATGAAAATGCTAATATGAGCTTCTAATTTCTGAGTTTTGAAAGGTAATTGAGGATGGTGCCATAAACCTAAGAATGTTTGGTTTATAAAGAATAATTTGAATTTGGGAATTAAATTCTTGACCACTAAGAAGGCTAAGCATGCTCTTGAGGTTTTGATCAGCTCTAGGAGGTTAATTAATGTATGCTAAGAGTGGTTAGAGAACCAATGGGTGACTTGATTTTGAATATAGAAGCTGATTAATACATTCTGCATCTACGGATCCCGCGGATCCCTCTCAATAGGGATCCGCCTGGTTAAAGACCAGGGATCCGGCTATCCGACAAGGTCTAGGTGAAATCATTATGCTTTTGTAAGGTTTGTCATTAATGGATTTCGATGGTTTGACTTGATTTTGAAGTCTTTAGCTGTTGGATATCTCAAATCCTTAACCATAACAAGTAATGGTGCTTAATGATGGTTTTGGCTAAGAACATTGACCTTGGGTAGTCTAACCATATGTTTGACAAGGATTCCTTTTAATTTGTTGTGGAAAAACGGTGATACTAAGTCCTAAAAATCAGATGATGTCCTAGGATAAATTTACTAAAATCTTTAAAAATAAGAAGAAATGAAAAAGTAGTTTTTGGTCCTAATTTTGAGTCAAAGATGATTAAGATCAATTTGCTAAAATTGAAGGGTAGACCAAACTTAAGTGCTATCAAAAGTGATAGATAATGTGTGAGTGTTGGAGCGGAATTATGGTCAGTTTTGACTAATTGATAAAGCGAAATATTTTGAAAATATATCCTGTATAAACCATGGATGAGAGTGAGGTTTTCAACTATTAGCGGAAAACTTGGTTGTCTCTAGTGTATTATGTTTGACTTGTTTGAAGTGTTCTAGTGGACTATTATGATGTAGCCAAATCTAATTTGCACATCAGGTGCATCTGAATCAGTTTCCCTTATGGGAGGGATCGGCTAGTTCAAACTCTAGGATCCGCCAACTGCAGATCGAGAGAGCTTTCGGAAATGTGCAACTTTGCACTTTATAGTAAATGCTTTTCCTAGTTGTTTCTATGGGGACTAAATGCAAGAACACAACTAATATAACTTGTATCAAAGTAAGAAAAGCTGAAATTCCTAGAATGAGTGACGACGACCATACCAAGAGGTCGTAAAATCTCATTTTCAAAGTACCTAAGTTAGGATTTTTAGTGCCAAGATATGGCAATATCTTCATACTACAAGCGTAGTTTAAATTTTTTACAAACCATTGTTTGAAATTGTTCATCATGCACTTGATTCCTAAGATTTTACCTTTCTTTTTCTCCTTCACTTCTTCACCCGTCCTCCACTCTTTTTTAAACCATCTTCACTTCTTCTTCCTCAAGAAATTGGCGAAGCATTTGAAGATTCCTTTGGTTTGTTGCCATTCGGGTGATTCATTTGGGATGTTTGGCAATTGGTTGATGTAGTCCAAGGGGTCAAGATCGATGTTTGCGAGTGGGTTGCTACTACTCCCTTCACCTCCTCCTTCTTCTTGCCTTTCCCTTTCCTCCGAGGAATCCGTGGGTGGGTGTGGTCTCTTGCCTTCCACCATAAACCTTGTTGTTCTACCTTCGGTCAATGGTACCATAACCTTATTTCAAAAGCTATGATCAAGGGATTGTGGAGAAGGGTCTAAAGCAAAGATGAATTTGGCGAGACGGGTTAAAAGCATTCCGTACGGAAGCACCATCTTGTCCATGCTTCTAACACTTGCCATTCTTTTGACCATGTAGTAGGCAAGGTTGAATTGATTATTGGTCACTAGGCAATAGATCATGAAGCTTAGACATGCGTTGGGGTGGTCCTTGTTCCCTCACCGAGCATACCATTTTCTCTTATCACATCCTCCCACTTTCTATACAATGCATACATTTCCAAAAGCTCCATTTGAAAAGGATCCCTATGGATCACTTTTGACTTTCTTGTGACTCTTGATGGTGAGGCTCTTGGCATGAACATGGTGTCCCTCACGTGGTTGCTTCGGGATCAAATTGTAGTAAATATCATGATGATCAACCATTGTGTGTAGTTGTTCTAAAGACCATTCATTCGATTACATACAAATGCCTTGATATGGAACTCCTATAGTTCTTCCAAACTCTATAAGTGAAAGACTAAACTCTCGCTCATTGATGGTGAATTCAATTGAGATGGACCCGTCATCATTTCTAATTATCC
>OU343220.1:130596636-130715169 GCA_910596185.1 Chrysanthemum makinoi
CTCTTGGTGATAAACTGGTGTCTTGGCTTGTCGAGGAAGGCGAGTTATGCGTCGATGTCCTCAACCCGAAGCAGAATATGTAGCCGTAATAGAACGTGTTGTGCTCAAGTCATTTGGATGAGAACACAACTCAAAGACTATGGATTCACGTATTTGATAGAATCGATATCTTTGCGACAATGTCTTTGCGATCTCGTCAACTCAGTTCAACACTTTCGAAATCAAAGCACATCGATCTTGATATCATTTCATCAAGGATCACGTGGAGCGAGTCTTTGTTGAATTATATTTTGTGGAGTACGAGAATACCAATTGCGGATCTACTCACCAAAGCCTTGCCTCATTTGGTTTAATGAGTTGGTCCACCAGATTGGTATGAGGTGTTTGACTCAAGAGGAATTAGATGACCTCTAAACCAGGTCTTAAAAACACATCAAACACCAAAATCACTTTTGTAAATATTTTTTTCTTTCAAAAACAAAATACAAAAATATAAAATCTGATAAAACAACAAAAATACTCTTCTATCTATTTTTTCCTTTCAACATTGCAAGTACATTTCTTACATCACCACTATAATCTTTCAAAATTAGGTATTTTTCCGATCAAGTGTTGAGGGGAGAAAATAAACATACTTTGTTTCAATAACATCCGTGTACTTGGATGTTACTCTATTCACAGTGGTATCTTTTATCAATGGTGGTAAACTTTTCGAGTTAAATGACACTCCTCGGACTAAAACTTATAACCTTTCATCATTTTCTTAAGTCGAGTGGGAATTATGCGTCAAAGTTATTTTCTAAAATCTTTTGTTTGGTAACCAAAATGAAAGTTAAAAGACTTTAAATGAAAATTGAAAAGGTGGAGGGACCAAAACTGCCAAAAGGTTAAAGTCATTTTAATAAAAACACCTTCCACCTAACTTTTTCATCACATTTATTACTCTTAACCAACATAATCTACGCATATAATTCGATTCAACAAATCCAAGTTTTGATCATAAATCTGTAAGTGTTTTTGCGTTGATAACACGTTTTTAAACATTGGTTTTGATTTTCAAACGAATCCAACAGTTAAATTTACGTATATGGTTGATTTTGTTTTATACGCCTCGGCGTAAGAACACATGATCATACCTATGTGTTTGAGGTTAAGATAAATGGGTCAAAACATTTCTTTAACATCAAGGATACTATGCTTATCCTCAAATTCCACCCAGAAACACGAATTGATGGTTTTTCAAAATTAGGGTTCTTGAGTCGATTTGGGTGTTTTCAAATGTGAAGGTTTTTTGTCAAAAAAATTGTTGTGTGATGATGCTCTTATGATGAATTGATCATATCTATGCCTTAAAACAACCCAGAAACACTAATTGATGATAAATTAGTAACTAGGGTTTAATATTCTTAGGTTTGGGTATTTTTTGCTTCACTGACTTTTAGATGTTAAAACTTGGTTATTAGACTCTCACAACACCTAAGACCTACTAGAAAACATTTGGTGCAATTCCTATGGCTAGAAATCATATGCGTAATTCATAAAATTTAGGGTTTTGACTTACGGCGTATGACTCTCTGATAAAACCGTGAAATGAGTTTCATGGCATGATCTGTTTTAAACTGACTATACATGTTAAGATTGATGATATGATGATTTTATTTAAGGCTTGCTACGCATAAAGCTCAGAATCAAGGTCCTTGTTACTCTACGCATAAGGATCACCTTCAGCGTGAAAGTTATCGTAAGAGTAATCTTACGCGTAACTATTGCAGCGTAAGGTTCTACAATGGGACTACGGCGTATCACGTGAAGGATATGCGTAGCAGTGACTCTACGCGCAAAGGTTTACTCTTCGAGAGTAATCCTACGCGTAAGGTTTATATCGCCTCTGGCGTAAGTTTTACGCATAAGGTTCTCTGTTCCTACGTGTAATATTTCACGCGTAAGTCGGGATCCTGGCGTAAACTACGCTCTCTGGCGTATACTTATCTTGTTTACGATAGCTACTACTCCCTACGCATAAGCCTTGATCAAACCTTCGTTTTGAATTGTTGCGCGTGCAAACTTGTAAATAAATGAATCATAACGTCCGCGAATCCATAATGTCACTAATAAACTTAATCGTTTGATATGTTGTGAACTATAAGTGATAACATTAACTTTAAAACTTGAAGTTAACTAACTCACGAAACGTTTCATGACGTCATTGGACTATTGGACAAACAAGTGACTTAGGACTCGTAACAATCATTAACTCTGTACATTCAATAATTAGAAATTATAACCTTACGTTGACTAACATTATGTCTATCGATATGTTGGTTCTTTTGGCTAATGTTATTTCAGATCACGACATGGCTGCTCAAATGAATGTGGATGCACCGAAGGTTCTCACAATTGCCGATATCTTCCCTAATGGCTATCCAAGAAAGATTGTTAAGAACAACCTCAGAGTTGACTTTGAAACCCTCACATGCTCGAATCTTCTTGCTTAATTCTGTGGATATTCTAAAGAATCATCCCTACCGAACATCCTCTCACACTCTACCTTCTGATGCCGAAGATCTACATACAACAATTCGGAATTCAATGCAAAGGATCAAAGGTCAAAGTCTGTGATGGCAGTGGCGTTAAATCACAAACAAATCACCATCACACATGCGCAGATTCACGGGCGTTCTTCTTATTCCCGATATCGAACCAACCGACTTTTATGCCACACCTCTTGAAGAGCATTCACGCAATTCACGATGGATATTGGCTATGATGAAGCCGTGGAATTATCACTAAGCACTCTCATGTAGAGCTTAAGAACATTCCTCAACCGTGGAGAACCCTCTACATCATCATCACCAAGTCGGTCTCAGTGCGTGGCAGTGGCTATGAGCAACCCAAGCTCATGGAGCTGCAAATATTTTGGTCATTAATCAACAAGAAGGACATTGAAATTGAAGCTCACGATATGGGACATGATGTCATTTCTCAAAAAGCTTGGCTCAGATTCCCTATGTCGGATACACAAAGCATTGATCCGGAGAGCACTTGGACTTCATCACGATATTCCCAAGAGGCTCAATGCCCGACAATCACGACATGTTGGTGAACCCATCCTATCGGTCGAGAATCAAGGAATCGTCAACAAAGAAAGCGGTCTTTGTTACCCGATCACCTTCGACTATTGAAATCAAAAAGCTCGAGACATAGAAAGGTATCGGGTAGCTTGAGAGAAGAGGTAAAGTTGGTCATCTCGATGAGAAGTCTTGGTACACCTATACGAGGAGAACTAGAAGAGGATCACGAGAAGTGCTGCAATCTTGAAGAGTCAAAGGATAATCCCGAAGGAATCCTCCAAGGGGACGGTTCCCGAGGAAGGACATTCCTATTCCCGTATCTAAGCTCGAACCGCAAAGAAAGCTAATAGGCGAGGACTCACGAGGTGCGCATGGATGAAGAGACTTTCTACTCAATCAGCAGAAAGAACCTCCCAAGACTAAACCTCCAAGTCCACCAGCTGCAAGGGAAAGGGAAGACTCTGTACTTGTGCCTTATGAAGAAAAGGATGAAGAAGAAGAGCAACTGGATACTTCATACAAGAAGATGTTCAAATTCCTTAGAATCCAACCGCGGCAAAATAATTTGCAAAAATCAAATGGGTGGCCGGGAGGGTCAAGTGGTGCAGCTCAACCTTCACCGATCGATGCGGTTAATCGACAGATAAGGGATCCGTGCCACCACTTTGGAGCAACAACAAAAGCCCGTGGAAGAAACTAATGAGCATGACTTTGAGGAACCGATAAAAAGACAGAAAGATGAGGGTGACAAAGAAAGAGCGAGACAGATAAGACGAGAAAGAAAGAAAAGTCCGGAGATGATCCGATTATGATAAGTTTACGCTAGACGGTCTGCTTTCGTTCGAGGAGAAAACCTGCGCACCACCAAAGGACCCGGTGT
Organism: Chrysanthemum makinoi; assembly: GCA_910596185.1. Classification (NCBI taxonomy): domain Eukaryota; kingdom Viridiplantae; phylum Streptophyta; class Magnoliopsida; order Asterales; family Asteraceae; genus Chrysanthemum; species Chrysanthemum makinoi. The sequence continues at coordinate 130,600,588 of OU343220.1, forward strand.
CTCCTCACATCTCATCATCATCAGATTCATCTTCTCACTCTTCACCACCATCATCAAAGAAATCAACCAAATCATCATCCAAATAAGTACATAAGCCAACTCCATCTTGGATGTCTCAAGCTAAGAACGAATCACCAAAGTCAAAAGAGTCGAAAGAAAGACATGCTCTATATAAAGCGAATTTCATTGCCGATCGGATAACGATATCTTCACGATGAGACGGGCAAGATGAAAGTCGAAAGGGAGTATGTACATAAGCTTATGAAGGATAATCTTCAAGGGAGTATGGAGGAGATGATAAAAGGATACTCTCACAAGTTCTTAGAGGTGGATTAAAGGCTGACAAAGGAGATGTATACCGGACAACTTTATCCGAATCTCTTACATTTAGCCAAGCAAGCCATGAAATCAACTCCAATGAATTTGAGCATCAATCCAGTTGAATCGACAATCTTCTCAGATGATGAATTGGTGAACCGGCTAGTAGCCCAAATGTCGGCAGCTCCAGCAACATTTGCCTCCCACGAAGCTAAGTTTTTTGAAGCATTGCTAGAATACCAACTCAAGTCATCATTCGAGAGAAGAGGTAAGGCCTAGCGTTCAAGAGATGGCGAAGACAAAGATCGAGGATAAAGATAATGAGCCTAAGCGCAAAAGAAGTCGTGAATCATCCTCCATTCTACTTCGATGCAACCTCCACCACAAAGAACTCTTGCTCAACAAAGATCCCTCCTCCTCTTCTGGCTGATAAACCTCATGATTCTAAGACACCACCCGGACTCGGAAAACCGATGACCACTTTGAGTATCACGGGGGTGGCGATGAAGAATACCATGAGCCCCAACAACAACCCGCCTCTCAGAAAAAGTGAAAACTAGAACCCTCATCTAAGCCTAAGAAACGAGAAGAAGAAGGCCCAAGGCCGCGTCCTATCATGGCTAGATGAAGATACAACGGAGGAATTTGAATGGTTTTCTACACTTGTTAATTCCACTCCACCTGCTTGAAGGTCAAGATCTGGTGAGCGGTAATACATTGGAGCATGCAAAGATATTGCAAGAAAAATTCAGTAAAGAAGATGGCGAAATCGAGTTGCGGCGAATCAAGAATGAAGCCTTTCAACTGTTAAAAGATAGCTTAGAAAGTGCCATCGAGGTCGAATATCACCTTGAAAACATTGCTCGAGCTATGTCTAATAACATGGATTGGCTCAACCCGGAAGCAAACATCGACTTTACGAAGCGGGACAACCCTCCATATTACACCGACCGGTCTAAACCACTACCAACAATCGGCCAACCAAATGAGCCTAGAATTCCATTCGGATATTTCTTCAACAAAGACTTGGAATTTTTTTTACATGGTGGCGATGGTTCAAGGAAATACGCTACATCCTTGACACTTCCATTCCCAAAGAAGAGTACTCAAGCACGTAGCTATCGAGGAAAGAGCTAATCACTTGTTCTCCAAAAAGGCATATCTGATCGAGATGCAATGTACGGGATTCATCATTGGCGGGCAAGAATCTACTACGTAACGCGGTTGAAGTCTCAACATCTGATTCTTTCGATACTAAAACATCATTGCCATCAAACACGTTGATCTTTCATCCAAATGGGACTACACTTTTCTCAAGAAGATTGTGGTCAAAAGACAAGACGAAAGGGATTATGCATTCTCTGAAGTTGACTTTGAGAATTTGTCTATAAACGACATCGAAGACATGTACCTTGCCAAAGTACATGGTCGTATGAGACAATTCTCCTCTTGAAGTACAACGTGAATTCATCAAGTCGTGCTCATCTTCATCGGCATAGTGATCAAAGCGTGTAGAAGATCTCGGTGGCGGTTGAATCTTATCGCACCGTGTCAACTGCACTCCACCATAGCTTGATCTTCCTGACATCAACTAGCTCTCACAACTTACACTCATCGACAAACCATTACGTCGTTTAGCGCGGTGAACTTCAAAGAAATTGCTTGATGGCGTGCCGAGATCTTCACAAGTTTGGAGATCACACTTTGAAGATGGTTAGGGAGACGGTTAGCTTAGGTTGAAGGATATACATCAAAAGATTGGGTCTCCTAAGCGTGGAATTCTCGAGGATGGGGATGTGAAGAGGATCATCACGATGATTGATGAACGGCTGTATAGAAGGATCGATTCGGAAGATTGAAAGCTACGTTGGTGGTCGAACCGGGATTAACATCACCGCTTTCAACGCCCGATTCACACTCTGGCGACATCTACGGACTACCGGGTACCCCTTAAACTGCTTCTTTCTTTATAACTTTGGATGTATGATATATTATGTCAGTGGCTTGTGCACACATTACGATGTACAACCCGTACATTGTAAATAAAGGACCACGTGGTGCAGCGATTGCCACAATCCTTATAAAAGGAGCGAAAGCTTCTTACTTTTAGTAAAACCTATCAAACCTTTCACTTTTCAAGGTTTTGCTCAAAAGAACAAGTACTTTCCCTTATGATTTTCAAAACCTCAACCGTTTATATCACTTTCGTTGAGGGGAGTACTTGACTTATAACTTTGTTCATAAGCTGTTCACAAATGGTCATTCTTCCCTTAACACTTGAAATGGTCATATTTATTCTCAAACTTTTCAAAAATAACATTTTATATGCCATTTTTAAGGGGGAGAAAAATACGTGATAAGAAATATGTTGTGTTTTGCTCATGAATTCTTGTGCAAAAGACTTCAACCCACAATTGACGAGATCTTAACTGTTAGCAACTCAAAAAGACTTGTCCGGGACGGGTAATAATTTCAAGCTAGTTCGCTAGCGATGTACACGTGTCTCGCAAAGGACTTGTCCGAGTAGAATGTACCATTCGAGAAACTCTTGTTAGACATGAACCTTGACGGGTTTGACAAACTTTCGGGGTTGTCCACACCTTCAAGATAGTTATTAGAGCTAGTTGTCACCTAAAAGCTGACAATGCAACTCTTTAACTATGCCACGTAACCGTCTCAGCGGGGGAATGTCTATCTTGAGTCGAGCAATTCAAAAGTCGGCGCTCTTCCCTCCTGTGCGATTTCCCTCAAAACTCTAAAGCACATGTGGAGGGTATTTCGCTAAAGATAAAACTCTCTCAGTGGTTCAAACATGTTTTCATTTACAAACCCTTTGAGAGATTTTCTTCAAAATGGTTTTATGGCAACATAGGATAGTCATGGAGTTATAAGGTGATTAAGGTTAGGAATAACCGTCCTATGATCCGCCAGAGCCGGAGGGATCTACCCAAGGACACTACTAATAGTTAGAATTTAGAAGTCCTTAGGTATGATTATAAAAAGGAGAATTGAAGAAAGAAGAAGGAGTTGAAGAATTTAAAAAAAAATGCAAAGAAAAGGGTGAAAAGAAATAGCCCTCCAGTTATTCAACTTAGAGGCGAACATAGGGTTCAATTCATATGCTCTTGGTTGTCACTAGATGAAACGGTATTGAAGATTAAAAGTCGTCATGAACCAGTGGCATGCACTAAACCTTCTTAGCCACTCAAGTTTCTCTCCAGCGGGCGTTTCATTCTCCGAGGGAACCCTCGTAATTTATCGGCTTTCTCTTAGAGATTTCTGGTATTGAAGAAGGAGACCCTCTCCCTAGTCTCCGCCGGAAAACCAAAAGCACACTATTGAGTCTAGAGCCACGAGATTCATCAAAAGATCTCTTAGGTACACTTGACACTTCATCACTTGACGTTCAACAATAAGAACTGAGTGGTACATTATCGAGTCCTTCACGGATCTTAGCAATGCGAGAAATTTATGAGAGGTTCACATTTGTGATCCTCGGTGATTGAATGGAAACTCCCGGGTTCACATCAAACAGCCCTTATAGCAGGTCGCTTCGGTAACTCCCCGTGGATTACGCTTAGTGGTCTCAAACGTTCTACAGTCGTGAGGTGATGCTTCGGTGTACCTCAGTGACTCATATGAATTGTAGGTGTACTTCCGTACATCGTGTTATCTCACTTGTGGGACTCCGATTCAGGAACGGCCTTTGTAAGAATTAGAGTTGTGTTTTCACACTATGTTGTTAACACTCTCGAAGTTCAAACTTATAAGTGTCGGAATCCGCTTATTACTAACCATTTTAATGTTTACTTCTTATGGAAGCTCTGGAGCGGAATGATCGTGCAGATTCTTCTCATGCTCATGCCAACATCATCACTAATGGAAGTTCTATCCAAAAGAAACACAAAAGTCAGAATGATTCTTCGTCAAATCAAAGAATCTACAAAGTTAAAGACTTAAAGAACTTCATCAGTACTGAAATCCAACGTCAAAGAGCGTGTGAGCATCTTTGAAGAATGATGTAGAACCGGGCGATGGAAGGACTGAGGCGGACTTGATGCGAACAAACAAAATACTATCACTTTCATCACAAAGAACAATGATCAAAGAACAAAGTTAAAGATGGCGTCCAAAACATAGCTGTTCAAAGAAAACTATCTCTCCACATGGAGATTGTTCGAATCAAGGCAATTCTTCTCACAAGAAGAAGAATGTCGAAGGCGTCAAAGCTTCTATTACATCAACGCCTTCCTTTGTTTTCATCACTAACACGTAGGGGGAGATTGTTGGAATCACTCCTAAACCATAATCAAGTGTTAGTAATTTATATGTAATAGTTAGCTTAATTATGGCCTTTATGTTTGTTATTAGCCTTAAGCTTATGTAGAAGGCCCATGAGCTTAGGCCCTTGTCCATTAAGGAAAGGATGGGAACTAGGAGTGTTGCCCTAGCTTCCCTCCTATAAATACTCTTGTATAACCCTCATTTGAGGGTTGGTTGTTCAATTTATTTCTTTCACATACATCTACACCTAAACCGTGCTACTCATATCGTGTGTGTGTGTTTTATTATTGTTCAATCGCCTTTATCTCTTTCTATTAAGCTTGTGTTGTAAATCTAGTGACCTATGCCTCCTCCCCTTTTATTTATTTTTAGGTCCCTCATACCCAAGTATATTAACCACCCTCCTATCCTCTCTTTCACTCCCTCACTAAAAACACACACTAACACCTTTCTCTCTCTAACTCTCTCTCTCCTCCAAATATTTAAAACCCTAACCCTAAAACCACCACCACCACCACCGCCGCCCACTTCTGGCCACATTCCGGCCAAAATACGGCGAGTGACACTACACCTCCACCACCATCTTGTAGATCTCTCTTTCCTCTTTCCATCCATATATAAAACTCTCACAAAAGCCTTCATTAACACCTTCAAATCTTGAAATTAAGATTCGTAAAATTAGGGTTTTCATCCAATATTGTAGATCGGGCTTGTTTTGGCCTTGTGGAGCCACGTATGGCATGATTATGGTTCGACCATATTTAAAAATTTAGGTGTTTTGGTTTAAACATGGGATTAAATCTAATTAACACTTAAATAAACATGTAGCTAGTGATTTGTTATCATGTGGTGTATCATATTGTTGGGTTTTTGCATTTTAGGTCTAGTTTTATGTTTTTGATTAGGAATAGATGATGGGTTTGATGTTTGGTTAATGATTGGAGGTTGATTGATTGTGTTTGGATGTTGTGGTATTGATTTGGGAGGTGTTTGGTTGTGCATATGGGGCGTACAAGCCACCAAACCCACATATAGGTGTGTTTGGGTGTCATACGTGACCCACATGGACCAAAGGTCCGGTCGAAATGTCGTGGTAGCTTGTGGATTGATGTTGTTGGTGTTTGGATGAGAGCGGCGTGGAGCGAAAAGCTTCTAGAGCTTGTTTGGTTCACGTGGTCTTAACCATGGCCGTGTCATGACCATTAGGGTCATAACATTGGTTTCGGGTATTTTTGGTTGGCTGATTGGTTGGCGAGATTTATTTGAGTTGATTTAGGATTGAATTGCGCTATTATGACTTTTATTTGGACTTGATATATATATTGTCAACTTTGAGCAACGTCGGTGTTACTTTTGACTTTTTAGTCAATAGTTGACCCCGACAACGCCATAACATGGACTTTAGTATACTTTGGACTATGATTGATTAAAAGCCGAGAAGTCATGACTCGTGCTTGTGGACTCGAAACTAATAACGATATGAAACTAATATTGGAATTTGACGAAATGTATATATGAAAATGCTAATAAACTATGAAACATTAGTACTAAAAAGGCTTTTATACCAAAAATATCGATAACAAGACTTACCTTGTTATTTATTGTTTTAAAATGGAAACTAACGACTAAAATGGAAAGGTTTTATAATAAATAAGTAATTAATGTTTCGAGTGCACGTTTATCGAAATATGCCAATTATGGGCATTTGATACTAGTTTCAAGTATTTAGTTACTTACATTATGTGCATGGGTTACGGATAACCTAACATTAATAGTGTTGATCCACGTGGGTAGCGGACTTATTAGGTTGTCGAATCTAATAAGAGCCCGCTAGGTACGTTAGGTAACCTTATTAATGGGTGAATTATCCTTATGACTCTTTAGGATGCGACCGGTTTATTGGATAATAATTGACACGAATAAATAATTGAGTTTATCGAGTTGACTAATTCGATAAGTTTTACTATTTATTCCGAAACTTATTGGACTATGGAGCTTATCGCTTAGATGTCTTATTGTGTTGCATTGAGTCACATATTGGTTGTTTGAGTGCATTCATGGCATCATATTGAGTCGATACACCCACATGAGGATACCAAACACTAGGACTAAACGGTGAAACGATACATTTTTGGAAATAACGAAAAGGAATACATTTTGGTAGATAACATTGATTTTGGGAAATATATGTTAAAATTGGTTTACATTAATAGGTTGTGCCGAGTCGATAGTTGTTGTGCCGTGATTTCCTATTATCTTCTGCTAGTGTTTATTTGTGTGTTGCTTGCTTGAGGTGAGTTTCATAGCCCCATTTTTATCTACGTTTTTAACTAAATTGGGGTGAGAATCATGCTACTGTTTTTGGACCATTAAAACTATTTGGATTTGCTTATGTGCTTATTTGTTTAGATAGATGTGTGGTAGTCGTTGCCTTAGACTAGGGTAGCAATCCTAATTTCTATAACTGTTGCCTAGCTAAGAGTAGACTTCTACCTCGACCTAGTCCGAGGTTAGCAATTGTTCTAGACTTTGTTCGCACAGTCTTTGGAATAGAGTTGCTTTGGGCCCGTGTGATCACTGGATCGTAATATGGATTGTGATTTCGGATATGATACGGTTTATGGTTGATGTATATCTATCTTAAGTCTGGCATAGCAAATCAACTCCTACTGAGTCCACTATGTTTTATTGAATTTAAACCTATGAACTTACCAGCAGTAGTGACCTTTTAGCATGTTTTCTCAGGTATTTAAATGATGTTTGGAATACGTGTTCGGTGGAAGCTTGGCAAGGAGGTATGGTTCAAGGATCATATTTGACTCTGATAAATTATGGGGACCTATTTTATTAAATCATGTTTTGGGCCTAATATTTATACTTTTGGATTAATGTTTTGAATATTTAAGTTTGGGATTGGTTTTGAATGAAAATGACTATCTTGTTTGCTATACTTGTGTGAGATACCAATCCAGTCGTAACGCCTCGAAAACTTGATTAAGTCTTCCGTTGTACCGAGATTTGGGGGTGTTACAGAGACCTTAAAATAAATAAAAATTTTAGGAGGGGGGGGGGGGGGCGGCCATGGCATTCTTGGAGGGCCAATCCCGTAATTTTTGTTGAACTAACCCGTTTACCCTTTCCCGAGATCATATTTTGTCCTACGAGTGTCCTACGACTTTCCTTCGACTTTATATTGTTTTTATTTACGTTTTCTACGAGTTTTGATTATTTATGTGTCACATTTCGTGTTACGGTTGAAAAGTTACGCTATCTCTCGTTATAGGATTTTATTGTGCCGAATCACATAGTGCTTAACGTAAAGGACTAAAACTCATATGACGACTCATACGATAATAAAATAAATCATAAAAACCAATAAATGATATCAAAACAAGTCATGGTTAAGCGAAATAGTTCTAAAGGAAATTACTCGGTTTAACTTAGCGTAATGCGGTTACCTAAAACGGGCTCCCTAATTTCCAGTTGTCACAGCCTCCCAGCCTCAGAAGAAACCCGTCCAGGGTTTCACTCCGAGTTGCTTGATGTTACGAAGAATTTAGGGTATTGCCTAAGGAATACTTCCTCACGTTCCCAAGTGAACTCTGGTCCATGACGGGAATTCCAACGAACTTTGATAATCGGTATACGGCTATGCTTCAGCCGTTTAACCTCATAATCCATGATCTCAATCGGTTCCTCAACGAAATTCAAATTCTCATCTATACGGATATCTCTCATAGGTATAACTAAGTTTTCCTCGGCAAGACGTTTCTTAAGATTACTAACATGGAAGACGGAACTAGTGTTAATGTGAAAAGTACACCTATTACTACGTCTAACTCTTTTGGGACTCTTGAGGTGCAAGATGACATGGGCATCCCATGTACTATGGTTGATTCTACTATTGACGATGCGAAGATTGTGAATTCTTACGGTTGTACTAAGGAAGCAAGTATGGATGGTTCTCGGGGGAAGGAATCTCATGTTGATACAAGTGCGGCTATTAAGCCTCCGGAGAATATGACTTTTTCTGCTACTAAACTAAGTAATCCGTTTTCTAAAGTCGGGAATGTAACTTGCTCTGATAGTGAAGAGGATTAGGTTTTGGAGCTGGATAACCCTATGGCATCATTTTTGGCTTCTAGGGAGGTGGGGACTTGAGCTTGAAGACTTTGATGATTACGCTCAAGTCTACTTTTCGAGACACTTGGAAGATATGTGTGACATGTATGATGTTAGTTTCTTAGGTCATGATAGGAAGTAATTTTGAATGTTTGGTAGTTTATAAGATTGGCATGTCTTTCTTATGTAATATGTTTGGTTAAAATACACTTTTAGTGTGTATGCATTTGCCATGTAGCGGGCGAGGTGAGAGATTCACTCTCATCCGTTGTACTTAAATGTTTTGGTTAATATATTTTACCAGGGTGCAGGATTACTCCCCTTTACCCAAAAAATAACATGGAAGACATCGTGTACCTTTGCTCAAATCCGAAGGTAGCTCAAGACGGTAAGCTACTGGTTCGATTCTTTCGTGATTGGAAAGGGACCAATGTATCGAGGTTGAGCTTTCCAGCTTTGCGGCATTATCACTCCTTTCCAAGGAGAAACCTTCAACATGACATGGTCTCCTACTTGAACTTTAAGGGTTTACGTCTCCTATCGGCGTAACTCTTTTGTCTATCACGCGCGTTTGCAAAGCGATTCTGAATCTAAACTATCTTCTCGAGGTTTCTAGAACGAGTTCGGGACCGACAAAGCGGATCTCGCCAACTTCCCCAACAGTCGGGAACGAAATTTTCGGCCATATAATGCCTCAAATGGTGCGGCCTTAATGCTAGTATGATAACTATTGTTGTAGGAGAATTCGGCCAAAGGTAGATATTTCTCCCAGCCTTTTCCGAAATCGATGACACAGGCACGAAGCATATTTTCTAAGGTCTGAATGGTCCTTTCACTCTGACCGTCGGTTTGAGGATGATAAGCAGTACTCATATTCAATTTTGTTCCTAAAGACGATTGTAAGGATTTAGACCCTAACTCATTTTTTCTCTCTCTAGGCGATTTCTAGCCTCCACAATCCCAATCAAATCTGGCTTAATTTTTCCTATCCCAATTCATTTTTTTTTCTTTAATCCTTCTTTGGATTACTGAATTAACGGGCCAAATTAAGGTTTGATTGGATTGTGGGGTCTATTTTACCTTGTTATACTCCACAATCGCCGTTGTTTTTTCGGCCATTCTTTTTTTTGGGTAAAGGGTCTTCCACCCGGTAAATTATATTACACCAAAAAATCATCTAAGTACAATGGAATGTGGCATAAGTACATTAACCTCAAGCAAGCTTGAACTTCAACTAACACGCTTGTGATAGGCCACTAAGCGTTAGAACTATAAATACATACAATAACCAAAACCCCTACGAAACAACCACACTAATCACACAAGAATGACTACACATATCCGCCCATCTCTTCGAAGGAGATTGATGAACCAGATGAGCCTTCCTCCTTAAAAACCCTTTCCAAGTAAAACCCGGTGAAAACGGAGTAGGGAAAAAGAGTACAACACTCACCCGAATCTCCAACGAACGCCATCTACCTCCAAAAGCATCAACCAGGGACACAAGACCAGCCTCACGCTCCCAGAACAACTCGGCATCAAAATGAACTCCATTAAGAATGCATAAGAGACGTAGGCAACCGCCAAACATGCAATAAATCAATCACATTCGCCCTCCTTTTGAATCTACATGTAAGAAGCTTCAAACACACCATTGATTTAATCACTTCAATCAATTGACTTTCGACAAACGTTCTTTGCTTGAAAATCCTTTGTTCCTTTCTTGCCAAATAAAATAAGAAGTCAGCGCAAACAAGAGCTTCGAAACAACACTTCTCACAGACCTAGATGTAGAAATAGGAATCAAGTGACGAACCACATCCTCTAAGGAATAAGGAATATCCGTAAGACCAGCAAATACCTTCAACGAGTCCCAAACCTGTAACGAAAACAAACACTCAAAGAAAAGGTGATTATGAGAATCCGGTTGAGTCTTGCACAAAGGGCACACAAGGGCGTCTCTCGTAGGATCATTGGGCGAAGCATATCAGTCGAAGCCTCCTTCTCTAAACCAGCCACAAATGAAAAGCATGCCTAGGAATACGGTGCGTGAACCAAACAAGATGAAACCAATCAACAACCCTTGCACGCCGAATACACTTCAAACTAAAGAAACAGAAAGACTTGACATGACCATCCCTTGTCTTCCAAACTAACCGATCATCCACATTATCATTTAAATTAGGAACCGAAATCGATGTAAGCATAGGATACCGAGTTCCCCACATATTCGGCCATGCCCAAGAGTTCCCCAAAATAATGTCCCGAACCAAATAATTAGATGAAAAACCAGCCCGGTAAATATCCCGCGAGGAAACAATAAGGGAAAGAGGACCAACCGAACACCACTTATCAAACCATGCAGAAGCCTTCAAACCATTCCCAAGATTATACCAAAAAAATTGCCTAACAAGAGGCCTAATCAAGAATCTTCGCCAACTCCAAGACAGTTACCACGCCTTGGAACATCCCAAAAGTTACGACCACGTAACCTATAAGTATGAATCCATTTCACCCATAAAGAATCCATAGAATTGAACAAGCGCCAAATATGAGGCAATGAGAGGCGTATTAAATGATTCAAGTCTACGGATCCCAAGCCCACCCTCCTTTTTAGGCAAGCACACAACCTCCCAAGCAACTTTAGAATTACCTTTCCACCATTACCGAACTCCAAAGAAACCCATAAAGCTCCAAGATCGGACACAATCTGACAGGGAAGAACAAAAACCGAGGCCCAATAAATGTGCATAGAAGGCAGGCGGTAGATAAAAGTTGGCCGGCCAAAGAAAAGAGAGGGATTTATTCCTCCAATAATTGATGCGATTAGACAGCTTCTCCACCAATACCTTACAATCTCCAAAGATTAATCTAGTAGTAACCAATAGCACCCCAAGATACTTCACAGGCAAGCTCCCCTCAACAAATGGAAGACTCTATAAAATAGCAAGCTTAACATGATTAAGCACATTACCGAAATAAGCAGTACTCTTAGGTAAACTACGAGACAGGCCCGAAACATCCTTAAACTCCTCTAAGGATTCCATAATAACACCGACCGAAAGCATCACCATAAGCAAACAAGAACAGATCATCAGCAAAACAAAGATTAATAATGTTAAGTTGAGAGCATTTGTGATGAAACGTGAACATCTCGAATCCGGACTGACGCCTCGAATAAGGGTAAGCACCTCCATAACAAGCGTGAGCAGAGATAAGGCGATAACGGATCCCCTTGTTAAACCAGCTTACCCTTAAAAATACCATGCAAAATGCGTTCGCGATAGAAAATGAAGTAGTAGAAACGCACTCCATAATCTAGTGAACCATGCGCGCATGAAACCCAAAACGAACCAAAATACACCTCAGAAATTGCCAATTGACCATGTCATCATGCTAAATATCCACCTTAAATGCACACCTAGATGGACCACGCGATTGAAATGGTAATTGTTCATAAGCTCCCGAGTAAGCGAGAATGTTATTGGCTATCCGTCTCCAGGGAACAAGCAGACCGATTTGGACTAACCAAAGTGCTAAGGCTCTCCTTGATCCGGTTGGCAATTATCTTACTAATACACTTGAAAATCACATTGCAACACGAAATAGGCCTAAAATCGGTTATCCGAGAGAGAATTGATCTTAGGCAAAAGGGCTATGGTAGCATGATTAATCTCTTTCAACAACTTACCATTAATAAAAATTCTGAACCGCCTTAGTAACATCGGTCGAAATAATCCCAAGCACCCTTAAAAATGCGGCCGAATAACCATCGGGACTCGGCCTTCTCATCCACCATAGAAAAATATAGCTTTGACCTCACGAGACGTAACATCACGAACCATATATAAAGCCACATTAGGATCAAGAGTCGATGTGAAAAAATCGAGATCGTCCAATGGCCAAATAGGCCCCTCTTGACCAAGGCAGTAAAGTAAGAAACAAAAGCATTAGGAATCTGATCCTCCACCAATTGCACACCATTACCATCACAAATAGAATCAATCGACTCTAGCTTTCCTACTCTTAACGACCTTATGAAAATATGCAGAATTTTAGTCACCAACCCGAAGCCATTCAACCTTAGCCTTTTGCTTTAGAAAACATTCTTCCTTCAAAACAGCTTCATTGAAAGCATTAAGATAGCATGCTTCCTCCTCACGCAACTCAACGTTAAACGAATCCAAATCAAGGGCACATTGAACCTCATCCAATTCATGATGAAGTTTAGTAACTTTCTCATGAATATTACCCTCTCGGAAAAGCATACTACAAAAAGGCTTCTTAAGCGCCTTCAATTTACTAACCACCTTAAACATATGAAAACCACTCATCGATGTACCCCAACACTCTTGAACTTGCTATTTAAACCTTGAATTCTGAACCAGAATATTAGAGAATTTAAAAGGCCTAGGTTTAAACTTACACATCGTAGGAATATGAAGAATAGCCGGGAGTGATCGAAACATGCGGTTGGAAAATAGCCCGAGCACCACCAAGCGAATCCGAAACCCAAGATTAGCCATGATACGATCAATCTTCCTCAAAGTACCATCCAATCCTCTTGGCTTTTGAGTCCAAGTAAATTGCGCCGACGGTTTATATCAACCAACTCATTAGCATCAACACACTCCTTAAATTCCGCATCATAATATCAATAACGAAGAACCCTCGACCTTATCTTCTAAATTAAGAGCTGAATTGAAATCCCCAAGAACACACCAAGGCGTTACTGACGGTGATTATGTAAGCTAAGATTATCCCAAAGGGGTCGCCTCACAGTATACTTATTGTGCGCATAAACAAATGAACAAAACAACTCCTTTTATCAACCTTAAAGCGAATGAAAGTATGAACCACGATCGAGTCATAGCAACCACATTTAAATCAACCGCATCCACATTCCATCCCAAAATGATACGAGAATCACTACTACAAAAATTACCATTGGACGTCCAATCCCAACCTTTAAACACCCTCATGCATAACTCACGAAGACAAGTAGATACATGAGATTCCAAAATAGCACAAATAGAAAGTTGATTTTCACCAATAACCTGACGAACCTCATTTTCTTTAGGGGATTGGTTCATTCCCCTTATATTCCATGAAGCGATATTATACATGAGGAACGTCAACAGAGGAAGTGCTTGCTTCCTTACGATTACTAGTGACCGTGCTTGGTTTGCCAAACTCCATATACTCATCTACCTCCTGATCACTATCGCTATCCACTTTATGAACCCCTTTATCCACTTGAAACGAGTCCTCCTGAAGCCTAAAATCAGAACTGAACACATCATCATTAAGCAATCCAAATGAATTCTTAGTGACTATATCACTTAAATCATCATGAATATACTTCTTAGGGGCTTGAACATCCTTAGCAACCAGATTATCCAATGACTTTAGACCATCATCCATATGAGTAACACTCGGTTCCTTATTTGTAGCATGAGCCATAGAAGATGAAGCACCATGCTCCACACCCTCCTTAGGACCATTAAGATCCTTATTAGTACCATTACCCTTAGAAGAAGATGCTCCATCAGACCCCACTTTAGTTTTGAAACCGGTGCCAACGATAGTTAAATGTGACCTTTAGTTTAAGCAAACGAAGTCCATCAATAACCTTCTCAAGAGTTGGCGCCTTACCCACCCTTCGCTTAGTAGCTTCTACAAATCCCTCCTCATCAACATTAGACTTCACACTAGTTTGTTTAACCTTTTTAGGGCAAGCAGCATCATTATGGTCATATATTTTTCATAAATCACAACGGGGAGGCTGCCATTCATATTCAATATCAATGCGTGCCAACGAGTGACCTGAACCATTAGGAAATGGAATCGCCACAACCACATGATCCATTAACTCTTTAATAGATGACACTTCAACAAGAGCTCGGGCATATGAATTCCGACCCCAAGACTTAACATACATAGTACTCGTGTATGAATCCTACATGATAGGTTTACCAATTTGAGTCGTAATCAAACTTAAACCAACCTCCGTATATGCAACGATTGGCACATTGTGTAATTTCAACCATACGGGGGCTGAAGTTACCTCCTCCTTAGCAAGTGTAGTATTAGGCGTCCAAATGTTCAAAAAGATAGGAATAGAACGAATCAACCACGGACCAGTCTGTAACACTTGATCCATACCATCCTTAGTGGATAATTGAAATAAAAAGAAACCATTATTCAACATAACACGTTCCAATCCAAACTTAGCCCATGTATTCTTAACATAATTTTCCACAATAGGGAATGCAAGCCGTTTCCCAATAAAATACCCGTAAAGAGTGTTAGCAAACCTAGCCGAAACATCATCAATCTCATTTAAAGGAATTGTGACATGAGCTCCTTCCACACGTTCCTCATTACGTAATTCACATATGTTAACATATTTGAACGTATTCTTTGTTTTAAACATAGAAGCATATGAGAGTTTAGGGGCTGGAAGTGAACCAACATCAGTAGAAGACTTACCATTATCGCCCATAGTCACTTGAGTTGCATTCGAAACTTGTGTAGCACTAGGAGCATGAGTTGCAGCATCCATAGCATCCTTAGTCGACCCACAAGCAGTCTCCTCATTCCCAAACAACGTTCCATGATCAAGCACATCCTCCTTATTCTGATTCTTAGACACCACATCATCTTGATCAGCAAACTTAACACTTCTATAAGGTTTTAACACCTTACCATCTCTACCCACGATCTTACCATCCACGTTCTTAAGCTTTGCAACCAAACCACTCAACAATGAATTCTCCTCAACCTCATCATGTTGCCCAACTTGCCCAACAGGAGTGCCGTTTTTAGGAGTATCCTAGTTTGACTTAGTGGAGGAACAATACGGTGAGCCTTTTTCAGTATCGACTTAAGAATCGGAGCTTCCCCTTAACAAATTTGAACCCTTAGCACCATCCAAAGCAGTAGTAGACCCCTTTTCAACCTTATTATCCAATGACATTGAATTATCCATGACCAAGTGCAGCAAACAACAAAGAAAAAACCCTAAAAAGTTGCGACCGAACAGCAGCAGCCGCGAGTACAAACCCAAAATAACGAAACCCTACTAGCGTTTTGTTACACCATAATGACAAAAACACTCACATGATTAATGAAATAACACAATTAAATGGAACAATGAATAAATACTAGGCCAAATACGATCAACGAAACCCTAGAAAAGCTACAGCGAAACCCTACCAAAAACGCGCATCACCCAAATAAAAAACCAACTAAAGGATTAAAAATGAATCTTAATCACAATAGTTGAAGTGTTATAAGGGATTAAACACAATTAGAAGCAGGAGAAACGATCTGAGAATTAAAGATCATGGAGACGAATGAATCGCCCACACTTAGGGTTTTTTTTTTGTCCTAGTTTTTGGGCCATTCTTCGATTCCCTAACATCTTGTCTTGATCGGATTTCTTTAAGATTGAGTTAAAACCTGGTTTATCTTGAAACAATTTGTTTTAGTTTGTGTGTTTTTCACACTTTATAAGCAGATTTGTCTCTTTATAATCAGTTTTGGTCGGTTTTGATTAAATCGTTTTTTAGGGTAAAAGGGATTTTTCACCCTGGTAAAATACTATTATACCAAAAAACATTGAAGTACAATGGATGAGGGTGATTCCCTCAACTCAGTCCACAAAGGACACTTACATGAAACCGCTATATAAGAATGTCATACCATTCTTATAACTTAAAAATAAAACTTACAACCTACAACGACTATGATAAAATAAAGAAAATACGGTAAAATCACCTGAATCTTCATAGCCATCATAGAAACTTGCCAATGGTATCACGCACCATGCCAAACCATGACCGCAATACCACACGTATACGAGCATAAAGATCACGACATGCAAATAATAAATCCTTAAGAATACATTCAACATAAAAATAGGAGAACAAGTATGCATCAAGATGACCAATAAATGCTCACTCGAACAACATGATGATCAATACCATCAATCATCAATTCGACCTGGTCCCACAGAGTCCAAAACATGCACAACACCAGGACGAAAAAACCAATGTATATGGATAATAATCAGATCATTAAACCACAAATCCGATATACAACTTCCATTTATGTTCATGCTACATATTAAACGACCACCCAGAAAGGCAGAATCTGAATAAAGTGCAGCAGAACACCCCATTAGTACATCTAGTACCAAACATCCATGACCCAAATCGCCAAAGTATGACATTAGTTCATCTAGTACCAAACATCCATGACCCAAATCGCCAAAGTATGACAAAGCCAAACACTCATAGAGATTTACATCAACCACGATCAGATCCCAATCCAACATGTGTAAGATAAGATACATGAAATAATGAATAAATTATACTCATGGAAGACCAGTAGAACAATGCAAATCGGATCACTCCTAAAATGAGTAATAGGGTTTAAACCAACCCTAAACGTCCCAACATAATCAAATGTCATGGCCACCATAAAAGAATACTAAGAACGGTCGAGACAAGGTATAACAAGGGATTTTGACCAAGAACCCTAATAACTTGACGTCCCACTCACAAAACCCACGAGCATGAATATGAAGCGCCAAGCAACCCATACCATAATTGAGAGCTTGTCGAAATCCCATAGCATAAAACCACCCAACTAATCAAATTCACGCCGACTTCTATTATTATTACGAGACCACTAGGAAATAACAAACTAGATATACGTTCAAAACAATACCATGGATCTAAAACAATGAAAATAGGGTAACAAACCTAACGTCCTAGAACGAGAAGCATACGACCTCTTGAAAGAATGACGAGCAATGGATAGAGGTCAATGATCAAGAAAGAGCGACTCTCTAGAACCCACAGGTGTGGAACGACCACACACTAACAAGAAACCAAAAATCCTAAGAAGGGTTTACTTAACATGCTTAATAGAAAGAAAACCCTAAAGGATTTAGATTGAGTAATCGAAAAATGCGTTAGGGTTTCAAACCATAAGGATGATTAAAGGCTAAAATAAGAGATAAAACCAGTCTCGCCACCTCTAAGACAAAGATGCACCCCACCAAATCGATTATCAGCATACCATAAGGTAGAGATGCGATTTGATGGGAAGATATGGCCGACGAAATTAGCAGTTAGAGGTGGCGGCTAAAGGCTGCCGAAATCGCCTAGAGAGAGCCTTTATGGTTTTTTATTTTTTTTGTATCTTAAATCGTTTTTTAGGGTTCTTAGAGTCGGTGTATTGACCATACCATATCAGATTCCCATTCCGGTCGATTTGCCTCTAAATCGATTAACTATTTATTGGTATGATCCTATTGGTGTCGTTACGCGCATATTGCCATATCCTTTTTATTGGTTTCAGATTGAACTGTTGCATATCATCTCTTTGTAAACCTTCTCGTTAGGGTTTATTTTTTAATAGGTTCGATCTGGGTTTGATACGGCTGGAAGTTTTTAATAGGTTCGACTGGTTTGATACGGCTTGAAGTTAACCGTATTCTAGGGTTTTGGTTTCCTATAATGAATTTTAGTTTTGATCGTGATTCTTTGATCATTGCTTTGTTGTTGTTAGTGGGTTACTAGAGAGAAAATGGAATGTTGAATGAGGGGTGTCGTGATTGTGATCTGTTTGTGGATCACTTTGCGTTTGGACGCTTGGCAATCTCTTGGATGACGCCTACAATGTTTAAAGCTAATATCTATATTTGGGTGGTACATGGTTTATTAGATGGAGTTGTCACCGATCGTGGTGCCTTAGTTACCATGATTATTTTGTTTGATCTATTGGAAGTTGTGTTTTGTGGTTTCATGCGCCAAGATTACTACAAGCACATGGTTACATGTTGATGATGCTCGATCACTTGTGCTATTATGGTTTATTTAGGCGTGATTGCAGAGATTACGTATTATGATGCATTTTTTAATGGGTAATAATAACACTTTGGTCATGTGGTTGTCCATGATGAGGGTGGTGTTGTTACATTGGCTAGTCGTTTGATCCTGGTTTAAGGTTTATTCTTGTAAGTTCATTCTTCTATGTCGAAGTTAGACGTGTCTCATGAAGATTATATATACATTCGGTTTTCGTACGGGTAGAGTTTTTCTAGATCGCATGGAAGATGATTTGAACTACTATGATGACTATGGCTTTGGTTTTACATGAGTGAAGCAAGTATTTATTTTCTTTGTCTTATCCACTTGTATAGTTTTCATAGTTTGTAAGTTTATTTCTGTAAGTTATAAGAATGGTGTATCATTCTTATATAGTGGTTGCATGTAACTGTCCTAAGGGACTGAGATGAGGGAAGTCACCCTCATCCTTTGTAGTTCAATGTTTTTTTGGCATAATGAATTTTACCAGGTGAAAATCCCTTTACCAATAAAAAGACGAATGTAAGGATTTCGTGATGTGGGATGTAAAACGGCTATCTCGGTCGGAAATGATAGATATAGGTACTCCATGACGCGATACTATCTCTTTGACATACACCGAAGTGAGCTTGTCGATACTATCGACCTCGCTAATGGCCAAGAAGTGAGCAGACTTAGTCAAACAATCTACGATTAACCAGATAGTGTCATTGCCGCTGACTGTTCTCGGTAATTTGGTGATGAAGTCCATGGTGATTCGCTCCCATTTCCATACGGGAGTTCGGGTTGAACTAAAAGTCCTAAGGGTTTCGGTGTTCGCCTTTACCACCCTCTTGACATCTGAGCTATGTCGCTTTCATGTTCGGCCACCAAGATAGAGTTTCTTTAGGTCATGATACATCTTATCGGATTCGGGATGAATAGTGTATTTTGATTTATGCGACTCTGCATAATCAACTCACGGATTCCGCCATGAAATGGTATCCGAAATTTTCTCAAGCGAAGCATAGGGTTCCGTCGAAATGCTTCAAGAAGCCTTTTTCACTTTCTACCATTCCAAATGGACGGTTCTCTTCCGTCAATTTCAGCAAGCGCGCTAAGATTTGAGTCGATGAGGTGAACTAATGGTCATTCCTAGGGATCGACCAGTAAAGGTGGAATGTTCTCCTTATGGCTGAGTGCATCTGCTACGACATTGGCTTTACCAAGATGGTAACGAATCTCACAGTCGTAATCACTAAGTAATTCTAACCAAATGACGCACTATCTCATATTCAGCTTCTTCTTGTCTAAGATGTGTTGCAGCTTTTCTCAATGGTAAACACTACACACTTAGTCCTGTACATAATGTCTCCAAATCCTAAGGGTAAACACTACGGCACCTAAATCCGATCATGGGTGGTGTAGTTCTTCTCATGCTTCTTAAGTTGTACAGAGGCATAAGCTATCACCTTCTCCCGCTGCATCAAACAGCAGCACCTAAGCCTTTATGCGCGTCGCGACACCCGACAAAATCTTCGCTCCCTTCGGGCAAAGCTAGGATGGCGACTACACACAACTTCCGAGTTGGAATTCTTCTTCTTCCTTTTCTCCCCATTCATACTTAACGTCCTTCTCCGGTTTGGTCACGACTCACTATCTTGGAAAATCCCTCAATGAACCTCTGGTAATAGCCTGCTAAACCTAGAAACTAGCGGACTTCGATGGGTTCCTAGGGCTGCCCATTCCTTAATGGCCTCAACCTTAGCTAGGTCTACATGTATCCCTCGACTATCTATCACGTGGCTTAAGAATTGTAACTATTTTAATCCAAAATCCACACTTAGAGAATTTGGCGTACAGCTGCTCTTGCCTCAACAATCCCAATATGAGCCTCAAATGCTCTTCATAATCCTCTCTACTCTTGGAGTATATCAAAATGTCATCTATGAACACCATCATGAACTTATCCAGGTATGGCTTACATACTCGGTTCATGAGGTCCATGAATACCGCTGGCGCATTGGTCAAACCAAGCGACATCACTTGGAATTCATAGTGCCCATAACGAACGAGTCCTAAATGTCGTCTTAGGGATATCCTCCTCGACTCTAAGTCGGTGATATCCGACCGCAAGTCCATCTTAGAAAAGACACTAGCTCCTTGGAGTTGGTCAAATAGGTCATCTAATCTAGGTAGTGGATACCGGTTCTTCACCGTCAACTTATTCAACTCCCTATAGTCAATGCACATCCAAAACGATCCATCCTTCTTCTTCACAAAGCAGATCGGTGCTCCCCACGGTGACGAACTTGGTCAAATGAATCCCTTCTCCGAAAACTCGCCAATCGCTGGTTCCTCCATTCTCTTGGAGCAATTCGATACGGTGCCCGAGCTACAAAAAGTGCACCTGTGTATCAACTCGATTAGAATTCCACTTGTCGATAGGTGGAATCCTTGGCGCATCATCGGGAAACAGATCCGAAACTCTAACGACGGGTACATCCTTAAGGTGTCTTTCACTCTTCTTCTCGCTTTTCAAAATTCAAGCCAAGAAAAGACAACCTCCTCAATCGATGTACTTCTGGGCCTTAATACAAGATATGATGCTCAACCGGGAGGGACCTCCACAGTCGCTTTGATCTCCTTGTATGCTCATAATCTTTCTTCCATACGATACACACACGATCTTCTCATCAGATGATGTGTAACCGTTCTTCGACAACCAATCCATTCCGATGACGACGTCAAGACTTCCTAAGGTAACCGCAAAGGTCTATACTAAACGGGTGGTCTAGCAAACTTAGTGTGCAACCTCGGACTAGAGTGTCTATCCTTTCCCTATTTTCATTAGCTAACTCCTCATCGAAACTTAACCCTAAAGGCGTTGGGGAAATTCTAGTAATGGCATAAAGTCGGTGGATACCTGAAACTCATATCGGCTCGTATCAAACAATATGGAAACATAACGGTTATTGAGAAGTAACGCACCGTAACTACATTCGGTCCTGTCACAATTCTCAATTTTTGGTCATCTCTCAAAACAATTTACGTTTCACAATTTCATCATTTATCGTAAACTAGCTTTATGTGTTCCAAATTGCGTAACCTTTATGGTTTAGCGGCGAATTCATGATCATATCATCACGAACATTTCATATGGACTAAGTTTAGTCTACATTTCATTAACATCATTTGCATCATATTAGTTCATTCATGATTTTACATTTCACATTTAACGCGTAAATTTTATATTAAATAAACGTTATCGCGTGAGTTATTATTTTGAACATTTAATCCGATGCTTCCAAAAAATGATCCCAATATATTTTTATACTTACATGTAGTTTATAAAAACTATATTTTGAGTTTACCTAGTGTTTTAAATTTATTTTGTATATAAATCGTTAAAGTTATATTATTACGACACTTTTATAAAAAGTACACCTAAAATTATTATATCACTCAAATTTTACAAGGAATGTATTTTTACAATTTTTATGACTACAATATATTACTTTGATCCATTGAAACTTATTTTTAGTCCATACTACTTTAATTTCCCAACTATATACAAGTTACACCATATTTCACCTAACTACATTTTCCTACAAACAATTACTTACAATACAAAAAAAATATATATATATATATTTGTTGACAAATATCCCCCAAAACCGGCCATGTGGGGGGGTGGTGCATTAATTGATTGGTAAAAAATTTCTACAAGTATAGATCTATACTCAACTTACACTTACACACTTCATTCATTCAAAATAATTATTCAAGTTAGTCAAATTTCTCTCCTCATTCTTTCTTTGTCTCAAAACCGGCCAAGACTCAAGATATAGAAGATTTCATCAAAAATTTTGCAAGCTCAAGTATATACAATCTAGATCACACTCTTATTAAGGCTTGAAATAAAAACCTAGGGTGTTTAGGTTAATCCTTTGTTCTAATCACCTCATCAAGTAACTAGTAAGCATATCACTTTCATTTTTCATCTTTCATGTTCATTTCATATGTATTTCATCATTTTTTTAGCAAGCATGCAAGACTTGTGTTAGTTATACCATTTTTACATAATTTTTAGAGTTATATATATAAAAAGTCATCCTATAATTATCCCCTTGGTATATATTGGTATTGATGATGTTTAGGAACCCATGACACCCTAAGAAGGTGTATGGTAGGATTAGATTAGCTTTGGAGTTGATTTGAAGGGATTGGAATAGGTTTAGTACGAGAAAACCTATTTTCGATAAGTATTAAAAGTGATCTGTCCTTATTTTGTTTTTCTGGAAAATCCGACAGTAGGCATGAATTTTTGGCCTTGATATTTAGAAAATATACTTTAAAACGAATCCGTGGCCGCTTGAACGGATTAAAACGGAGTTATAACGAAGAAGTTATGAATTTTTCAAGTTTGACGACGAAATATATATTTCCTGAAGATTTCAGCAAAGTGTTTTTGTTTTGTACGAGTCAAAAACGAGTCCTAAGCTTTATAAATTATTTCGACTTATCAAAAATATATTAGTATACTTTGATACGAAGCTAAGGACGATAATAATGAAAACGGATTTATAACGACTAAAATATACACGTTTTCATAAAATTGCCGTAACTTTCTTATTTAAGAAAAACTATATTATTTTTACGAGACAAGTGTTACGGTAAACAAAACGACCATGTTGAAGGCTATTTTTAACAATGACGTAGAACTTTTTGTAACGAGATGTCTTCTAATAAAATCGAGGTCACCAAGCATATTTTCCAAAATGACCAACCGTTTGTATAGCGGAGTTGTAATAAATTATTTACGGATGCTTAAACTTTGCCGAAACTCACTTTTTACACAACATTTGGACAAAATCACCATCTTTAACCTCTATTATCTATATGTTCGAGACCTCTATGACGAAAACTCATGTACTAAAACTTCTAGATTTTGATACAAACTTTCCAAAACCGTCAAGTTCGTTTCCTAACGTTCGACGTACACCATTTTACGACTAGTTTTTCGAAGCCATTTTTGTCACTTTCACGAAATTTCCGACGACTTTATTTTACGGCGAAAAGTTAAAATTTCAAAATAAATCATTAAGAAACTATTGTAGGATGACATTTTGACGTAAATACTTGTAAAGTAATTTAAGAATGGTCAAGACGTCCAAAGAGTATTTTTCGACGAAGAGTATTATTTTCAAAACTCGCAAATGGTATAAATAACATACGAAATGCATACATAACGTTACATCATAACTCATTAAGTATCATATCATTCATTTTAGGTCGCGGATAGTTTCCGAGCCTCATTTTCTTGCACTTCATTTTGTTAGCATATCAATCACACCAGGTGAGTTCTATAGCCCCACTTTCAATTGTTTTTATACTACTTTTGGGGAAGATACATGCTCAAACTATTTTCATTTACTTTCACAATTACTCTAAACGTTTTAATCGACATCGTGAGTTTCATAGCCCCTACTTTTATACATTTTCAATTAATTTTTAGGGGAGATACATGCTCAAACTATTTTACTTTACTTTCACAAGTACTTTAAACTCTTACATATTACTGTGAGTTCATACCCCGCTTTTACTCATTTAAATTCCTATAAACTATTTGAGGCGAGATATATGCTTATTCATCCAAACATTTAAACTCTTTTGTCAAGCAACATTACTTACACGTTACACTTGATTGCGTTATATACTTGATTGGGTTATACTTGATTTCATATGCATATTTGGAACAAACATACAAGAATTAGTGGCTCCAAATTAAGTTGTTGGAAGGCTATTAATTTACAAACATACAAGAATTAGTGGCTCCAAATTAAGTTGTTGGAAGGCTATTAATTTACAAACATACAAGAATTAGTGGCTCCGAATTAAGTTGTTGGAAGGCTATTAATTTACAAACATCCCAGCATTTATATGTTGGAAGGCCATTTTTATGGATACATTCAACGTGAGCGTTTGAGGAACATCCCAACACGAGTTGTTGGAAGACCCTTGTGGTGACATTTAAACTTTTAACTACTATGATACATGCATACATGATTGACATACTATTTCTAGCAGTGGGTTGTAAACACACAGGTTGCAAGTTTTGTATGGGCGGGACTTGGAACTGAGTGGATTTACGATGCCTTTGCTTTGCGAACTATTATATATGACCAAAAACTTGCCTTTGTTACATGAACGCTCTTTTAAGGCTTTACTTGTTAACCAAACTCTATGAACTCACCAACCTTTGTGTTGACACTTTTAGCATGTTTTATCTCAGGTATCTAAGGCATTCACTTAATGGCATGCATATGGACATATCATAGAGTCATGGTGACGACGGCTCACGTGGGATTTATACATTTTAAAAACATCGTTTGGCTTGTATCAAACCTATTACCGCATACATTGATTTTCATTTAGGACCTACATTTTGTAAACTCTGATTATTTTACTTAATCAAACGATGTATTTTCTAAACGACACTTTAGGTCGTTCGATATAACTGTAACTTTGATGCTATGACAGTCCTCCCCAAGGTATTCCATTCCGCTGCAAAACACGTAATTTGGGGGTGTGACAGGTCCCCACTGACTTCCTTCCCAATGACGTACGCTCACGCTGTTCCCACGTCTCTCTGTTGATTCCTAGCACCCTGATTTCCCTGGTTCCCTTCATCCTCTCGCTTCACAGGGTTATGCCCATTACTTCCCACACCTCAGTTAGCTAAACCTCCTCCATTACTAGGGTTTGCTCTCACCCATGGCTCTCGGCACTCATTCTTGAAATGTCCTCTCTTTCCACATCCAAAACAGGTGACATCGCCTTCAATCCACTCTTGTGTAGTTTGGGCTACAACAAGGGGACGGGACCTATAGTCCTTAGCCATGTGTCCTACCTTAGAGCAATTCCTACACACTATTGAGCACTACCCATGGTGGTGTCGGCTGTAACGATTACACAATGGTTTCCTACCTTTATAACCCTTCTTCCCTCCATTAACTATAGCATACATCTTGGCAGTCTCTGGCCGTTTGTTGCTATCTCCCTTAACCGTCTCATTCCTCTTCCTCTTACCATTCTTACTCTTGTCTCCTCCTTCTAACACAAGAGAGTCCATCAAACGCTGGGCTACGGTAACTGCCTCATGCAAGTTAGTCGGCTTAGCAGCGATGACATCATTCCTAGTAGCTAGAGGCAATCCATCAGTATACCTCTCAATCCTAAAGGCTTCAATGCGAACCATCTCTAGGCAAAGCAACGACAACTCTTGGAAATAACGGTTATAAGTCACCATGTCGCTACCCCTAACCATATGGTTCCAGAACTCAACCTCTAACTTCTTAACTTCATTCCTAGGATAGTAAGTCTTGATCGTGAATAGCCTTAAACTGGTCCAAGTCATGCCATAGGCTATCTCACTTCCTACTGCTCGGTGATAGTTGTTTCACCAGGTCAACGCTTAGTTCTTGAGTGAAGCGTGCGTACTTAACCTTAGAATCCTCATCACGCTTGCTAACGGTAAACAAAGACTCAGTTTTCTCCATCCACCTTGTTACGTAAACCACTCCCTCGGTTCCTTAGAACTCGATGGGACCAAAGAATCGGAACTCTTTGTAGATACAACCTCGAGCTCGATTAAGCGGTAGGGTTCCACCAGAGGTGTTTGAAGGATTGGACTCAGCTACGTGCTGCGTCACGAGTTGGTCGATGTGGGCTTGATCTAGAGGCGAGGGTTGGTGGGACTGACCATTCCCACTTGTCATTAACGTCCGGGGTCTCAAATGGGTTATCGTGTTCGTTCTCAACAGGTGGAGTGGTCGGAGTCGGACGACTACCTCGACGGACAAGAGTAACCACAACAGCAGGGTGCTTCGGTTGGTCCTAGCGGGTTTCGTCTTGGTGCCATTGATCTGAAGGTTAACATAAGAGTTTAATAAGTTCATAATTCACGGTCTATAAGACTGGGTTTGGTTCCAAGGATTATCGAATACCGCACGAATACATAATCAAGCTAACAAGGATAACACTACATCATAACGAAATAACTAGAGACCGAATTAAAACTAAAGGATGCACTTTCTAATAACCATAACTCATAGTTTTCGAAGTGTAATACATGAAAGGATACAGAGTAACCAAAATGATCCTAACAAAAATACTAACAAGATAACCATGATAGATCTACATCTCGAACCAAGGACTACTCAGTTTCAAGATGGTACAATGCTATGAACCTAAAACAATCTAGCCACAATCACGAACACTCCTAACTGATCTCCTAACATCATCAACCTCCCTCCATAGAGATGAAAGCTCACTCTTCAGATCCACAACCTCCCTCTTCAACTCGCCTACCTTGCGCTTAGCCGGTCTGCCTCTCGGAAGGAACCCTCTCACAGACGCCTACCTGCTCATGGAGCTCCGACATGCCCTCTCTCAGAATCGTAGTCCTCCTAACTGCAAAACCCATATCTGTTCTCAAATCCTCTACACTAGCCCTCGATACTCTAACTAGTCGATCTGTCAACTAACTAAGCTTAACACCCTGGTATGTAATCCTCTCCCAAATCAGACCCATCTCTCCATACTCCTTGGGCTGTGAAGCAATATCTGATGGTATATCTGAACCTAGTGGGCTACCTATCACTAAAGCAATATCTGATGGCATACCTAGCTCCGACATGTAAGTTCGATTCTATCATATAATCCGGGCATCATATAATCCCAAGTCACATCAATCATATAACAAGCTCGTAATCTCCCAAAATCAACATCAATAATCATATCCTAAAACATAACATCTCAATAATCAAATCACAGTTCATATAATCCCAACAATCAAATCGCAGTTCATACCATAATCAAATCAAGAGGCTTCAGCTTGGCACGTTGTACGCGGTCGAGGATCAATTTTTCTAAAAAGTGGTTATAGTTTAGGTTTTATTGAATACCTAGTTCTCTATAACCTTGGCTCTGATACCAATCTGTAACACCCCCAAATCTCGATTAAGGAAAGACTCAAACAAGTTTTCGAGGCGTTACTGGATTAGCACGTCACACAAGTATAGCAAACAAGATAATCATATTATAGTTCAAAAACCAATCCCATAGTTAATTATGCAAATAGAATCATCCCAAATAGTCAAATGTAAGGCCCAACATGATTTATAAAATAGGTCCGCATAATATTATCAGAGTTTAAATATGATCCTTCTTCTTTTTTTGGTAAAAGGGCCTTAAAACCCCGGTAAATATATCCAAAAATTCAATGAAGTACAATTGACATGGACGTACATCCCATGCCCTCTGCCCGTTACATAGGAGATATGACTCTACATATGTAACTAAGCTAAACAAGCCGCTAAGCGCAGCAACAAATACTAAACTGCTTTCACAAACAGAATAGAAAACAAATTACATTCAAATTAACAATCTAAATGTAACTAAGTCCAGGTTCAAAGAACCACTTCCATAGTGTGCAGCTCCGTCTTCAATCATCATTTGTTGACGTCCGAGTACAACACTAACTTCCATGCCATTAGACAATGATGCACCTGCCCTACCCACACTAGAAGAGGGCAAAAGGTCCAAGCACATCAACAAGGCTGAGAACCAGCCACTACAACTCGGTAACCAGCATGAACTCCGTTACAAACC
Source organism: Chrysanthemum makinoi (assembly GCA_910596185.1). Lineage (NCBI taxonomy): Eukaryota > Viridiplantae > Streptophyta > Magnoliopsida > Asterales > Asteraceae > Chrysanthemum > Chrysanthemum makinoi. Next base: position 130,628,847 of record OU343220.1, read on the forward strand.
CATGCCAAGCAACCAAGAATCCAGGTGACCAACTAAAGTAAGATGACTCTAGTACCATCATGCCCTAGCCGAACCACCACATAGCCGGCTGATTTTTTACATTCACCCAACCCTAGCTAGAACAACCATGACCAAGTAACACAACAATCAACCGGCCATGCAATCAAGACCAGATTGTCGAAAAAAAGACAACCAGCCACAACCAAATCATGACCGAACAGCCATGAACCGTATAGCAAGCAACCAAACAGAAAGAACCCATGCAAGAGTAAGAACCCTAGCATCGATACCCCATTGATTGCAACCCAAAGCTGATTCTATCAACCACTAATCGGACTTGAGATCAAAATTAGCCAACAACCAAGATCATGAAGCTTGAACCCCAACGAAGAGAAACCCCACAATCCACAGCATTGTCGAGCCACATAAACCCTAACCGGAATGAACCCAACTCAGCAAGATACCCACGATCATGGAGAAAATAACCCACGATCAACACCAGCAATTCAAAGAAGGAAATCTCCTGGAATCGCACCACAACAGATCTAGGAAAAACCTCCCAAGAATTGCATAACAATGAAACAAGGATGATGAAAAATCCATGACAAACTGTTAAGAATCATCATCACAAACGATCCTTGTTCAACTTCCATCAAAACCGAATGGTTTTGAAACCCTAATAAATCCAGCCGGTTGCCCCAATCTAAAAAACCCAACCGGTTTGAATGAAACAAAGGATTGGTTTCTCTCTAAACAAAAATCTAAGCGATTAATGTAGATTAACATAACTTGAATCTTGATTCGAAGAATTAATTCCCTAGAAGATTGAAAATCGAAACTAGGGTTTCAAGCTAAGAAAATCGCCCATAAGGGCTAGAGAGAGAGAGCCTCCACAGCATTAATATGATTGGAAGAATTAATATGATCCTTCAACCATGTCTCATTTCCAAGCCTCCACAGAACAAGCATTCCACACATCAACTTAATTACCTGAGAAAAACATGCTAAAAGGTCAGCTAACGCTGGTGAGTTCATAGGTTTAAGTATAAAATCAATAGTGGACCTGTAAGAGTTTATTTTCTATATGAGACTAAGTTAGATACATAATAACACACCATTCTCATATCACAAACCGACCATACATTCAATATTCTCTTCAAAAATCATTAATCGTGATAATATGTTACACTAACTGATTGCATGTGATTGGTTGATGATTACATCTATTTTCAATTGGTCCATTTAATGTGGGGTGGTGGTTAATAGATTTGTTTATTGATATATTGTATTTGGGTCTGTTGTTCATATTAATTACTTTGTCGCTTTTCAATTTTTAGTGCAAATATAATTCTTTGGGATCTGCTGCAACTTACACTTTTCGACATATTAAGTTATCTCCCAACTTACACATGTACTATATCGTTTAAAACCCTAACCTCGTTAGGGTTTCTTTATTTCATTGGTTGTTATTACATGTGTTGTTATTCTTGGTTTGCTTTTGTACGTGGGTTTCTTAATGATGGAGAAGGGGTTTCTACTTAGCAATAGTGCATCCGAACCTTCGAATTCTACTATTGGTAATGCTTATGTTGACATGGATGCTTTGGATGCTCGTATGCAAAGGTTACAGGGTTTCAACGCTGAGAACTCTGATGTTACTCAGCCCCGAAAAGCTTTGAGGGTTGTGCGCAACCCTAGCTTTGACGAGCCGAATCTGAACAGTACTATGAATGACAAGAGTGGGATTCAATCTGGTACAAATGCTAAGAATCCAATTGATGGTAAGGCTGGTCCTAATACAAAGGTTCATACTAATGTGTCGTTGAATGTTGAGGGAATGTATGGGTTGGATGGAAAGAATAGTACCAATTCTGTTTCGTCTACTTCGGGAGTGTTCATGGAACCGTCCATGGTTTCGTCTGCGTCTAGTAGTTTTGGAGCAGCTAACGTGCAAGATATGGCCAACGTTCATGCTGAGTTACCTAGTAATTCTAGTTCGATCTACTCGCACATTGTTCATGATGCTACCGCCCCATTCATATAATGAGTTATTTCCACCTTTGAATTTGCCATCTAATGCATTTGCGTCAATTGCAACTGGTCATGCAAGTAATATTTTCGTGCATGATAATATGAATATGGGGAACGTGACTAGTGGGTTGAATGAATTGAATTATTATAACAAGACTGCTAATCAGTTTGCATCTATTAAATCTAGTCTTACTACTGGTCCTACATGTGTGCATGAGGTTATGACTAAGGGTGATATTAATGTTAAGTCGAATGGGGTTTCTCCTCAGGCTACTACTGGTCCTTCATCATTTGCATCTATGTTTAAAGATAACTCAAGCAAGAAGGTCGTTAGAGTATCGGAGATGAGGAATACTGAATGTGTTGCGGGTGCTAATGTGGCTATCCCTTTGGAGGTTTTTAATGAGATAAGTAATCGTTTTACGAATACGTTGTATGGATATTTTATTGGAAAGCGCCCCGCTTCCAAGTAGTGGAGAATTATGTGCGTAATACTTGGGCAAAATATGGACTTCAACGTGTAATGCTTAGCAATGGTTTTTTCTTATTTCAATTTGCGTCTAAGGAAGGTATGGAAAGGGTTTTGGAAGAAGGTCCTTGGTTAATTCGATTAGTTCCCATTTTCTTGAATGTTTTGACTCCTAATACCTAACTGAAAAAGGATGAAATTATTTCTCGCCCAGTCTGGGTCAAAATTCATAATATTCCGTTAGTAGCTTATTCCGAAGTAGGTCTTAGCTTAATTTCTAATCAGATTGGGAGGCCTGTTATGCTTGATTCTTATATAAGTGCGATGTGTCTCAAATCTTGGGGCCGAAATTCTTATGCTAGGATTCTTGTGGAAGTTTCATCTTTGACTGCTTTACTTGATTCGATTGTGGTGGCGATTCCTTTTCCCGACTGATCTCGTCATTCATTGGAAACGCTAGAAGTTGAGTATGAGTGGAAACCTCCAAGGTGTGAGAAATGTAAAATATTTGGCCATAATGATGGTGGTTGTTCTAAGAATGTTCAACCAAGAGAGAAACAGGTGGTTGATAATGATGGGTATATGGAGGTTAATAATTGTAAGGGTAAAGGTAAACAACAAAGTAACGAGAAGCATCATCTTCTGAATGGGCTTCTTCGAGTGGCACAGGTAAGCAAAATAATGGTTCTGGTTTGGATCCTAAAGATCCATTGCCGGCTCCTCCTTCTAATGTTAACTCTGGTATGAACGTTAAGTCTACTAATTCTTTTGGTGTCTTGGATTCATTGGTGGATGAGGACGCTTCGGGAGATGATAATAATGGTAAGGGAACACAAGATCAGCCTATTAGTAACATGGAGCCAACGGTTCAGGGAGAGTCTTCTAAGCCTTCTACTTTTCCATCTTCGAGTACTTTAACTAGGCGAGGTAACCCGTTTTCTAAAGTGGGTGAAGTGTTTGACTCTGAAATTGATGAGGATGAGGTCTATGAGCCGAATGATAACATAGGAAATTACTTTTCATCTTATGGTGGTGGTATCGAGCATGAAGATTATTTTTCCGATGATTATGCGCCCGAGTTTACGATCTACCGGGGCAATTGAATGATTTCAAGCTTCAAGGTCGTGCTAGGAAGTAACTTTTGTTTGTTGGTTAATAAGTTTGGCATGTCATTTTATGTAGTTTTCTAGTAGTCCTAGTTGTTGGTAGCTGGTTGTTCATTTATGGCCTGTCATAAATGATCTAGTGGTAGTTCAAGCGGTTGCTTGAGGTTAATGAGGTATTTCAGCCACATTCCATTGTACTTAAACAGTTTTTTGGAGTAATATATTTTGCCAGGGTGAAAAATTCCTTTTACCCAAAAAAATACCACAATCAATAACACAATCAATCACATAATCAATATCATAGCAGGGCCCCATTCGACTCTAGCCAGCGCACAGTTGTAGCAAAGCCTAGAACAAATGCTACCCTAGACTAGGTCGGGGTAGAAGTCTATACTTAGCTAGGCAAGTGTCATAGCAAATCAAAAGAGTTTAAAAAGGTCCAAAAGAATAACATGATTTCTCACCCCAAATTCGTTAGAAACAAAGATAAAAGTGGAGCTATGAAACTCACGACAAGCAAGCAAAGCACAAACAAACACTAGCAACGAAGATAACAGCTAACACGGCTCAACAACTACTGACTCGGCACAACCTATTAATATAAACCAATTCTTAATATATAATCCAAAATTCAACGTTATCTACCCCAATGTATTCCTTTTCTTATCTCCAAAAATATCTTGTTTCACCGTTTAATCCTAGCGTTTGGTATCGCCGTGTGTGTATCGACTCAACAAGACACAATGAATGCACTCAAATGACCACAATGCGACTCATAATGACACAATGAGACGTCTAAGCGATAAGCTCCATAGTCCAATAAGTTTCGAAATAAATAGTTAGACCTTATCGAATTCGTCAACTCGATAAACTCAATCATTTATTCGTCGCTATTATTCCATAAACCGGTCGCATCCTATCGAGTCATAAGGATAATTCACCCATTAATAACGTTATCCTACTTGCTTAACGGGCTCTTACTAGATTCGTCAACCTAATAAGTTTGCTATTTACGTGGATTGACGCTATTAATGTTAGGTCATCCATAACCCATGCATAAGATGTAAATAATATTAAATGCTCAAAAATGGCAATAAATGCTCATAAATGACACATTTCGATAAACGTGCACTCGAAACATTAAATACTCATTAATTAGAAAACATATCCATTTTTTGACGTTAGTTTCCATTTATAATAGCGAATAACAAGGCGAGTCTTGTTATCGAATGTTTAGAAAACCATTTATTTTTTGTGTTCCTTAGTTTTATTAACATGTTTATATATATATATATATTACGTCAATTTCAATAATAGTTTCGAGTCGTTATCCGTTTCGAGTCCACAAGCTTGAGTCATGACTTCTCGGCTTTTATACATTCTATAGTCGAATATATACTAAAGTCCATGTTACGGCATTGTCGGGGTCAACTATGACTAAAAAGTAAAAGTAACACCGACGTTGCACAAAGTTGACAATTATAATATAAGTCCAAAGTAAATAATCACAATAACTCAAATCAATCTCCATTCAACCCATATCAATCTCACCATCCAAACCAACTACCAAATACACCCTCACGACCCTAATGGTCTCGACACGGTCCCGGTTAAGACCACGTGAACCAAACAAGCTCTTGAAGCTTTTCGGCTCCACGCGTCTCATCCAAACACCAACAACAACTACCAACATGTTACCACAACGACCCGACCCAGACCCTTGGTCCATATGGGTCTCGTACGCCACAACATACCCACAAACGAGTCCCTAGTGGCTCGTTCCACCTACTATCACCATCCAAACGCTCCCAAATGGATTTTCTAATACCCAAACACAACCAAACAACATCCAATCATCAAACCCATCAACTAGTAATGACCAAGAACATGAAACAATGATAAAAATGCAAAAACACAATAAAATGACACAACACACGATACCAATACACTAGTTTACATGTTTTAATTAGTTATAAACTCATTTTAGACCCCGTGTTCATCAAACCCAAACCAAGTCGCCAAATGTACGTGACATATAGGTCACGTACGTGGCTTAACATGGCTCAAACAAGTCACAACCAAGCTCCATTTATCTTTTCCAAACTCGATCTACAAAAGTACGAAGAAACCCTAGATATTCGAATGATTTTTTAGGGATTTGAGGGTGTTAACGAGGGAGTTAGGGCGCGTGCAATATATGGTTAGAAAGAGGAGGAGGATATCTACAAATTGGTGGTGGAGGTGAGAGTCCACTCGCCAGATTTTGGCCAGAACGGCGCCAGAAAGTGGCGGCGGTGGTGGTTGGGGCGTTTAGGGTTAGGGTTTGATGGTTGAAGAGAGAGTAGAGAGAGAAAGTGGAGTGGGTGTGCGTTTTTAGTGAGAGAAAGTAAAGAGAGATATGAGATGGCAGGTTATTTATATTTAAAGCTAGGGACCTCAAAATAAATAAAAATGTGAGGAGGGGGGCGGCCGTGGCATTCTTGGGGGGCCAAACCCGTAATTTTTGTTAAACTAACCCGTTTACCCTTTCCCGATCTCAAATTTTGTCCTACGAGTGTCCCACGACTTTCCTTCGACTTTCTATTGTTTTTATTTACGTTTTCCTACGAGTTTTGATTATTTATGTGTCACCTTTCGTGTTACGGTTTAAAAGTTACGTTATCTCTCGTTATAGGATTTTATTGTGCCGAATCACATAGTGCTTAACGTAAAGGACTAAAACTCATACGACGACTCATACGATAATAAAAGAAATCATAAAAACCAATAAACGATATCAAAACAAGTCATGGTTAATCGAAATAGTTCTGAAGGAAATTACTCGGTTTAACTTAGCGTAATGCGGTTACCTAAAATGGGCTCGCTAATTGCCAGTTGTCACACTGGGCCCCGGCCCAGCTTATACATATGCTCAAAGAAAAGTTAGTAGGCTAAGTTTTTGTCATTGTTAACCAAACGCACCCTTTAAATGTGGGCGTTGAGCCCAATAACACTTAATACAATATTTATCTTGGAAATAATTTTTGACACAGTTTTGGGGTCGAGAGAAAACGTAATTCCAAACGCAGTCTTAAACTAAAAACAACGAGCTATATCGAGACTGTTATGAGTCTTCTTCGAGCCCCATTGCTAGACTATGTGACGGCCACCTTCGAGGTGTCTTGTCGTGACCGAAGCAAGTAATTTACCCACTCTTGGTGACTCAAAAACATTACAAACACAAGGACTTTTGCAAGTCTTCTCGCCTTGTGGTTAGCACCGTTGGGTACTACCCAATATGAGCTTATGACACAAAAACATTACGGGCCAAACAATCATCCTTGGGTGTTATCCCTTTTTCAGTCGCGACTAGCGCAAGGACATGTAAAGAGGACAAGTAACCATACAACCCAGTGAGCTAGAAGGTAGGCCGAATGTACTATGAGAAAACTATGCATAAGCCAATAACCCAAAATACACTTTAAGCCGGTTTCTAATGATACCGATTACCAAGTAAGCCAATGACTGTTTAATAAGTCGAAAGCCACAATAAGCTAGACAAGCTTAAGTATAAACCGAAAATACCAAATAAGTTAAATAGGCCGATTAAACTAGGATCCAATTAACTTGTTTTTATGTTTTCTTTCCACACAATTGAAACAACAACACAGGTCAAACAACCATATACATTATTTTTACGGGTGTGTCGATCGAGAAAAAAAAGAATGAATACTAACAATTTAAGCGATCATTTTCATACGAATTTAAAATGGACAGATCCTTACATGGATTTTGGTGAAGTCGATTGGAAGACGGGACCGAAAACACAATAAGATTGAGTCGCTAGCTTTCTTGGACAATTAGTACTTCAATTCATCTAATTACAATATTAATTAACAAAAACCCCAACTCAATTTGAAAACCCCTTAACTACTATGAACCCTAATTTTATTGTGATTGGGTGTGAGATGTGTGAAAGAAGCTGTAAAACTCGTGCCCTTTATAATGGAACAAATGGAAGCCTCGACCATCACTTTCTTGGTCTCGGTAGGGAGGGAAAACTCCTCTTAGCTTCTATCGTTGTCTTCCATCTTCATCACAGTTGCATGTGATCGCCTAGAGGTGTAGTCCATCTGAAAGAGGTATGGTGATACGGATGAAATTAGAGTTTGACTTGGATAAAGGGAGAAAAATTCCTTTCATGTGTTTTGTCTTGGGAGGGAGCGAGTAAAAGTAGGAAAAGAGGAAGAAGATAGGATCAGATGGGGAAGGCGTAGGGTGGGTGGGAGTAGATAGGTTTTTATTTTGTTTTATTATTATTTATTGTATTGACTGTACTCCGTGTTCTGTCAAGCCTTCACGTAAACGTACTTTCCCGATACCCGAAAGATATTATAGTTATATTTTTAGAAACGTTTTCGAGAGTATTTTTATATGGTATCGTCATTGTTTAGAGTTTAGAAAATATATGTTATGCCGTTTTTGAGTCGGTGTCGGTATGCGTGCGGTGACGTGTTTTTACGAAATCACGAGATAACCTCTCGTTTTTGTTTGTAAATTATCATGGCGTGTTAAAAGTAGTAATTTTACTAAATTCTAGGTAAAATAGCATATTAGTGTATTACTGAATTCCGCAGTGTGGAATAACTTCTCAAACTAATCAGTTAAGCTCACGTACGCTTAAAATTATAAATCAGACAATAATAAATTCACATTTACTATAAAGATACTCAGTGGAAAAGTACCGTGTGTGCGGTGTCGTATTTATAAAGAAACGAGATGACCTCTCATTTTTAATTTTTAGATATCGACAGCTGTTAGAAAATAACCGATTTAAATTTTTTGATGTAATAAATATTATTATACTAAACCAAAAAGTTATGGGTTGTTATAATCTACCCACGTTATAGGAGATCTGTCCCGGATCTCAGTTTACGTTACCCGATAGGGTGTCGGGAAAGAGGTGATGGTATTTGTAATAAGGTTCTGAGTTTCACTAGGTTGTTCCGTGGTTTCCCTTTGTGTGTGGGTACCTAAGTGTTCAAGAGCACATCTGTGACAACTCGTAAATTCCTCGACGCGTTGTAATTGGAGAAACAACAATTAGAGCGATCGTTCAATCTAAGTTGAGATACAATGCTTATTTATAGTTGTTTTTATCATAAATATTATACTGAGAACGTTGGCATAATTCCCAAGTCACAAATCCTTCGGTTGCTAGTTCAAACAAGTTCTGAACCTAATATATCAAGAGATTAAGAAAGTTACATCAATTGTCCCTTTGATAGTTTCATTTCCGCCCCTTGAGTTTTCAAGTGCATCACTTTGGTCCCTCTTGGGAGTATAAATACCCCACACCTCTCACCTTCTCTCATTTCTCCACTTTTCTTTCTCTCTCTATAAAACACACACACAAACTCTCCTCTCTCTCTCTTTATATTATTCGGCAACCACCCAATTAGGTTCCTGCCGGATTCTCGCCAAATTCCACCATCTCTATTTAATACACCACCACTTCCATATGATAGATCAAGACCTTGTGATTCCATTTTCGTGCCATACGCCTCGAACCTCAAAGACGCCCTAGATCTTGATTTTAAGATCCGGACAAACTAGGGTTTTTAGAAGTAAACGAGTGATTAAGGGTCGTGCTTGGTTTGGTACGAGTTGTACTCGTAGAAGACGGCATCACAACCGCTCTTTTCCTATCCTTCTCTCGGTAAAACCTTACTTGGTCCATATCATTATTATATTTTGTTTTGATGAAGATATAAATTATCGTGTTAAAACCCAAGTCAACATTAGGAATAAAAAAAACCCTAAAAATTCTCTCTCTCTTTGGAGAAAAAGGCGACAAAATAAAACCCTCCATTCCAAATCATTTTCTACATCAGATCCACCATTTCCCTTGTTTTTCTTTCATCAAGCTGTTAGGGTTGTGATTAACATTCATGTTAATCAGTTTCTTGATCAAATTCGTGAAGATTAACAGGTCCTTGGTGTGTTTTTTGTGTAATCGTTTTTTTAGGGTTTATATAGCCACCTGGTATCTTATTATTTTTTTGGGTAAAAGGGTTAATTCACCCCGATAAAATGCATTACACCAAAACTTTGAAGTACATAGGATGAGGGTGATACCCCTCACCTCAGTCCTTTAGGACACTTACAGACTCAACTATAAGAATGACACACCATTCCTATAACAAACAATAAAATGAACCTAACAATAATGACAAAGTACATAAAAAGTTACAATACTACTCAAGAAAAGCACTTGAGCCTTCTATATCACTATGGCGGTCCACCTTAACTTCCATGAAGAATCCACTTAGAAACATCCAAGCGATCTTCAACATAAAAACTGTTTGTAGAAGCAAAGAACCACCTGGTATCTTATTGTTCCTTTAAATCCTATTCTAATCATAGGCAGTTTAATTGTGTTAATTAAATCTACTTTATCATTGGAACGATTTGAGGTTGTGGTGAACTATTGGTTTAACGCTAAACAGATTCCTTTCTAGGGTTTGTTTATATTACGATTGTAAGTAAACCCTCTTAGGGTTTAATCGTTTATCACTGGTTTTTTTGCAAGTTATTGGACGTGGGTTTTTGGAGAGATGGAGGCTGATTTGTTAAAGGTTAATATTGATGAATTGAAGGCTCGTATGCTACGGTTAAAGGTTTTTTATGCCAATAACGTTTGTGTATCTCAGCCAATGAATAATGATGGTTTTGCATCACGGGAATAATTCTATGGTAGAACCTGTTAACGTGAGTAGCAATTCTGAAGAGGGGAGTCGTAATAGCTTTGGTGAGTCGGTCGTTGAATCGATGATGCACCCTATTACACCTTCTATACCACCTACCGATTGTGCGTGTCCGATGATAACGGGGTTTGTTTGTGAATTCGGTATTGTTTCTTTTCGAATTTGATGCTATGAATGTCATGCATACTACCGCACATGATAAACACGCTAAACAATGGTGTGTTAAATCGAGATCCTGTCATGCCTAGTAATATTTCTTATAATGAATCTGCTAATGAGGATCAGGTACAAGAGGAGTTAGTGGTTCAACCTAATGATGTTTTGACGGATAGTATGAAGCGTTTAAAGAAGGCCGTGGAAAGGAATGATGGTATGAAGTTGATTCAACACCACTTTTAACGATTCTATTGATGAGGTTACTTTTTCGGGTTCAAAAGTCGTTATTCCAATGGCCGTAGTTGATGATATGTGTCTTAAATTTGCTAATTCATTATACGGTTATTATATTGGTCAACGAATGGCGTTTCCGATTGTGGAAAATTATGTCAAGCATGCTTGGGCTAAGTTCGCTTTGAACATGTTATATTGCGGAATGGTTTCTTCATTTTCAAATTCTCATCACTTGACGGTATGAATAAAGTTCTTAATGGAGGTCCTTGGTTTATTAAATCTATGCCTTTATTCTTACATGTTTGGGTGTCGAATATAAGGTTAGAAAAGGAGAAAATTTCTAAGGTACCGGTATGGGTGCGTATCCATAATGTACCTTCCGTTGTGTATTCTAAAGTCGGTATAAGTTTGATTGCAAACAATTAGCGGATAATACGGTTTGATGAGGGTACTAATGATATGTGTAAGAATCCTTGGGGTCGTTATTTATATGCTCGAGTTCTATGAATTATCTCCGATTTGGATGTTTTGGAATTGATTGATGTTGCTATACCTTTGCCTAAGGGTAAGGGACATTACATGGAAGTTCTTGACGTCGAGTATAACTAGTGGCCATCTTGGTGTTCTAGGTGTGTTTGTTTTAATCATGATGACGATGTTTGTCCTCTTAGACGAAAGTTTGGTTACTAAGGATTAGACTTACTAATAAAGATGTAGAGGTAAATCGTAATGTTCACTCTAACAAGGCTGGTAAAACAATTGAAAAAGGTCATAAAGGGTCGTGGGGGTTTAAACCTAAACCCAAACTTTCGTTCCAACCTGTTTCTAAACCGGCTACCAAAAAGAAGAGTAATGGTGGAAAACGAGATTTGGGGGCTGATCGTGTTAATCAGCCTACAAATGAGGGTTCTAACTCGCTTGGTACATCAAAGAATGCTTTAATGAGTGATTATGGTCCTATTAAGGTGGTGGAAAGGGTATCGACTCAAATTGAGCAGCTTGAACCGGTGGACGCTAATTCTTCTTTGGGAGGTGTGGATACCGTTAGGGAGGGTTGTATTACTAAGGTACCTTTGCATAGCACTATTGATAGTTTGTGGGAGCATTGTTCAAACACCGATGTTGCTTCCACGAGTAAGGATTTTTCAGCCTTTGCTACTTCAGTCACGTTTTTTTGGGTAAAGGGGAGTAATCCTGCACCCTGGTAAAATATATTAACCAAAACGTTTAAGTACAAAGGATGAGAGTGAGTCTCTCACCACGGCCCATTACATGGGCAATGCACACACTACAAGTGCATATTAACCAAAAATATTACATAAGAAAGACATGCCAATCTTATGAACTACCAAAACAATCAAAATTACTTCCTACCTCGACCTAAGAGACTAACATCATACATGTCACATATATCCTCCAAGTGTCTTGGTAAATCGTAGACTTGAGCAGAATAATCATCAAAGTCTTCAAGCTCTAGTCCTCCACCTCACCTAGAAGCCAAAAATGACGCCATACTTACCTTAGTAGCGTAAGAAGTCACATACCGACTTTTAGAGAACGGATTACTTACCTTAGTAGCGTAAGAAGTCATAGTCTCCGGAGGCTTAATAGGCGCATCTATATCAACACGAGATTCCTTCCCCCGAGAACCATTCATATCTGCTTCCTTAGTACAACCAGAAGAATTCCCAATCTTCGCCTCATCAGTAGTAGAATCAACCACAGTACTTGGAATGCCCGTGTCATCTTGCACCTCAAGAGTCCCAAAGGAGTTAGACATAGTAATTGGTGTACCTTTAGCATTAACACTAGCAACTTCGGTGTCTTCGTCTTTTCAACATATACCAGCTTCCTAGGTGCAAATCTAGGACCCTTTCCCATATTAATACCACTAGACATCTTCGTACCTTTAGGTTTGGCTTTCCGATTCTGCACCACCTTAAAACCATCATCAGGTTCTTCCACATTCGAGGTGGGAGCGACATCATTATGCTCCTCAATACTCTTAGGACAACAAGTAGTAACATGCCCATACACTTTACATTCCGCATAATGTGGAGGCTTCCATTCATATTCCACCTTGATACATGCCGTAGTAAACCCACTATCGTCCTTTTTAGGGATCGCCATAGTCACCACATGTTTTAGCTCAGATTTTGATGATAATTCCACAAGAGCACGTGCAAAACTTATGCGACCCCATGATACACACATGGAACTAGTAAAAGCATCTAACATAATCGGCTTACCCACTTGAGTAGCAATTAAGCTCAACCCATCTTCCGAATATGCATGTAATGGCACATTATACAATTTGATCCACACGGGGACTTTAGTAACCTCTCCTTTAGACAATAGCACATCAGGAGTCCATTTAGTGAGAATGAGAGGAGAATTGCGAATAATCCAAGGGCCCCGTTGAAGAACATTCTCAACACCCTCTTGATACTTCAGTCACGTTATCTAATGTAAATGATAAGGCAACATGTTCTTATCCTGTTACAAGTGAAGTGGTTAAGAGTTCCATTATGAAGTGTGATCCTATTTTGGATAGGGTTATTGAAAGTGATGATGAAGTGGATGAAGTCTTTGAGAACTACGATGATATCGAGAAGTATTCTAGGTTCAAGAGTGGTTCTTCAAGAGATTTCAAGGTGCATGGACGCAAAAATAAATAGTAATATGACATGTCATTTATTTTTGTGTTTCTTGTTTGTTAGGTTGCTTGGTTTAGCATTTTTATGTTGGTTAATTGCACATGGTTTGCATGTCAGTTTAAGAATGGTATGTCATTCTTATAGTGGTTTCTTGTAAGTGTCCTAAGGGACTGAGATGAGGGAAGTCACCCTCATCCTTTGTACTTTAATATTTTTGGTGTAATGCATTTTACCAGGGTGAAAAATTCCTTTTACCTAAAAATATATTATCGTGTTATTGTTTTCGTGGGTACAAGAATAATAAAAACGAGTTATGGTGGAAAAACAATGATAAGAACATTGACATGAATTCTTGGTTAAAATTGATAAAACGTTTTGGTTAAAAGATTCGTGGTATAGGGATTAAAAGTATTAGTTGTCCGATTTGGATGTGCAATCGGGACGAGTCAACTCACCGAGTCAACTCGGTGGGTGAGTCGACCGAGCGAGTCAATTCAGGAACTCAATGAGTCGGGCTGGGTCTAAGAACCATGATTGTATTGATGGGTTGACTGGGTCGGGTCGAATGACCCACATTGGTATTTGTTGGATCATATAGGGTACAAAACCAAGTTGTGTTGTGTTTAATATTACGGTGTTGGTCACTTTAGCGTGCGTTTGATGTGGTAAATTATATACAAGTCGGGGGTTTGACCCGAATGGTCATTTGGTGGTTGTTTAGTCTTGGTTTATAAATCGAATATACGATATGAGTTAAATTAGTTATGGATACAATTTGATTAGGACTCGATAAATATTTATAAGACGTAAATAATTGATAACGTGGAATGTCGAAACAAATAAAATGGTAAATGGTGTAAGGCAATCGACTTATTTGAAATGTGTGGCGAGTTAATGATATATGAATTATCGAGTGATAAGAATAGTTGGTAATAAAATGGTCACGGTTTAGTATTGGTTACGTGTTTGATGGTAAATGGTTCCATGGGTTTGAAAGTAACTTTGAAACGTGTTGTAATAGTATTGTGATAAATACGTCGAATTAATTTGTATTAAGAATATAAATAATGGTTGTGGAAAACTAGAGGGGGGGGGTTGAATAGTTTGTCAATCCATTTGATTGTTTATGTTGGACGTTGATAGATGGATATATAAACGTGAAATGAAATATAAAGAGTAAGAAGCACATCACCCCGACACAAGTTATTTATAGTGGTTCGGCTACAACGACACCTTCCTTGCCCTACTCCACTCCCCGAGTCACCTAATCGAGAGTTCGTAAGCACTACATGTCACAATTCTCAATTTCCGGTCATTTCTCAAACTCCATATTCATCATTTCATATCAATTTATTCATGATTTTTCATTTCACCTTAAACGCGTAAATTTTATATTAAATAAACGTTATCGCGTGAGTTATTATTTTGATCAATTAATCCGTTACTTCTAAAAATGATCCCGACATATTTTATACTTACATTTAGTCTATAAAAACTATATTTTGAGTTTTTCTGCGTTTTAAATTTATTTGGTACATAAATCGCTAAAGTTAAATTATTACGGCGCTTAAAGTACCTCGATAATTATTTTATCACTCAAAAATTCACAAGGAATGTACTTTTACAATTTTTATTATCTCATTACATTCTATTTTGATCTATTAAAAACTTACTTGTACCAAAAATCTACCATTTACCTTACAAGATTCATGTAACTACACATTACTTACACTTTTTCTTACAAATTGTTACAAGTATTTACACAATACATTTAAAAAAAAAAAAAAAGATATTTTTGTGACAAGAACCTACAAACCAATTAATGAGTTAAAGAAAATGTTATTTATATAGACTTTGTACGCCATTTCATTTACTTCCTTCACTTCAATAATTCACAAGTTATAAAAGTTCTCTCCATCTTGTTTCTTTCTTCCATGAACCGGCCTTCAAGAGGTGTTATCAAGAGATCATCAAAAATTTTTACAAGTTCAAGTATATTACAATCTAGATCACACTCTTGATAAAGTTTTGAAATAAAAACTTAGAGGCTTAGGTTTAACCTGGTTCTAATCAATTTCATCATATCACTTGTACGCATCTCATGTTTATTTTTCATCTTACATATTCATTTCATACTCATCTCATCATTTTGAGCAAAAACATGCAAGACTTGTGTTGTTTATACCATTTTTACATGATTTTAAGAGTTATATATATATAAAGTCATCCTATAATTATTCCCTTGATATTTATTGGACTTGATGATGTTTAGGAACCCATGACACCCTAAGAAGGTGTATGGTAGGATTAGACTAGCTTGGGAGTTGATTTGAAGGGATTGGAATAGGCCAGTACGAGAAAAACTATTTTCTATTGTCATAAGGATTCGCCTTGTTTTGATTTTCCTGGAAAATCCGACTATAGCCAACGAATTTTGGCCTTGATATTTAGAAAATATACTTTAAAATGAATCCGCGGGCAGTTGAACGGATTAAAACGGATTTATAAATCTATGAGGAATGAATTTTTCAAGTTGGTGACTAAATATATATTTATCCCTAAATTTCGCCACAAAACTATTTTAGTTTTGTAATGAAGTCAAAACTAGTCTAAGTTTACAAATTATTTACTGGTCAAAAAAATATATTAGTATACTTTGATACTTGCTAAGGATCTATAATACGTGAGAAAACGATTTGAAACGACTAAGATATCCGCTTCATAAAATTGCCGTAACTATTATTTTCTAAAACTATATTATTTTTTACGACAATTGTTAATACGTAGCAAAACGCACCATGTTGGAGGTCGTTTTAACCATGATGTGGAACTTTTGAAATCTAATTGTCTTCTAATAAAATCGAAAGTTCACAAGCATATTTTCTATAACAACCAACCGTTTGTATAGCGGAGTTGTAATAACTTATTTATGGATGTCTAACCAATTTAAAACTCACTTTTACACAACAATTAGACAAAAATCACTATCTTTAACCCTATTATCTTTAATGCTCGAGACCTTATGTCGAAAACTTCTGAACTCAAACTTCTAGATTTGATACAACTTTCAAAACCGCCGGTTCGCTTCCTAACGATCGACGACACCATTTTACTTAATTAGTTTTTCTGCCATTTTATCACTTTCAAGAAATTTCAACGACAATATTTTGGCGTTAAAAGTTAAAGCCACTATAAAAACATTAATAAACTATTGTAGGATGATTGATTTTGACGTGAAATACTTGTAAAGTATTTTATTATATGACTGATGTCATAAAACATATTTTGACGATAAACATTATTTCCAAAAACATAAGTGGTATGAATATCATATGGAGTTGCATGCACATCATTGTATCACATTATCACGCATTCACGACAACATATCATAACTCAAGTCATGACATTCATTTAGGTCGCGGATAGTCTCCGAGCCTCATGTTAGTGCACTTCATTTTGTTAGCATATCAATCACACCGTGAGTTCAGAGCCCCTACTTTTACTTGCTTTCATGATCAAGCTTTGGGGAGATACATGTCAAACTATTTTCACTTACTTTCACAAGTACTTTAAACTTTTAAGCATAATCTTGTGAGTTTCATAGTCCCTACTTTTATACATTTTCAATTACTAAAAGATACGCTCAAACTATTTTCATTTACTTTCACAAATATTCTAAACTTTGACATACTATTGTGAGTTCATACCCCGCTTTTACTCGTTTAAATTCTTACAAACTATTTGGGGCGAGATATATGCTTATTTATACAAATATTTAAACTCTTTTGCCAAACAACTTTACTCATACTTTAGACTTGATTGGCGCTTTATACTTGATTAAGTTATACTTGCTTACTCTGCTAATACTCAAACCATTTATACAATTGTGTTACACTATACTTCTTATACACTTTGGACATTGTGTGTTTATTGCGATATAGCCTTAATGTGCTAAACAAGTATTCAATTACATCAACATACAAACTTTAAATAAGGTTAACACCAAGGGAGCCGCGAGAGGTATTGATAGTACTATCGGCCGACGCCCCACCCTTAAGGTCCTTATGACGCATGGGGTGAATATAACTGCTATTCAAGTTATTCAAGGCAATAACAACAAACAAGTTAGACTTCACGCGAGGTTCATTCGTCAGGATTCTTTGCATTAAGTTTATGATATATATCGTGATGCACCTATGTCCTAGTTACAAACAAGATTGACAATTCCATATTTTGGCAATGGATTGCAGACACACGTGTTGCAAGTTTTGTATGGGCGAACTTGAACCGAAAGTGGATTTACAAGGCCTTCTTTGCATCAACATTTCTTATAGACTTTTTTTGAATCATTTTCAACAAACTCTCTACTGAACTCACCAACCTTTGTGTTGACACTTTTAGCATGTTTATCTCGTGTTTTACAGGTGATAGCATTTCATGGAGCTTTTGGTCGCATGGCATACATTGAGTCTTAGGTTTTTTAACAGCTACCATTCACATGTTTTGTAAACTCTTTGTGTATTATCAAACTTTATGATTTCTTGTTGTGTAATCTTTGACATTTGAAATCGAATGGTAAACTTTTCAAAACGTCTCATTATAGAGGTCGTTTTCTATATCCATACTTTGTGCTATGACGTTATACCCCAATGACACTATCGCTCCGGCCAAGTTATTTGGGGGTGTGACAGACAGAATGAGCCGCTGGTTATAGAGAACCAGGTTGCATCATTGACCCTAGACTATAACCACATCATCATAGCATCTCATCATATCATTATAAGTGCATATTCTTTATACATGTGAACTTATGACTCAACACCAAACATCATATGAATATTATTCAAGCATTGTATACATTTCCTAAATTATACATAGCCCGACACCTATGTCTAATTCAGAAGAATCATGCAATGAAGCGGAGAGTAGTCTCATATGAGTAAGTACCAGTAATCATTTCACCAAAGATTTTCAACCACTTGCTTCCAGCTGATCCGCGCGAAGCTTGCTGATGAGTTGCAAAGATCGAAGCTAGAAACAAGTTGTTACTTCAAACCGATGAAGCCTAATCGTATGGCGCTTCTTGTTCGATGAGTTGTGGATTAAGCAAAAATCGGTTACCTAAAAGTTCGGAAATTTTGCTCGAGAATGGGAAAGCTCATCGGAGCCAATCATGTGAGCATGTCTTTAGAATGGGATATAGTCACCTACATATGCATGAGCATTGCATAATCATTTAAATCATACATGAGCATAAACTTTTAGAACTCTTGTCGCTTTTGGGCCATAGTATTATTAATTCGAATCACGGTGACGCGGATTCCACGACATGTGTTAATGTCACAATTCTCAATTTCCGGCCATTTCTCAAACTCCATATTCACATTTACATCAATTTATTCATGATTTTTCATTTCACCTTAAACGCTGCAATTTTATATTAAATAAACGCTATCGCTATGAGTTATTATTTTGATCAATTAACTGTTATTTCTAAAATGAGTCACATATTTTATACTTACATTTAGTCTATAAAACTATATTTTGAGTTTTTCAGTGTTTTAAATTTATTTGGTACATAAACGCTAAAAGTTAAATTATTACGCTTCTTAAAAATTACTTGATAATTATTTTATCACTCAAATTTCACAAGGAATGTATTTTTACAATTTTATTATCTCATTACATTCTATTTTGATTCATAAAACTTACTTGTACCAAAAAATCTACCATTTATCTTTACAAGATTCATGTAACTACACATTACTTACACTTTTTCTTACAAATTGTTACAAGTATTTACACACAATACATTTTGCAAAAAAAAAAAAGATATTTTTGTGACAAGAATCCCTAAGAACTGCCTTTATGCAGTACTAATGAGTTGGTAAGAAATTTTTACTTATATAGATTTGTACTCAAGCTATTTCATTTACTTCCTTCACTTCAATAATTCACAAGTTATAAAAGTTCTCTCCATCTTGTTTCTTTCTTCCATGAACCGGCCTTCAAGAGGTGTTAATAAGAGATCATCAAAAATTTTTACAAGTTCAAGTATATTACAATCTAGATCACACTCTTGATAAAGTTTTGAAATAAAAACTTAGAGTGTTTAGGTTTAACCTTGGTTCTAATCACCTCATCATATCACTTGTAAGCATCTCATGTTTATTTTTCATCTTACATATTCATTTCATACTCATCTCATCATTTTTGAACAAAAACATGCAAGACTTGTGTTGTTTATACCATTTTACATGATTTTAGAGTTATATATATATAAAGTCATCCTATAATTATTCCCTTGATATTTATTGGACTTGATGATGTTTAGGAACCCATGACACCCTAAGAAGGTGTATGGTGGTGATTAGACTAGCTGGAGTTGATTTAGGGATTGAATAGGTTTAGCACGAGAAAACTATTTTCTATACAAGTATTAATAAGGATTCGTCCTTGTTTTGATTTTCTCGAAAATCCGACTATAGCCACGACTTTTGGCCTTGATATTTAGAAAATATACTTTAAAATCGAACTCCGGGCAGCTTGAACGATTAAAACGGACTTATAAACGGCGAGGAATGAATTTTTTCAAGGTGACTTAAATATATATTTATCCTTTAAAATTTCAGCAAACTATTTTAGTTTTGTACGAGTCAAAAATCGAGTCCTAAGCTTTTACAAATTATTTCGACTTATCAAAATATATTAGTATACTTTGATACGGCTAAGGACGATAATACGAGGAAAACGGATTTGAAACGACTCAAGATATCCAGAAGATAAAATTGCCGCACTATTATTTTCTCAAAACTATATTATTTTACGAGACAATTGTTACAGTAATGGTAACGACCATGTTGGAGGCCGTTTTAACCATGATGTGAACTTTTTGGAACTAATTGTCTTCTAATAAAATCGAGTTACCAAGCATATTTTCTAAAACAACCAACCTGCTGTATAGCTAGGAGTTGTAATAACTTATTATGGATGTCTAAACTTGGCCGTAAACTCACTTTTTACACAAATACCAGACAAATCACTATCTTTAACCCTTATTATCTTTACGTTCGAGACCTTATGTCTAAAACTTCGAATCAAAACTTTAGATTTTGATACAACTTTTCCAAAACCGCCGGTTCGCTTTCCTAACGATCGACGCGACACCATTTTACCGTTTACTCAGTTTTTCGGCCATTTTATCACTTTCAAGAAATTTTCAACCCACAATATTTTATGCTTAAAAGTTAAAGTTTCCACTATAAAACATTAATAAACTATTGTAGGATGACATTTTGACGAATACTTGTAGTATTTATTATATGACGGGATGTCATAAACATATATTTTGACGATAAACATTATTTCCAAAACATACGCGGTATGAATACATATGGAGTTGCATGCACACTATTGTATCACATTATCACGCATTCACGCAACATATCATATAACTCAAGTCATGACATTCATTTAGGTCGCGGATAGTCTCCGAGCCTCATGTTAGTGCACTTCATTTTGTTAGCATATCAATCACACCGTGAGTTATTCAGAGCCCCTACTTTTACTTGCTTTCATGATCAAGCTAGGAGATACATGCTCAAACTATTTTCACTTACTTTCACAAGTACTTTAAACTTTTACATACTATCAGGAGTTTCATAGTCCCTACTTTTATACACATTTTCAATTACTTTGGGAAGATACATGCTCAAACTATTTTCATTTACTTTCAGAATATTCTAAACTTTGACATACTCATCGCGGAGTTCATACCCAGCTTACTGGTTTAAATTTTACAAAACTATTTGGGGCTTAGATATATGCTTATTTATACTAATATTTAAACTCTTTTGCCAAACAACTTTACTCATACTTTAGACTTGATTGCTTATACTTGATTGTTATACTTGTTTTACTCTTGCTTAATACTCACAAACCATTTATACAATTGTGTTACACTATACTTCTTATACACTTTGGACATTGTGTGTTTATTATGATATGTGCCTTAATGTGCTAAACAAGTATTCAATTATGCATCAACATACAAACTTTAGCAATCGGGTTAACCAAGGAGCCCAGAGAGGTATTGATAGTACATCTGCCGACGCTCCCCACCCTCGGGTCCTTGATGAGAGCGACTGCGGTGAATATAACTGTTATTCAAGTTATTCAAGGCAATAACAACAAACAAGTTAGACTTTACGTGAGGTTCGGGCTTGGCCATGGTGGATTCTTTGCATTAAGTTTATGTATATATCGTATGCAATTCCATGTCCTACTACAAACAAGATTGACAATTCCATATTTTGGCAATGGATCAGAGATAATAATGTGTCAGTAAGTTTTGTATGTATGAACTTGAACTGATGATTTAAAGGCCTTGTCAAAGATCAACATTTCTTATAGACTTTTTTGAATCATTTTCAACAAACTCTACTAACTCACCAACCTTGTGTTGACACTTTTAGCATGTTTATCTCAGTTTTAAGGTGATAGCATTTCATGGAGCTTTGGGTTAGCATGGCATACATCGGAGTCTTGTGCTTTAACAGCTTACTCATTCCATGTTTTGTAAACTCTTGTTGGTATTATCAAACTTTTTTGATTTCTTGTTGTGTAATCTTGACATTTGAAATCTAATGGTAAACTTTTCAAAACGCCTCATTATAGAGGTCGCTTTTCTCGATCTATAGTGGTTCGGATACAAGGACACCTTCCTTGCCCTACTCCACTCCCCGAGTCACCTAATCGAGAGTTCGTAAGCACTACACCAACTCCTTGTGGCGGAGAAGCCTTCACAACGTCGCTTAACCTTTTTCCGGTACAAAGCTAAATACCGAGTTCTTTCACACCAAGGCGAACCACACCTAACACAACGTCGCCTACCCTTTTTACGGTGCTAGGCTAACCACCGAGTTCTTTCACACCTTAGGAGAACTAATCCTATCACAACGTCGCCTACCCTTTATTAGGTACTAGGCTAAGCACCTTAGTTCTTTCACACCTTAGGTGAACTACACCTTCACGACACAACACCTAATCTTAAGGAGATCTACTCCTTGTTACAACACCATCAAGGATATCACCATCCTTGTAGATAAACAAATACACATATGTATAACGATGCACCTCATCGATTATACGACCTAAGCATTCTCCCTAAATGCTACTTGATTTGATCCTTTGGCATCCTTCACTAATGCCTTTGACACAACGCTTGGCACCCTTCACTAATGCCTTCGTCTTGACACCTTTAGCATCCTTCACTAATGCTTTTGACACAACGTTTGGCACCCTTCACTAATGCCTTCGTCTTGACACCTTTAGCATCCTTCAATAATGCTTTGACACGGATGATGAGCACCTTTCACTAATGCTTTCATCTTGACACTTTCGGCATTCTTCACTAATGCCTTCAACCCAACATCTATGGAGAAAGGAAGAACTATCAACAAGAGAACCTTAGTAGTCTTGATGATGACGAAGCATGGCAACTCATGGAATTGAGCTTGCACGTCTTCAAGAGGTGGTGATCTCTCCTTTAAGAGGAACCTAGTAGATCACACAAAAACAAAAGACAAACTACATAGATCACTTAGATCTGAGGTTAGAGGGTTAGAATACTTTGGGGAAGTATGTGTGAAAAACCATGTGTAGAGAGAAAGAAATGGCTCTCTATTTATAGAGAAAATTCTCTTCTGTTTCTTGGATCCCACGGATCCCTACCACAAGGGATCCGGCTAGCACAAAGCTAGGGATCCGTGGTCCGCTCCTCTTTGGCCATGGGTATTTTTGGTTATGGGTCATGGGTCATGGGTTATGGGTTGATCCATGGTTTTCTTTCTAGATACAATGAACTTGGTTAAGTGGTATATATAAAACCATGGGTTATGGGTCAAAACCATTTGCTAGTATTTTACCCATTTAGTATATACTTGTATTTACCCATTTTAGCATACACTTAGTTTTTACCCATTTTAGTATACATAGTTTAAGTATATGTTTAACCCAATATGTAAACACTAGTTGTTGTACATATGTATCTAAATCATAAAATCACTTATACTTGTTTTAGTGTTTTATGTGACAACTTAATTGTGTTAGAAAACTATTAACTCAAACTATTTACGTACTCTATTTGTTTCGTTAAAATGATTTTACTTTTGTTATTGACAAAACATTAGAAGATCGTAAAATATAAATAAACGTTTTTACGGATTATTTGTATTAACAATCTCCCCCTTTTTGTTGATGACAAAACATAAAATTATTTTAAGGAAAAAGCTAAAATTCGTAAAAAATTGAATTTGTAGTTTTTACTTTCTTCTCCCCTTTTTGTCGAAACAAAAAGTGTTAAAAGAAACTAACACAATTTTTATAAAAAAAAATGTAAAAATGTAAAGAGAGCAAGTGACGGGAATGGTACTCGTCTTAACTCCCCTTGACGAGTCCATCCCTATGTAAGGGCGTCAAGGACATAACGTAAAATAAACTAATTGTGTTTGCAACTAAGTTTGCAAATGGTTTGTCTAAGTGACGAGAATGTGCTCCCCCTTTAATATTGCAATGTTGCAATGGGGTGTCATGAAGTGTTAATCCAAAAATGAATTAAGTTGCAAATGATTTTGCAATGTCGTTTGACACAAAGCTCCCCCTAGCTTTAAGGTGTCAATATCTTCATGTGTATTTTGAATAACTACAAAACAAAGGTTAGAAAACAAAAGTATAGTGCATAATTTTCTGCAAAAGAGACTCAAGTTAGTAGAAATTTGTGCTCCTGTACCACGGATCCCACGGTTCCCTTCAAGGAGGGATCCGTCTAGGTATTTGGGAGGGATCCGGCTATCTGTTATAGTTTCTTCAGCAGTGAAGAAATGTCAAGGAATGCTATGTGAGGAAATGAGATATATGCACAATACAACACACATAATAATCATAGCATATAAGTATTCATTCAATAAAACAAGAGATACACAACCAAATCTCTAAAAACTAAGAGAATGAACTTAGCCATACACGTACTACTAATGCTAATCTCATTACGAGACTTAAAATGTGATAATGTTCTTAAGTCTAGGGATGAGTGGACTTGTTGAATTGATCCAATTTTGCAAGAAGATGATTGAACATGAAATGTATCTCATTTCGTACTTCTTGAACAAGTCCTTGAGTTTTTAGACAATTTGGGCAAAATTGTCTTGGTTTGGCCCCGAAGGGAAAGGGATGTCTTGAAGGGGATCAATGTGTGTTTGAGGGTCTTCATTTTGAGAAGTTGGGAGAGGTTCTAAAAATGAGGGTGGTAATGGAACTTCTTCCATATGATCAAGGTTATTCCTTGTCTCCCATGATGGGCTAGTTGGTGTTGTAGGTGGTTCCCGATTTAATGAAAAGGTTGGTGAATGAGAGGTTCTTGAAGGTGAATGAAATAATGAATATATGTTTGGATGAGGAAGAGGCTCATTCAATGAGTGTAGTCCATTCTCAATGAATGAAGGTTTTGATGGCTTGCTAGAACTAGCCATGTTTGGTTTAGAACTAGATGATCTTTTTTCTAGTTGGAAAGGTTTGATGCTAATCCTCTCGGTTCTCTTAGCTTTTGTTGGATGGGTTTGACAAGGTGAGATTCTAGAGTCATCATTTCTAATAGGAGATGTTTCGGTGGATGAAATTTCATGGATCATTTGACCCTTTCTTTTGGATGATCCTATGTTTGAGGAGTTGTTGCTAAGAGCCTTTGTCATGGTGATGAAAATGCTAATATGAGCTTCTAATTTCTGAGTTTTGAAAGGTAATTGAGGATGGTGCCATAAACCTAAGAATGTTTGGTTTATAAAGAATAATTTGAATTTGGGAATTAAATTCTTGACCACTAAGAAGGCTAAGCATGCTCTTGAGGTTTTGATCAGCTCTAGGAGGTTAATTAATGTATGCTAAGAGTGGTTAGAGAACCAATGGGTGACTTGATTTTGAATATAGAAGCTGATTAATACATTCTGCATCTACGGATCCCGCGGATCCCTCTCAGTAGGGATCCGCCTGGTTAAAGACCAGGGATCCGGCTATCAGACAAGGTCTAGGTGAAATCATTATGCTTTTGTAAGGTTTGTCATTAATGGATTTCGATGGTTTGACTTGATTTTGAAGTCTTTAGCTGTTGGATATCTCAAATCCTTAACCATAACAAGTAATGGTGCTTAATGATGGTTTTGGCTAAGAACATTGACCTTGGGTAGTCTAACCATATGTTTGACAAGGATTCCTTTTAATTTGTTGTGGAAAAACGGTGATACTAAGTCCTAAAAATCAGATGATGTCCTAGGATAAATTTACTAAAATCTTTAAAAATAAGAAGAAATGAAAAAGTAGTTTTTGGTCCTAATTTTGAGTCAAAGATGATTAAGATCAATTTGCTAAAATTGAAGGGTAGACCAAACTTAAGTGCTATCAAAAGTGATAGATAATGTGTGAGTGTTGGAGCGGAATTATGGTGAGTTTTGACTAATTGATAAGTAAACGAAATATTTTGAAAATATATCCTGTATAAACCATGGATGAGAGTGAGGTTTTCAACTATTAGCGGAAGACTTGGTTGTCTCTAGTGTATTATGTTTGACTTGTTTGAAGTGTTCTAGTGGACTATTATGATGTAGCCAAATCTGTTTTGCACATCAGGTGCATACGGATCCCACAGTTCCCTTATGGGAGGGATCCGGCTAGTTCAAACTCTAGGATCCGCCAACTGCAGTCGAGAGCTTTCAGGAAATGTACAACTTTGCACTTTATAGTAAATGCTTTTCCTAGTTGTTTCTATGGGGACTAAATGCAAGAACACAACTAATATAACTTGTATCAAAGTAAGAAAAGCTGAAATTCCTAGAATGAGTGACGACGACCATACCAAGAGGTCGTAAAATCTCATTTTCAAAGTACCTAAGTTAGGATTTTTAGTGCCAAGATATGGCAATATCTTCATACTACAAGCGTAGTTTAAATTTTTTACAAACCATTGTTTGAAATTGTTCATCATGCACTTGATTCCTAAGATTTTACCTTTCTTTTTCTCCTTCACTTCTTCACCCGTCCTCCACTCTTTTTTAAACCATCTTCACTTCTTCTTCCTCAAGAAATTGGCGAAGCATTTGAAGATTCCTTTGGTTTGTTGCCATTCGGGTGATTCATTTGGGATGTTTGGCAATTGGTTGATGTAGTCCAAGGGGTCAAGATCGATGTTTGCGAGTGGGTTGCTACTACTCCCTTCACCTCCTCCTTCTTCTTGCCTTTCCCTTTCCTCCGAGGAATCCGTGGGTGGGTGTGGTCTCTTGCCTTCCACCATAAACCTTGTTGTTCTACCTTCGGTCAATGGTACCATAACCTTATTTCAAAAGCTATGATCAAGGGATTGTGGAGAAGGGTCTAAAGCAAAGATGAATTTGGCGAGACGGGTTAAAAGCATTCCGTACGGAAGCACCATCTTGTCCATGCTTCTAACACTTGCCATTCTTTTGACCATGTAGTAGGCAAGGTTGAATTGAGTATTGGTCACTAGGCAATAGATCATGAAGCTTAGACATGCGTTGGGGTGGTCCTTGTTCCCTACTGAGCATACCACATTTTCTCTTATCACATCCTCCCACTTTCTATACAATGCATACATTTCCGAAAGCTCCATTTGAAAAGGATCCCTATGGATCACTTTTGACTTTCTTGTGACTCTTGATGGTGAGGCTCTTGGCATGAACATGGTGTCCCTCACCGTGGTTGCTTCCGGGATCAAATTGTAGTAAATATCATGATGATCAACCATTGTGTGTAGTTGTTCTAAAGACCATTCATTCGAGTACATACAAATGCCTTGATATGGAACTCCTATAGTTCTTCCAAACTCTATAAGTGAAAGACTAAACTCTCGCTCATTGATGGTGAATTCAATTGAGATGGACCCGTCATCATTTCTAATTATCCCCATTGTCTTGTAAAACTCAAGCACAAAGACCGGGAAAATTTGTTCGTTTATATCCAATAAACAATCAAACCCAATAGTTGCAAAAACTTCCCTTACGTCGGTATTTGCAAGAAATGATGGATCAACAACTCTACCTTCATGAAAGAGTCTCCTTTCGAGCAACTTAAAGGCCTTTCTATCGTCCGGACTTAGACCATTTTTCCTATGATACATGGGTATGTAGTGGGCGGTGTCTTGGTAGTCTTGTTGCTTGTTGCTAGGCATGATATTCCTAAACAATACAACCCCAATGTGGTGTTAATGGTGAATAGTAGCCTAGAGGGTTTGATCACAATTTTGCTCTCATCATCTTTGTTGAGTTTAAGAAATGTGTTTAATTTGTATTAACAATGTTAATTCTTTGATTTAGATTATCTTAGAAAACAATGTGGGGACAAATTATAATAAACCCATTTGAACCCAACTCTTAAAGATGAAGAAATTGTAATTCTAAGAATCAAGGAATTAAACTAACAATGTAGTGAAGATTATACTTACACAAGTGATTGTTAGACTTGAGGAGAATGATCAATTTGCTCCTATGAACATACACGGGTTTTGTTCGTGAGTCTTTGAGGTGAGTATTATTGTGGAACATACACAGTGATCGTTCTTGATGATATACTGTCTTCTGTTGCACGGATCCCGCGGATCCCTCTCTTTGGGATCCGGCTAGTGTAAACCGAGGGATCCGGCATAACAGCAAAAATCAGCTCAAACATTCCTTGATAACTAAGGTTTGGGAGTTCTAAAAAGCCTAATGTTTTGGTGTTTAAGGTTCTAAAACTTGTGATTTGAGGTTTTTGAAGATTCAGTACTATTCCTATTAGACGAAGTTCCCTTTTAAAGAATTAGTCATAATTCTTGGGAAGCTTTTCAAACATTATAATAAAATCCCATTTTATTATAACATAAGAAGTTTCACATGGAAATTTATTGACATAGATGAAGTGTCAATAAATTCTTTGTGATGAATAATGATAATGGTTATCAAATAACCAAAATGTCATTATTACGAAGTCGAAGTGTAGTTTCTACAAATAAGTCGAAGAATACTATTTTTATGATAACTTTAATATAGATAACTACTAAAACAATTATTAATAAATCATGCAACTAAGATTTCAATAATAAAATTAAAAGCAAGTGATTAGTAATCATACCTTGGCTAAATATTCTTTTTGTGAAAGGAAATATTTAGATAAGTTCTTTATGCTCTTCTTGGTGACTCCAAATCCAAGTATGGATAATGCTTAAGAAAAAATGTTAGAGCATTCTATCATTGTCCAACAATAAACAATATAGTGATTTTAAAATATGACGAAGATAATCCTTCTTTGTAGTTTTCAAACATACATGGATCGTATCAAGTTTTTAAAGTACAACATACTCTAAAAAACTTGGTAACGAAGCTCTGATGCCAATTATGGAAAACTAGAAGGGGGTTGAATAGTTTTACCAATTTAAAACTTCCTTTTAAATATTTAGATCGACTTATGTCAATCCATTTGATTGTTTATGTTGGACGTTGATAGATGGATATATAAACGTGAAATGAAATATAAAGAGTAAGAAGCACATAACCACAACACAAGTTATTTATAGTGGTTCGGCTACAAGGACACCTTCCTTGCCCTACTCCACTCCCCGAGTCACCTACTAGAGAGTTCGTAAGCACTACACCAACTCCTTGTGGCGGAGAAGCCTTCACAACGTCGCTTAACCTTTTTCCGGTACAAAGCTAAATACCGAGTTCTTTCACACCAAGGCGAACCACACCTAACACAACGTCGCCTACCCTTTATACGGTGCTAGGCTAACCACCGAGTTCTTTCACACCTTAGGAGAACTAATCCTATCACAACGTCGCCTACCCTTTATTAGGTACTAGGCTAAGCACCTTAGTTCTTTCACACCTTAGGTGAACTACACCTTCACGACACAACACCTAATCTCAAGGAGATCTACTCCTTGTTACAACACCATCAAGGATATCACCATCCTTGTAGATAAACAAATACACATATGTATAACGATGCACCTCATCGATTATACGACCTAAGCATTCTCCCCAAATGCTACTTGATTTGATCCTTTGGCATCCTTCACTAATGCCTTTGACACAACGCTTGGCACCCTTCACTAATGCCTTCGTCTTGACACCTTTAGCATCCTTCACTAATGCTTTTGACACAACGTTTGGCACCCTTCACTAATTCCTTCGTCTTGACACCTTTAGCATCCTTCAATAATGCTTTGACACGGATGATGAGCACCTGTCACTAATGCTTTCATCTTGACACTTTCGGCATTCTTCACTAATGCCTTCAACCCAACATCTATGGAGAAAGGAAGAACTATCAACAAGAGAACCTTAGTAGTCTTGATGATGACGAAGCATGGCAACTCATGGACTTGAGCTTGCAAGTCTTCAAGAGGTGGTGATCTCTCCTTTAAGAGGAACCTAGTAGATCACACAAAAACAAAAGACAAACTACATAGATCACTTAGATCTGAGGTTAGAGGGTTAGAATACTTTGGGGAAGTATGTGTGAAAAACCATGTGTAGAGAGAAAGAAATGGCTCTCTATTTATAGAGAAAATTCTCTTCTGTTCCCCGGATCCCACGGATCCCTACCACAAGGGATCCTGCTAGCACAAAGCTAGGGATCCGTGGTCCGCTCCTCTTTCCCCATGGGTATTTTTGGTTATGGGTCATGGGTCATGGGTTATGGGTCATGGGTTATGGGTTGATCCATGGTTTTCTTTCTAGATACAATGAACTTGGTTAAGTGGTATATATAAAACCATGGGTTATGGGTCAAAACCATTTGCTAGTATTTTACCCATTTAGTATATACTTGTATTTACCCATTTTAGCATACACTTAGTTTTTACCCATTTTAGTATACTTAGTTTAAGTATATGTTTAACCCAATATGTAAACACTAGTTGTTGTACATATGTATCTAAATCATAAAATCACTTATACTTGTTTTAGTGTTTTATGTGACAACTTAATTGTGTTAGAAAACTATTAACTCAAACTATTTACGTACTCTATTTGTTTCGTTAAAATGATTTTACTTTTGTTATCGAGAAAACATTAGAAGATCGTAAAATATAAATAAACGTTTTTACGGCTTATTTGTATTAACAATGGTGATGAAGTTAACTTGATATATATATATATATATATATATAGGTAACGACTTGAATTTGTATATAATAAAACGACTCTCTCTCCTTGGCGACAAAAAAGGAAAACGTATCCCTAGCTATTTCTGCAAATCATTCATCCTAAAGACTTTAATCAGTTTGTTTCTACTGCGTTCTGATTACATTAGTGATTACACGTTTGTGTTGATTACTATTATTTTCAGATCGGTATAGTTTCACTCAGTTAGGGTTTTTAAAAAATCGATTGTTAGGTTTTTCATTGGTTTTTCTGAATTGTTGCTTAGTATTCTGATTCCTTGTGTCGGTTTATACATTCAAGGGAGGTTTATCACGTATATTGGGTCTTATTTACCAGATTTATTATGGAGGCTGGTTAGATTGTTGGTGCATTATCGTATAAACCCTCACTTTTAGTTAGGGTTTTCTCTTAATTATTGGTCGTTCTATGGTTGTTGCTGGTCTGAAGTTGTATTGATTATCTATTGTGTGATTGTTTGTGGGGTTTCGAGAGATGGAGAAAGGGATTTTTAACAAGGATGGTTCGTCGAGGAAGGCTGCAAAAGCAGCCACCAACTTATCCGATCAAGTTGGCTTGAATAAGGAATCCAATTCGTATGCTACGCTGGATATTAATGTGTTGGATGCTAGGCTAAAACGTCTCAAAGGTGAGCATGCAATTGATGGTGGTACTACTGTTCCTGAGGTACGTAAAGCTGCTAGGGTTGTTCGAAACCCTAGCACTCACGAGGGCAATCTGTTTGGGGACAATCCGTTTGAATCTGTTTGGAGCACTTCTAACCTAGACCAAACATCTCGTCCTGACCCATGGGTGGACTCTAGGCTGGGCTTGATAGTGATAAGGCTGGTACCTCTATGGGTGGGTGGATTCGAGCACTAAAGCGACTCCTACTAATGCTGCTGTTCGGGATACTTGTGTGACTTCGAATTTTGTATTTCCTAGTGTTGCTTCGATGGATGGTAATTTCATTGCTGCTACGAATGTGGTGAAGGCGTCTACTTCTGGTCATGACGTAAATGGTAGTGAAAATGTGTCTAATAATGCAAGGTCGTTTGCTAATGTTTT
The DNA here is from genome assembly GCA_910596185.1 of Chrysanthemum makinoi. NCBI lineage: Eukaryota > Viridiplantae > Streptophyta > Magnoliopsida > Asterales > Asteraceae > Chrysanthemum > Chrysanthemum makinoi. Next base: position 130,660,518 of record OU343220.1, read on the forward strand.
AAAGCCGGAACAAGTCACTAGGAAAGTTAACTTTCAACCATTGGTGAATGAGAATCGTATTGATAATCATGATACAGTTCTTCCAAAGGCTGCTATGGAGGGAGTGGGTAACCGTTATGATAATACTCTTTTTGGCTTCTTTGTTGGCAATAATATTGCCTTTCCTTTGGTCAAACATTATGTAACTAACACGTGGGATAAGTTTGGGTTAAAGAAACTTATGAAGAATGACGATGGTGTGTTCCTCTTTAAGTTTGATTCTAAAGAGGGTGTTGATAATGTCCTTCAACGGGGCCCTTGGATTATTCGTAATTCTCCTCTCATCCTCACTAAATGGACTCCTGATGTGTTATTATCTAAAAGTTAGGTTACCAAAGTTCCCGTATGGATTAAAATGCATAATGTGCCATTACTTGCATATTCGGAAGACGGGTTGAGCTTAATTGCTACTCAGGTGGGTAAGCCGATTATGTTAGATTCTTTTACTAGCTCCATGTGCGTTGATTCATGGGGTCGCATTAGTTTTGCACGTGCTCTTGTGGAATTATCCTCAGAATCTGATCTAAAACATGTGGTGACTATGGCGATCCCTAAAAAGGACGATAATAGTTTTACTACGGCAAGTATCAAGGTTGAATATGAATGGAAACCTCCACATTGTGTGGAATATAAAGTGTTTGGGCATGTTAATGCTTGTTGTCCTAAGAGTACTAAAGAGCAAAATGATGTAGCTCCCACCTCGTCTTTGGAAGAGCCTGATGATGGGTTTAAGGTGGTGCAGAATCGGAAAGTCAAACCCAAAGGTACGAAGATGTCTAGTGGTATTAATATGGGTAAGGGACCTAGATTTGCTCCGAGGAAGCAGGTATATGTTGCAAAGTCGAAGACACCGGAAGCTGCTACATCCAATGTTATTGCTAAAGGTACACCTATTACTACGTCTAACTCTTTTGGGACTCTTGAGGTGCATTATGACACGGGCATCCCAAGTATTGTGATTGATTCTACTACTGACGAGGCGAAGATAGAGAATTCTACTAGTTGTAGTAAGGAAGCAGTTATGGATGGATCTCAGGGGAAGGAATCTCGTGTTGATAAAGATGCGGCTGTTAAGCCTGCTGAGACTGTGACTTTTTCTGCTACTAAGGCAAGCAATCCGTTTTCTAAAGTTGGGAATGTGATTTGTTCTGATAGTGATGAGGATGAGGTTTTGGAGCAGGATAACCCTATAGCGACATTTATGGCTTCTGGGGGAGGTGGGGGATTTGAGCTAGAAGATTTCATATCTGATGATTATGCTGCTCAGGTCTACTATTTACCGGGACACTTGGAGGATTTTTGTGACATGTATGATGTTAATCTCTTAGGTCGTGGTAGGAAGTAATTTGGATATTTGGTAATCCATAAGATTGGCATGTCTTTCTTATTTAATATGTTTGGTTAAGTGCACTTTAAGTGTGTGTCTGTTGCCCATGTAAGGGGCCGAGGTGAGAGATCCACTCTCATCCGTTGTACTTAAAACGTTTTGTTAATATATTTTACCAGGGTGCAGGATTACTCCCCTTTACCCCAAAAAAAAAGACTTGAATTTGTAACGAATCAATTATACAACGATAACAGGATACCTTGTAATTCTTAACAGAAAAATGATATAACTATACCGGGATAAAACTATCAGAATAGAACCATAGTGATAAACGGTATTGAACTATAGCGAATAAGAAACAGGTTATCGGTAAAGTGATGTAATAAACATTAAGAACTAACACGTGATTAATAAATAGATATCGTATATTTCGTATGTCATTATAGCTTATAAAGTTTAATACGGTTTATAAATTAGAATAACATCTGATATACGAGTTATATTGATTATGAGTTAGACTTTATTAAACGTTTGAAACTAACCGAATACAATATGTTAGACTCGACGCGAGTTTAATATATTTGATTCGCGGTAAGTCTAAATATTCAATTTTCACATATTAATTAATAACGAGTTATTTTATCTATATATTATTGACGAATATGGTATTATTTAATTATAAACCTTTATTAACTATGATAATAATTCGTGTTTTATAAATACATGATTAGCTTCTATAAACTTATTGAGAACGGTTATTTTGATAAGTCAACTTATTAAAGTCGTAATGGTTTGGGAACGTTGAATAAACGAACGCGTCATTTATAATATACTACATAGTGAACCTTTTTTGGGTAAAAGAGATTTTTCACCCTGGTAAAATTCATTACGCCAAAAAACATTGAAGTACAATTGACATGGGTGAATCTCATGCCCTCAGACCGTTAAATAGGCGAAACCTACTGCAAAATGCAGAACTAACAATTAAATTTAAAAAAACCAATCTAAATGTAATAAAAGAAGGTTCAAAGAACCACGTCCTTAGTGAGTGACTCAATCTTCAATAATCTTCATAGTTTTACCATTGAGTGCAACACCGGCTTCCACTTTCATAAACACCATAGCACCACAATTGATGCCAATAATAATATTCGGACCCACTGCAGCTGCTATTATTATTACGCATGAACAATAATAACCTAAATATGAATGTAAGCCAAAGCACTACGGATCCAAAACAAGAGAATAGGGTCACTAACAACCCTAACTTCCAAAGAAACCTTGAAACCAGTCTCCAAGCTACAATCCAAATAAATCAGAATCATCGAGAAAACCGAGGCTCAAAATCTCACTGTTAACCTGAACGAAAACGGGACGAACCGGCCGAAATCAAATGCAGTTTACAAAGCGCAACATACGCTAAAAAGAAGATTCAAATCCACCGCAACTTCATTATTATTGCACAAAACAACCAATAATAACCTAGATAGGAGTGCTATTCAACGCAAGGGATCAAAATCAAAAGAGAATAGGGTGTAAGAAAACGACCCCAACTTCCAGCAACATACACGAAGACCTCTTAATAAGAGTGTCGATCAAAAGACCAGGTCTGTGCAAAACCAATACACGACTTCCAAGTCTTAAAACACGTATCATCTCTCTAAAACCCACATAGAAATCACGAACCAAAAACATCCCACCTGATCATACCAAGTACGGACCTGAATACGATCAATTTGCCGAAAACCTAACGTAAGAATGATAACCCTAAAAGACGTCTTAGATCGAATACACGATCAGTAGGGCGACAAAGGAAAACCGATTAAATAATAGAAAAGGGTTTCAGCCAAACTTGACTACAATCAAAACGTACCATGCACAAGAATCCAAGAATGAATGATAATATAATAGGATAAATGGAATAACATGCACGGAGTGATATATATCACCAAATCAGACCACCAAAAAAAACGAATGAATCAATCATTAATACCACCGTTCCCTGATAGAAATCAAATGATAATAACCAACCCTCCTCAAAGAAAAGAGTAGATTAAATAAAAGAATTGTCGATAAACGGATAATGACGGACTCATTTTTTTGTCGGTAGAGTAAAAAGAACCTTGCAACCCAACCAATGAAAATCAAGAACGTCATTCAAAGAATCTCAATGACGAGATTAAAATAAAAACGCTTAAGATAGGAAAAATTATAACAGAATTGATTGGGTTGCAAGGCGGCTGGATGCCTACAGAGAAAACTTATAAACTTGTATAATTACGAGTAACGAATGTGAAACCTTTGTTAATTAAACGATAAATGGAAACTTATCTTTTATTATAAACATGTACCTTTGGGATTATGGGGAAACAGGTTAAACTATTTATATTACATAAATAGTTGCCGTCGTTTACTAGTCTTTGACTAGCTTTAGTATTGTTAGTATTTCTTAACTTTGTCGATGTCTTTTCCTTCTGGTATGCGTTCTAGTTAGTATGTCCCAACTATGTCGACGTCTTCTCTTCTTTCACGTGAGTTATAGGTCGCGTCTATGTTTCTTACCACCACATGAAACGTTAAAACTAAAGCTTTTGAGATACTGATAATGGACTTTTGAAAGTAATTACATGAATGATCCACAAAAACTACGACATAATTCTTTCTATCGACTTCTTGATCATATGAGCCGTATTTTAAGATAATCGTATACACATTAGGTTGCGTCAATTCTATTATATCGTACTCTTCGTACATTCTTCTGGATGCCGTGGAGATTAGCTTTAGATGCCATTCGTGTCAATAGTGAATAGTGCATTACTGTGGCTAAGGTGAGTTTCATAGCCCCTCTTTTCAAATGTTTTTGTAAGCTCTCGAAAAATTTCATTGTACTTAAGACCTTAATAAGAAATTAAGCATGATTTATATCATCATAAAATTTGCTAAACATCATATTTGCATATCATTTGGCATATGCATGATCAACGCAGCTTGAGCGTTCATAAATATACCGTTGTGATCAGAACGAAATTCCCCACGATCCCGATAATCTTAAAATACATAATATATATGTAAAAGTTTTTAAAAAAGTACGAAATAATTAAAAATAAAAATATATTAAAATCATATTGGGCTTAGAAACCTATTGGGCTTCATATCACCTCATGACCCAACCCAACTTGTTAGGAACTAGAAAATTCCATAGTGAAGAGTCGGTCACCCCAAATATTATCTAGCATAAGTTAGCTCGTAGACTTGTAGTTATTTACGTTATTTAGTAGTTTAATTGTTAGTTTGTAGCGTAGAGTAGTTTAGTGTTTCACCATGGAGGAAGGACGGGTCTTTACCCACTGTATGCCTGATCCACAGTCCGTTAGGAGGACGTGTATTTTGTAAGTATAAATACCCCTTCCATCCATGGAAGGGGTGTGGCTTCTTTGAATAAACCTTTCACTTTGGATAAGCAACTCTCTTTCAAGAAACCTCCTCTCAACTCTCTTCATCTCTCTAAATGGCTTTCTTATTTAATCATTGTCATAGACCACCCGAATCATCAAACAACATAAATATTGGATCCTAACAATTGGTACCAGAGCCAAGGTTGTGTTGTTTTGATGTTTCGTATGGTTTTGATGCGGTTTGTTAAGTGATTTTTATTGACGGTTTGTTGGACTCTTTGGTACGGTGTGTTATGGTTTTGATTATGTTTGATGTGGTTCGTTGTTTTGGTCGCGATGGTTGGTTTGAAAACGGTTTTGAATTGATTTTTATTGAGGTTACTGATTTTAACATGGTTTTTGATGAGGTTGATTTGGTTTTAATGTTACGAGGTGGTGTTTATTGATTCCGTATTTTATGTTGTTGTTTTTATGATGTGTAAATTTGTTAGTTGCTGCTGGTTGTCCTTGTTGATTCTTGTTTCTGGTGACTCTGCCAGTTTATGGTCATGTTCTTCATTGCGAGTTGGTAATAATCTATGCGAGTTGACAGTTTTTACTGCAACATGTCCTGATTCAATGTATCATATGCGAGTTGGCCAGGTCAAATGCGTGTTGGTATGGTCAAAAGCGAGTTGGGTACTGGTTCAGTTTCATGCGAGTTACTTAACTCGCATTTGTTCTTATTGCACTTTGCTATTGAGCGAGTTGCTATTGATTTAATGTCAAAAGCGAGTTGTCATGCTGCATAAATAGAATGATGCGAGTTGGTATAGTTGCGAGTTGCTTACTTGCATTATTGAATGCGAGTTCTTAAATACTTCTTTAAGATCTTGCGTGTTGTCATGTTGTAAAAAGGATGCGAGTTGATTAACCAAACCAGAAGAGAGTTGACAACACAAGCGAGTTGATATCAAGGACTAAAGCGTGTTGTGACTCAAAGCAGTTATTTAAAGATCATACTTAACTTATCATCATTCAAAACTGTAAACTCAAAAGAATCATTCAAGATGCGAGTTGTTAACTGGGGTATGCGAGTTTTGATTAGAAGAAGCACTTGAACCAAAACATGATTCCATCACTGACAAAGACTCATTCAACATCAAACAACAACAACATCAAACTCTAATCATCACTGATTATCAAATATCACTACCAAAAAGACCAAACATACCAAATTCAAGGTGACACTAACGACCTCAGATCAGTAACAAAAACCAAGCTTTTTTCAAATCCAAACCTATTCTATAACCCTTCACAATATCAAACCAAATTCATGGAATAATATCAATTGAATCTCAGAAAGTGTTTCGAGTATATTCAAAGCCAAATAAAGACCCTCAATGGTCTTTCATACGAAACACTTAACATCACAGATTCGTGTCAAAGCTAACATGAATGGAACAAAGATTTCAGATTCAAGGACTACTCTAATCTGTTATTGATTTAGCTTTAACCTTCATCAATCAACCCTAACTATAATGGAAAATCATGACAACGATCTCAACTTTACTCTGTTAGGAATTAGAAAATTCTATAGTGAAGAGTCGGTCACCCCAAATATTATCTAGCATAAGTTAGATCGTAGACTAGTCATTATTTACGTTACTTAGTAGTTTATTAGTTAGTTTGTAGCGTAGTTTAGTTTTGTGTAACACCGTGGAGGAAGGACGGGTCTTTACCCACTGTATCCCTGATCCACAGGCCGATAGGAGGTCGTGTTTTCTGTAACTATAAATACCCCTTCCATACATGGAAGGGGTGTGGCTTCTTTGAATCTAACCTTTCACTTTTGATAAGCAACTCTCTTTCAAGAACCTCCTCTCAACTCTCTTCATCTCTCTAAAATGGCTTTCTTATTTAATCATTGTCCTAAACCACCCGAATCATCAAACAACATAAATATTGGATCCTAACAATCGGTACCAGAGCCAAGGTTGTGTTGTTTTGATGATTCACATGGTTTCTTGTTGGCGGTTTGATGCGGTTTGATTCTTTTTTTTTTGGTGACGTTTAAATGTGTTTGTCATGATCTTGGTGTAGTTTGTTGTTGTATTTATCTGTTTTTTAAGAAAAAGCTATAGTTTTAACTGTTTTCTTACAAATTTCGTACTGGTTTTTGAATGTCTTTTCACATAAGCGAGTTGGTCCTTGAATGGTTGTTGTTTCTGGCTTTATGTGTTTCATCATGTCACTTGTTGCTTAACAGTTTCACCAGACTCTCAAATATGGTCTAAACGGGTCATACTTGGTGTGATTATGCTGTTTTTCTGGGTCTATTTGATGATGAACGGAAAATGTGGTCGGGAATCTCTTGGATGCGAGTTGTTATAAGTCCAGATTCATAGTAATATAAGCGAGTTGTCCAACAGAATATTAAACGAGTTGTCATTATTTTTTGGCCCAGATTCAATGCATCAAGGATGCGAGTTGTCTAATACCATGCGTGCTGTCACAATGGTAGTTTTGGTATAAACTGCTCTTTAAGTGAGTTGACTATATATGGTGGCTATCTAAAGCGAGTTGTCTTATATTTAAAGGTCAGAAGCGAGTTGGGTTTCAGGTCCAGCTTCAATGCGAGTTACTTAACTCGCATATGGTTTAATTGCACTTTGCTATTGAGCGAGTTGCTTTTGATTTAATGTCAAGAGCGAGTTGTCATGCTGCCCAAATGATGCGAGTTGAGTCAGAATCTAAAGCGAATTGTCTACTTGCATTACTTAATGCGAGTTGTTAACTATGGTCATGAAGCGAGTTGTTAGCTAGATAATGAATGCGAGTTGACAGAATAAAGATGAAGAAGATGCGTGTTGTAAGTAATTTATGTAACTTGTTCCTGTTTGAAAAGAGCTAAAGACCATGCGAGTTGATTATGGGAGCATGAGTTTGTTTTGAGCTTAAGACCTAGCAATCATTCATCAAGAAAGTATTCTCTGTTTTACTAAACACATCAAAAACCTTTCTAAAACCATAACTTTCATCGGATACCATAGAAACATCAAGACTCGAATTATAAACCATTCCATAAAACTCAAAACTCATCAAATTTGCATTCCTCTCAAGATCTCAGTCTAATCTTTCGGTGTATTTCATTAAACCTCACGACCTCATAAGATCTTTTATCTGAAAGAATAGCTCATCATAGATCCGTCACTCAATCAAAACTCAACAATATTCGAAACCAACCAAGACAAGATTGTTAACAATATGGTTAAAATCTTGTTCTTGTTTCGTTATAAGACTACCCTATCATATTACTCAAGAGACTTCTCACAAGATGTGGTTTAACGAAACTAATTGGTAAAGGATCTCAGATGTGTGTGTGCTTATCAATGAATATCCAACCATAAAGGGCCACGCACACAATTTAATCTATCATCGATCTGTCAATATTCAAACTTCAAAGAGAGAACAAAAACCATAGTTTTCATCCTTCTTATGTTCGGTTGAAACAAGAAAAGTCTCAAACATAAACGAAAAATTATCTATAAGGTTACTTTCATACTTTGTTTCGCTTAGAACATAACTATAAAACGTAATATCAAATTAAATAACCTACCTATGACCTTGCCTATTCAAGTTCGTGAAGACATCCTCTTGTCACCATCCCTGTGGTGTTCTTAAGATTAAACGCACCATCTCTGTGGTGTTCTTTTGATGAAACGTACTTATGAGTTCTGAGAATAGTTCAAAATGAGATAAGATGGAGATTGATGGTTATTAAGTTTGAAATGGTATGAGAATCGGTTTTTGTTTCCCAGATCCACTTTGAGGAACGATTTTGTTTGGATATTGTTGGGAGAGAGAGGGGGCGGACTGATTATGATTTAGGGTTAGTTTGAGATACGGTATATTAGGGTTAAAGAGTGAGATTTGATGGTATTTTATACACCCGATTAATTAGGGGGTTTTGAGTTGGATCAGATTGTTGGTATTCATGGGCTGTTATTGAACCGTGGGTTGACATGATGTTGGGCCGAATTGGATATGTTGATTATTGAACCATGATAATGCTTGGTTGAGAAACGAATCCAGTGTGCATAACGTGATTCATATGCTAGTTACTTGTGAATCACATATATCTTGTTTTTGAAAAAGGTTTTTGTTTGACAAATGTCGTTAATTCCGGATATTATCTGTTAATTTTGACAAATCGCAACTTGAGCCGAACGGTTTGGACTTTGACGGTTTATTTAAGTCATGGGCTTAAGGTTGTTGATACTTCCTAGCATGAGCTCTAGCTACATACTTAACTGATTGGACCAAGGCATCACGTGAAATCAATTCGAACCGGGCCTTTGATAAATGATTTGATTTGTCAATTGGACTTTCTATTGGGCCGGAAGCAGATTTATAAAGGCTGCGAGTTGTCGATACGGATAATATGAGTTTTGAGGATGAGATTTGTTGAAAGGATTCGACAATGAGATTTGGTATGAGGATGTGAGTTGGTGTGATGTTTGATTTTTTGTGTTACACATTTTCACGAATGTTACTATTCTCGGCTTAAATTGCTTACTGGAAAATGTTGACTATGGGGTTGTGTGGACGGTATTTCTTATTTGGATATGAAGTGAGGTTTTCCGGGCGTGTTTACTTATTTCTTCTTCTTTCTTTCTACCCTTCTGCGAAGATGACTTGTTTGAGCATTTATTGAGTGTGATAAAGACTTGGCTATCTAGTTACTTTGGTGATTCCTTCTTGCTTAACCCAAAACTATCACTTCAGTGTCTCACGCAGTTGAGGATACGTCAAGAGGTTTGGTACATTGGGTACACCGTTTCTTTTTCACAAGGATTAGTACAAGTTTAAGTAACAAATCAGGGGAATTCTACTTCATGATCAAGTTTGGTATATCGGGTTTAATTCACCAAGTGGTCACTGCAGTAGCCGTCAGAATATGTGGAAGATGTGTTTACCAAAGTGTTGAATGAATGAGATGTGATCAACAATTCCCATGAGATATTCAGAATGTTTAAGATACTTCACAGTCTAAGCAATTATTTTCAAGAATCCTTAGTGTCTTTCATGACTTCTCAAGATGCTTGCTTATGACAAGAACTTTTCGTGCAAATGGTCGTACACGTTATGATGCTTCCGAAAGTTCGAAACCATCATGGGGGAGAATCATGTAATTTGATGTTTTACGGTCAACCTCAGGGGGAAGTAGTATATACTACTCGACTTAGTATGGTTTGCGAAGTTGTTTTCATATGGGTAAAGAATTGTTAATGTTGATGTATGAACCGTTGATGAACCGCTGATGAACCGCTGCATGTTCCCCTAAAAACAGATATTCACCGAAACCAAAGTTGTCATAACTCATTCAAGCTGACATTGTTTACGGTTTTGTCTTGATTTTGTAAACTCCCGCGAAAGAACCTATTTCTCGGTTTAAATCATAGACTTGTAAAATCCCGTGACAATGGAAACATCCTGGTAATAGTAAAGTGCAGTTCCGGATCTATCTTACGGTTTATTCTTGGTTTTGTAAAATCCCGTGAAAGATATTATTTCTCGGTTTAAACCATAGAATTGTAAAATCCCGTGATGATGGAACCATCCTGGAGAAAGGAAAGTGTATTTCGGGATCTCATTTGATGCTTGGTGCTACGGTTTCTGCTTCAAAGAAGGGATAAAAGGGTGGACTTCATGAATTGGATGTGTGTTCGGATATTCGTCATGGCAGTTTGGTTACTTCAAAGTTTTACGGGGTTATGCTCATTAATAACCAGGGTCGGGATGAAACCATTATCAAGTTCGTTTAAATGTCAAAGAAGGCTAGATTTGAGCAGTTAAAAAGAAAAAGTGACAACGGCGTTAATTCAGTATTATTTATTTGAGGTTGAAGTGAATTATCACGGGCGAGTGTACTTAGTATCTGAAGGTATCGGGGATGGCTGGATGAAGATCCTTCATGATCCTTGTTCGAGCTTATTATTAAAAACGAAGACTTGGAAATCTAGTTATTATTGGGTGTCTTTTACCTTTTCTTTTACCACTTGGGGGAATTGGGCTCATACCACCACAAAATAACTATCACTTTAAGGAGTTACGTTGTAGTGCTCAGTGTCACATTGAATTGTGGATTCTCAAGAGGTGATGTACGTCTATTACTTGATGGTTGGTTGGATGAAGAGTATAGAGTACTTAGAGATTCAATGGAGGATGAAGTCTCGGCACTGCTCTTTGTTTCATATGTGCAAGTTTAAGTCACGAGTTCGGGGTAGTTTACTTTAGGGTTAAATTCATTATATTGGGTTTTCTCCATCAGTTGTCACAACAAAGAGCCTACTGAATGATAATGGGGTGATTACAAGTTTGCCATGAGTAGATGAAAAGAGAGAGATTCATGACGTATGAACACAACAGTTCATGCCTCGTACTCTAAAGAAAAGAAAAGTGTACATCTCAGTGCGCTTTATTTTCAAAAGAAGAGAAATCTTCTTATGACGTATGAACACAACAGTTCATGCCTCGTTCTCTAAAGAAAAGAAAAGTGTACGTTTCAGTGCGCTTTATCTTTAAAAGAAGAGAAATCTTCTTATGACGTTTGAACACAACAGTTCAAGCCTCGTACTCTAAAGAAAAGAAATGTGTACGTTTCAGTGCGCATTATCTTCGGAAGAAGAGAAATCTTCTTATTATGACCATTCTCATCAACATGCTTCATGCTTTTTCCATGCGCTTTTAATTATCAAGTGAACCGGGCTACCACTGATTGTTTTCTCATTCCACTTGCTCGATTATAATGAAGATGGCGACATCATGTGCTGATTTTGCGGGAGAGAAGTGTGAATAGAACATTCGAATTATTTTCACTTATTTAATCAAGAATGGCAACTCCGTATGCAATTCTTGAGGGGGAGAAGAAGTGTGAATTTTTTGCATTATTGATTGATATTTGTGAATATAAATGGTCATACGGCTCTAAACTCATGTAAGAACCGACCTTCTTCTTATCGGGTCATCTTCACATAGAGTTTTTCTCTTCTAAGAGCCGTTGGTTGACATCGTCACTCGGATTGATGAGTTTATCGACAAAGTACTTCCGGTTAATGCTTCACGTATACATCAACATGATGATTCGAACAATCTCTCTGTTCTTGTTTGATGTGATTGGTAGTTTGGTGTTACCATCTTGTGTGTTCGTTGCGGCCGATTCTTTGATTTCCTTGATGAATATCTTTCTGTTCTTGTTTGATTGGGAGGGATTTTAGTTAAGGGGATTTGCAAGAAGTAAGTTAATTGGGATGCTTTTTGGTGGGATGCTTTTTGGTGTTAGTTGAAGATGTTAACTATCTATTCCCCAACTGCACAATCTTGAAGAAGGTCAAGTCTACAGTCTGTTCTACATTTTTTGCTACATGTTAGAAGACTAAAGACGAGTTGCATTTAACGATCTAAAGACTTCTTCTTAATCTGGGCATTTATCAAACAGATTGTCGGTTTAGGGGAGAGCACTAATTGGGAGAGTGTTATAAGTCAGATTCAATCCCCAATTAGACTTGCTCACGTATTTCTTCAGCAAGTTGATTCTCACAAGAATTCAAGTGTTCTTCTCAAAAAATTTCTAGTATATGGGCTTATAATGATTTGCTGACTCTGTAGTGTCAAAACCAGCAAGGGGGAAGGAGATAAGCATCTAAACGCGAGTAAACTTGATGAGCTTAATACTTCTAAGTAATTGAAGATATCCCGGGAAGACAAATGTTATTACCGCATAGAAACTCAAGGTTTGACTCATGGCGAGTAAACTTGATGAACTTAACTCTTCTAAGTGATTGAAGATATCCCGGGAAAGCAAATGTCATGACCGCAGAGAAACTCAAGGTTTTACTCATCAAAGCGTTTAGTGTTCTTATTCCAACGTCGTGGGGGAAGTGATGTAAATGAAATTTTCTGAAGATAAAAGAGGTACACTGGTGTGTGATGATCTTGATGTTATCGCAATCATCAGGGGAGAGAGAATTGTGTACATTGGGGCGCTCAATTTGTCTCACTTGAGTGCTTAATCAGTGATTCAGAGATATAATCACTTATTTCGGAGTTGACATCCGCAGAGATTGTCATCCGCATAGATAATCAGTGATTCGGCCTGCTTCTTCAATGTTATTGGTTGTTCTCTCTTTGGGGAATGTGTGTACTTCGGGTCCTTGAGCTTCATACACGATCATCAGGGAAGAAAGCGAGTGTTTACCACAAACATTGGGGAGGTGTTTTCTCTCCGGGCATGATGTGTATTCGGGAGAATTCTTGGATATTGGTGTACTTCGGGTTCTTGAGCTTCATACACGTTCATCAGGGAAGAAAAATGTGAACATGGGAAGGTGTTCTTCATTCCACTCATGAAGTGTATTCGGGAGAGTTCTTGAGCATTATACTAAGAGATGGACTGCATCATTTCAACTACACGGGGGAAGTGTTATCTTGACACCTTTTGGAATGGATCGTTTCAGACTTCAGTGGAAAGGAAATTTGAGAAGATTATTTAAATGTGGGATGATACGTTGCTGTTGTTCTATTGGATGATATAGCCTCGAATGAAGAATCACGATGATTATCCTTAAAAGGAGCAGTTGGGTTTATGATAATGGTGTGCTTCTTTGTGCACCTGGCTAAAGCAAGCTTGAAATAGAGCTTCATATCTGCTCAACATAAGGATTTTCGGTTTGGGGGGAAGCTGCCAAAGTCTCACTTTCAGATGGTTCAATTTCTTTCTTCGATTCAAGAGCCCTGGAAGCTTTGGTGGTGAATGTTTAAGAGTTGATGACTTCTATCTTCTACGACGTCTTTGCTCGATATCCTTATCTCGGTACTCGTATGATCATCTTCCTTAACTATATCATCTATTCTATCTTTGTATATATTTATTAAAAACCAAATACAAAAATATAAAACCAACAAAATAAATTATAAAATTATAAAACCATCAAAAACCCATAAAAAATCAGAAAAATTTGAAAAAAGACCAAAAATATGTTTTTCTATGACATGTCTTCTGGTATCGATAACATCTACGGTCTTAGAAATGTCATTTAATAATGGCACGGGACTTTAGATGAAGTTCGAGCAGGAGGCGTAAATATTCCTTTCTAAACATGTCCAAAAAAAATGGCTTGCAGTTATTTCAGACTGTAACCCGTGCTTAAACTATGGCTTGCTATTATTTCCGATAGCAACCCGTTCTTCATGAAAGGAAAGTGTTGCGCTAAACCAATTTTTCAAATATTTCGTGCACTTATCCTAAAAACAAAAATGAGGAAAGTATGTCGAAGGACTGCTGTTCCTACACAAATGTTTTTCCGTCTAAAATTCTTCAAAAAAATATTTGTTGTTTTCAAAAATGGTGGTAAATGAGTTGCATGTAAATCTATCAGATTCAGAGTTTTTGAAAAAAATATTGAAAACTCAATCAATGACTTCAGCGCTTTTAACCTTTTCAGAAGAATAAGTCATTGATTGAGGGGGAGAATGTTTTCATATTTACACCATCTAACGGGCTTTCTTAATCATCCTATGTGCTTATCTGAAAAATATAATTGCCTGTGTTGAAGGACTAGGTTTCTAGGATGTGACTGTTAGGTTTAGATGATTATAGATTGATAAACACATTAATCCCATACCTTATATGAACTGATTGATATGTTGAATTGACTTTTATTAGTCGATTGTTGTTTGGGTGATGTCGACCACCATATATCTGTATGTGTGTTCACTAACGTATGCGGGTATCTTGGTATAAGAATGTTCCCGATCCGGATCCCACATAATATGATGTTTGGATGCTAAAAGGAAAGGGTAACTAGATCTTGGGTTGACAAATGAAGAAACGGAGCTTAATTGGACTTCTATGAAGAGTTGGCATAAATGCAACGTAAGAGGTCTCACTGCATCGGCAGAGATGGTCTTCTTCTAAGTGATTGAAGAAACAGAGCTTAATTTGACCTCAGTTGGCATTCAAAATGCAACGTAAGAAGAAGTCTTCTTGCATCGCAAGCGGTTTTCTTCCAAACCCTACAGTAACAACAACAGAAGCTTTTCAACCACCTAACGTATCTTTGTGCAGGATACCATTTTTAAACAATTTTGAATAATTTGATTAAATTGTTTTGAAAATGGAAAATATTGTTTTAAAAATATATTGGACTAATTTTTTGAAAAACACCGGACTTCATGCTATCAAAACCTAAGTCACTCAATTATTGACTTCTGTCATGGATTGAGGGGGAGAGTGATTTAAAATAAAATATTTTCAAACGATGTTTCTTCACAAAAGTTCCGTCTTGTACGATAATAAGTGGTGATCTAAAGATTTAATGTTATGTCATGGTATGATTTTTTCTTTAGAATCAAGGTCTTTCAAAATGAAATTTTTTCTGTTCTTGTTTGATTGTGAAATTGTTTTGTTTTACTTAAAAGATATCTTAAAAACTATCATACCTGACACTAACAATCTTTAATGTCTTAATCTGTTCCTATCTGTCATTTTTCAAAATCAAATCTTGCCACGTCTTTCCCTAAAACTTTTCTAAATAATTCAATTAAGATGGGATCACAAATCACAAATGGTTTGATATTGTTGATCAAGGGAGAGATCGTGATTTAAATCTCAAATTTGTTTTTATGGAGTTGGTTTTAGTCCTTCAAAGGCACTCCTGCCTCCATGTGCCAAACGATTTCAAATACACAATGCACATGTTGAGGAGGAGGATTTATCCAAAAACCAGATGAGTATTTAAACAAGTCCACATTTTCTCCCATGTTTTCTAAACCTAATTAAATCACTTGGGATCCAAAATCTCAAAGGGTTTGATATTTTTGATCGGGAGAGAATTTGTGATTTAATAATGAAATTTGATAAAAGGTGATCGTTTTGATTTAATTGTGCAGGCTGCTCTCTCATATGTGCTAAACGCTTTTGAATCTCGAAGCATATATTGAGGGGGAGCATTTTAAAAGAAAATAAACTATCGAGGTGCAAATGCTTTTATGTTTTAACATAAAGTACCTTGATTGAGTTTTAAATGGTTTCTTAATGGCTTGTGTGTTCGTGGATGTGCTTCAAAAGAACTCTTGCCTCTATGTGTTAAAATGATTTCTCTTATCCTATGCACATATTGAGGGGGAGAATTTTACCAAGAAAATCAAATGGCTTTTTTCTATGAAAATTGTGATCAAAGAAAATATTTCAAAGTCCTCTTGCCTCCATGTGCTAAACAATTTCTAAATCATATGCACATCTTGAGGGGGAGTTTTTCTAAATGATCAAAACTATTAAGGTACAAAATGCTTTGATCTCGTATCACAAGTACCTTGATTGTTTTTCCAAATAATTTTTCAATTGGTTTCAAGGAAGAATGAACTGTACCAAAAGACCGACCATTTTACTTTATGTATGGAGTTATAAGGATGGTGAGGTTAGGTATTAGTTCTCATGATCTGCCAGAACCGGAGGAATCTACCCAGGGACAATCCACTAGATAGTGTAGAGTCTTTAGGTATGATGAAAAAAAAGGAGAAAAGTGAGATATGGGAAGAGTGCGGACTGAGACAGAGCTAGTACTGGAATAAACCCAACAAGGTTCTAGTTATGAAGTCTCGGTAAGCACTGAAGGGGTTGAAGAATGAAAAAGAAATGAATGTGAAAAAGGGTGAAAAGAAATAGCCCTCCAATAATTCAACCTTAGGGCAGAAACCGGGTTCAATACATATGCTACTGGTTGTTACAAAGGTAACACTGGTATTGAAGACAAGACGTCATGGACCCAGTGACGCACTGCACTAAACTTCCCAAGCTACTCAAGTTCCTCTTAAAAGGGCTTGTTTCATTCTCACGGGGAACCGACATAATCTATCGACTTTCTCTTAGAGATAGTTGGTATTGAAGAAGGAGACCCTCTCCCTAGTCTCCGGCATAGGAACCAAATGTACACGATTGAGTCTAGAGCCAAGAGATCATCCACAATATCTCATTAGGACACTAAATTCTTGAAGACTTGCTGTTTCACACAATGTGGAAAGTAAGTATATATTAAGAGTCCTACGCATTATCCTTGTGGTATTGCCAGAACATCCGAGTGATATGTAAAAATATTCACAATGAAGATGGAAAGCCTTCTAGATCCAACATCAAACAAGCTCTTGGTAGGTGACATGTGAGATCTTCTCGTAAGATCAAGCTTGTGACAACTGGATAGAAATAATGGGGCGATTCAATCTTGAACAACCTTGGTCCAGGAATGGAATTGACGAATACTTTTAGAAAAACCGTTCGATGTGCGAATCTCTTCTTTTCGCTAGCACGTCGAATGTGTACTCTTTTCAAATATAAAAAGTATTTATGATTGAAAATTGATCTTTCTCATAAAACCTTTGTCGTATTGCAAAACTCTTTCTTTCATGCAATACGCGATTGTTTTTCAAATAATTTTTCATCAATCAGTGAATCTCAATTCGCTGGTTCACTCACTCCATGTTGTCTTCTTTGAGACGTTCCGGTTTGAGAACAGCTAGAGCAGCTACGAAACCCTGTCAAGGAGATTCTTAGGAATCCTACCTGATCACAGGCAGTACTTTACTTATCAACGGGGAACCGTGGGCCGTGTACCTCAATTCAACGAAAGTGATCAAAGACACTTTCGTGTGTTTTATTGCTAACTGTTGTTTGCAGGTACATTTGGACGGTTGCGGCTGATCGAAATTGAGGAGTCAATCTAAAGCCGCATGCTCACAGCATCCACACTTAATTTGAAGAAATCATGACTGGTGCATATCTACATAACCTGGCTCGGATATTTCATACTATGCTTCTGCTTCGCTGCTGCAAATATCATGAACCACTAAGGCTTCTGCTACTCTGATGGAAAGATGTCATGATTCAAAAATGTGAGCATGTCGGTCCAAAAGTCACAACATCACATGATGGCAACACAATAAAGGGTGATCCAGAGATTTACTGTGGCTGATGATCTCAAAGTAAGCTCGAAGATCATCAAAGATGTGGATCAGTTAAAAGGCCTCCACTGAAAATACAAAACTATGCGGACTTTGAAGAATCACTAAAGCACAAAGACTGCTGAAATGAAGAATTGAAGTCTACGAGCTCAAGAACAAAGTCAAGAATAGTATGCTAGGATTCGAAATGTAAAACATGGGGTGACCTCCCTTACGGGGAGACTGTTAGGAATTAGAAAATTCCATAGTGAAGAGTCGGTCACCCCAAATATTATCTAGCATAAGTTAGCTCGTAGACTAGTCATTATTTACGTTACTTAGTAGTTTATTAGTTAGTTTGTAGCGTAGTTTAGTTTTGTGTAACACCGTGGAGGAAGGACGGGTCTTTACCCACTGTATCCCTGATCCACAGGCCGATAGGAGGTCGTGTTTTCTGTAACTATAAATACCCCTTCCATCCATGGAAGGGGTGTGGATTCTTTGAATCTAACCTTTCACTTTTGATAAGCTACTCTCTTTCAAGAACCTCCTCTCAACTCTCTTCATCTCTCTAAAATGGCTTTCTTATTTAATCCTTGTCCTAGACCACCCGAATCATCAAACAACATAAACATTGGATCCTAACATACTCTTTCTGTGTGTGGTTTCTACAAACACATAGATCTCTAAGGATCTATACACAAACGAGCTTGTGCCTCATTGATCAATCTAGGAGTTTAATCCCTTTGTAATATCCGAATCTTTAATGAAAAGATCAACTATCACGAATGATTATTGATCTGTTCTGATTCGTTCATAAAATGATCAACTAAACAAATTAAATCAATTGCCTACCTTGGTGTCAAGCATAATACCATCCCAGTGGTACGTATGAACCCTTGCCATCCCTGTGGCATACTTGGTGTTGGAATCACTCCTAAACCTTATTCAAGTGTTAGTTACTCATATGTGTTAATACAAATATCGTCATTAAACGTTATTTATATTTTTGATCTTTGCCTAAGTTTTGTTAACGACAAAAGTAAATTTAATTTATAAAAGCTTAAAGCTTGTCAAGTTTATTAGATATTAAAACAAGCTTTCTCAAACAACATATTCATCATTCAAGCATTTACATTTATGATTAGTAACATCTTGATATAACTCTAATCATTATGTATGATAGTAGTTTGTAGAATGTGTTAGGTTCTTAAAACCAAACACTACTTAAGCATTTGCATATTTCTATAAATAGTAATACAACATTTGACATCATGTATTACATCATGGAAATCATTGGAAGATTCCATTAGATATTTTGTGAAGATTTATACTCTTCATATCTTGCACAATCTCACTTAGATAGAGTTGACTTTAGGCAAGATTTGATATCTTGACTGTCAGGCTGGCGGTACCAAATTGGTACACGGGCGGAACCCTTTTAAGGGGTCCGCCGTCCGTGGACGCTCTTGTCCAATTTGGCTATAAATAGCAATGCCAAGCCAAGTAGTTTCTCATCCCTTTCTAACATACTCTCATACATATCTTCTCTCTAACCTTTCTAACTCGGTTTCATATCATATTAGTGATCTCTTTTGTAGCAAAGAAGATCAAGTCATATTCAAGCTTCAACGAGAAGTTGGAAGTCTTGTTTGTTTAGTGTTGTATGATCTAGTGTTGATCCATACTTCATTGTTGTATCAAACCATCATAATCTTGTGAGTGTGAGTGGTTAGTATTTTAGTCCTCAAAATACATTGTGTGTGGGAGTAGTTGTACCCTTGGAAAGAACTTGACATCTAGCTTAGTGTCGGAAATAGTGTAAGCGAAGTGTAAAGGTTTTCTCCGCCGGTGAAAGGAGCTTGTTGACTAGTGAAGTTAAACTCTCGAGTGTGAGACTCGGGGAGTGGAGTAGGGCAAGGAAAAAGAGTCCTTGTAGGCGGAACCACTATAAACAACTTGTTGTGGTTTGATCATTTCTTTCCTTATTTACTTATTACATATTGCTTGCATATTTCATTAACATACTTAAGATCAATATCAATTGATCTTTCAATAAGTTTCAAAACAAAGATTTTAATCGGTAAACTATTCAACCCCCTTCTAGTTTTCTACAATTGGTACAAGAGCCTCGTTGCTCAAGAATTTCTAAAATAACTTGTATTTTATAAACTTGAAACGATCCATGGATTCTGAAAACTTTAAAGAAGGGCAATCTATGCAAAGACCACCACTCTTTGAAACCAATGGATTTATCTATTGGAAAAACCGTTTTGAAACATATGTAAAATCAAAAGATATAGATCTTTGGTTAATTATTGTTAAAGGAGATTTTAGTTCTACAACAAAGGATATTTCCGTTGATGAACAAAAGAAATTAGTTGCTAAAAATAATGAAGCTAAAATGATGCTTTATAATGCTTTACCTAGAAAAGAATATGAAAGAATTTTTATGTGTGAAACCGCCAAAGATATTTGGGAATCTTTAATTGTTACACATCAAGGTAATTCACAAGTCAAGGATAACAAAATTGATCTTCTTGTTCAACAATATGAACAATTTGTTATCCCTGAAGATGAAACCATTGATTGTGGCTTTGCTCGTTTTAACACTATCATTACATCACTTAAAGCACTTGATGATTCTTTTCGTAGTAAGAACTTTGTCAGGAAATTTCTTAGAGCACTCCATCCAAAATGGAGAGCTAAAGTGACCGCTATTGAAGAATCAAAAGATCTCTCAATAATGTCACTAGACGAGATAATTGGCAACCTCAAAGTTCACGAAATGATAATGGAGAAAGATTCGGAGATCATCAAAGGAAGAAAGGAGAAGATCAAATCCGTTGCTCTTAAAGCAAAGGCGGAATCAAGCGATGATGGTGAATCTTGTTCTGATAGTGAAGATGAGGAGTATGCCATGGCCGTTAGAGATTTCAAGAAGTTCTTTAGAAGAAGAGGAAAGTTTGTAAGACAACCTCGAGAAGAAAAGAAGCCATTCCGAAAAGATCGGGATGATAAGAAGATTAAAGGTGAAAGAAAGTGTTTTAGATGTGGTGATGCAAGTCATCTCATAGGAGAATGTCCCAAGCCACCTAAAAGCAAAACTCAACGAGCTTTTGTAAGTGGTGCTTGGAGTGATAGTGAAGACGATGAAGAATCAAGCAAGGAAGAGATCGCTCTAATGGCACATGAGTCAAATGAGGTACTTTCCCACTCTTCTTATTCTTCTATAGATGATGACACCTTGCAAAAACAATATAATCAATTGTGTGAGCTAAGTCTAAAAATCATAACTAAAAATAAATTTCTAAAAACTAAAAAGGAGTTTTTGGAAAATGAGGTATATGAGTTAAAAGAAAAAGCCAAACGACTTGAAAAAGGAAAAGCAAATGACGATGATTGTAAATCATGTCAAGAGCTTAATCTTGAAATAGAAAAACTAAAGCTCACACAAGAAGTTTTAATAGAAAATAATTCTAAGTTTAAAAGGTTTAACAAAAACATCGCTATTGCCGATGAAATAGTTAAAATCCATAAAACACCAGGAGACATGAATGGGCTAGGTTTTAATGAAGTATTAATTCCAAAGAGTCAAAACAAAACGGCCGAAAAGGACGAACATTCATCAAAATTGCTGCACAGCACGGACGAGACGGAACCAAAATAAGGGTTCCGTCCGTTGTGCAAAATGGTACCGCGGGTACTTCAGCAGAACAGAATGTTCGCAATACGGACCGTACTGAATTTGTTAAAGTAACAAAGAAAACCAATGATAATGTTAAACTAAAACCAGCCATTATATCGGGAGTAGGACTTGTTAAAAATGAATTTAGATCAAAAACTACTCAACAACGATATAAAACTTCTTTTGCCAAACGCCCCTTTCCTAAGAGCAACCACAACGTTCAACCTAACTACCAACACAACGGTTGGAATCAAAACTTTCCTAGACCATATCAAACTCCAGATTACATGCCATGGAACCCTTACCCATCATTTCCATACATGAATCAAATAAATGGTATGTTTAACCCAAACGGACCCATGAGATATTGGGGACCAAATGTTTGAGTTATTCGCTTCTTAGGTATGCTTGAAAGTTGGATTGGAACTTGATGAATGGATTAAAGATAGTGGATGCTCACGACACATGACGGGCAACAAAAATCTCTTCTCATCATACCAAGAGTATGACGGAGGTAATGTCACTTTCGGTAGCAATCTCAAAAGCAAAATCATTGGCAAAGGTACGATTGCTCATAACTCTCTAACTATTGAAAATGTTGCTCATGTGGATAGGTTAGGATTTAATCTACTTAGTATTAGCCAACTATGTGATAAAAAGTATAAAGTACTATTTGATGAAAATGGTAGTAAAATACTAAAAGATGGTATCACCATAGCTAAAGGAGTTAGGAAAAATAACATATACGTCATGAAAATAGATAAAACATATAATGACAAACTTTGCCTAACAACATTAGACGATAGCTCATCTCTTTGGCATAGACGCTTAGGTCACGCTAATATGAGACTTATACAAAACCTATCTTCAAAAGAGTTGGTTAGAAATTTACCAAAACTAAAATATGACCAACACTTTTGTGACGCTTGCAAAATTGGTAAACAAACACATAGTAGTCACAAATCTAAAAATATGGTGTCCACATCTAAATGTCTAGAATTATTACATATGGACTTATTTGGACCATCCGCTATAAGAAGCTATGGAGGCAACTTATACACTTTGGTCATAGTAGATGATTACTCAAGGTTTACTTGGACGTTATTTTTGAAAACCAAAAATGAAGCTTTTGATAAATTTGAAATACTTAGCAAGAAAATTCAAAATCTTCTAGGTGTCAAAATTGTGTCGATCCGAACGGATCATGGTCGTGAATTTGACAACGAAACTCAATTTGGAAACTTTTGTGATACAAATGGTATAACACATAACTTTTCCGCTCCACGAACACATCAATCAAATGGAGTAGTAGAACGTAAAAATAGAACAATTCAAGAAATGAGTAGAACAATGCTTAATGAACAAAACATTCCTCAAAAGTTTTGGTGTAACGCCGTTGACACTTCTACATATATTTTAAATAGAGTCCTAATACGTCCTTTCCTAAACAAAACACCATATGAACTTTATAAAGGTAAAAGCCAACATTAGGATATTTTAAAGTCTTTGGTTGTAAATGTTTTATTCTTAATACTAAGGATTATCTCACCAAGTTTGACCCAAAGTCTTATGAAGGTGTATTTCTTGGTTACTCTCAAACTAGTAAAGCTTACATTATCCTTAATAAAGAAACAATGATAGTCGAGGAATCGTTGAACATAACATTTGACGAAAGTCCACCTCCCTCTAAGACATCACCTTTGGTAGATGATGACTTAGTTGAAAGTCAAATAATAGAAAGTCAAATTAATAATAACAAGGAAGATGAACCATCAAATAAAGGAATTGTCAACATCAAAGAGTCTAAAAGTCATCCATTAGAAAAGGTCATAGGACAACTTAATCAAAGAACCTTAAGGTCACAAGCTCAAAATCAAAGTAATCATTTTTGTTTTGTATCCACCATTGAACCAAAAACCATAAATGAAGCAATAAAAGATGAATCATGGGTAATTGCCATGCAAGAAGAATTAAATCAATTCGTTAGAAATGATGTTTGGAAACTAGTTCCAAAACCCAAAGATCAAACTATAATTGGAACAAAATGGGTCTTTCGAAACAAAATGGACGAAAATGGTGTAGTATCTAGAAACAAAGCTAGGCTTGTTGCACAAGGTTATAATCAACAAGAAGGAATTGACTATGATGAAACTTATGCACCGGTAGCTAGACTTGAATCTATTAGAATATTACTTGCTTATGCATGCGCTTATGACTTTAAATTATTTCAAATGGATGTTAAAAGTGCTTTCCTTAATGGGTTTATTAACGAAGAAGTGTATGTTGCTCAACCTCCCGGTTTTACCGACTTTGAGAAACCACATCATGTCTTCAAACTCAAGAAAGCATTATATGGCCTTAAACAAGCACCTAAAGCTTGGTACGACCGTCTTAAGACTTTTCTTGTTGATAACAAATATACTATGGGATTAGTAGATAATACTCTTTTTACTAAGAAAAAGGAATCAAAAATTATTATTGTTCAAATATACGTTGATGACATTATATTCGGATCAACTTGTCAAGAACTATGTAATGATTTTTCTAAAATCATGCATGACGAGTTTGAAATGAGTATGATGGGTGAGTTAAACTTCTTTCTAGGACTTCAAATTAAACAACTAGAAGATGGTATTTTCTTTAACCAATCTAAATATATAAAAGACATGCTTAAGAAATTTGGTCTTGAAGATTCCAAACCAACTAAAACACCCATGTCCTCGGACACTAAACTCACCAAGGACGAAGAAGGTGAATCCGTAGATAACACTAAATATAGAGGAATGATTGGTAGCCTACTCTATCTTACGGCTAGTAGACCCGACATTATGTTTAGTGTTTGTCTATGTGCTCGCTTTCAAGAAAACCCAAAGGCATCACACTTAGAAGCATTAAAAAGGATTTTTAGATATATTAAGGGAACAACATGTTTAGGATTATGGTATCCCAAAGGAACGGGTATTGAAACCATAGTGTATGCCGACTCGGATCATGCCGGTGATTATGTCGATAGAAAAAGTACAAGTGGTATTTGTACTTTTGTTGGACATTGTCTCACCTCATGGTTTGCAAAGAAGCAAACGGCTTTAGCCATCTCTACTACTGAAGCCGAATACGTCTCAGCCGGAAAAGCATGTCAACAAGCTCTTTGGATGAAGCAAGCTCTCGTAGACTACGGAATTCATCTCAACGACATTGTGATACTTTGCGACAACAAGGGAGCCATCGATCTCAGCAAAAATCCCGTTCAACATGCTCGTACTAAGCACATTGAAATCCGTCATCACTTTCTTCGCGACAATGTTCAAAAAGGAAACATTTCAATCGAGAAAGTATCCTCCGAAGACAACATTGCCGACATCTTAACTAAACCTCTTAAACGAGAACCTTTTAATCTTCTTAGACTTGGTTTAGGGTTAATGGAACCAAACATGTAGGATAAACATAGCCTAAAACATTAGAATAGTCAAACCAAAACATTATGCCTTATATCTGCTACTGTAGCCACGGCACCAAACGACAACACGGACGGAACCAATTATTTGGTGCCGTCTGGTCCGTGGTGCCTCTGAAGCAAATCGCTATATACATAACATCCTGTTCCTCACAACCCACTTTACCAAAACGTGTAAAACTTAAACCAAGCTCATTATTGTCATCTTCCCACTTACTAATCACTGAAGATAACATCATTGTAAGTATCCTAACTACATTTCATCTCTTAATTCGGAGTCTAGGATTCTTATTTATGCACAAAACTATCACAAATCATTACATGGGGTTTTATGTATGTTTTTATACCAAATATGAATTCAATTGGCAAATTGCATAACTAGTCATTCAAATTAGGTACTACATTATCATATTGCATAAACAAATCATGTTTCCCACTAATTGATAGATAATAAATATAAGGCCTTATTCAAACAACCAAACACCCCATGTCAAAAGTTTTGAAAAGCTTCTCACTTGTAGGAAAACATTTTTCATTGCTAATACAAATAGAAACGTTAGAATTTTCATCACTTGCATGCTCTTGAAT
Source organism: Chrysanthemum makinoi (assembly GCA_910596185.1). Taxonomy (NCBI): domain Eukaryota; kingdom Viridiplantae; phylum Streptophyta; class Magnoliopsida; order Asterales; family Asteraceae; genus Chrysanthemum; species Chrysanthemum makinoi. The sequence goes on from OU343220.1 coordinate 130,685,984, forward strand.
ACTAAAGGTATTGCATAACTAATATGCACTCCTGGATATATTCAAATGTAGCCACATTGAATTAGGAGCATTTGGGTTATCTCATGGTATTTGCCAAACACCCCACTAAAACCATTTTGTGCATAAAATGAGTCGAGATAACCGCAACTCCAAATTGTTTTCATATAGGCACACACTAGAATCAAAAACGTTAAAATTTATTTTCATTTTTTAACATATTAATTCTTGTCCTTAGGAATAACCATGGTAGCCGCAAGATTCTATGATCACAAAGACACTCTTAACTACATTCCCAAACACCACAAAACCAAAGGACTCACCAAGGAACAAGTAGAAATATTTAGGGGTCTAGAATCAAGGTATTTCCACGAGGGTAGAACCATTCACCCATCCTTCCTTGAGCATACCAATCTTCGTGAAGAACTAGCCGCCATTCAATTCGATTGTCTTCTTGACATTGATGAACCAATTTGTCCTAGGTTCGTGTTAGAATTCTATGCTAGTGTGACCGGTTTTAGTGATGAAGATGATGATGAATTTTGTCTTAGCTTTAGAATCAACCAAAATGACTACACCATCACCTTAAGTGAATTTGCTAGAGTACTAGGAATTCCCAACCGAGGAACTTGTGTCTACACGGATAAGTGGTCACTCACCGCCCTTGATGCAATCAATGACCGCACTTCTCCCTATCTAACCCGTTTGGCTGATAAGGATGTCATCCGTGAACACCTTTTTAACCCAAAAACGGATACAACCCGAGTAACCCGAAAGGGAAAAGAGGTAGATCGAGATCCATATGGAATGGAGCTAAATGAACTTAAGCACAAATTTAAGAAATGGGAGGAGTTACTTAGAGCAAACGTCATTAGCACCATAGGGAATAGGGATCACATAAACGCTTGTCTTTGCCACATGCTCTACAACTTGTCCACCCGACAACCATTCAACTTAGCCTACTACATAGCTAGGAGAATGATTGATATTCCAACTCAAGGATCCGTTGCTCTACCATACGGGATGCTTCTCACCCGTCTCTATAGAAACTTCGCTCCAATTCCACCAACCCCAAAAGGGATGCACCTTCACTATGATCTCATCCCTCACATCTTTGTGCCTTTGAGTGATGCTCGAGTTGCTAAGACTAAAGGCAAGAGAGCTAAACCTCCAACTCCTTCATCATCATCATCAAATAGCTCCGAGGATGGTCTTCCAAGCTCTCATCTTCCACCTCATGAGTATTACGCATCTCTTCCCGAGATTGAGAATGAATCAGCAGAATTCAAGCAAACTAAGGGAATGTTCAAGTGCCTTGGTAGGATGATGAACAAGATTTACAAGAAATTAGACAAATAAGGGTACTTTAAGGAGTGTTTGGAACAATGCATTATCGTTAATGTTTGACACTATTTAGTTGCTTTTATTATGTAGGATGATAATATAACTTGAAACAATGGTGTATGCTAACAATCTCATGCAGGGGGATAGCACAAATATGCTATCAAATTTTACCCATTTTCACTATATTGTGAAAATCAATAAGCCTTGCTCAAAATCTATGCTCCACTATGTTTACATATGTGTTATTTACTTTTCCTAACTAGAAATGTTTAGTATAACAGCTTTTGAGAAAAATTTCAGGTTTCGGAAATTTGCCCGACACCTAAAAACGAACTCTGACCAATTTTCAGCACTCCACGGATCCGACGGCACCATAATTTTGGTACCGTCCTTTATATAGTTTGGTACCGCCATACCTCAGGCGGACCGACGGCACCCTTTTTAGGGTACCGTCCGTGTATGTTTTTGCCGTGGATCCTCCGGTAATTTTCGAATTTCGACTCTTTCGTAATTCCAAATTATCTTCCATCACTTATAAATCAATCTTAACTAGTTTATACTGGTATTAGAACTAGTATTATGTACTAAGGTGTATAAGAAATCCATTTCCCACCAAAATTCAAAAATTTGAAAAATCCACCCAAGGAGCCCTTTGGCATAAAGGAAGGAACCAAAATTTTGGTACCTTCAAATCCGTGGGTAATCTGAATATTAGGAAATTCCACTCACTAGAACACATTTATTGCATATCTTTTCTTCTTCACTCCATCTTCTTTGAATGGATTGACTTGGGTGATATGACTAGCATTCAACCCACTTCCAAATCATTAGGAACCTCATCTCTTCAATGGTTCAACATCAAATCAAACCATTTCTCAACAATTTCTTACCTCTATAAATTGAAAGGCTTTACCATGATCATCCTCACACCTTCTTCATTCTCACTACTATCTAGCAAATCAAAACCCAAGTTAAAATGACTAAATCATCACCAAAACCTTGCAAGAAAACCGCTAGAATTAGCGTAAGGCCTTGTTGCTTTGTTCATCTTAGCTCATCATCCGAATCTTCACCACTCACAATCTCATCTCCCATTAGAGATGATACAAATCTTACCCTAGCTACACCCACTTCATCACACATTGTGATCACCACTCCACCACCAACAAAAACACCTACTTCACCTCCACCGGCACCCATCCAAACATCCAAAACACCCTCACCACCTTCACCAAGGTCTCCCACTCTCACTCCCATGGAGTTATTTTCAACTCCACCAACATCACCAAATCCTTTCCTAGAGGACTTGGAGGACTTGCCCCCTAGGCCAAGTCATCCACCACCATTGCCATCTTTTGGCACAATTGAGCGAATCGCTCATGAGTCACCCCGGTCATCCATTGACCCAAACGCCCCATTAGGGCCAAAACCTCTCCTTTTTCACCCCATTCACAAGGACATTCATGGTCCTTTATACGGGGATCATCCACTTCCATCATCAATGTCCCCTCATATTGAGGACATTCCGGAGTGCATGTGGGATGACAATCCCACTCGAGAGGAGATTCAAGCCGAACTCCACAACCTCCACCAATTCAAAGGCATGGTGGATTCTCACTTAAGTGAGACAATGCAAATGCAAAATGCTTTGCTTGCATCCATCATGACCACTCCAAACATTCCCAACACCACCAACACATCCACCATTCCACCACCACAACCTCCCCAAACTTTCTTCCCTCCAAGGCATGGTTGCTCAACTTGTGAGCAAACGGGTCAAACCGTGGAACGGACTCGGGTTATGGTCCATGACTTCCACGAAGAAATGAGGTTCATCCTCAACCACATTCTTGAGCGTCTCAACGCTCTTTCCCATCCACCATCACTTTAGGATGGTTTTAGAATAGTCTTTCTTTTATTTGCTTTCTTAGGATTATTTTTATTTCTTGTACTCAAAACACATCATTGTGTGCTCTTTTCATGATCTTGATTCATGAAAAATTTTAACTAATGAATGTTGTTTATCATATTGTTGGTGTCATTACATAGTGCTTGGAAATGCTTGTGAATGATCATTATTACTAACATTTTTTTTGTAGCTTTATTTTCACAATCCATGTATCTTCCCATTAAAGCACCCAAATTAGGGGGAGCTTTGAACAAGGGGGAGAGAATAGCTCGGGCTCATTACATTCCGCATAGCATCTTCTTTTTGTTGAGACAAAAAGGGGGAGAAATATAGAACTTTGAAATTATTTATATTTGACTTTTCTGAAAAAGTCAAACTGCATACATTTGACTTTCTAAAAGTCAAACAGGAACTCTCATTGATAATACTTGACTTTTCTTAAAAAAGTCAAACTGCATACTTTGACTTTCTGAAAAAGTCAACATCATGCATCAACTAGTGAATTCTTTGACTTTCATAAAAAGTCAAATTTCATACACTTGCATTATCATTTCCTTTTCAAGTTCTAAAACTAATAATTTTATAACTCTTGTACAAACTTTGTTTCTTTTATAAAAATAAAATTTATATTTTGTCCTCAACAAAAAGGGGGAGATTGTTAATACAAATATCGTCATTAAACGTTATTTATATTTTTGATCTTTGCCTAAGTTTTGTTAACGACAAAAGTAAATTTAATTTATAAAAGCTTAAAGCTTGTCAAGTTTATTAGATATTAAAACAAGCTTTCTCAAACAATATATTCATCATTCAAGCATTTACATTTATGATTAGTAACATCTTGATATAACTCTAATCATTATGTATGATAGTAGTTTGTAGAATGTGTTAGGTTCTTAAAACCAAACACTACTTAAGCATTTGCATATTTCTATAAATAGTAATACAACATTTGACATCATGTATTACATCATGGAAATCATTGGAAGATTCCATTAGATATTTTGTGAAGATTTGTACTCTTCATATCTTGCACAATCTCACTTAGATAGAGTTGACTTTAGGCAAGATTTGATATCTTGACTGTCGGTGGCGGTACCAAATTGGTACACGGGCGGAACCCTTTTAAGGGGTCCGCCGTCCGTGGACGCTCTTGTCCAATTTGGCTATAAATAGCAATGCCAAGCCAAGTAGTTTCTCATCCCTTTCTAACATACTCTCATACATATCTTCTCTCTAACCTTTCTAACTCGGTTTCATATCATATTAGTGATCTCTTTTGTAGCAAAGAAGATCAAGTCATATTCAAGCTTCAACGAGAAGTTGGAAGTCTTGTTTGTTTAGTGTTGTATGATCTAGTGTTGATCCATACTTCATTGTTGTATCAAACCATCATAATCTTGTGAGTGTGAGTGGTTAGTATTTTAGTCCTCAAAATACATTGTGTGTGGGAGTAGTTGTACCCTTGGAAAGAACTCGACATCTAGCTTAGTGTCGGAAATAGTGTAGGCGAAGTGTAAAGGTTTTCTCCGCGGTGAAAGGAGCTTGTTGACTAGTGAAGTTAAACTCTCGAGTGTGAGACTCGGGGAGTGGAGTAGGGCAAGGAAAAAGAGTCCTTGTAGGCCGAACCACTATAAACAACTTGTTGTGGTTTGATCATTTCTTTCCTTATTTACTTATTACATATTGCTTGCATATTTCATTAACATACTTAAGATCAATATCAATTGATCTTTCAATAAGTTTCAAAACAAAGATTTTAATCGGTAAACTATTCAACCCCCCTTCTAGTTTTCTACAATATGTAATAGTTAGCTTATTATGGCCTTTATGTTTGTTATTAGCCTTAAGCTTATGTAGAAGGCCCATGAGCTTAGGCCCAAGCCCATAGGAGAAAGGGAAGGAGTAGGAGTGTTGCCCTAGCTCCTTGCCTATAAATATCATGTAATAACCCTCACTTGAGGGTTGGTTGTTCAAGTTTTTCTTTCACATACTCCAACGCATAACCGGTCTTACTATATCGTGTGTTTGTGTTTGATTTCTTGTTCAATCGCCTTTATCTCTTTCTTATAAGCTTGTGTTTGTAAAACTAGTGACCTAACAGTGGTATCAATCGCCAAATAGTTGGGTTAACACTCTTGTTTTTGAAGTTTTTGTTTCTGTCTTACGCGTAAAAGTAACGAGTGCTTTGGCTCGCTTAAAAACTCGATTTTTTCACTTTTCAATCCAAGATTCTTGTACTTTCAACGTTTTAAGGTGTTAAAATACGTGTTTTTGGCAAAAAGTTTCAAACTTTATGCGTGGATCGTGTTTTTTAAACTAGTTTTTATACGAGGGTTTCATCCTACGCGTAACAGTTTTAAGAGCTTTAGATCATCAAGTTTCACACTTTTGTGTCTTTTGGTGTTATTGAAGCTATTTCATCACACAAAAACTGGTTTAGAAACAACTTTGAGCAAAATCAAATTTACGAGTAAACCTACGCGTAGTAAAACCCTAAAACTACGCGTAAGTATTTCCTTGGTTTGAACTTCATTTTCGTGGTTTATTCCGTGTTTTCTTACTTGGCTAAGTCTGAAAATACGTCGACTTTGGATATCTTTTGCACTGTGAAGTGTAAAAGATCACTTGGGATAAAACCCTAAAATTACGCATAAGCATAAAGCTTACGCGTAGAAATCCTACGCTTAAGATTTATCTTACGCCTAAGCCTCGTCTTACGCATAAGATAATCCTACGCCTAACTTTCTACGCCTAACTTTGTGTCTACGCATAACTTTAGAGTCTTTTCCAAACTTACGCGTAAGCTAAATCTACGCGTAACTCTTGATTGTTACGCGTAACTTTGGTGTTTTTACGCATAAGTGTTACTTGGCTATTGTGATTTCTACGCCTAAGGATACTTCATCAACAAAGGTTCATTCGACTACAAAGATCCATTTTACCAACACAAGTTTATCAACATGTCACAACCACCATACTCTAACTATTTCCCTTAAACTTATCCTCATCCTCAACGTCAACAACAATTAAGTCCACAACATCAACAATGGAATCAACAACAAGCAATTTATCAACAACAATTTAATCAACAACATACTCCACAACGTGCTGCAATTCCACAACCTCAAATGGTTCAACCACCACCAAGTCTTCAAGTTCAACCGTACACAAATGACTTCAATCAACATCCATCAAGGAACACTATGAAGGAACCCACTTGGTTTGCAAAGATGTTTGAAGCTTTAAGAAGCCAAAAATCAATTCATGAGGCTGGATCACTTGATAGACCTCCAATGCTCACTCCAAGAAACTACGATCAATGGGTGATAAGGTTCTTTAGGTTTTGTGATCTAAAGAAGCCACATGGAAAGTTCTTAAAGCAGGTTATCTTGGAAGGTCCATTTGAGATGCCTACTGTCATTGTACCCGGAGATCCAAATGCCATTCCACCAAGAGATGAACAAAAAAAACATTGCTACTGTTGCAGACTTGAATCCTCAAGAACTTCTACACTATGAAGCAGATGAGCTTGCAATGGAATATATCCTCTTAGGATTACCAAACCCAATTCTTCATAGTGTTGATGCTCAAAAGACTGCAAAGAAAATGTGGGATCATATTCGTCTTCTTATGGAAGGATCTGTACTCAATCGGGAAGATTTGGAATCCAAAATTTACTTGGCTTATGAACACTTCATGATTGAACCGGGAGAGACACTAGAGTCCTATCATCACCGATTTTCAGACATCATCAATGATTTGGATAAACACAACATCATCATGCCAAGAATTGCAGTGAATACTAAGTTCTTGAGTAGTCTTGGTCCTGAATGGGAGAAGTATGTCATTTTCCTCCGTCAAGCGAAAAACATGCATCAGTCTACATATGGATTATTGTACGATTACTTGAAATCTCATGAAAAGGCAGTTGATAGGGAAAGGATTCTCCGTGCTCAAATTGCTCCATCGACACATCCGGAAAATCAACAACTTGCCTTATATGCTCAAAACAGTTATTCTCCTCAACCAGCAACTCAACCAACTGCTACAATCACACCACATGATCCTTCACAGCCTCAATCTTAACAAACTCAATTGGTTACATACAACAACAACAATGCTCAAGCTGAAGCTAATGAGGAATCTGATCCATTTGAAGCACTGCAACAAGGATTTGCTATGATTGCTAATGCCTTTAGCCGTTATACCAACAAATCCAACAACCGTATTCGTTCCTCATCTAATACAAGGAATCAAGCTGTTGTGAACAATGGACGAGTTGAAGTTCAGAATCGTGGTTATGGTCGTCGGATGGGCGGTGGTCAAGGGTTTAATGTTGTGGGTAGGAATAACAATCGAGCTCCAGGGTGGAACAGGAAATGCTCGAATGGGTTGAATGGTCTTGATGCTACAAGCTGCAATGAGAAGGGACACTGGCTAATGCATGCCCAAAGCCAAGGACTAGGGCGTGCTTATTTCAAAGAAGCTCTTCTTTTGGCTCTTAAGGATGAAGCTGGTGGAACTCTCACGGACAAAAACGAGCTTTATGGCAAATGCTTGACTCGATGATGATATGGAGGACTTGCGGCCAATGCATTTGTTATGTTGATGGCTAATATACATGAGTTACACATGAGTGACACAGGCGCAGTGTAATGACACTGATGGCTTGTCTCAGGTACCCGAACAAACCATATTTATCTCGAATCTCATATCTCCGCCAACATCTGAATCCGGCAAGGCTCAGAATGTTCAAAATGCGCCGTCCACATCTCATTCCGACGATTTTCAACTAGACCCGTAGTTATATTTGACGATCAAGATGACCAAACGGTTTCCCTTGATAATCAAATTGACTCCGTGGTTATACTTGAGGATCTCGGTAATGATCATGTTGAGACTCACGTTGAACACGCCGAACTTTTGCCTCATCCAGTTTTTGCTCGTTTAATACAAGACCAACAGACCATAGTGGAAAATTTTCATGCCATTAATCAGGACTTGAAATGCAAAAATGCACTGTTAACCAAGGATTTTGAATGTTTACAAAAGCAACTCAATTTTTTCAAAACTCAAGAAAAACGTGAAAACGGTTTTGAAGCAGCCTTTGCCAAATCTTATCAAAACGAAAAATATTTAGAAAGACAGATGCGTGATCTAGCCGCTTCGAAGAATGCCTTGTTGTCTGAAATAGAACAACTGAAACATGAACATAAAAAGCAACTTAACGCTCTCACCTTGGAAAATCAAAATGCTAAGGCTGAGTTGTTAACTTGTCAAAAACAGTTCTCTGCATACAAAAAGCATTCAACGAAACGAATAGATGATCATCTTGAAGAAATCATCGGCTTGAAAAACAAACTTAAAGAGTTTAAAACTGTTGTTTACAAACATGGCGAGTCGGTCACAGCCATTGAAAAGTTTACCTTAAAACCCAATCCAAATGGATATGGACCGAATCTTGCTGATTACAAACCTAAGCTTTCAACCAAAGCATTCAAACCAAATCCTGAAGTTTACAGTGCAGAATATAAAGTTGATAATTTTGTTATGAGTGTTGTTGAATATCATCGTCAAGAGGAATTAGATGCAGAAGACAAGAGTCGATCAAAATTAGAAAAAGTTGTTTACAACAAACCTTTTAACTATTCAAAAGCGGTCACTTTCGTCACACCAACGGATTCTTCTAACACACCAAGGGTAATCATAAAAACACCTGAGTCTTCTAATGTTAATCCCAAACCAGATTATGCACAAACTTATGGTCCTTTACCTTCCCTCAGTGAAGTAAACTCAAAACCTGAAAATCGCAAAATTCTTCGATATTTTGACCTTTTCATGGCTGACCTCAAAACTTTACAACATGAGATAGAATATCATTCTGAAATCAAAGTTCAACACTTTCAATCGCCTCTAGCGAGAGAACAAAGAGACATTTTTCAGAAAAATCTTTTACCAAATGTTAAAAATTTGAAAAGTTGTGCATTGTCTTGGGAAAGGGATTTTCATAAGGAACTTGGATTAATGAAGGTCGTTTTCGAGAAAACAGAAACATCTATTTCTAACACTAAACGTAAAAAGAAACTGTTGAGAAAAGATGTTGATCGACTCTTGGAAGATGTCATCTGTGTTGATGTCCATAATGTTGTGTTATTGAATTCTTTGTCATATGCATTTGATTATATCTCTGCTGATACTGTTGATTCTGTGGTAAATGTTGAGAACACGATAATGTGCTTGATCGAGTCCTTAAAAGTTGAAAACAAACGATAGTCAAACGAACTTTCAAATGCAATACGTCGTCTTAATTGGTGTCAAACAGATATTCACGATCAACAACTTGCTTTTCAACACAAAATCACCCAGTTGCGTGCAAAATCTTCTAATCCTACAATTGAGCAACTGGATGATCAAAACGTGTCTTTTAAGTGTCAAATCTCAAAATATGAACAAGAACTTGTAAAAGTTAAAAAGGAATATGGTGTCATATTTGATTTACTCAAAAAGACTCGTGATGAAGCATCTAATGAACTTGATCATTATCTTGCACACACTAAAGAAGTTATGCATTTTCTGGAAATGTTCGGTCTGAAAATCAAGATCTGATTCACACTATCTTCAAGTTAAGAGAAATGTTAGGAAAGTATGAACAACTTCCGCCTACCGTGATTAAGAGAATAGCCCAGTCACACTTAGTAATCATGAACCTAGAATCACTGCTGCCAAATCAAAAGTTGCTAACGTGCCTCCTTCTACTGAAACAGGAATAGTTGCGTCTTTTCCAAACGTCCGCACTTCACAGCTTAGGAGCACTACATCGAAGAATAGGAAGTTACGACCAAAGAAAAGATCAATCAGGAATGCTAAAGTAGAAGAACACCCTAGGACTATGAATAAGACTCACGTTGCTTCCACTATAGATATTGCGTCTGGCACATGTAATAGAAATAGTGATGTAACGAATGCTAAACCGTTAAGTACTTTTGATATTCAATCTGATGCACCTTGTGTTATTTTTCGTAAAAGTATGAATTCTGATTGTCATGATAAATGTGTTGCTAAAGCTATCATCTCTCGTTTAAGGAATCCTAAGAACCGGAATACCTCTAGGCCTACTAATCTTTCTAAGTCTGTGCTTGGTAGACCGCCCTCTTTAGATTCTAAGAAACGCATTGCTGTCCCTGTAGCTCCAGTTTCACCTCCCAGGAATATAGTACCACCTAGTGCATTCACTAAGACTAAAGTAAATAGTAGTTGGAGATGGCAGAAATGGATATATAACACACTAGGATTTAAGTGGATACCTAAACCTATTGATGTGTGTCTATCTACTATACCTGCTACGGAACCCTCTAACATTTCGGGTTCCACATCTACTTCTATTCCATCTGAGTCGTCTGTGGGTAATGCAGGTGATACAGATCATTCTCTGGATTGTTGATAGCGGATGTTCCCGACACATGACAGGAAACCTTAAACTGTTATCAAACTTTATTGCAAAGTTCATTGGCACTGTCAGGTTCGGGAATGATCACTTCGCAGCTATCATGGGCTACGGAGACTACATTAATAGGAACATCGAAATAAGCAGGGTTTATTATGTGGAAGGCCTCGGTCACAATCTGTTTTCCGTAGGTCAGTTCTGTGATGGAGATTTGGAAGTTGCTTTCAGGGAGAAAACTTGTTTCATTCGTGATCTATGATCTGGTCCGAACCGTCAAGTCTAATCACACAAGCCGGCCACTTGTGAATGGCCAACCGTAACAGGCTTAAAACAGTTCAGACACAAATACAATGAAGATCAGAGAATACAATGAATTCCCGGGTCGTTTAGTCCCACGGAGACTCAATGGTGTGTCAAAACAAACTCAGATGATAGAGTGATCACTAAGGATAGTGATCGGAAAGGATTTGGATTGAATATTACACTACTGAAAAAGTTTATAAATTAAAGCGACTTAAATACAAATTAAGAAAATTAAAAAGATAAAATATATTAAATAAACGCTATCACTATATTTAAAATGATGAACGTTTAAAACTTAAAACTTACGTTTAAATAAAAAAACTACGTAAACGTACAAGATAAAACGTGAAAATAAAGAAGGAAAATACCTACGGATATGAAAAATACATTTTTACAATCCTAATTATACTAGAAAATTATTAGAAAAGAAAAATTATTTTTAAAACTATTTATGTAATTATTATTAATTAAAAACTAATTTAAACTATTTAATAATACTCTAAAATAAAAGAAAATATGAAATAAGACTAGAAAAATAAAATTAAGACTTAGAAAAATCTAAAATATGATAAAACTAATTTTAAAACTGAAAATATATTTTTTATACTTTTTATATATTTATTACTAATTTAAAACTATTTAAAATTAATTAAAATGCTAGAAAATACTAATTAAACTAAGAAAATTATGGAAAAATACTTTTTATGACTTTTATATTTATCTTAATATAGGAAAATTGAAAACATATTTTTTAGAAGCTTTTCTTAATTTTTTATATTAAAAGCTAATTAAAAAGTGCTAAAAACTAATTTAAATTAAGAAAAATAGTAAACAAGCTTGGAAAAATCTGAAAATTTCAGGGAAAGTCTAAAATAATATAAGGAAGCTAGGAAAAATGGAAAAACATGGGGTTGTGTGCAAGATATTGAAACTGATGAGCCAAGTGCTTATAAATAAGCACTTGGATAAGCTAAAAGTGGCACAACAAGCACCAACAGAAAACAGGAACTAGGATAAGCTAAGAGAACCTAAATGCAACAGAAAACAACAAGCCATGACCTCTGATTAGCTGATTACACTGATTTGATGATATAAGCTTATGGCAGAAAACAGTTAAAGGGTACCAGGTTTGAGCTAAGAAATAAGCACATGAATAAGCTAGAAACTACAAACTAAAGATTGGAACCTAATCTAGACCTGGCCAAGAATGTGTAGACCAAGAATCAGACCTAGAGGAGCTCAAGTGAGCCCTGTACAAGCTCTACAAAAGCTCCATAAACCTTGTGCAGACTTGATGCCCTGCACAGGGGATTTGACATCCTATTGATAAGCTCTTTTGAGCTTTTAGAAAAAATTACAAAATTCCACTAAAATAGACATAAGAAACTAGGCCAGTAGCACTTTCTAAAACCACAAGTTTCATAGAAAATGGCCCAGAACTGAGCTTGTGAAAATTCCTTCTTGTTGGCCAAAAACTGAGAATTTCAACATTTGACTTTTTAAGTAAAACTGAATTGTTGACTTTCTTGAGTTTTGATCTGGATTTAAGGACTGAGAATGATGTTTTAAGATAAATTAAACATAATGCAAACTAGTTCTAAGTATTTTGAACACAAAACAAGGACTTGATCTTCAAAAGTCTCAACAGATTCACTGTTAAGACAGAATGCATACAATTTTGACTATGAGCTTTTGCAGGCACAGGTTTAAAACAGAAATGAGCTCACTTTAGCTAAACAAACATAACACCATAAGTTCTAACCACTGCTTAGGTCTCTAAGACAGAATTAACAGTCAATCCAAACACCCTCTTAAAACTGAAATGCAAACTTAAAATGACAAAAACATTGAACCAGACAGAGCTACTGATCAAACTAAGTTACAATGACCTAATTACAACTATTTAAGCAAGTGTATACTAATGATGACCACAGTTACACAGATAAGCAAGAAATGCAAAGTGGCTTGAAAAGTGAAAAATGAGAATTAAACTCACATAAGTCCAGCTGTTTGCAGGCTTAAAACCAATCCCAAAACTACTCTAACCTACTCTAATACAACCCAAATCAACCTCTGCATCACCATTATCCATTTCTGAACCAAGAATAATCACCAGTTGACTTTTGTTGACCAATTGAGAACTTTGAGTAAAATTTGATTAAGGGACTTTCTGGGTGAATGATAACATAAAGTAAACTTATTAAAGCTTAGATAAGACTTATACAAGCTTATAAGTCCAAGAAAACAACCAAAAATAACATTCAAATTTATAGAGATTTTTGAAAACTGCACAAACTGTAATTAAACTGGAAACTGGAAATCTGTTTTTAATAAAGATTCACATACACTTAATTATGCTTAAACAAGAGCTTAGAAGCTTAAAAGTACACTAGAAAACTGGAAATTATTAAAACGACATAAAACTAAACTACACTACACTACTTGGCTTCTTTTCTTCTCTTTCTTCACTTATTTATACTTCAAAAGCTTCCTACTAGACCTCACGATTGATTCCCACTTGGAATTGGGGCCGTTGGATGACTTTAGAGGATTTTGGCCGTTTGATGCAATTTGGCGCCAAAGTGGTTTTAGCCAGGTGTAGGGGTTGAGTGAAATGGGAGAATGAGCATTTAATGGTTTTTGTTTTGGGTTGATGTGGAGGGGACAAGGAGGGTGATAAGGTGAGGAGGGAGATGGTGTTTGGAGTGATTTCAGGGATAGCAGGTGAAGGTGATGACTTTTGGGCGCCAACTGGGGTGTTTGTTTGACTGCCATTTGACCAAGGCAGTATTAATAATCAAGGGGTCAAAAGTGCAATTTGACAGGGGTCCAAAATAGCTTAAGGTCCAAAAAGGTGCTTAAAGGCTTAAATTGATAGGGACCATAGTTGTAAATTCAGAAAATTAAGGGACCTATGCTGCCAATATCTCAAAGTTGCTCCAAGGATTTAAAGTGACAATATTCAAAAGTACAAGGACCAAACTTGCCATTTTCAAACTTTCCAGGGGCCATTTTTGACATTTTTAAAACTTGAGGGACCAAAGTTGTAATTTTGCAATTTTATATTTCAAAGGTTTGTTTTGACAACTTTTGAATCCCATGGACCTTAAATGACATTTTTCTTTATTTAGATTTACCAGGGAATGTTTTTGACAATTTTTGAAACTTGGGGGACTAAAACTGCCAATTTTGCAAACTTGATACGTTTTTCATCTGATTTTGATCTTTTTGCATTTAAAACACATAAAACACTGATTTGTGATATTTTTATCATTTTGATGCATTTTTGAGTGTTTTCAGATGATTTTGCAGTTTATATTGTACAAAAATGATGAGTATTTAGACACTCATCAATCCCCCACACTAAGATATTGCTAGTCCCTAGCAATGTTTTAGAACTTTAATGGATTTTAAAAACTCTTTACCAAAAGCCATCACTTCTGGAGTAGCCAAATGTTTCAGTTCAAGTAAGAACCTTGGTACACTGATAACCATGTGATTTTGAGCAAACCACCAGCTTTCAACGGATTTGATTTTGTCTTTACCAGAAGCCGTACCCTTCTGGACTAGCCAACTCTTAGATAAATTATCAATATTATCTTTGGTGAGCTGAATACCAATTATGGATTTTCCACTGCCTTTACCACAAGCCATAACCTTGCGGGCTAGCCAACTCTTCACTTTTTAGGATATGGTGAGCTGAATACCATACAATTTTGGGCAAATTGCAAGCCATATAAACGGATTTGAGAAATCTTTACCAAGAGCCGTTTGCTCCTGGATTAGCCAATCCTTTTGTTTATTAGACATGGCGGACTGATAACCAAATGAGTAAGTGTAGAACACTTACTCCAAAAAAATTTTGGCCAAAAATGGGGGAATTGGGCGGCATAATTATATAATAAAATTCGTGAGAATTCCCCCCCACACTTAGAAATGAATATTGCCCTCAATATTCAAAGTACCGGCGGCTATGCCGAAACAAAGAACGTAAAAGGGAAATACTACGGCCATTATTTGAGAGAGATTTTTTTTTTTTTTTTTTTTTTTTTAATATATATATATATATATATATATATATATATATATATATATATATATATATATATATATATAACATGTGGGGCATCCCCCCCACACTAGGGTGGTAGAAAATAGAAAGAAATCAGAAATATGGGTGAAAACCCATATAGTGTATGCTACTGTTTTTGATTCCCGAGTCGCTAGCTTGACTCGACCCCGAATTCATTGGTTCATGGGGAAGTAAGGTGGAAGAAACAATCTCCATCGGACTTTCATTCAAGATGTTTGGATAAACATTGAAGCACGCGAAAGTTCCACACCGACGAGATATACAGAGAAAGACCCGGCTCACAAATGATAAACGAAAATGCCGGGGTCAAAGATAGTGTCTTCACTCCCGAAGGAGTGAAGAAGAGAGGAAGTCACCGAGTAGGTGAAGAAAAGAAGGAAGATCATGATAACAATCATAACTAGATCTTCTTCCTCGGGATTAAGTGCAGTTGCACTTATTTGGATTTTGTTGGTTGAGCTCTTTGGGTTGGAAGGCATCTCGGTTGGGAGGGTGGGAAGATTTGTCATAACTATGCAAATTGAGATTCTCTCCCCCCGATCATGATTTTTGCCATCCAAGCAATCATACTCCAGCGGAGATATGATATGAGAGAGTTCACCGGCGAACTCCTCATGAAGAGAATCATTCACATGATGTGAAATTGTGAACTCTTGTTCCATTGTGGGCTCATCACCATCCTCAATCTGAGTATCAAAGAGTGGATTCTCAGAAATTGAAGTGAATTCAGAGTCGAATTCAAATAGAGGATTGGTGAAAGTAGCTTTAAATGTTTCGGGAACAAAGTGATCAACATTCTCTATTGGACTGATGGGATAAGAAGTGAGTGAACGATCATTATCAATGAGACTTTCAGTCTCTCCCAGATCGGCTTCGAAGTCAAAGAGTGGATTGATGTGAGTGAGTTCACCGGAGAACTCCTCAAGAAAGGGATCAGACTGTGAGAGTGATGCCTCAACGTACTCAATGTTTCCAAAGGAAGCACAATCGTCGCTAAAATCGGAGAAAGTCTCAAATTGATCATTTGAACACTCAAGAGGGAAAGAAGAATCACACATATGATCAGAAATTCCCTGTGACTCTCTCGGGATTGGGACAAGGTCCTCAACACTAGACTTTATAAATTCGTCCGATTCCTTTTCAGGAACAGTGTCAAGATGCTCATCCCCCATGTTCAAAGAGTGAGTGGGAGCTTTGGGTGTGATAACAACAGACTGAGGGAGTTTAGAAGGACTAGCATACATATGTTTAATACTTTCCATTTGTTCTTCTGCTAGTAATTCCATCATAGTCTTTTCTCCCTGATTCTTCATGGAAGGAGTTTCAACTGATGAACTTGATGACCCGTTATAAAATTGTAAAATATCAAGGATATCTTCATCATCATCGTCATCAAGAATGAAACGGAATCGAGAGCTAGATCTGGCTGCTTTTTCTTTTGCAATAGATTCCCTAACAGATTTTTCAAAGGCAATCTGAGAATCTAATTTAGCAGCCCGCTCTTCGGCTAACAAAACTTCCATGGATTTTTCATTTGGATTATTTTGGGACGACATAGCCGACTCCTCCTTAAGTTCTTTTAATAACTCCAGAGTCTTCAGTAGAAGGTCTGTCGTAGTTTCATGAGGAGTTGCTTGAATCATTTGGTACTGTGGAGGTTGGTCTTGATACGAAGAGTCGTAATTGTTACAAGGAAATGGGTTCCCTGTTTGACAATCCGAGCTAGAGTGAGAACCTCCACAATACTCACAACAGTAAAACTGATGTGGCTGTGAGTGGTATGTGTTGTAGTCATAATTGTTATCAGGAACTTGCTCATAGACAAGCGTGTTTCCCGATCGACAATCAGAACTGGAATGTGAACCACCACAGTACTCACAACAGTAAAACTGCTGGGTCTCACAGTGTGGCAGCTGATGGAATAAATCAGTCGTGTTATGGTAGGAATAGGGATCTTGGTTATAGACAGACCCGTTTCCTGATTCCACCACGCTACAACTGGGGCAATTGCCACCATTATAAGGACCACCACACCATTGACAACCAAGAGGGTGAGGATAAGACATAGAAAGAATCAAAGGTTAACAGAGGGTAAGAAATGAAGAATCAAAAAGGTGAGAGGGTAAAGATGAATATTTTTGGTATTTTTGAAAAACATGATGATAAAAACAAAGGATGAAAATATTTTTGGGTGTTGATAACACTTTAGGAAAAGTGTTAATGAACTTTTTGATTTTCTTATAACTTTACAAAAACTTTTTACAAAAGATGGGGTATGTGCAAGAATGGGTCTGAAAAAGGCTTAACACACGCTAAAGCCTCCCCGGCAGCGGCGCCAAAATTTGATCTGGTCCGAACCGTCAAGTCTAATCACACAAGCTGGCCACTTGTGAATGGCCAACCGTAACAGACTTAAAACAGCTCAGACACAAATACAATGAAGATCAGAGAATACAATGAATTCCCGGGTCGTTTAGTCCCACGGAGACTCAATGGTGTGTCAAAACAAACTCAGATGATAGAATGATCACTAAGGATAGTGATCGGAAAGGATTTGGATTGAATATTACACTACTGAAAAAGTTTATAAATTAAAGCGACTTAAATACAAATTAAGAAAATTAAAAAGATAAAATATATTAAATAAACGCTATCACTATATTTAAAGTGATGAACGTTTAAAACTGAAAACTTACGTTTAAATAAAAAACTACGTAAACGTACAAAATAAAACGTGAAAATAAAGAAGGAAAATACCTACGGATATGAAAAATACATTTTTACAATCCTAATTATACTAGAAAATTATTAGAAAAGAAAATTTATTTTTAAAACTATTTATGTAATTATTATTAATTAAAAACTAATTTAAACTATTTAATAATACTCTAAAATAAAAGAAAATATGAAATAAGACTAGAAAAATAAAATTAAGACTTAGAAAAATCTAAAATATGATAAAACTAATTTTAAAACTGAAAATATATTTTTTAGACTTTTTATATATTTATTAATAATTTAAAACTATTTAAAACTAATTAAAATGCTAGAAAATACTAATTAAACTAAGAAAATTATGGAAAAATACTTTTTATGACTTTTATATTTATCTTAATCTAGGAAAATTGAAAACATATTTTTTAGAAGCTTTTCTTAATTTTTTATATTAAAAGCTAATTAAAAAGTGCTAAAAACTAATTTAAATTAAGAAAAATAGTAAACAAGCTTGGAAAAATCTGAAAATTTCAGGGAAAGTCTAAAATAATATAAGGAAGCTAGGAAAAATGGAAAAACATGGGGTTGTGTGCAAGATATTGAAACTGATGAGCCAAGTGCTTATAAATAAGCACTTGGATAAGCTAAAAGTGGCACAACAAGCACCAACAGAAAACAGGAACTAGGATAAGCTAAGAGAACCTAAATGCAATAGAAAAAAACAAGCCATGACCTCTGATTAGCTGATTACACTGATTTGATGATATAAGCTTATGGCAGGTTTGAGCTAAGAAATAAGCACATGAATAAGCTAGAAACTACAAACTAAAGATTGGAACCTAATCTAGACCTGGCCAAGAATGTGTAGACCAAGAATCAGACCTAGAGGAGCTCAAGTGAGCCCTGTACAAGCTCTGCAAAAGCTCCATAAACCCTGTGCAGACTTGATGCCCTGCACAGGGGATTTGACATCCTATTGATAAGCTCTTTTGAGCTTTTAGAAAAAATTACAAAATTCCACTAAAATAGACATAAGAAACTAGACCAGTAGCACTTTCTAAAACCACAAGTTTCATAGAAAATGGCCCAGAACTGAGCTTGTGAAAATTCCTTCTTGTTGGCCAAAAACTGAGAATTTCAACATTTGACTTTTTAAGTAAAACTGAATTGTTGACTTTCTTGAGTTTTGATCTGGATTTAAGGACTGAGAATGATGTTTTAAGATAAATTAAACATAATGCAAACTAGTTCTAAGTATTTTGAACACAAAACAAGGACTTGATCTTCAAAAGTCTCAACAGATTCACTGTTAAGACAGAATGCATACAATTTTGACTATGAGCTTTTGCAGGCACAGGTTTAAAACAGAAATGAGCTCACTTTAGCTAAACAAACATAACACCATAAGTTCTAACCACTGCTTAGGTCTCTAAGACAGAATTAACAGTCAATCCAAACACCCTCTTAAAACTGAAATTCAAACTTAAAATGACAAAAACATTGAACCAGACAGAGCTACTGATCAAACTAAGTTACAATGACCTAATTACAACTATTTAAGCAAGTGTATACTAATGATGACCACAGTTACACAGATAAGCAAGAAATGCAAAGTGGCTTGAAAAGTGAAAAATGAGAATTAAACTCACATAAGTCCAGCTGTTTGCAGGCTTAAAACCAATCCCAAAACTACTCTAACCTACTCTAATACAACCCAAATCAACCTCTGCATCACCATTATCCATTTCTGAACCAAGAATAATCACCAGTTGACTTTTGTTGACCAATTGAGAACTTTGAGTAAAATTTGATTAAGGGACTTTCTGAGTGAATGATAACATAAAGTAAACTTATTAAAGCTTAGATAAGACTTATACAAGCTTATAAGTCCAAGAAAACAACCAAAAATAACATTCAAATTTATAGAGATTTTTGAAAACTGCACAAACTGTAATTAAACTGGAAACTGGAAATCTGTTTTTAATAAAGATTCACATACACTTAATTATGCTTAAACAAGAGCTTAGAAGCTTAAAAGTACACTAGAAAACTGGAAATTATTAAAACGACATAAAACTAAACTACACTACACTACTTGGCTTCTTTTCTTCTCTTTCTTCACTTATTTATACTTCAAAAGCTTCCTACTAGACCTCTGATTGATTCCCACTTGGAATTGGGGCCGTTGGATGACTTTAGAGGATTTTGGCCGTTTGATGCAATTTGGCGCCAAAGTGGTTTTAGCCAGGTGTAGGGGTTGAGTGAAATGGGAGAATGAGCATTTAATGGTTTTTGTTTTGGGTTGATGTGGAGGGGACAAGGAGGGTGATAAGGTGAGGAGGGAGATGGTGTTTGGAGTGATTTCAGGGATAGCAGGTGAAGGTGATGACTTTTGGGCGCCAACTGGGGTGTTTGTTTGACTGCCATTTGACCAAGGCAGTATTAATAATCAAGGGGTCAAAAGTGCAATTTGACAGGGGTCCAAAATAGCTTAAGGTCCAAAAAGGTGCTTAAAGGCTTAAATTGATAGGGACCATAGTTGTAAATTCAGAAAATTAAGGGACCTATGCTGCCAATATCTCAAAGTTGCTCCAAGGATTTAAAGTGACAATATTCAAAAGTACAAGGACCAAACTTGCCATTTTCAAACTTTCCAGGGGCCATTTTTGACATTTTTAAAACTTGAGGGACCAAAGTTGTAATTTTGAAATTTTATATTTCAAAGGTTTGTTTTGACAACTTTTGAATCCCATGGACCTTAAATGACATTTTTCTTTATTTAGATTTACCAGGGACTGTTTTTGACAATTTTTGAAACTTAGGGGACTAAAACTGCCAATTTTGCAAACTTGATACGTTTTTCATCTGATTTTGATCTTTTTGCATTTAAAACACATAAAACACTGATTTGTGATATTTTTATCATTTTGATGCATTTTTGAGTGTTTTCAGATGATTTTGCAGTTTATATTGTACAAAAATGATGAGTATTTAGACACTCATCAATCTACAAGGAAACGACCTTATGTCTGGCTCGCGTAATTCAAGTCTTTACACTATCTCTATGCAAGACATGGTTGCTTCTTCTCCCATCTGCTTACTTTCAAAGGCAACATCAACAAAATCCTGGCTATGGCACCGTCGTCTCTCACATCTAAACTTTCAAACCATCACCAACCTTGCTCGACACAAACTAGTTGAAGGACTCCCACGATTTTGGTATTCTAAAGATCACCTTTGCTCAGCTTGTGAACAAGGCAAAAGCACTCGTGCTCATTTTCCTTCAAAGGTGGAACACAGCTCTCAGCATGTGCTTCATCTTCTTCACATGGATTTGTGTGGCCCGATGCGCGTGCAAACGATCAATGGCAAACGCTACATCTTAGTAATTGTTGATGACTATTCACGCTGGACTTGGGTCTACTTTCTTCGAAGCAAAGATCAAGCTCCACAGATGATCATCACCTTTCTCACGAAAATACAAGTTCAGCTACGAAACACCGTTCGACTAATCAGAACAGATAGAGGCACTGAATTTGTTAATCAAACTCTTCGTGAATTTTATGAGAAAGTGGGAATTCAGCATCAGACATCTATTGCACGTACACCAGAACAAAACGGAGTTGTTGAAAGACGAAACCGAACGTTAGTGGAAGCTGCCAGAACAATGTTAATCAATGCTAAACTTCCAGATTACTTATGGGCAGAAGCTGTATCTACTGCATGCTATACTCAAAACCGTTCTATGATTACAAAACGCCACAACAAAACACCTTTTGAGCTTTTCCACAACAGAAAACCGAATCTCAAACACTTTCATGTATTTGGATCTCTTTGCTATCCGAATAATGATCGTGATGACTTTGGAAAGCTCAAAGCAAAAGCTGACATTGGAGTCTTTATCGGATACTGTGATAATTCAAAAGGTTTTCGAATCTGGAATCGTCGTACAAAACAGGTGATGGAAACGATTCATGCTCATTTTGATGAACTTACGGAAATGGCTTCTGAGTATAACATCTTAGAACCCGGACACAACAGCTTAAACTTCCCCCAAACCCTATCATCAGCTGAACAAAGCCCCCAGCTTACTCGTCAACAAATGGAAAGGTTATTTGCTCCGTTGTTCAGTGACGATATTGATGAACGTGCTCCAGGTGTATCCGCTGTTTCCGCTGCTCAACCTGATAATACTCTTATACCTGATACACCTGCTACAACAACTACGATTGAAGAAGCACCACCAGTTGACTCCAACACAACAGTTGAACACACCGCTTCCAACAATGATGAATCGGTTGATGATGTTCTGAATGATGTACCCCCACCTGCAGATTTTGATCCAAATGCGTTCTTCAACCCGTTTGCAAATGAGACTGCTGCACCAGATGTCGCAGAATCATCAACAAACCATTTGAATCCTCAGAATCTGCACAATGTATACCAACATCAACCCTCCACACATAGATGGACAAAAGACCATCCTTTGGAAAATATTATTGGCAACCCGAATCAACCAGTCGTTACACCACAACGTCTTCACTCTGATGGTGAACACTGCATTTATGCACTCACTGTCTGCCAATCTGAACCTAAAAACATCAAAGACGCAATGACAAAAGACAACTGGATTGAATCCATGCAAGAAGAACTCAACCAATTTAAACGTCTTGAAGTATGGGAAATGGTTGAAAGACCTACAGGAGCCTACGTCATTGGTCTCAAATGGATTTGGAAAAACAAATTGGATGCTAAAGGAAATGTTATCGGAAATAAGTCACGTCTGGTAGCTAAGGGTTATCGTCAGGAAGAGGGAATAGACTTTGAAGAATCTTTTGCTTCGGTCGCTCGTCTTGAGGCTGTTCGGATATTTCTCGCGTTCGCGGCTCATATGAATATGACGGTCTATCAGATGGATGTCAAAACTGCATTTCTCAATGGACAACTTAAAGAAACGGTTTATGTCTTCCAACCAGATGGATTCGTTGATCCTGAGTTTCCGAATCACGTCTACAAACTGAACAAAGCTCAGTATGGTCTCAAACAAGCTCCTCGGGCATGGTACGATAAGCTATCATCTTTCCTCATTGCTAATAATTTCACCAAAGGTTCGGTTGACCCAACTCTTTTATACAATATCACGGGGCACATATCTTAATTGTTCAAATTTACGTGGATGACATCATTTTTGGGTCTACACATAAAAAGTTTTCAATCGCTTTTGCAAAACTAATGAAGAAAAATTTTGAAATGTCCATGATGGGTGAACTCGCGTTCTTTCTCGGACTGCAAGTTCATCAATCACCCCGTGGTATTTTCTTGAGTCAGTCCAAATATGCCCTTGAATTGTTAAACAAATTTGGAATGAAAACCTGTGACACCTATGCCACACCAATGGCTCATACCAAGAAGCTAGACGCTGATTTACATGGGAAATTGGTGGACCCTACAAAATACCATAGTATTATTGGGTCTCTCATGTATCTAACAGCTAGCAGACCTGATATTGTCTTTGCCGTATATCTTTGCTCTCGTTATCAGTCGCGACCAACTGAAACCCACCTCTCTAAGGCTAAAAGAATCCTCCGATACATAAAGGGAACCATTAACTTGGGGATCTGGTATCCGAAGGATTCTGGTTTTGAACTAATCGCTTTTTCAGACGATGACCACGCAGGATGCTTAGACTCACGGAAAAGTACTTCAGGAGCTTTACAATTTCTTGGTGATAAACTAGTGTCATGGCAATCGAAGAAGCAGGATTGTACATCGCTATCCTCAACCGAAGCAGAATATGTAGCCATGTCGGCGTGTTGTGCTCAAGTCATTTGGATGAGAACACAACTCAAAGACTATGGTTACGTATTTGACAGAATCCCGATGTACTGCGACAATCGGAGTGCCATTGCGATCTCGTGCAACTCAGGTTCAGCACTTTCGAAATCAAAGCACAGCGATCTTCGATATCATTTCATCAAGGATCACGTGGAACAGGGTACCGTTGAATTATATTTTGTGGGTACAGAATACCAATTGGAAGATCTTCTCACCAAAGCCTTGCCTCCCGCTAGGTTTAATGAGTTGGTCCACCGGATTGGTATGAGGTGTTTGACTCAAGAGGAATTGGATGACCTCCTAAAACAGTCTTAAAAACCTGTCAAACACCAAAATCTCTTTTGTAAATAATTTTTCAAAAACAAAATACAAAAGTATAAAATCTGATAAAACAACAAAAATATTCTTCTATCTATTTTCTTTCAACATTGCAAGTACATTTCTTCCGTCAACACTATAATCTTTTAAAAATTCAGTATTTTTTCGATCTAGTGTTGAGGGGGAGAATACAAAGATTTAACTGTTTCAAAACATCTGTGTACTTGCATGTTATCATATCTCGGTTGTTTCTCTTATCAATGGTGGTAAATTTTCTGGTTCACTGACACTCCTCGGACTAAAATTTATAACCTTTCATCATTTATTAAGTCGAGGGGGAGTGTCGTCAAAGTTTCTTTCTTAAAATCTTCGTTTGGTAACCAAAATGGAAGTTAAATGGCTTTGTATGAAAAAGGAAAAGGTGGAGGGACCAAAACCGTCAAAAGATGAAAGTCATTTTTAATAAAACATCTTCCACCTAATTACTTCACCTCATTTATTACTCACCAACCTAAATCCCACGCATAAAAATCGTTCTTCAAATCCAGTTACTTGATCATCAATCTGTAAGTTATTCTGTGTTTATAACAAGTTTTTTAAACAATGGTTTTGAATTTCTCATAAATCCAACGGTTAAAACTTGAGATATAATGATTCTTGTGTTCTACGCATATGCGTATGAACACACAATCAAGTTTGTGTGTTTGTGGGTGAAATGACTGTGTCAAAATGTATTCACAACATCAATGATTACATTTTCATCACTTAATTACACCCAGATACATGATTTGATTTATTTTGGTAATTAGGGTTTATGCGTGAAGTTTGGGTATTTTCAAATGAGAACGTTTTTGGTCAAAAATATTGTTGCGTGATGTTCATATCATGGTGTATTAATGATTTCCAGGCCCTATAACAACCCAGAAACACTAATTAAGTCAGAATTAGGAATTAGGGTTTAATGTTCTTGTGTTTGGGCATTTTTGATTCACCACGATTTAGATGTTATAACTTGGTTTATAGACTCTCACAACATCTTAGAACTACCAGAAATTGTTTGGTGCAAATCCCATGGCTGGAATTTATACGCGTAATTCATAACCCTTAGGGTTTTGACCTACGCGTATGACTTTCTACTCATAACTGTTTAACGAATGTTCATGCCATGATTTGTTATTAAAATGAATTCTTGTGTAAATATTGATGATTTGATGAATTTATTTCAGGCTTGCTACGCTCAAAATTCAGAATCAAGGTCATTTGAATCTCTACGCATAAGGATTACCCTACGCGTAGTCATGTTATGCGTAAGAATAAATCCTATGCATAACTATTACGCGTAAGGTTCTACAATGGGACTAGGCGTATCCTGTGAAGGATATGCGTAAACAGTGACCTCTACGCATAAGGTCTACTCTTACGAGTAAGCCTTACGCGTAAGGTATAAATACGCCTACGCGTAAGCTCTACGCATAAGGTCCCCTTTTCCTACGCGTAACATTTCTTACGCGTAAGTTAAGATGCTACGCATAAGTTGTCGTCTACGCGTATGTCATTACTGTTTACGCTTAACTTTGCCAATTCTACGCCTATGCCTTGATTGACCTTCATTATGAATTGTTACGTGTACAAACTTGTTAATAAACTTATCATAACGTCACGAATCCAATAATGTCACTAATAAACTTAAACGTTTGATATGTTGTGAACAATAAGTGATAACATAAACTTTAAAACTTAAAGTTAACTAACTCACGAAACATTTCACGACGTCATTGGACTATTGGACAAACAAGTGACTTAGGACTCGTAACAATCATTGACACTGTACATTCAATAACTAGACAATAAGACCTTCTGTTGACTAACACTATGTCTTTCGATATGTTGGTTCTTTTGGCTAATGTTATTTCAGATCACGACATGGCTGAACAAATGAATGTGGATGCATCAGAAGTTCTCACAATTGCTGATATCTTTCCAGAGGGTTATCCGAGAAAGATTGGAAAGAACAACCTTAGGGTTGACTTTGACACCCTCACATGCTCAGAATCTTCTTGTCTCATTGCAGTGGATATTCTCAGGAATCATCCTTACCAGAACATGCTCTCACACTCTGCCACAGTTCCAAAGGTCTACATTCAACAATTATGGGATTCTATGCAGAGGATCACTGGTCAAACTGCTGTGACAGTGACACTTAATCACAAACAAGTCACTATCACTCCTGCAGACTTACGTGCTGCACTCATCATTCCAGACATCGTGCCTACTGACTTCTTTGCTACACCTACTGAAGAGACAGTTCTGCAATTTCTACTTAATATTGGCTATGATGAAGCGTCAGGAATTATTAACAAGCACTCTCACGTGGATCTTAAAACATTCCTCAACCGTGGAGAACACTCTACATCATCATCACTAAGTCTGTCTCTGGTCGTGACAGTGGCTATGAGCATCCCAAGCTCATGGAACTGCAAGTCTTCTGGTCATTGATCAATAAGAAGGACATTGAAATCGAAGCACTGATATGGGATGACATGATGTCATTTCACAAGAAGCTTGGCTCAAAGATTCCCTATGTCAGATACACGAAGCTTTTGATCCAAAGAGCACTTGGGCTTAATCCTGATATTGACAATCACGACGTGTTGTCCGAACCTATCCTTTCTATCAGAATCAAGGAATCGACAACAAAGAAACAAGGTGCCGTGCTGCCTGATCACCTTCTGACTAATGAAATCAAAAAGCTTAAAACATACAAAAGGTATCAAGTAGCAGTACGAGAAGGCAAAGTTGGTCATCTCGATGTAAAGCCTTCTGGAACTCCTACTCGGAGAACCAGAAGAGGAAGTGCTGGAAGTGCAATAAGCACAGAGAGTCAAAGGAAGGTCCCAAAGAGGAAACCTACTCCAAGGAAGAAAGTTCCCTCCAAGGAAGCTGCTCCTATTCCTACACCTGAACCACAAAGAAAGCTACTGGACGAAAGCTTGGAAGATACACAATCAGACGAGGAGGTCCACTACTCTGAAACAGCAAAAGATGACATTCTATCAGTACCAAAACCTCCTAGTCCAATAGCTGAACATGGCAAAGGAAAGACTCCTGTACTTGTACCATATGATGAAAGCTCTGAAAGTGAGGAAGAGCAACTGGATAAATCATACAGTAAGAAGTTCAAATTCGTTCGACTTCAACACGTTGCACAACAATTTGCTAAAGAACAAATGGGTGGCCCCGGAGGGTCAAGTGGTGCAGCTCAACCTTCACCAGATCCTGATGCGGTTAATCAACCCGATAAGGGATTTGGTGCCACCACTTTGGTACAACAACAGACACGTGTCGAAGATACTCTTGAGTTTGATTTTGAAGAACCAGAATCTGAGAAGCTGGAGAAGGTTAGAGCTGATGAAGAAGCTGCAGTCAAAGCCAAAGCTGATGAACAAGCTAAGACTGGCAATGAAGAAGATGTTGAGTATGATACGTTTCTTCTAGATAGTCATGCACGATCAAAGGAAGAAACTTCTGAACCACCAAAGGACCTGGAGTCTCCTCACATCTCATCATCATCAGATTCTTCTTCTCACTCTTCACCACCACCATCAAAAGATCAACCAAATCATCATCCAGATCAGTGAAGAAGCCACCTCGATCTTAGATTTCTCATACTCATAAAAGAATTGTAAAAGCTGTCCAACAAGTCAGAAAGAAGGACATGCTCTACAGAAAACTGAATTGGTTTGCTGACCAAATGCAGTATCTACATGATGAGAATGACAAGATGCAGAATGAAAGGGAATACATACAGAAGCTCATGCAGGATGATCTACAAGGGAAAATGGATAGAATGATCGAAGGCTACACTCACAAGTACCTTCTGGATATCGTTCCCAAAGTCACAAAGGAGATGTTTACCAGACAACTATATCCGAATCTTATGCAGATAGCCAAGCAAACTATAAGATCAACACCCTTAACCATCACAATCAATCCATCTGATCCTGTAGTTTTCTCGGATAATGAATTGGTGGCCAAGCTTGTCACACAAATGTCTGCACGATCTGGGACATTTACTTCTGATGAAGGAAAGCTGTTTCAAGCATTGTTGGACTACCAACTTCAAGAAGCATGCAGATTCGAAGCTGAAAAGTCTAAACGTCCTAGAGACGATGAAGATAAGGATCATGATAAGAATGATGAAGCTAAACGACAAAAGAAGTCTGGTGAATCATCTTCTATGCCACCACCTCCCCAACGGCCTCCTGCTCAACAAAGGTCTCCTCCTCGTTCTTCTACCGATAAACCTCATGATTCTGAGACACCACCCCAGACTCAAAAAACCGGTGATTACTTTGAGTATACGGGTGGTGACGATGAAGAACACCATGAGCCCCTACAACAACCCACCTCTCCCAAAAAAGTAAAGAAACCAGAACCCTCATCTAGGCCTAAGAAACAGAAGAAAAAGGCACCCAAGGCATACGGCCTATCATGGCTAGATGAAGACACTACAGAGGAATTTGAATGGTTTTCTACACTTGTCAATTCCACTCCATACCCTGAAGAAGGTCAAGATCTGGTAGACGGCAATAAACTGGAGCATGCTAAGATTATGCAAGAAAAGTTCCATGTGAAGAAGATGACGAAATCCGAGTTGAGGCGAATCAAGAATGAAGCTTTTCAACTGTGGAAAGACAACTCAGAAAGTGCCATCGAGGTCAAATATCACCTTGAAAACATTGCTCGAGCTATGTCTAACAACATGGATTGGCTCAACCCAGAAGCAAACATCGACTTCACTAAACGGGACAACCCTCCATACTACACAGACTGGTCAAAACCTCTACCAACAATTGGCCAATCAGATGAACCAAGGATTCCATTCCGATATTTCTTCAACAGAGACTTGGATTTTCTTCTACATGGTGGCGATGGTTCAAGGAAATACGCTACATCGTTGACACTTCCATTCCCTGCAGCTATATACTCGAACTGCATAGCCATCGAGGAACGTGCCAATCACTTGTTCTCCAACAAAGTGGAAGCCTACGACCGAGATCCACTGTACGAGATTCATCATTGGCCGGAACGCCGAAGAATCTACTTCAGAAGCTGCCAGGTTCAGAAGTCTCAACATGCAGTATTCAGTTCTAAAAGTATCGTTGCCATCAAACACGTCGATCTTTCATCGAAGTGGGACTACACCTTCCTAAAGAATATCGTGG
>OU343220.1:130715269-130805321 GCA_910596185.1 Chrysanthemum makinoi
ATTGGACTATTGGACAAAACAAGTGACACCGACTCAGAATCAATCATCTATATCACATTCAATAATTAGACAATAAAACCATCCGTTGACTAACATAATGTCTTTCGATATGTTGGTTCTTTTGGCTAAATATATTTCAGACATGACATGAACGCCAAATTTTAATGTGGATGCACCAAAATTTCAACCGTTGTTGATATCTTCCCAAATGGTTATCCGATGAAGATTGGAAAGAACAACCTCCGTGTTGATTTTGATACTCTCAACTGCCGGAATCTTCTTGCTTGATTGTAGTGGATATTCAAGAACCATTCTTATCGTAATATGCTCACCAACTCGTCAGCCCTGAGATTCAGCAATTCCGCACACAATGAAGTGATCAAAGGGCAAAATGTCGCGATCGCGACTCTCAATCACCATCACAATCAAAGATACTAAGGCTATTCTCCTCATTCACATCTGCCAATCAATACAATGCCGCACTCAACCTAAGAGACGGTTCGCAATTCATGATCAACATTGGTTATGACGTAAGCAACAGGGCAATCACCAAGCACTCTTCCATCGGACTTGAAGAATATCCTCACTCGAGAACCCTTCTTCATCATCATCACAAAATCGCTTCTGGACGGATAGTGGTTATGAGCATCCCAAGCTCATGGAACTACAGATTTTCCGGCTTTGTCAACATGAAACATATCAAAGTCAAGCTCGATATGGGATGACATGATGTCTTTCCTCAAAGTGAGGCACCAAGATCCCATACATCGATACACAAACCAGCCGATCCAAAGCTCTTTCGGGTTAAATCCCGATATTCCCTTGAGACTCGACGACCCAAACAATCAATCCATGTTGTATGAGCCTACACTCACGCTTGATTCAAGGAATCTACAACAAAACAGGTGCGGTGTTCGGATCACCTTCTCTTCGATGAAATCAAACAGTTTTATTCATACAAAAGGTATCCGTAGCAGCTTGATGAAGGCAAAGTTGGTTTTCTCGATGACAAGTCTTCTGGTACACCTACTAGGAAAACCATAAGAGGCGGCCAGAGAAGCGGTTGCAGCACCGAGAGTCACAAAAGTTCCCTAAGAGGAAACCTCCGGCCAAAAGGAAAGTTCCATCTAAGGAAGCCGTTCTATTCCCATTCCCAAGCCTAAACCAAAACAAGAGCTAAAGGATGAAAGCTCGAGGAAACTCAATTAGAAGAAGAGATAACCTACTTTAAACCGAACCGATGTCACTCCAACAAGTAGCTAAACCTCCCACCCAAAAAGCCACTCAAGGCAAAGGGAAGACTCGGGTACTTGAGGAAGAAAGCTAAGAAAGCTCGATGAAGAGCCACCGTTACCGCCACGTGAGGAAGTTCAAATTATTAGACTCAAAGACGCGGCGTAAAGAGTTTGCAAAGGATCAAATGGGCTGCCCCGGAGGTCAAGTGGGGAGTTCAATCTACACCAATTCCCCGGATGCATTAATCAACCCAATAAGGGAACCGTGCCACCACTATTAACAAAGCAACAGGAGGATTCTATGAGTTTGATATCAGGAACTAGAAACGAAAAAGATCGAGAAAACTCCTCACGATGAAACAAAGATCATCGAACCAGAAACCGAGATGAAGAAACCGCTTATGATCAATTTCTTCGGTACCCCACACGCTCTAAGGAGGAAACTTCAACCACCTAAGGACCTCGAGCCTCCCTCATGTCTCTTCATCATCGACTTATCATCTCATTCTTCACCACCACCATCCAAAAGATCAACCAGATCTACTTCCAAATCGTTGAAGAAGCTAACGTATGGATTCTCTCAAGCGACATCGTAATCGTAACAGCCAGTGTCGAAGAAAGACGGCTTTACAAAAGTTTAATTCTTTCACTGTCGCGGATCTTCATGATGAGAATGACAGATGCAAGGGGGAATACATCAAGTTCATGCAACGTGATTTTTCAAGATTTTCTGATCCACTGTACCCCAAACCTCCGTCCTTCCATATATTTAAGTTAAGTAAATTATTGATCAACACCAATATATGTCAACATCAACCCAAGATCCCATAATATCGATGTTGAATTGCTAATTGTGCTTGTGAAGCTCAAATGCTCAAATGCCGCAACATTTACTTCCTCCCGGGTAAATTGTTTTGAAGTAATCGCCTGAATACCAACTAAAAGCAACCATGGGAAGAAGCTCAAGGGCCTAAACGCCCAAGAGACGATGAAGATAAGGATAAGGATAAGAATGATGAGCCTAAACGTCCTAAGAAAACGGTGAATCATCTTCAATGCAACCTCCACCCCAAAGGACTCCACCAAACGATCTCCTCTCCCTCGCTCTTCTACTTAAAAACCTCGATTTTGAGTTACCACCCTGCACTTAAAAACCGGGTGATCACTTTGAGTATACCGGGTGACGATGAGGAAACTCGAGCCCCAACAACAACCCACCTCTCCCGCTTCAACAACAAAGAAACCATCATCCTCATCAAAGCCTAATAAAAAGAAGAAGACTCCTGAAGGTCGATGTCGCCTCATGGCGGACGATGACTAATAATCGAAAGCGATTGGTTCTCCACACTTGTTGCCGCTACACCCTTTAACTCGACGCACCGATATGGTGAAGGTAGTACATTGAGCATGCAAAGTTACCGAAGAAAAGTTCCGAGTGAAAAAGATGATCTAAATCGAAAGTTGAAACGAATCAAGAATGAAGCTTTTCAAATACTCAAAGACGCCTCGAAAGTGCTATTGAAGTTGAATATCATCTTGAAAACATAGCACCCAGCCATGTCTAACAACATTGATTAGCTCAACCCTGAAGCAAACATCGACTACACCAGAAAAGACAACGCCCCATACTACACATATTGGACCAAACCTCTACCTACCATAGTTGACCGTGATCAACCTCGCATTCCATTTCGATACTTCTTCAACAACCATTGGAATTTCTTCTACATGGTAGCGATGTGTTAAAGAAATATCGCTACATCACTTACACTTCCGCTCCCAGTACCATATATACTCAAAACGCGATAGCTATCGAAGAAAAGGCTACCCACATGTTCAACATAGTGGAAGAGTATGACATCGATAATCGTATGGGATTCACCATTGGCCGAACGCCGCATCAATCTACTCACGTAATGTGTTAGGTTCAAATCTCAACATGAAGTGCAATAGTGAACAAGGGATCATTGCTATTAAGCATGTTGCTCTTCTGCCTAAATGGGACTACACCTTCCTAAAGAACATCGCGGTCAAAAGACGCTGACTAAAAGGACTATGCTTCAGGAAGCGGACTTCCTATTTGTCTCTCAACGACATTGAAGATCTCAGATTCTTGCAAAGGTACGGGACGCATGAGACAATTCTGTCAGAATTCAACATGAATACATCAAGTCCTTGCTTATCTTCATCGTGGCGATCGCGGATCAGAACGTAGAAGACTTGCAACTTGTCGTTGAGTCGACGTATTATCGCAGTCAACTTCACCGCACCTAAGCTAGAACTTCTCGATATCAACTATCTTCTCAATTCACTCATCACGAAACCCTTTGAGTAGTATGTACCCGCAGGAACTAATCAAGAATCGCTTGATGACGTACGAGTCTTAAATTCGGAGATTCAACTTTGAAGCATGTCGTGGATGGATTAGCATATCGGTTAAAGGCGATTCAACAAGGCATTAGGTCACCAAAGAGATGGAATTCTCGTGAAAGACTGATGTAAAGAGAATCATCAAGATGATTGATGAAAGGTTGTTTCAAGGACCAGTTTAGAACATTGAAAGCTTCAGAGGTGGTCGCCAATCCATTAATCTCATAAGCTATCAATCCACCGCCAGCATTCCCCGAGTTATTGCGACACTCCACCAAATTCCCCGTACCCCTTAAACGCGCTTCAATTTCATATTTTGATGTGTGATTATTAATGACAATGGCTTGGGCACATATAACAGTTGTACAACTCTCACTTGTAAATAAAGGACCCCGTGGATACGCTGCCACAATCCTATAAAGGAGCTTAAAGTTTATTTTTGAGTAAAACTTATCAAAACTTTCATTTTTCAAAGTTTTACTCAAAAGGACAAGTACTTCCCCTTATGATTTCCAAAACCTCAAAAGTTAATATCACTTATTGAGGGGGAGTATTTGACTTAAAAACTTTGTTCACAAACTATTCTCTCTCTGTAATCTTCCCACAAACTCAAAATGGTCATATTTATTCTCAACATTTCTTCAAAAATAACATATTTATATGCCATTTTGAGTGGGGAGAAACTTATGTGATAAGAAATATATTGTGTTTTTGCTATCGAATCGTCGTAAAAAGACTTCAACCCATGAATTACTCGGAAACTGAACAGCCATACATTGAAAAGATTTGTCTTTCGAGACTTATCCAAGTAAATTGTACCCATTCGAGAAGCTCTTGATAGACATGAACTTTGACGGTTTGACAAACTCCCTGTTGTCCACATCTTCAAGGTAGTTATTAGAGCTAGTTGTCACCTAAAACCTGACAATGTAACTCTTTAACTATGCAATGTAATCAGTGTCTCGTAAGAGATTGTCTATCTTGAGTCATCAATTCAGTGCTGCCTTTCTCAATCCGTGTGATTGTCTTAACACTTAAGCACGTATGGAGGGGGAGTATTTCTGCTAAAAGATAAAACTCTCACAAAGGGCACAAAATGTTTTTCATTCACAAACACTTTGAGAGATTTTCATGAAAATGGTTTTATGGCAACATAGGTTAGTCATGGAGTTATAAGGTGACTAAGGTTAGGAATAACCGTCCTATGATCCACCATAGCCGGAGGGATCTACCCAAGGACATCACAAATAGTTAATACTTAGAAGTCCTTAGGTATGATTATAAAAAGGAGAAAATGAGAATCGGAGAAAGAAGGAGTTGAAGAATTAAAAAGAAATGCAAAGAAAAGGTGAAAAGAAATAGCCCCTAGATTATTCAACTTAGCGCATAACCGGTTCAATTCATATGCTATCAGTTGTCACTTGATGACACCGTATTGAAGATCAAAGTCGCCATGGACCCAAGGACGATGCATTAAACCTTCTAGCCACTCAAGTTTCTCTCAATTTAAGCTTGTTTCATTCTCATAGGGAACCCTATGTAAACCATCGGCTTTTCTTAGAGATTGCTGGTATTGAAGAAGGAGACCCTCTCCTGGGCCTGCCTCAGAAAATCAAACGCACTATTGAGTCTAGAGCCACAAGATTCATCAAAAGATCTCATAGGTACATCTTGATATTTTCAACACTTGTTGTTCAACAATAAGAACAACAAGTACATTATCGAAGTCCTACACGATCCCCAGCATCGGTCGAGAACATTTACGAGAGGTTCACATTTGTGATCCTCGCGATTGAATGGAAACTCCCCGCCAGTGGTCAACATCAACCGACAAAGCAGTCACCGGTAACTCCCGTAGATACGCTTTAGCAAGTCTCAAACGGTCTACAAGTCATATGATGCTTCGTGTACCTCAATGACTTATTCGAACCGTAGATGTACTTTTGGTACATCGGTTATCTCAATTTGTGGGACTCGGGTTCGTGAAACACCTTTGTGAGAATTATTAGAGTTGTGTTTTCACACTATGCCGTTAACACCTCGTTCAACTGTAGGGTGCCGAATCCGCTTATTACTAACCTTTCTTATGTTTACTTCTTAAGCTCGAGCTGACCGACGTGCGGATTCTCCACATGCTCATACCAACATCCTCACTTATGGAAGTTCTCTCATAATCAAAGGCAACACTAAGTCGAAATGATTCTTCACAACAAAGAATCTACAAAGTTTAAAGACTTAAAGAACTTCATCAACCATAATCTAACGCGAAGAAAGCGTGCAGCATGTTGGAGAAAAGAGACCGGATAAGTCGACCGATGCATAACAACAACATACTATCACTTTCAAAGAACAAAGAACAAAAGAACAAAGAATTTGATGATGTCAAAAGCGTATTCTTTTCAAAGGAAACAATTTCTCTACTCGAGGATTTATTCAGATCAAGACACTTCTTCACAAGAAAGAAGAATGTCAAGACGCCAAAGCTACTATTACATCAAGACCTGCCAACATTTATCACTCTTTCATTCATCACTAACACTTAGGGGGAGATTGTTGGAATCACTCCTAAACCTAATTCAAGTGTTAGTGATTCATATGTAATAGATAGCTTAATATGGCCTTTATGTTAGTAACTAAGCCTTAGGCTTATGTAGAAGGCCCATAAGCCTAGGTCTAGTCCAATAAGGAAAAGGATGGGAACTTGGAGTGTTGCCCTAGTTCCCTCCTATAAATAGTCTTGTAAACCTTCTATTGAAGGTTGGTTGTTCAATTCATTTCACTTTCACTCCTACGCATAAGCATTCCATATTCATACGTGTGTGTGTGTGTGTTATTGTTCAACCGATCATTCTCTCTTCTATATTTCTACATATTGATGCTTGTGTTACTAATATGGTGACCTAACAAATGCTGAACCGTGGTTGGTGAGATGGCAATGGCACTTTGAGCGCAAAGACATTGGTATCTTGTTGAATACAAAGCATCCAAATTATTTGAGCAATAAACATGCCGACATGGCAACGTATTCTCGCTCTGTGGATGACATGGATGTACGCCTTGTTTCTTTTGACGCCAAGACACAAGTTTATCTCCGGAAATCAATACCACCGTGATGTACTTTTGCGTATCTAAACACCGTGGTCACGCCAAAAGCTTATTAGTGCAAAACCGTAATCCTTGAGATACCTGATTCCCAAGTGAAAGGTTCCCTTACGGAAGCTTAAGGATTCTTTAGCCTCATTGAGGTGTCTTTCGCCTTCTCGATTGATAACGGAGCAAAGATATACAAAGAAATACTATGTCGTCCTGTTAGATACATGAGAGAATCCCAATAATATTTTGTAGGGTCAATTACTTCCCATGTAAATCGGCATCTAGCTTTGGTGAGGTTGCGCATATAGGTGTGTTATAAGTATCACAACTGGTCATTCCATGTTTCTTTAGGATTTCAAGAGCATATTTGACCGATGAAATATGCCACGGGATTGATGAACCTCAAGTCCTAAGAAGAACTTTA
The DNA here is from genome assembly GCA_910596185.1 of Chrysanthemum makinoi. Classification (NCBI taxonomy): domain Eukaryota; kingdom Viridiplantae; phylum Streptophyta; class Magnoliopsida; order Asterales; family Asteraceae; genus Chrysanthemum; species Chrysanthemum makinoi. The sequence continues at coordinate 130,722,392 of OU343220.1, forward strand.
GTTCACCCATCATGGACATTTAAAAATTTTGTTTCATTAATTTTGCAAAAGCGTTGAGTACTTTTTATGTGTTGAAACCAAAATGATATCATCAACATAAATTTGAATTATTAAAATATCTTCCCCGGACGTTGAATGAAAATGTCTGTTGATCAATGCCTTTGGTAAACCGATTAGCTTAGAAGAAATTTGGACAGCGTTTATCACTGTCCTTGGGGCTTGTTTAAGACCATAAAGAGCCTTTTTGAGCTTGTACACATAGATAGGATCTCAATCAATCTAATCCTTCCCGGTTGACTCACACAAACTTCTTCACCGGAGTTGACCATCTTAAACGCCATTTTCACATCCATTTGATAAACCGTGATATTCTTGTGCAAAGATATGCCGTAAATATCCGCGATTTCAAGTCGAAGCATCGGTAAACGATTCTTCATAATCTATTCCTTCTTCTTGAGAATACCCTTTAGCCACAAGACGATTTGTTGGTGCATAATATCAAAGATTCAGCTTTGTTTTTCCGCATCCATTTGAGTCCAATAACATAAACCTATCCGGTCTTGGAACAAGTTCCCGGACCTGGATTGAACCGATTCAACCTTCTTGCATTGATTCAATCCATTGGTATTTCATGGCTTTTGATGTTTCTGGTTCCTTGACAAACGGTAAGAGCATAAACGCAAGTTTCAACATCTATGTGAAGACGCTTGTCTTGTCAGGACCGGATTAGAAGGGCGCCAATCACATTTACTAAGGGATGATCTTTGTCCATTTATGTCGGCGGGTGATGATTGAATGTTGCATGTATATTAGACGGATCCAAATTGCGTGAAGATGACCTCGCCAATGTCGAAATGGTTGGAGCCGAGCAAATGGATTGAAAGCATTTCAGCCATAATCGGGTGCGTACTTCTTTGATTTTGTGTTTCATCACCGGTCGTTGTTGGATGCAATGTGTTCTTCGTTGATTGAGAATCATTCACAGCATCCGGTGCAACGGTTGTTGTTGTTGGTAGGTGTATCTGTATTGGAATATTATCGTGTTGCACAATAGTTGATACATCCGAGCACTACTATCGGAATCTCATCAAACGTGAGGAGGAAACAAATTTTCCAATTGTTGACGAAAATTCCATAGGTGGAATGTACCGATGAAGAGGGAAAGTTAAGACAATTGGATGCGGGTCCTAAGCGGTTTTGCTCAGAAGCCATTGCTGTTGTGTCTGTATAGAAAGTAGGAGGGAGCAAGATAGAAGAAACATGGATCCCCAAGTATAACTGGGTTCCAGATGTTAGAAGCATAAAGTTTTAGTATCAATTATCTTCTTGACACCGGAACATATTATTTTGATGATTTATTTTCCTGCCTCAGGGATAGATGTTTTGGTACAACTACTTAATATCTTGCCCGTAGGAATCCACCTAAGACCAACAGTTTTGAAAACTCTATCTGTGGTTATCCATCTAAGGTTAAATCTAAGGGATGTTTAAACTTCTTTTGGGAAGAGTCGTTGTCCTATATTGATCAACCTATTAGGTTTCTGAAATTTTTCAACGGGTTTATTTCTAACTGTTTTTTGAGTACACTTAGGTTTTGGTGGCCACTACTAGCATTGTTCTCAACATTCTAGAAGGCTTCACACAGGTCGCGGAACCTAAGATTCCATCCTTTGGATAAGGCCCTTTCCTAGCCTTTTCTAGATCATATTTCTTGGTACGCTATTTGAATCATATGAATTTTTTAATTTTAATGTCGGCTTTAACCACGTTGTTTCAACTAATCCTAGACGGGCCACAGCCACTTGTTGAGGTTTAACGTAAATAGGTTTAACAAGTCAAGCATTTTTCTGTGCCGTGAATGTGGAGGACCGATTTGATAAATGATTATTCTCAACAACTGGGAGGCAAACCGTGGTTTTGAAGATTTTGATCGCTCGCACTTTAAAGCAATTGGTTGTCTAACTATTGATTGGTTTTGATTGGTCAAGGACGATTTCCCAAGATTGTTGGTTTTGTAAACTTAGTATCCACACTTGCCAATTAATCTTCTAATTTGTTTTGTAAAGCAACATGCTAAGCTCCCCTTGCTTGAATTTGAGCATTTAAATGCCATTTTCTTTACAATGTATCCACACATTACTTTGCATTTAAGTTCAAGAGATTTGTACGCCTAGTTTGAAAAAATCTTTTGAAATTGAGCAATTATCTTTTGAGAAGAATGTTTTCGTGATTCAAGAATTTGGATTTTGACGATTCGGCCAATATTGCTTGGCAAATCTCATGTCAGATTAGCTAGGACATGTGCAAACATGTCAACCTCTCCTTCATTTCTCAATTTAGGTTGCTCAGCTTTGTTTCAGATTTGTAGGCGGAAGTATGAACAAAAGTAGATTACCTCAACCATCGCTCTTTTGTCAAAGGTTGGCTCTCAGGTCATAGGTGGGAATGATGTCTTCTCAACCATTTGTTCTTCTTCAAAGTTGGGCCTTGTCATAGTTGGATACTATATCTTCCCTAGATCTCGCCGTCATCTTGCTTTTCCACTTCTACAATCTCATTGTCCTGTATTAATTACATTTTTCAAGATTCTCATCATTCCTTCCTTGTACATCAAGTCTTTCACCTTGCATTTGACAGTTGATTTCTCGCATCGATGAAGTCTCACTTTTGAATTTTAAATTGTGAGAACATCTTAGTCAAGAATATCATTCCTTTGTTTAATTCCACAAATGGATCTTCGTAATCATTAGTATAAGGTTTGGTGAAGAAGGTTTTAGCAAAAGAGAAGGAAGGAGAGATTTGTGAAAGCATTGATATAGTGAATTTTAATTTTCCCTCCAAAATAATTATGAAAATTTTCTCCCCAAACTTGAAATTCACTATAAAATGCAATTTTAAGGTTAGAAGAAATTTGAGTTTTGAAATATACGTGTATTTGATCAAAAAATTTGATTTTTGCCCAAAATTTGAATTTTTACCAAAATTTTCACAGGAAGTTTCAAAATTTAAATTTCAGAAAATTGAAAGTTTAATCTCCCCAATTAGAATTACTCAAATTTTCCATCCAAAAATTTGAATTTTTTTTGGTTAATGAAATTTGTGTTGATGATGTGTTATGGATCTTTAAGGATAATTAAGGTTAAGGTTGTTTAGGTTTAGGTAGATTAGTGGAGAAAATCCAAACTCGCAGAGAAGAAACTCGTAGAGAAAAAACTCGCAGAGAACAAACTCGCAGAGAAGAAACTCACAGAGAAGAAACTCGCAGAGAACAAACTCGCAGAGAAGAAACTCACAGAGAAGAAACTAGCAGAGAAAAAACTCGCAGAGAAGAAACTCGCAGAGAAGAAACTCGCAGAGATTCAAGTAATTTCCAAACTCGCAGAACTTCAAATCCAAACTCGCAGAACCTCAAAAATAAACTCGCAGAACTTCAAAAAATTTCCAAACTCAATTCAAATCCAAAACTCTAACTTCAAAACAAACTCGAGAATGTTGGAATAATCCTCACGTAAGTTGGTGGTTTACACGCTGATTATTCACTAGCAAAACGTATTCCCACCGCCACCATTATTACCACTGCTATTAGTTTTAAGTTTGTTAACGCCTAGATAAGTATAGAATAGATCTTGTGTATATTCTATTATGTTAGCTTTATACTTATCTTGTAAAGGACTCCTTGTTGTATAACAGGAGATCCTAGGTCACGTCTTAGGTACTTGTTAATTTACCTACATATTACTCACAAGCGCTTCAAGGTGTAACCCTAGTGATAAGCTAAGATCACTCAGATATTCATCAATAATATTGGAGTTTAAGTTTTTGTGTTTAATCAGGTTTTATACAATACATCGTATAATCCATCTTCTAAGTATTACTAAGTAAATTCCGCGTGCTTATTAATATCATACAAAATATCATTGACACAAGGAGTGTGTCTAGATCCATCAAGTGGTATCAGAGCGAAGGTTCTGATATTTTGTTTTAGAAGATCCAAGGAATTAGCTTAACTCACTCACTCAAGTTTCAATGGAGATGGAAAACAACCAATCAAATTCTTCTACACTAAGACTTCCTAAGATCAAACTTAATGAGTTTGAGATGTGGAGAGATACAATTGAGCAATACTTCCTCATACAGACTATGCTCTTTGGGAGATCATTCAAACCGGTGATTCTTTCAAATCGGACTACTACTTCAAAATCGGGGAAACAGATGTTATGAGTTTCGCGCTCGAATCAAATGTAAAAGGCACAAAGGAAGAATGATCTTAAGGCTAGAAGTTTGTCACGATGACTCTTCCAGAGAACCGTGATCATTGCATTCAGCAAAGTTCAAGACCGCCAAAAGAACCTGCTTTGAAGAGATTTTGCTCTGTTCGTGGTAATGATGCTACAAAGAAGAACAAAAGACATTATTGAAGCAGAAAAACCCCGCTTCAAGCAATGACTCACTTTGATAGCATCTTCACCAAACTTCAAAAGATTGTACACACCGACAGGTTTGGGTATCAGGTAGAAAAGGAAGACCTCAATTTGAAGTTTCTAAGACGCTTGCCTTAGAGTTTCAAACCAATGTTAACTGTCTGGGAAAACAAATCACATAGAAATAATGAAGCTTAATGACCTTACAACAACTTCAAACCTTATTGAAAAGGTTGAAGAAGCGTGGAACTTGGTACAAGCTCTAGTAGCTGGCATTATTGTCAACCTCTGCTGACAAAGTGATGATTCCGAAGATGAAAGTGATGATATTGCCACCGTAGGTTCTAAAGTTTCCAATCGGTAATGTTAATGTTACCACCCAGGTTCAAAGCAGTTAAGGTTGCTAGTATTGAGATCCTACCTTTTATTCTTTATCTCCACACAAGTTGATGGCTCTGTCTTAACTCATGAAGACATAGAGCAAATTGATGAAGATGACTTCGAGGAGATGGATATAAAATAGATAGCTCTTCTTAGCATGAGGGCTAAGAAATTTTACATAAGACCGGCAAGCCCATTCACATCAATGGTAATGAAACCAGTGCTTTGATGAGAAGAAAGTGGAGTGCTTTAACCGCCACAAGTTTGGACATTTTGCTAGAGAATGTAGAAGACCAAAGACCAAGGACAACAAGTCTACTTGGTACAAGCAAAAGAAGGGACCAACTGTGGAAGAACCAAAGGCAATGTTGGCTATTGATGGTGTGAGCTATGATTGAGTTTCATGGTCGATGAACAAGAAGAAGAACATTCCGATGTCGCCTGTTGTTGCCGAATTTGCTCTCATGGCTTTCTCAGACTCTGAGGTACAAAACTTTGATAGTTGTGCTAAAACATGTAGGGTCAAGTAAAGAAGTGGATGTGCTTAATGATTTATACCTAATGAAAGGCAAGAGTTATATATCGCTAATTATACCGTGGTCTAATCTTAAGAGAGCTATGACAAGATAGAAAAGCAAATAGAGCACTATTAGGAAAATGAGTCAAAATATAATGATGATATGATTCTTCTTAGGAGAGAGGTAGAATATACAACCGCCGTGGAATGAAGCATACCCAAAGGAGCTTGAAAACCCAAAAGAAAAATGAAAATGTCAATTTATCTTTAGACACATGTTATCATCAGTCTAAATCAATTGATAAAATTTGGAATGCTCAAGTTTATAGTAAAGCTAAGTCCGGTATGGGTTACAACACGTTCCACCATTAAGAGGTGTTCATCACCTCCGTATAGATTTAGCTCATACATGTTTAGAAGATTTTAAGGAACTTGAAAGAGAATATGGTCCTTTAAAGGATACTAAGTTGAAAAGTGAGGAAGAAGTTAAGCTTGATAATGATGTTTTTGAGATTGCTAGTGACTCATCTGTTGTAGATGAAAGTGTTAAAAAGAATGTAGAGACTTCTATCCCAAAAGTTGTTAATACCATGAGGAACCTAGGAAACCGCTTAATAAACCTAGACCAACTGTAAGGTATGCCGAGATGTATAGGAACAAGCACATTCTAGGGTAACCGTGAGGAGTTGGAATCATGTTAAATCTCAACAACTAGGTAGTGATTTTGTAATGTACAATAAGGCATGCTATATTTGTGGTAGTTTTGATCATTTACATGCTTATTGTGACTATCATGTTGGGAGAAGGGAAGTCCATGGGAGAAAATGGGTGGAGACTAACAGGTTTCAAAATAATATACACCCTAATTCACATTGCAAAATGGTCCAAGAGCGCTCAACTTAGGAGTGGCCTCAAAACTTTTGCCATCGCAAAAACTGCTAACACCGCCACTCCAAGTCACTCGTTAAAAGTGCAAACTCCAAAACAACTTTGCAAAATCGCACAAACAAGGAAAGGAACTTTCAAGCTAGAAAGTTTAATTATAACCAACAAATGGTGCCTAAAGAAACCGAAGCTACATCGCCATTTCAAAAGTTACCATCCAAGGGTTGTAAACAAGAAAAGTGGGGACATGGGCAATGTCGGTGGAAGGCCCCGCTTTAAAGCTGGGAATGGAAACCTAAAGGAAATACCTCTACAACCAATCCCAATGGTGTATCAATGACCTTGGATAGATTTAACTATATTGATAACACGAGGCGATCCAAGTCAATCATGGCTTGGGTCCCCAAAAAGAAACTAACTCCTTTACTCTATGTGCGTGAACATCCAAGGACAAAAAGATCGATCAAGGATATACGAGAGGGTGTCAAGGCAATGCTGACCCGCAACAAGTCCTATCTTCTGATTTGAGCATTATGAATGACAAGATGTCAGCTTTGATAATGAATTTAGTGGAACAAAATGTGTGATGCAGGAACACTAAAGATAAAGGAAAACATGGATTATTATTTTTATTACATAAAAATGCACTCTAAGCAAAGCATACATCCATGAAGCACAAGATTACAAGCATCACAACATAAATCAAAACAACTACCAACAACCTACCCCAAACACAAGCTTCCTAACCCATCCCGTTCCTACCCATCATCTTTGATCTATGGCTTCTTGAAAGCCCTGCTTGGCATCACTTTCGAGCTCCACGCATGTTAATCCACTCAGACACTCTAGGACATGCATCCCCTCACCCCTCTCCACCGGTAAGGATGATGAAAGAACATTGCTATTGGTAGTTGATAGAAATGTTGAGAACTCGTAAGGAGCTGGCTGTCTAAGAGGGGAACACTCGTGACTCTTCCAGAGGTCTCATCATCTCAGATCCACAGGTCGCATACATATGAGGCTTCGATCTCTGAAGCTATCTTCCTTGTTTAATGCATCCCGAGGCTCGTTGTAGTGATGAAGGACCGCCAGAAAAGGATTTGAAAGAATAATTGAATGTTTTCTCTTCCTGGATACAACCTTCTCATACTCTTCTTTTTCAACTCTCCTGTGGTTTTCAACACAAAGTCATCCCATGAACTATCAGATGACTTGCTAGAAGAAAGATTAATTGGACTAGATTGACTCATGGTGTTGTTTCAAAATGATCTTTAGAGTGAAATTTTGAAAGTATGTGATTTGAGTGGTTTGTGTTAAATGGTTTGTTAAATAAGTTGGATTTAAGAAGTTAATGAGGGGAAGGTGTAAGTAGTTGAGAAGTAAATTGGAGTCCTGTGGCCTTGGAAAGTGTATCAATGCTTATGAGTTGACTTTCTTGAGTATAGCCACTTCTATATTCATTCAAGTTTATACACTAATCATTGCCAAAAACTCAACAGTGATTCCAAAGGGTTGATTTATGCTTGTGAGTTGCAGATTTGAAGGATTCTTTGTTTACATTGAATGGTTACTCTTTGATGAATCGATGCTCGAGGTTGTTTAGATTCTATCTTGTTGTCCACTAATATTTAAACAGAAATTATTTTATAGTGGAACCTATATTGCAACCAGTGGTAACATGCTTACAGTCGAAAAATGAAAACAAAGGAACTTCATTAATATAACGTGATTCAATACAACCAAAGTTAAAGTACTACTTATCATCAAAACACTAAAGACTGTCACCTAGCACATCCTACACCTAATTTCAGCTACTCCATTGGCTTCTTGCCTTTGCCCACATAGTCATGCTTGTTTGTCGTTCCCTTCCTTTGTTCTCAAAGTGGATTGCATTCTTGGACATGGAAGCCCAAGAACCGGGAGAGGCTTTGGTAGCATTGCAGCCTTGTTGGGATGGATATCCGCTTCATATTGGAGATAGTCGCTTTCCATATATTGAAAGAGATTTTGGAAAATCTTTAGCCATGGAATAGGTCTCATCATTCGCCTCATCATCATCTCATCATGAGAGCCGGAATAGAACTCAAGAGATTTTGCAGTGCTTAGCCGCAGTATACGCTTAGCGCTTTGGTATACCTTGATGAAGATAGCCCCGTGTGGGAAGTATCCAAACCATCCCGATGTCTCTCAGGATGTCTCAGAGTCGATTACATACTCTTTTCTTCAATCAAGAGATGTCAATGGTGTTGGAAGGATTGCCATGATTATGGCTTGGGAATATTGTGTTTGAATGCGAATGATGAAGTTTATCTAAAGCTGCCTCCTTATATAGACAAGGTCGGGTTGAAAGGGTTTTTAATGAGTATATTTAATTTTTCCTATTTTGGTAGGTTAAGGAGTAAATATAGATATTATTGGTTTGACTTTGGAAGATATTTTACTTGAACAATGTTTGCTAAAGGTAACTTTGGTATGTATCATGTTGGTTATTCTTATCTCTTACATACATATAAGCCAAGTTTTGATAGGAGTTGAATGTAAAAGGTGTATATCCGAGATACACAACAAATGGTTATTGATTCACCATGTCTAATACACATAAGAATCAATCCAGTCCATAGTAAAACAAGCCTCGTAAAGACTTATCAAATCCGCTTATGGTTGATAGTTTACCAAAACTATATGGTTATAAACTCACCATAGCTCGTATGATGAAAGAGTTGGCTAGTCCATAGCAAATGTACCATGGTAAAGACATATCAAATCCGCTGATAGTCGGTAGTTTGCTAAAACTATGATAAGAGTAGTCTAGTTTATATGATTTTATTTACCACTATTTGAAATTTTTGTGAAAATTACCACTGCTAGTTCATGGAGCTTCTGACAAGCGTTATTTTCACCGTTAGTTCTAGCTTCAAGTAAACCTGACCCATTGTGTCAAGAATCTTATTTTTACTAGCGCTGAAAGTAAACCACCGCTTTGCCATATATAGGGTTAAAATTTTAAGAGAAATATCTTCTTTCTATATTTTAATACTTTCTTAAGATAATTTTGCATAATTCTAAACCCTAACCCTATTTATCTTTCTCTCTGAATTGGCTAGTTACTTTTTCATTCTTACCCATTATAATATCGTTTTCATCAAAAGTTTCCATGGCATCTTTGAAGTTTTCAGATGAGCACAACTGTGGCCTATCTTCAAAAGTCTAATGAGAGCATGGCCCCTGCTATCATCAAATTGTGGAATTTCTACATACCACAATATAGGTATGCTTTGCTTTTTAAACCCATTTATATATCTCTCAAATCAGCCTTTGGACCTCACAGTCCATAACACTTGAGATTGAGATACACATGAAATGTTGGATGCTCTACGAGCCAATCAGATGGGGTAACTATTGATGTTACTGAGGCATCCTTGAGGAGAATTCTCCAATTGGGTGATCTCCATGGTCCATCACATTACCTATGCCCAAATTCATGATACTTTATCATCCATAATGATACCACCGACAAAAGGCTACTTTCAAAAAGAGTGGTTTTTGTCCCAATGGAGATTTTGATTCATACTGCCTGTATTGTCTCATCCAAAGAAAACATCTTATGAGCAATTTAGTTCAACCATGTCTTACCCTTTGGTTTGTCTAGTCACCATAAGATTTTAATTGGTCAAACTATATTTTTTGCAAGTATGAAAAGGCAATGTACAAAGTAAAACAAATTTTTAATGTATCCAAGGTTTTGTGCAAGCAAAGGATTAATGAGTTTCAACTGCAATCCCACACTAATGTTTATCAAATCAGTTGCCTAAAGCCTAAAGTTTTTCAAAATTTGAATAAATATGGCAATATGATTTTACACCTCTTTACCACAAATGCTTGCTAAAATTTCAACAGAACAAAACACATCCACAATTAATGTTCCAAACATTGATTACCCCACCTGCCAAGAACCCATGAGAGAAGGTCTAAACAATTAACTCCTCTCATGACTAAAGAAGTTTCTCAACCTTATGGTCTAGGAACAAGCGCAGGTTCTAGACTTCAACCTAGTCCAACTAGGGAGGAATCTCAACCTTTGCCCCATGATTCACCCTCCCAACGCTTGGAAGTGATGAGGGCAATGGGAACCAATTGGAATTGATGGTTTTGTGTACCAAGTTAGCAAAGCAGTTGACTTTCTACGTAGTCTTTGCCCAAGTCAAGAAGCAAAGATGCCAAAGATATTCAAAATTTAAAGCAAGAGATTCGCACTTTAAAAGAAGAAATACAAGAGTTGAAACAAAGACAAAAAGATCAGAAAGTTGGTGATTTCATCTTCATCCTCACCTTTCATGGTGATTCACCGTCATGATTTGGGAAATTCTTCCAAACAATGGAAAACAAAAGCCGACATCGAGGGGAGGACAATTGATTTTGAAGATGAAGGAGATACAAGTAAAGGAGCAAAGGAAACTAAAACTCATGGAGAGCAACTTGAAGATCAAGACATTTTCCAAACTGCAACTGATTTTACCACTGATTTGATTTGATTTTCCAAACTGAAACTCATGGAGAGCAACTTGAAGATCAAGACATTTTCCAAACTGCAACTGATTTTACCACTGATTTGATTTCCACTGCAGAGCCAACTTTTGCCACTGCAAGTGAAGAATTTGATAATTTGAAGAAAGACAAGGGTAAAGCAGTTATGGAAGATGTAGAGCAAACTGGAAGCAAAATTTCAAAGAAAAGACAAACTCAGATTGCTCTTGATAGAGATCTTGCAGAGAAGATAGCAGAAGAATAAGTTGCTGAGAAGAAAAGATTGAAAGAAATGGAAGTTGCAAGCTTTTTGGAAGCTAAAAGATTGAATAGAATGGAAGATTTTGTTGATCCACTTTCCACTGTTCAACCTATAGTTCTTAGAGAGAAGACTCCAGAGTTTAATTATGTTCCTATTGAAGATGATATTGAATTCTTGATTCTAATAATCCGTAAATTGTCAAGAAAAAGTGTGGCAATTGACTGGTAGTGATGCATCCTTAACGAGGAACAAAGAAGGTTGAAGGATTTCATTCAAATGAAGAACAATCAAGCACTTGAAGATGTGATTAGTACAGTCAAAAAGGGTCAAAAGAAATCAAGACAACCTACAAGAGACAAATTCTTTCATATATGAAGACTTATTGTTGTCATGTTGGTGGTTGGAAGATGCATCAATTCAAAGGAATGTCTGATGATCAAGTTGAAAAGGCTTACTACAGAACTCAAAAAAAAGATAAAGATTTTATTCCAATGGGTTCTGAAGAAGAAGCAAAAAGGGTTTCTATATTGAAAAGAAAGGCCAAAGTAAGTGATTCTCAAATTGTTAAGAAGACTAAGGTTGATGAAGATCAAGCAATGTCTACTGAGAAGGAAATTCCTATTGAGAAACTCACTGAAGATAAATTGACTGGAATGATTGTGATTGAAGAAAGATATTTTTATCCAGAACCACTGCAAGTTCGACATTCTATTATTGATTGGGAAGTTTTCACTGCTAGCAATTTTGCTCCATCATGGAAGATCACAAGGCTAGGTGGTGCAACTTCATCATTCATGACATTTGAAGATCTTATTAAAGCTTTTGACAGAGATGACCTTAATACACTATGGAAATTAGTTCAAGAAAGGTTTAATGCTCAAGATCTCAAAGATACAAAGGAGATGCAGTTGTGGGTGAATCTTAGAAGGCTCTATGAACCAAATGTTGATGATGACTTCTGGAAAACCTTATTCACAAGTTTTGGTACTAAATGGTTTTACTATGATTCATGTGAAGTTCATCATGTCTCTATGACTAATGGAGAAGACTTTTTCATGCTTGCTGAGAAAGAATATCCACTTAGAGCTGGAGCTCTTATAGTGATGTTAACCTTACCAATAAGAGTTAATGAAGACAATGAAAAGGTCAGAGCATTGTTACAAAGACTTCAAGATCAATGTTCAAGAGCTATACAGAAGTTAAGAAAGAAGTGAAGTGTTTGATTGAATTCCCAAATCCTTGAAGATAATGCATATTGAAGAAACTTATTGATTTGCAGAGAAATCATAAGTTTAGGGGAGGATTGTTGGGAATAATCCGTTACCACGGATAGTTGTGGTTTACACTGCTTGGATTAACACTAGTAGTGGAAACGTATTCCCACTGCCAGTTCATTATTACCACTGCTATTAGTTTTAAGTGTGTTAACGCGTCTAGATAAGTATAGAATAGATCTTGTGTATATTCTATTATGTTAGCTTTATACTTATCTTGTAAAGGACTCCTTGTTGTATAAAAGGAGATCCTAGGTCATTGTCTTAGGTACTTGTTAATTTACCTACGTATTATTCACAAGAGCTTCAAGGTGTAACCCTAGTGATAAGCTAAGATCACTCGTATTATTCATCAATAATATTGGAGCTTAAGATTTGTGTTTAATCTGTGTTTTATACAATACATCATATAATGCATCTTCTAAGTATTACTAAGTAAATTCCGCGTGCTTATTAATATCATACAAAATATCATTGACACAAGGAGTGTGTCTAGATCCATCACAGCACTTCAAAAAATTTCCAAACTCGCAGAAATTTAAATACAAACTCGCAGAAATTCAAATGAAACTCGCAGAAATTCAAGAAACTCGCAGAAATTCAAGTGAAAACTCGCAGAAATTCAAATGAAACTCGCAGAAATTCAAGAAACTCGCAGAAATTCAAGTGAAACTCGCAAGAATTCAAATGAAACTCGCAGAAATTCAAGAAACTCGCAGAAATTCAAGTGAAACTCGCAAGAATTCAAGGCTAACTCGCCAAACTCGCGAAATATGTATTTCATCCAATAAATCCATAAATTTCAATCTAAAACACGTTTTAAGTACGGATTTCTATTAGATCTAATCAATATTAACCTAAACTATCCCTTGGCTCTTGATACCACTTTTTAGGTCACCATTCTATCACATCAATATGTATTTCTAGAGAGAGAAAGTTTTAGAGAGAGAAAGTGGAAGGAACTAATGAAGTGATTATGAAAAATGATAATGCAATTAGAACCAACACCCTCTCCCTTCAAGGGAGGGGTATTTATAGTGTTTACATAAGTATGGGTGTTTCCCCTTGGTTCTAGAAGAACCTCTTATCACAGCTCATGGGTTTACTACATGAGCTGTTAATCTAAATACAAACATTTATAAACCATAATTGTTAACGACCTATAATAAAACATGTTCCTAACATCAACCCAAGATATAGTTACCCTTTACTTTCGGCATCTAATCATCTTGTGTTGTGGGATCCAGATCGGGAACATTCTTATATACCAAAATACCTGCATACGTTAGTGAACACACATACAGATATATGGTGGTCAACATCACCCAAACAGCAATCGACTAATTAAAGTCAATCCAACATATCAATCAGATCATGTAAAGCATGAGAATAATGTGTTCATCAAACTTTAATCATCTAATCCTAACAATCATATCCTAGGAACCTAGTCCTTCAACATAGGTTAACATCATTTTTCAGTTAAGCGTTTAGGATAATTAGATAAGTCCGATAGACGATATAAATTTGAAAACATTCTCCCCCTCAATCAATGACTCATTTTCTGAAAAGTTTAAAAGCGCTGAAGTCATTGATTGAGTTTGCAAATTTTATAACAACTCTAATTCTGATTTATTTTTTCAAGCAACTCACTTTCCACCACTTTTGAAAAACAACAAATATTTTTCTGAAGAATTTTAGACGGAAAAACATTTGTGTAGGAACAGCAGTCCTTGTACATACTTTCCTCAATTAGTTTTAGGATAAGTGCCCGAAATATTTGAAAATTGGTTTAGCGCAGCACTTTCCTTCCTTGAAGAGCGGGTTGCTATCAGTAATAATAGCAAGCCATAGTTTAAGCGCGGGTCACGAAATTCAAGTAACTGCAAGCCATAGTTTAGTTAGCACGGGTTACGCCTCCAAATAACCAGTAAGCCATTGTTCGTGACATGTTTTGAAAAGAAATATTTACACCTTCTGCTCAAACTTCATCTATTGTCCCGTGCTATTGTTGAATGACATTTCTAAGACCGCAGATGTTATCGATATCAGAAGACATGTCTTTAGAAAACAATATTTTTGGTCTTTTTCAAATTTTCTGATTTTTATGGGTTTTTGTTGATTTTATATTTTTATATTTTTCTATTTTCTTGTTCTTGGTTTTATAATTTTGTATTTTGTTTTTGATAAATATATACAAAGATAGAGAAGATGATATAGTTTAAGAAGATGATGATACGAGTACCGAAATAAGGATATCGTTGTAGTAGATAGAAGTCATCATCCCTAAAACTTTCACCACCAAAGCTTTTGAGGCTCTTGCATTGAAGAAAGAAATTGAACCATCTGAAAGTGAGACTTTGGCAGCTTCCCCAAACTTCCGAAAAATCCTTTAGCTTGAGTAGATTCAAAGCTTTCTTTTAAGCTTCCTTAGCCGGTAAAAATAAGAGTGGGCACACCATTATCATCGATCTTCTCTGCTCCTTTTAAGAATAATCACCGTGATTCTTCGTTCAAAGGTTATATCATCCAAATAGAAGAACAACAACGTATCATCCCACGTTTAAATAATCTTCTCAAATTTCTTTTCCACTGTAGTCTGAAGCAATCCATACCAAAAAGTTGTCAAGAGACCACTTCCCCCATGTAGATGAATTGATGCAGTTAGTCTCTTAGACTAGAGCTCACTTAACCCGAATACACATATACCCAAGACAGAGAAACTTATACCATCAAGTAGCGATTAAGTCCAATAGCCAAAGAATAACCCCGATGTATAACGCTTTCCCCTAAGAAAGTGGATGGCTCAAGAACCCGAAGCACCTAATGCCCAAAGAGAGAATAACCGATAACATTGAAGAAGCAGGCGTAATCACTTATTATCTCGGAGGACTATCTCTCGGATTTCAACTCCCATAAGTGATTATATCTTTAAATCACCGATAAGCACTCAAGTGAAACAATGAGCATCCCAATGTACACAATCTTTTCCCCGATGATTATGACAACATCGAAATCATCACACACTTGTGTACCTTTTATCTTCTAAAGTTTCTTACATCACTTCCCCACGTAGTTGGAATAATAACACTAAAAGCCTTGATGAGTAAAACCTTGAGTTTCTCATGTCATGACATTTGTCTTCCAGAGATATCTTCAATCACTTAGAAGAATTAAGTTCATCAAGTTTACTCGCTTTGTGTATAGATGTGTTTCTCCTTCCCCCTTGCTAGTTTTGATACTTCAGAATCAGCAACTCATTGTAAGCCCATATACTCGAAATCTTTTGAGAAGAATACCATTAGTACAAATATATCTGTGAGAATCAACTTGCTGAAGAATAGTGTGAGCAAGTCTAATTGGGGATTAAATTTGTCATTTCACTCTCCCCCAATTAGTGCTCTCCCCTAAACCGACAATATGTTTGATAAACACCCAGATTAGGAAGAAGTCTTTAGATCGTTAAATGCAACTCGTCTTTAGTCTTCTAACATGTAGCAGGAAATGTAGAACAGACTGTAGACTCGACCTTCTTCAAGATTGTCCGAATGGGGAATAGAAAGTCAACAACTTCAACTCACCAAATGCATTCCCATTAACTTACAAATAGCAAATCCCCTTAAGTCCAATCCCTCCCAATCAAACAAGAACGGAAAGATGTTCATTAAGGAAATCAGCCCCGCAACTGGAAGCACTTTGTCATTAATCAAATCAGCCCATGTGAAGATGTCAACCAACGGCTTTTAGAAGAAACTCCATGTAACGATGACCCGATAAGAAGAAGATCGGTTCTTACATGAGTTAGGAGGCGTTTGACCATTTATTCTCAGAAATCAATCAACCATGCAGTAAATTCACACTTCTTCTCCTCCTCAAGAATTGCATACGGAGTTGCAATTCTTGATTGAATAAGTGAATATCTTCAACAAATGTAGTCTATTCACACTTCTCCCCCGCAAAATTAGCACATGATGTCTCCATCGTCATTATAGTTGAGTAAGTGGAATAAGAAAACAATCAACAGTAGTCCGGTTCACTTGATGATCGAAGCGCATGGAAAAAGTATGAAGCATGTTGATGAGAATGGTCATAATAAGAAGATTTCTCTTCTTCAGAAGATAAAGCGCACTGAAGCCACTTTTCTTTTCTTTGGAGAACGAGGCTTGAACTGAAGTATTCAAACATCATAAGAAGATTTCTCTTCTTTTGAAGATAAAGCGCACTGAGACGTACACTTTTCTTTTCTTTAGAGAACGAGGCTTGAACTGTTGTGTTCAAACATCATAAGAAGATTTCTCTTCTATCAAAGATAAAGCGCACTGAAACGTACACTTTTCTTTTCTTTAGAGAACGAGGTTTGAACTGAAGTATTTAAATGTCATAATCTCTCTCTTTTCATCACCTCTTGGCAAAACTTGTAATCATCCCATTATCATTCAGTAGGCTCTTTGTCGTGACAGCTGATGGAGAAAACCCAATATGATGAATTTGACCCTGAAGTAAACTAACCCGAACTCGTGTCTTAAACTTCCACATATGTAACAAAGAGCGGTGCCGAGACTTCATCCTCCATTGAATCTCTAAGTACTCTATACTCTTCATCCAACCAACCATCAAGTATAAGACGTACATCACCTCTTGAAAATCCACAATTGAATGTGACACTGAGCACTATAACGTAACTCCTTAAAGTGATCGTTATTTTGTGGTGTTAAGAGCCCAATTCCCCCAAGTGGTAAAAGAAAAGGAAAAAGTCACCCAAAATAACTAGATTTCCAAGTCTTCGTTTTGATAATAAGCTTGAACAAGGATCTTGAAGAATCTTCATCCAACCATCCCCGATACCTTCAGATACTAAGTACACTCGCCCGTGATATTTCACTTCAACCTCAAATAAATAATACTGAATTGACGCCGTTGTCACATCTTTTGGATAACTGCTCAAATCTAGCCTCCTTTGACGTTTTAAGTGAACTATGATAACGGTTTTCATCCCGACCATGGTTAGAAGCACATACCCCGTAAAACCATGTAATAACCAAACTGCCATGACGAATATTCAAACACAAATCCAATTCATGAAGTACACCCTTTTATCCCTTCTTCGAAGAAGAAACTGTAGCACCAACATCAGATAAGATCCCGAAATACACTTTCCTTTCTCCAGGATGGTTCCATCATTACGGGATTTTACAACTCTATAGTTTAAACCGAGAAATAGTTTCTTTCGCGGGATTTTACAAAACCAAGAATATACCGTAAGATAGATCCTCTAAATGCACTTTACAATTACCGGGATGTTTCCATTGTCACGGGATTTTACAAGTCTATGATTTAAACCTAGAAATTGATTGTTTCGCGGGATTTTACAAAATCAAGGCAAAACCGTAAACAATGTCAGCTTGAATCTGTTATGACAACTTTGGTTTCAATGAATATCTGTTTTAGGGGAACATGCAGCGGTTCATCAACGGTTCATAATCCAACATCAACAATATCATCAACTACCCAATAAACACTTCGGTAAACACATCATTCACGCATTCTGTCGACTATTGCAGTGACAACATGGAGAGGTAAACTCGATATGCAAAACTTGATCATGAAGTGAACTTCCCCAGATTTGTTACTTAAACTTGTACTAATCCTTGTGAAGAAAAAACGGTGTACCAAATGTACAAAACCTCTTGACGAATTCTCAACTGCGTGAGACACTGAAGTGATAGTTACGTTGTGGGTTAAGCGAGAAAGAATCACAAACGCAACTAAATAGCCAAGTCTTTGTCACCCTCTATAAACACCCAAACAAGTCATCTTCGCGGAAGGGTAGAAAGAAAGAAGATTGAAGTAAATGCGCCCGGAAAAACCTCACTTCAAATCCAAATAAGAAATACCGTCCAAACAGCCCCGTAGTCAACATTTTCAAAGAACACTTCAAGCCGTGACATAATATTCTTCGTGAAAATGTATACCTCATAGCAAAATAAGTCTCATCGTCAAATCTCATCGATAAATCTCATCATTAAATCGCGCAAACTTCATATTTGACAATTCTCATTATCACATCAAATGATTAATGTACATCTCGTACTTCTCAAATCTCATATTATCACGAAACGCATAAAGTCCAAATATATTGAAAAACCCTTCCGACTCTATAATGACACATAATATCATATAATCATCCAAGTCCAAAATAATCCGATCCATCAATAGAGTAAATATTCGGCCCACAAAAAATTTCGGATCCACATGACAACCCACTAACTCACCACACAAACAACAAGTTCCAACCTTAACAATCCAAATCCAATATTCGTATAACACCAGCCTGGGACCATGTGATATGCTCTAATTCGTACATCCAATACCAAATAATCAAACTCGCAGCTAGATATATCCACCCAGCCGCCAACACTTCATCATTAGTAATCACTCGGCCCACCTATTTGCATTAAGTCCAAAATCTGTTAATAACAGCTAGATCCCAAGGGAAGATAATAAGGCCCAAAAGAAGTCATGCCCTAATTAATAGGAGTATTTAACACAACAATTTCACACACTAAACCTAATTCCTTATTTCACTCCTGCAAATGTTCGCCTCTTTCTTTTCCTCTTATTAAAAAAACGCTCTTCAGTAATTCATTTATGCACTTTAGAAAATGATTATGAGTATCTAATCCGAATAGCACCTCACCCTTATCTCCAACTCCACATCAATCCATACAACATCATAAACAAATCAAGCTTATAACACAGCTGTTAGAACGATGACCTCGCCACAGAGATGGCTCGAGGCACAACATCAAAGCCACAGGAATGGTTTGATGTTATTTCGTGACTGCCACGAGATCTTTTCCAGGTCACACAAGCGTACACGTGTAGGATTTCTTTTTGGTTTATCTTGCTTTTGAAAATTAAACGAATCAAGAAAATGAATTAACAAAGTTGTTAAATTCATTTCTTAAATTCGAAAATTGTCACAAACAATTTGATCTATGATGTGAGACTATTTCGTGAATAAGGACTCTTGAAAGTCTTGATAGTTTCAACTTTGGGAACCATGAAATAAGAGGCTGAGATCATTAGATGTTATTTACTTTTAAATCTTTGAAAGTCTTGATGAGTTTGTGTTTGGTTCAGTAAATACCCAAACCCCTTAATCTAGGATTTGAATAAAAAATAGCCCAAGTGTCTAGTCCGTTAAACACTAACAGGTCACTGACTACATAGTCTCTCAGTGAGCCATCTTCAGGATACTCCAGACGAGGCAACAAGATAGTCTCTCCACTCGCAAAGTAGGAACTTAAAGGGTGAAGACTGAGTCAAGAAGAAGATGGTGGATTCAGTGAGTGATGACAATAACTCACTGAATCCCTAAGACTCCTCTCCAACTACTTACACTGAAGACAAACTGAAGTAGAAGACTGAATGATGTAAAGGTGAAGAATGAGCTGGACAAGCGGGATAATTTTGAATCGATAAGACGAAGTCCTTATCAACCAAAGTCAACTTTCCTTGAATAGCAAAAGATCAGGCTCAGGTGTCATCACGACCTTAGGAAAGTAGTCTTGTCTCTTACCTAGAATAGCCTTTGTAAACAGAGACAAAATGCATAAGTATTTTGTCTTCTCGCAAGATGTCATTGTCACTTAGGAAAGAGTTAAATCTCATACATGTATAAATAGCATAAGAGATGGAGTGAAAAGGTTAAGCTTGTGAATTGTAAAAAACACACATACATAAAGCAAGCCATCTTTCACTCCTCCAAATACAACTTAATCCCTAAGATAGCTCAATGGGTTCTAAGAGTTGTGCTCGTGACTTAGCCTGAGCTTAGAGGAGTCATAAAACTTTGTCATTTCAATCCCAAGTACTATTCGCTAAGTACTTGGGTAACGTATTCTTTTTTATTGATTTCTAATAAAGAATATGATGTTGAAAATTACTTTGTGTGTTTTACTTATGTTAATTTCAGTCATTGTTCACTGTTAACTTGTTTTATATTCTTAAACTGCTTTTAAACAATAGTGAACGGGGAACAACAAGTGGTATTAGAGCAAGGCTAATTATAAAACTCTTTTTCTTAGGCCACTCTAAAAGTTTTTAAATTAGGATCCAAAAATGACTGAAATTGATGTACCCCAACTAGTCGACAAAAAGGGTGGAGCTTATTCAGCTGTTGCCCCAAGACTTGAAGTTGGCAAATTCAACAAATGGAAAAAGCGAATGCTTTGCTATTTGATTGGGATGGAACCTTATTATATCAAGTGTATAAATGAAGGTCCATTTGTCCCAAAGACTGTTGAAGGTTTTCCTAAACCTAAAGCTCAGTGGACTCAGGATGAAAGGAGAGTGGTCAACCAGGACCAAAGACTCAAAATTATCATCATATCATGTCTTCCTGATGATATTATGGAGTCTGTTATAAGCTGTAGTACAGCTAAACAAACCTGGGATGACCTAGTCCACAGTCATGAAGGTACATCTGATACCAAGGAAAACAGGATAATGGACACGAAACTTGAGTATAACACCTTGAGGGCTAAGGACTCGAAACTCTATCTCAAACTTACACCTGGTACAAAACTCTTTTAAATGAACTTTCAAATGATGGTGTTAAGTTATCCAAACATGAAATCAATGTTCGTTTTGTTAATAGTCTCCCTGAGAAGTGGTTGAATTTCTCTCAGGGACTTAGGAATGCTAATCATATCCAGAATCTTGAGCTTCCTAAAATTTATGGGAAATTTGTCTATGAGGAAAACCTCATCAATAGACGATATCCTGACTTAAAGAAGTCTCGTGAAGTCAAGAAGACCCTGACCACCACCTCATCACCAATATCAACTGCTTTTCTAACAATGTGGTTCAAGATTTCCAAGAAAACTCAGATGATGAGCCTGATGAGAGATCAAGTGAGGAGTACCGAAATGACCTGAACGCGAATTTCAGGGAAGGGCACTCCTTGCTAACTCGAAGGTTTATAAAAAGAAACAAAGGTTTTTAACTGCTAAAAAAGAAGACCTGAATGCTTTAAGTGTCATAAAAGAGTCCATTTTGCAAAAGACTGTTTTTCAAAAACAATTTCTGAACCCTCTTACAAACCATCGAGTCTAATCAGGCTTTAGCAAATTTCAACCAAAGATTTATCAGTCTCATCAAAATTTTCAAAACAAATCTGATCAAAACAAAACTGTGGATTTTGAAGCTAAATACAAGAAAGCAAAAGCTAAGCTTGCATTGCTTGAGGCCAGTCCTTCAGAAACAACAAAACGTGTTCAATCTATGCAGGGTAAAAACAAGGGCTCGTTCTTTGAAACCTTCGACTTGGGATGAAGAGCCGTCTCATCTCGATGATGAAATGGTGCAAGTCAGTACTAATAGCCCTCTCAGAAGAGGACAAGCTTGCTGTTGGAAAGAATCATGCCCGGAATGGAGAATGGGTCAATATCACAATGAAGAAGGTAAATATCTTACTTTCTATGGATGATGACTCTGATTGGCAGTCTTATATGAATTATCTTAATGTTGACCTTAAGTTCGTAGAAGAGCAAAGACTAAATCTTTTTTCAAAATACAACAAGCTAAGTTTTGAATTAAACAAGTGTAGGGATGAACTGCTTATTTTAAAACAAGCTAAGCTTGAGGCTGTCACTTTGCAAATTCAAAACACTAAACTAGTTAAAAGAAATCAGGCTCTTTAAGACGAACTTAAAAAGGTTCAAGATATTCTTGATAGTTGGACTGCTAAGAATCCCAGGGTCTTTGATGTTGTGGGAGCCCCCAGCAGCAAGAAGAGAGTCTTAGGTGAAGATCATCTTCCTGACTCTCTCAACAAAGATCAGGGTCCTAAGCCATTTGTGTCTGGTGGTATGATTACCAGTATGATGACCAGTCCCAAGCCCAGTGATTAGATTGATCAGGTTAATCCTGATAGTAAGCTTCCAAATTTTGATTCTGGAAGGATTCTAGAGCCTGAAAGCCAAGCTCTAAAGAGCATGCTTGGACTTCATGATGTGCCCAGTAGATCTGAACACATCTACGAGTCACGATGCAGAATCTCAAGCACCGCTTCCTCCACTGAGACCTCTTCAGGGTGCTGCACCAAGCTCTGAGCTTACTCCATTACAATTTAATCCTCACTCACCAAAAGAAAGGTCTAGACTTGGTAAAATCATCCTAAAGAGACCAACAGAACCAGTTCAAGAAGAATCTACTCCTACTGAGACTTCAACATCCTCTGTCCCCACTAAAGCTGACCAAATTCAGCAACTAACTGAGCTTGTGAGGAAGTGAAAAGATGGAATCCATCGTAAAGCTCTGATTCAATCAAGGAAACTAAGTCAGCCTCATCTAGCTCATCAAAGTCAAAATCCACCAACAAACCTAAGCAGAAGTGTGAGTTGTGTCATTACACCAGTCACACCACTAACAACTGCTATAGAATCCTTTTTTGTATGATCTGCAAAATGGATGATCCGCGAGCTATGAGACCAACTTATAGTATGTAAGTTCGTCATGAAATCAAACTATACCAAAGTTGGTCATGACTATGCTTCATCCTCCAAAACTGCTCCCAAGAATAGAGCAAAACCTTTTCCTCTGTGCCCTCACTATGGGTTTAATGATCATCATCAGGATGACTGTCTCATGAACACATGTTTGTGATATATCGGTAATCCAGCTCATGAGACATCCCAACATGACAGTGTCATTCATGCAAGGAGAGGTACAAAACAACCCAAAATCACTGAGTCATCCTCAGTCTCTAAATGCAAAACCTGTGGTAGCACAATGCACTCAACCACTGACCATGAGTCAATTACCAAATTAAAAGAGACCTTGAGACCCAAGCCCACTAGTAAGTGAGTTACTAAGACAAACTAATTCAGTCTACTACTTGTGCAGAGACACGCCAGGGAGCCTATTTGGCATCTAGACAGTGGATGCTCAAGAAGCATGACTGGTGTAAAGGAGTATCTGCACAAGTATATAGAGGAACCAGGACCCAAAGTAGTGTTTGGTGATAACTCATCATGTCCCACTGAAGGTTATGGTTCGGTAAACTGCAATGGAATAGTTTTCTCTAGAATAGCTTATGTCAATGGTCTAAAATACAATCTCATCAGTGTCAGTCAACTGTGTGATGCTAAGTACATTGTGCAATTCAATGACAAACAAGGTACCATCTTCAATGCCAACAAGGAAGTTGTGTTGATAGCTCCTAGGGGAGATGATGTTTATGTGTTAGACATGTCAACACTCTCCCAAGATGGAACTTGCCTCTTTGCTAAGCCCACTGAAACTATCAATTGGCTGTGGCATAAGAGACTCTGTTAGGATCGTATTTATGGATGATTTGATGAATCGGGAGGTCGGGGAAGATGGAAGAAACCCATCTTCAAATTAGAGAGAGAAACTAGAGAGAAGGGAGAGAACTAGTGTGTGTTTTATTAATGAAAGGGAAAATTACACTAATGAGACTCACCCCTCCATGGAAGTATGGAGGGGTATTTATAGCCAAGCACATACATAACTATTAATCTATGACATGACTAGTCTTTGTGTTTGGCTAAATAAGATAGATAATGTAATCCCGTAATGTCGTTCCATTTACGTGTTAGGAGCGATTCCAACAATCTTCCCCCAATGGGACGACATAAGGGATTACTTACAACATTTCCTACAAGTATAAAAACAAATAAAGAAAGATCTTCATAAGCTCTTCAAATGCTGAGGATGATGAAAGTTTACGCTCTTTGTCTTCTTCTTGTACCTCGACTTGAGAACTGTCTTCGTTCTTGGTAGGAAAATGATGTAATATGCATGAATTGGATTAACTTCCCCCCAATTCATGCCGCATGTCTTTAGCAACTTCTCCGTACACTCCTTTTTGGCGAAGTTTGAATCAGCTTCCCCAAACCGACAACCGTCTTGGCAGATTCGAAACTTTGATGTAGTGAACATTTCCTCTAACTTTTGAAATTTTCGTACGCAGCGGAATTTGTAGATGAGCAGTAAACCACACAAGGTAAATCTGACTTGTTGCGGAAAATGCGTTCGGGGGTAACATGCAAGAAATCAATAAGATCTTCTCACGTATGTAGATGCTTCACACCAAACAAACCACGAAAGACGAAATGAAACGACTTCCCCCCGAATGTTGCGGTCTATCGGAATAATAGTTACCTGTGAATCTGCAATTACTCGATAAAATGACCGTGTGTAAGGCATCATAACATCCTATTTAGGTAACTTCACACACGATAACTCTGTGAAAGTGAGACGATAACACCAAAGTGAGACGTTTGAACCACAGATCGTCTCATTTCTTCCCCCTGATTGAAGAAATTCATGAAAGGAGAGGGTTTTCGCAAAAAAATACAAAAACATCAAAGGAAGCAGACACCACCTATACTCTCTTCCCCCCGATGTTTTCATTGAATCAGAATCATACACCACGTATGTTGATGATGAATTGGAGACATCGAAACCATGTATGTCCAAGCAGTCGAACAATTGTGAAGTACCATAAATATCATGTGAGAATCAATTGCTGATAAGACTTCTCTACTCGTGTATATTCTTCTCAGCTAACTCTTTACCGACCCCATTATCATTCAACGGCTTTTTGTAGTGACTACTTGATGGAAAACCCAATATGACGAACTTGAGACTGAAGTAGTATAACCCGAACTTGTGACTTAAACTTGCACTATTGTCAGACGAAGAACCCTTTTCTTAACTCCATCGAAAAAGGTAAACTTAAAGTTTCTCAAATTATCCACACCTTAGTGTGACACTTGAGCACAACAACGTAACTCCTTAAAAGTGATAGTTATAAGCTGTGAGCACAACAATGTAACTCCTTACATCAGGTTCAACTAGATAACTTAAGTCTTTGTCATTCGTACCAGTTAAAAGCTCGAACAAGGATCTCGAAGAATCATGCATCCAACCAACCCCGCTATCTTCAAATACTAAGTACACGCATCCGTGATATCTCACTTCAACCTCAAGTAAATAATAGTGAATTCACGCCGTAGTCACATCTTGCGGTTACATGCCCAAAACTAGCCTTCTTTAATGGTTTAAGTGAACTTGATAATGGTTTCCCGATCTTGTCAAAAATGTATCCTCGTGAAAATTTATCATAACCAAAAATACCACTCAATATACTCATGTAACGAAAAATTTGTATCCAAGAAAATTTGTATCAATACAACTTTCGGATACCAATTTTTGAGATAAACTTTCGGATAAGAAAGGTTATACATCAGCCCAGTCCACATAACAAAAGTAACATCAGCCCAAGTTTAAAGAAGAGAACAAAGCCCATCAATGATCCATTGGAAAACGTTAGAACCAGTTATAACTTTTAAGGCACACTTATAACATTTTATCATTTAACCTAAAGCAAACAAAAATGTTCACAATATCATCCGCCCCCAAACCTATCTTTCCTCTCACCAAACAGATCTTTGTTCATCTCAATCAGACAAATAAAACCGATCAAAAAAATCATCAAATTTATCACCAACACGCAGCCTATACCAAGTCTTCATCTCATACGAATCAAGAAAAAACATAAGAGGTTATGTCAAGATCCGTTGGGGTCTAAGGTAGGTGTTTGTTCGATTCTTGTTGGTCTTCAACGAACCACGGAAAAAAAATAACTTTCTAGTTATCTTTCTTTTCAATTGGGTTCGGATAAAAATTGAAGCATAGCTTCTCAAGGATCTGTGATTATATTATTATTCGTGTGTAGGACCTCCAATGTCTTGATGTTCCATAATACACCACGAATAAAAATATGAGATCTTTTTTAAATTCCTTGTTAGTGTCGAGTCTTGTTATAAAGTTGGTTGTGATTGGACAGTTGTAGGTTGTTTTTTTTAGGGATTAGAATAGTGTGAGTAGAATATTGCTTTGATTGTTGGTTGTGGTCTAAACGAATCTGATTATACAGGTTCTTTTCAATTCGTATTCTATTTAACTCGGACTGATGATGTTGTGGAACTGAAGTCGACATGAGTTAGTGGTGTTTGGTATTTGGTCGAGTCCTTAGGTCAAGGTCTTTCTGTACTTACGCGTAAAGATGTTGGAAAGGTCTTACGCGTAACGATTCATCCTTATGCGTAAACAACTTTCTTATGCGTAAAACTGTCTAGGTCTATAACCTTACGCGTAGCCGTGTTGCTTAGGCGTAGCCATGGTGCTTAGGCGTAGACGCGGTGCTTAGGCATAGCCATGGTCCTTAGGCGTAAGCCATGGGCCTTAGGCGTAAGCCTTACGCGTAATACCTTACGAGTAGCTTTCCAAGCTACTCGTAAACCATCTGGAGATCCTTAGGCGTAGAACTAGGGTATTGACTTGTTGACTTTTATGCTCCGGCGAGTTTTCCGACCACAGATTCCGTTCAACATAGCTATAGACCCAGAAAAGTGCATAGAACACATCTTTAGACAGTTTGACAACATAAAACTGACCACTTGACTTATCACGAGATGGATAAAAAAATTATACTGAGTAAAAAAATGAATAAAAAAACTGTTGAGACAAAACAGTTTTATGAATATTCATGTTTACCATAATAACTTTTGACCATAAAATACATGTAAACTTGTAAACAATCTGTTAAAAAACAAAAAAAAACATATGTGAAAGGTTGATACTTTGTTAAAAAACAGATTTTTAGACAAATTTTGACAAGATACATCACCAAAAATCAACCATGATAAAAAACCGACTTGGCTCTTGATACCAATGTTAGGATCGTATTTATGGATGATATGGTGAATCGGGAGGTCGTGGAAGATGGAAGAAACCCATCTTCAAGTTAGAGAGAGAAACTAGAGAGAAGGGAGAGAACTAGTGTGTGTTTTATTAATGAAAGGGAAAATTACACTAATGAGACTCACCCCTCCATGGAAGTATGGAGGGGTATTTATAGCCAAGCACATACATAACTATTAATCTATGACATAACTAGTCCTTGTGTTTGGCTAAATAAGATAGATAATGTAATCCCGTAATGTCGTTCCATTTACGTGTTAGGAGCGATTCCAACAGACTCTCACGCCTGAACTTCAAAAACCTCAACAACTTGGCAAAACAAAACAAGGTCCTTGGCTTACCATCACTGGTTTTTTCTAAAGACAAACCATGCTCTGCCTGTGAAAAAGTTAAACACCACAGAGCATCATTCAAAACCAAATAAAATTTCTCCATCAAAAGCTGCCTTCACCTCCTGCACATGGATCTCTTTGGACCTGTCAGTCCCAGGATCTATCGGCATGAGAAGTATACACTTGTCATTGTTGATGAATTCTCAAGATACACTTGGGTATACTTTCTATCCAAAAAGAGTCAGGCAACTGATACAATAATGTCATTCATCAGGAAGATTGAAAACCAGAATAACATTATTGTTAAACAAATCAGAACTGACAATGGTACTGAGTTCAGAAATCAAGAGCTTGAGAGTTTCTGTGATGAAAAAGGAATTTCTCAAAATTTCTCATCTCCTTATACCCCTGAACAAAATGGGGTTGCTAAAAGGAAAAACAGAACTCTCATTGAGGCTGTAAGAACCATGTTAAATGGCTCAGCCCTCTCAAAGCATTTCGAATTGGACTGAAGCGAGTCAAATCGCTGCTGTTACACTCAAACAGGTCAATCATTGTCAAAAGACATAATAAAACCCCATATGAGATCTTCAAAGGTAGACTTCCTGACATCAGCTATTTTCATGTGTTTGGATGTTCTGTGTTCATTCATAACCACAAGGATCATCTAGGCAAGTTTGATGCAAAAGCCGATGATGGATATTTCTTAGGCTACTCACTGATCTCCAAAGCCTTCAGGGGTTTTAACACAAGGAGACAACAAGTTGAGGAAACCTTTCATGTCACCTTTGATGAAAGTGCTGAAAGCATCGGGTTCACCAACACCTCAGTGGAGGAAATAGGAATTGATAACTCATCAAGATATCCCCTGCGAGTACAACAGAATTCAATTCCTCATATCAAGTTTGGCGACATCTCATTTTATGTCTTACCTCACAACCTTCCCCAACCAACTATCAGTGAATTCATTGATAATCAATTAGTCCCTACTAGGATAGGTATCTTGAACCAAATGTTCAGACACGTGATTCAAGAACCCCAACCTGAACAAGACGTCTCAACAGATGCTCTTAATGATTTTGTGGCTCATGCACCAGAACTCACTCCTGAGTCTCCAGTGACCTCTTCAAGCTCAGAACCTAGACCACAGAGTAAGTGGAAAAAATCTCAGGACATTGAGCTTGTAAACATCATTGGTGAACCCAATGAATGTCTATATGCTGATTACCTATCAGAAATAAAACCCAAAAGTGTCACTGAGGCTCTAAAACACCCAAGCTAGGTTCAGGCTATGCAAGAAGAACTGAAACAGTTTGATAAAAACAAGGTCATGACCTTGATCAAATGTCCTCAGGATGTCGTTGTCATAGGAATGAAGTGGGTTTTCAGAAACAAAACTGATGAAAACGGCACTGTCATTAAAAACAAAGCTAGACTTGTAGCCAAAGGTTACAGTCAACAAGAAGGCATTGACTATGATGAGAGATTTGCTCCTGTTGCAAGAATGGAAGCAATCATAATCTTCCTTGCATATGCATGTTAGGATCTAATATTTATGTTGTTTGATGATTCGGGTGGTCTAGGACAATGATTAAATAAGAAAGCCATTTTAGAGAGATGAAGAGAGTTGAGAGGAGGTTCCTTGAAGAGAGTTGCTTAAGAAAATGAAAGGTTTATTCAAAGAAGCCACACCCCTTACATGGATGGAAGGGGTATTTATACTTACAAATTACACGACCTCCTATCGGCCTGTGGATCAGGCATACAGTGGGTAAAGACCCGTCCTTCCTCCACTGTGTTGCTCTAAACTAAACTACACTACAAACTAACTAATAAACTGCTAAATAACGTAACTAATGACAAATCTACGAGCTAACTTATGCTAAATAATATTTGGGGTGACCGACACTTTACTATGGAATTTTCTAATTCCTAACAGTCTCCCCCTAAGGGAGGTCACCCCATGTTTTACATTTCGAATCCTAGCATTCTATTCTTGACTTTGTTCTTGAGCTCGTAGACTTCAATTCTTCAATTCCGCAATCTTTGTGCATTAGTAGCGATTCTTCAAAGTCCGCATTGATTTGTACTTTTAGTGGAGGCCTTTAACTGATCCACATCTTTGATGATCTTTGAGCTTTGTTTGAGATCATCAGCCACAGTAAATCTCTGGATCACCCTTTATTGTGTTCCATCATGTGAAGTTGTGACTTTCGGACCGACATGCTCACACTTTCAGGATCATGACATCTTTCCATCAGAGTAGCGGAAGCTTTACTAGTTCATGATATTTGCGAAGCGAAGCATAGTATGAAATATCGAGCCGGGTTATGTAGATATGCACCACTCATGAATTCTTCAAATTAAGTGTGGATCTTTGTGGCGTCGGCTTTGGATTGACTCCTCAATTCGATTAGTGCAACCGTCCAAATGTACCTGCAAACAACAGTTAGCAATAAAACACACGAAAGTGTCTTTGATCACTTTTGTTGAATTGAGGTACACGGCCCACGGTTCCCCATTGATAAGTACAAGTCTTTTTGTGATCGGTAGGATTCCTAAGAATCTCCTTGACGGTTTCAAGATTGTTCTCAAACTGGAACGTCTCAAAGACAACACGAAGTGAGTGAACCAGCGAATTGAGATTCACTGATTGATGAAAAATTTATTTGAAAACAATCGCATATTGATTAGAAGAAAGAGTTTTGCAATACGACGAAGGTTTTATGAGAAAGATCAATTTTCAATCAAAATACTTTTTGTATTTAAAAGAGTACACATTCGACGTGCTAGAGAAATGAAGATTTGCACATCGAACGGTTTTTCCAAAAGTATTTTTTCAATCAGAGGTACTTTTTGAATTTGAAACATAAATACTCATTCGATGTGCTAGTGAGAAGAAAAGATTTGCACATCGAACGGTTTTTCCAAAAGCATCCGTCAATCCATTTCCTAGACCAAGGTTGATTCACGAATGAATCGCACCATCGTTTCAATCCAGTTGTCACAAGCTTGATCTTATGAAAGATCTCACATGCCACCTACCAAGAGCTTGTTTGATGTTGGCTCTAGAAGGATTTCCATCTTCATCGTGAATATTTAACATATCACTCGGATGTTCTGGCAATACCACAAGGATAATGCGTAGGACTCTTAATATATATACTTACTTTCCACAATGTGTGAAACGGCAAGTCTTCATTAATTTAGTGTCCTAATGAGATATTGTGGATGATCTCTTGGCTCTAGACTCAATAGTGCACATTTGGTTCCTATGCCAGAGACTAGGGAGAGGGTCTCCTTCTTCAATATCAACTATCTCTAAAAGAAAGTCGATAGATTATGTAGGTTCCCCGTGAGAATGAAACAAGCCCTTTTAAGAGGAACTTGAGTGGCTTGGGAAGTTTAGTGCGGTCGTCCGGTGGGTCCATGGCGTCTTGTCTTCAATACCGGAGTTACCTAAGTAACCACCAGTAGCATATGTATTGAACCCGGTTTCCGCCCTAAGGTTGAATTATTGGAGGGCTATTTCTTTTCACCCTTTTCACATTCAATTCATTTTCATTCTTCAACCGCCTTGATTGCTTACCGAGACTTCATAACTAGAACCTTGTTGGGTTTATTCCGATACTAGCTCTGTCTCAGTCCGCACTCTTCCCCTATCTCACTTTTCTCCTTTTTTCAATATACCTAAGGACTCTACACTATCTAGTGGATTGTCCCTGGGTAGATCCCTCCGGCTCTGGCGGGATCGTGGGAACAAATACCTAACCTAACCATCCTTATAACTCCATGCATAAAGTAAAATGGTCGGTCTTTTGGTACAGTTCATTCCTTCTCTGAAACCAATTGAAAAATCATTTGGAAAAACAATCAAGGTACTTGTGATACGAGATCAAAGCATTTTGTACCTTAATAGTTTTGATCATTTAGAAAACCTCCCCTCAACATGTGCATGTGATTTAGAAATTGTTTAGCACATGGAGGCAAGAGGACTTTGAAATATTTTCTTTGATCACAATTTTCATAGAAAAAGCCATTTGATTTTCTTGGTAGATTCTCCCCCTCAATATGTGCATAGGATAAGAGAAATCATTTTAACACATAGAGGCAAGAGTTCTTTTGAAGCACATCCACGAATCACAAAAGCCATTTAGAAAACCATTTGAAAACACAATCAAGGTACTTTATAAATTACTTTAAAAAGCTTCCGTACCTCGATAGTTTGTTTGCTCCCCCTCAATATGTGCTTCAAGATTCGAAATCGTTTAGCACATATGAGCGAGCAGCGTGCACATTTGAATCAAATCGATCATCATTTATCAGATTTCATTATTAAATCACAAATTCTCCCCCGATCAAAAATATCAAACCCTTTGAGATTTTGGATCCTAAGTGATTTAATAAGGTTTATAAAATATAGGAGAAAATGTGGCGAGGTTTAAATACTCATCTTGTTTTTGGATAAATGCTCCCCCTCAACATGTGTATTATGTATTAGAAATCGTTTGGCACATGGAGGCAGGAGTGCCTATAAAGGACTAAAACCAATTCCATTAAAACAGACAAGAGATTTAAATCACGATCTCACCCCTGATTAAAACTTTCAAACCAATTGAGATTTGTGATCCCATCTGATTTAAATCATTTAGAAAAATTTGGGGAAAGACGTGGCAAGATTTAATTTTGAAATTGACAGATAAGGACCATTTTAAGACATTAAAGATTGTTAGTGTCAGGTATGATAGTTTTAAGAGATCTTTAAGTAAAATAAAACAATTTCACAATAAAACAAGAACAAAAAAAATTTCATTTTGAAAGAACTTGATTCAAAAGAAAAATCATACCATGACATAACATTAAATCTTTAGATCACCACATTTTAACGTACAAACCGGAACTTTTGTGAAGAAATATTGTTTGAAAATATTATATTTTAAATCACTCTCCCCCTCAATCGATGACTGAAGTCAATAATTGAGTGACTTAGGTTTTGATAAAAGAAGTCCGGTGATTTTCAAAATTTAGTTCAATTTATTTTCAAAACAATATTTTCCATTTTCAAAACAATTTAATCAAATTATTCAAAATTGTTTAAAAATGGTATCATGCACAAAGATACATTAGGTGGTTGAGAAGCTTCGATGTTGTTCTTTGTAGGGTTTGGAAGAAAATCATCTGCAGATGCAGTGAGACTTCTTCTTACGTTGCATTTTGAATGCTGGCGAGGTCAAATTAAGCTCCGTTTCTTCAATCACTTAGAAGAAAACCATCTGCTGATGCAGTGAGACCTCTTACGTTGCATTTATGCCAACTCTCCATAGAAGTCCAATTAAGCTCCGTTTCTTCATTTGTTGACCCAAGATATAGTTACCCTTTCCTTTCGGCATCTAAACATCATATTATGTGGGATCCGGATTGGGAACATTCTTATATCAAGATACCTGCATACGTTAGTGAACACACATACAGATATATGGTGGTCGACATCACCCAAACACCAATCGACTAATAAAAGTCAATGCAACATATCAATCAGATCATATAGATGTATGGGAATAATGTGTTCATCAAACTCTAATCATCTAATCCTAACAATCATATCCTAAATTCCTAGTCCTTCGACATAGGCAAATATCATTTTTAATTAAGCACGTAGGATAATTAAGAAAGCCCGTTAAATGATATATAGATTTGAAAACATTATCCCCCTCAATCAATGACTCAATTTTTGAAAAGTTTAAAAGCGCAAAAGTCATTGATTGAGTTTTCAATTTTTACGAAAAACTATGAATCTGATTGATTTCCAAACAACTCATTTACCACCATTTTTGAAAACAACAAATATTTTTTTGAAGAATTTTAGACGGAAAAACATTTGTGTAGGAACAGCAGTCCTTCGACATACTTTCCTCAAATTGTTTTAGGATAAGTGCGCGAAATATTTGAAAAATTGTTTAGCGCAACACTTTCCTTCCTTTAAAGAGCGGGTTGCTATCTGAAATAATAGCAAACCGTAGTTTAAGCACGGGTTCTGATCGAAATAAGCGCAAGCCATCATATGAAGCCGGGTTACTGATCAGAAATAGCGTAAGCCATATTTTGAGACATGTTTAGAAAAAGAATATTTACACCTCCTGCTCGAACTTCATCTAAAGTTCCGTGCCATTATAGAATGACATTTCTAAGACCGTAGATGTTATCGATACCAGAAGACATGTCTTGAGAAAACAATATTTTTGGTATTTTTCAATTTTCTGATTTTTATGGGCTTTTGTAGATTTTATATTTTTCTATTTTCTTTTTGTTGGTTTTCTATTTTTGTATTTGGTTTTTTGATGGATATGTACAAGGATAGAGAAGATGATATAGTTAAAGAAGATGATGACACGAGAACCGAGATAAGGATATCGAGCAGCCCCGTTGTAGAAGATAGAAGTCATCATCTCTTAAACATTCACCACCAAAGCTTCCAAGGTCTTGAATCGAGAGAAATTGAACCGTCTGAAAGTGAGACTTTGGCAGCTTCCCCCCAAACCGAAAATCCTTTAGATGAGCATATTCGAAGCTCTATTTCAAGCTTGCCTTAGCCAGGTGCACAGAGAAGCACACCATTATCATAAATCCCGCTGCTCCTTTTAAGAACGATAATCGAGATTCTCCATTCGGGGTTATATCATCCAATAGAACAGCAACGTATCATCCCACTCATAAATAATCTTCTCAAATTTCATAACCACTGAAGTCTGAAGCGATCCATTCCAAAAAGGTGTCAAGAGAACAATTCTCCCAAGTAGTTGAATTGATGCAGTCTGCCTCTTTGTATAATGCTCAAGAACTCTCCTGAATACACATCATGAGGGGAATGATATCACCTTCCCATGTTCACATTTTTCTTCCCGGATGATCGTGTATGAAGCTCAAGAACCCGAAGTACACCAATTACCCAAGAGCTCTCCCGAATACACATCATGAGGGAAATGAGAACACCTCCCCATGTTCACATTTTTCTTCCCTGATGATCGTGTATGAAGGTCAAGATCCGAAGTATACCAATACACAAGGAAGGAATAACTGATAACATTGAAGAAGCAGGCCAAGTCACTGATTATCTCTGCGGATGACAATCTCTGCGGATGTCAACTCCGGAATAAGTGATTATATCTTTGAATCACTGATTAAGCCCACAAGTGAAAACAGCTGAGCATCCCCAATGTACACAATCTCTCTCCCCAATGAATCACACACTTGTGTACCTCTTTTTATCTTCAGAAACTTTCTTTTACATCACTTCCCCCACGTCGTTGGAATAACAACACTAAAAGCCTTGATGAGTAAAACCTTGAGTTTCTCTGCGGTCATGACATTTGTTTTCCCGAGATATCTTCAATCACTTAGAAGTATTAAGCTCATCAAGTTTACTCGCCATGAGTCAAACCTTGAGTTTCTCTGCGGTAATAACATTTGTCTTCCCGGGATATCTTCAGTTAATTAGAAGTATTAAGTTCATCAAGTTTACTCGCTTTGTGTTTAGATGCTTGTCTCCTTACGCCTTGCTGGTTTTGACACTTCAGAATCAGCAACTCATTATAAGCCCGTATACTAGAAATTTGTTGAGAAGAACACTTGAACTATTGTGAGAATCAACTTCTTGAAGACTCTCTCGACTATTTTATCAACCCTTATGTAGACAATTTAGTAAATGGCTTGAAGAAGAAAACCCGATATACCATACTTGAAACTGAAGTTAACTTCCCCACATTTGTATCTTAAGCTTGCACCTAATGATGGAAGAACGGTGTAGAGAATTTATGCTTCAAGCAAATCTCTAAGTACTCACTACCCAAACAAAGTATGAGACATTAACACCTCTTGCAATTATCCACACCATCATATGCGTGTGACACTGAGTAAAACAAAGTAACTCCTAATAGTGATAGTTAACCAGGTTTTCAACAATCCACCTCGACTGCTGGTAACTAGATAAACCAAGTCTTCAACTCAAATTCTAAAGCCCGAGCAAGTTATCTAATAAGAACATGCCTTTGTGATAGTCAACTTTAATCTCAAATAAGTGATAAATGATTAGCTCCGAAGTAATCAACTTGCGTCAAATGTCCAACACGTGAATAAATGTACAACCGGATGTACATTGACCCACTTAATGACCGGAACAAATGATTCCTCAACATCAATTCCATCTTCCTAAAGATATCCATATAGAGACGATCGGAAGATTCACCAATAATGTCTTCAAGCGGATGAGGTAGTCATTTTCCTTAATGTTCATGTGGTTGATTTACTGAGTGCACAATAATCCGTGAAGATTTGGTAAAGGAATACCAAAGAGCGGATCATTTTTCATGAGCAATAATTCGTGAAGATTTGGTAAAGGAATACCAAAGCGGATTATTATTCAATAGTCAACGCAATATTACAATAGTCAATATCAACGCGTCCGCGAGTCAACTTTGCTAAAGAATATGAGCAAGTCTAATTGGATATTGAATCTGACTTATAACACTCTCCCAATTAGTGCTCTCCCCTAAACCGACAATCTGTTTGATAAATGCCCAGATTACGAAGAAGTCTTTAGATCATTAAATGCAACTCGTCTTTGGTCTTCTAACATATATCAAGAAATGTAGAACAAATTGTAGACTCGACCTTCTTCAAGATTGTCCAGTTGGGGAATAGATAGTTAACATCTTCAACTCACACAAAAAGCATCCCACCAAAAAGCATCCCAATTAACTTACATCTTGCAAATCCCTTAACTAAAATCCCTCCCAATCAAACAAGAACAGAAAGATGTTCATCGAAATCGCAATCAGGGCGCCGAACACACAAGATGGTAACACCAAACTACCAATCACATCAAACAAGAACAGAGAGATTGTTAGGAATCATCACGTTGATGTATACGTGAAGCATTAACGGGAAGCACTTTGTCGATAAACTCATCAATTCGAGTGAAGATGTCAACCAACGGCTCTTAGAAGAGAAAAAACTCCATGTGAAGATGACCAGATAAGAAGAAGCTCGGTTCTTACATGAGTTTAGAGCCGTATGACCATTTTTATTCTTAAATATCAATCAACAATGCAAAAATTCACACTTCTTCTCCCCCTCAAGAATTGCATACGGAGATGCCATTCTTGATTAAGTAAGTGAATATCATCCAAAAGTATTCAATTCACACTTCTCCCTGCAAAAATTTAGCATGAGATGTCGCCATCTTCATTATATTGAGCAAGTGGAATATGAAAACAATCAATGGTAGCCCGGTTCACTTGATGACTGAAGTGCATGGAAAAAGTATGAAGCATGTTGATGAGAATGGTCATTAATGAGAAGATTTCTCTTCTTCCGAAGATAAAGCGCACTGAAACGTACACTTTTCTTTTCTTTCGAGTACGAGGCATGAACTGTTGTGTTCATACGTCATTAGAAGATTTCTCTTCTATTGAAGATAAAGTGCACTGAACCGTACATTTTTCTTTTCTTTAGTGTACGAGGCATGAATTGTTGTGTTCATACGTCATAAGAAGATTTCTCTTCTTCATAAGATAAAGCGCCAGGACGTACACTTTTCTTTTCTTTGAGTCGAGGCATGAACTGCTGTGTTCATACGTCATAAATCTCTCTCTTTTCATCTACTCTTGGCAAACTTATAATCAACCCCATTATCATTCAGTAGGCTATTTGTCGTGTGGTGATGGAGAAAACCGGTATGATGAATTTGACCCTGAAGTAAACTAACCCGAACTCGTGACTTATACTTGCACATATGTAACAAAGAGCGGTGCCGATTTCCATTAGCATCTCTAACTACTCTCTATGTACTCTATACTCTTCAACCAACCAACCATCAAGTAATGGATGTACATCACCTTTTGAGAATCCACAATTTAATGTGACACTGAGCACTACAACGTAACTCCTTAAAATGATAGTTATTTTGTGGTGGTATGAGCCCAATTCCCCCAAGTGGTAAAACAATAGGTAAAAGACACCCAACAATAACTAGATTTCCAAGTCTTCGTTTTTGATAATAAGCTCGAACAAGGATCATGAAGAATCTTCATCCAACCATCCCCGATTCCTTCAGATACTAAGTACACTCGCTCGTGATATTTCCCTTCAACCTCAAATAAATAATACTGAATTAACGCCGTTGTCACATCTTCTGAACTGCTCAAATCTAGCCTTCTTTGTCATTTAAACGAACTTTGATAATGGTTTCATCCCGACCATGGTTAAAAGCACATAACCCCGTAAAACCATGTAATAACCAAACTGCCATGACGAATATCCAAACACACATCCAATTCATGAAGTACACCCTTTTATCCCTTCTTCGAAACAGAAATCGTAGCACCAGCATCAGATAATATCCCAAAATACGCTTTTCTTTCTCCAGGATGGTTCCATCATCACGGGATTTTACAATTCTATGGTTTAAACAGAGAAATAGTTTCTTTCGCGGGATTTTACAAAACCAAGAATAAACCGTGAGATCGAACCGGAAATGCACTTTACTTACATCGGGATGATTCCATTGTTAAGGGATTTTACAAGTCTATGATTTAAACCGAGAAATAGTTTCTTTTGCGGGATTTTACAAAATCAAGACAAAACCATAAACAATGTCAGCTTGAATGTGTAATGACAATATTGGTTTCGGTGAATTTCTATTTTAGGGGAACATGCAACGGTTCATCAGCGGTTCATCAACGGTTCATACTCCATCATCAACAATTCTTTACCCATATGAAAACAACTTCACAAACCATACTAAGTCGAGTAGTATACACTACTTCCCCCTAAGGTTAACCGTAAAACATCAAATTACATGATTCTCCCCCATGATGGTTTCGAACTTTCGAAAGCATCATAACGTGTACGACCATTTGCACGAAAAGTTCTTGTCATAAGCAAGCATCTTGAGAAGTCATGAAAGACACTAAGGATTCTTGAAAATAATTGCTTAGACTGTGAAGTATCTTAAACATTCTGAATATCTCATGGGAATTGCTGATCACATCTCATTCATACAACACTTTCGTAAACACATCTTCCACATATTCTGACGGCTACTGCAGTGACCACTTGGTGAATTAAACCCGATATACCAAACTTGATCATGAAGTAGAATTCCCCTGATTTGTTACTTAAACTTTTACTAATCCTTGTGAAAAAGAAACGGTGTACCCAATGTACCAAACCTCTTGACGTATCCTCAACTGCGTGAGACACCGAAGTGATAGTTACGTTGTGGGTTAAGCAAGAAGGAATCACCAAAGTAACTAGATAGCCAAGTCTTTATCACACTCAATAAATGCTCAAACAAGTCATCTTCGCGGAAGGGTAGAAAGAAAGAAGACGAAATAAGTAAACACGCCCGGAAAACCTCACTTCATATCCAAATAGGAAATACTGTCCACACACCCCGTAGTCAACATTTTCCAATAAGCAATTTAAGCCGAGAATAGTATCATTCGTGAAAATGTGTAACTCAAAAAGTCAAACAGCACACCAACTCACATCCTCATACCAAATCTCATTGTCGAATCCTTTCAACAAATCTCATCCTCAAAACTCATATTATCCGTATCGACAACTCGCAGCCTTTATAAAACTGCTTCCGGCCCATTAGAAAGTCTAATTGACAAATCAAATCATTTATCAAAGGCCCGGTTCGAATTGATTTCACGTGATGCCTTGGTCCAATCAGTTAAGTATGTGGCTGGAGCTCATGCTAGGAAGTATCAACAACCTTAAGCCCATGACTTAAATAAACCGTCAAAGTCCAAACCGTTCGGCTCAAGTTGCGATTTGTCCAAATTAACAGATAATATCCGGAATTAACGACATTTGTCAAACAAAAACCTTTTTCAAAAACAAGATATATGTGATTCACAAGCAACTAGCATATGAATCACGTTATGCACACTGGATTCGTTTCTCAACCAAGCATTATCATGGTTCAATAATCAAAATATCCAATCCGGCCCAACATCATGTCAATCCATGGTTCAATTACAGCCCATGAATACCAACTATCTGATCCAACTCAAAAACCCCTAATTAATCGGGTGTATAAAATACAATCAAATCTCACTCTTTAACCCTAATATACCGTATCTCAAACTAACCCTAAATCATAATCAGTCCGCCCCCTCTCTCTCCCAACAATATCAAAACAAAATCGTTCCTCAAAGTGGATCTGGGAAACAAAAACCGATTCTCATACCATTTCAAACTTAATAACCATCAATCTCCATCTTTTCTCATTTTGAACTATTCTCAGAACTCATAAGTACGTTTCATCAAAAGAACACCACAGAGATGGTGCGTTTAATCTCAAGAACACCACAGGGATGGTGACAAGAGGATGTCTTCACGAACTTGAATAGGCAAGGTCATAGGTAGGTTATTTAATTTGATATTACGTTTTATAGTTATGTTCTAAGCG
Organism: Chrysanthemum makinoi; assembly: GCA_910596185.1. Taxonomy (NCBI): domain Eukaryota; kingdom Viridiplantae; phylum Streptophyta; class Magnoliopsida; order Asterales; family Asteraceae; genus Chrysanthemum; species Chrysanthemum makinoi. Next base: position 130,762,262 of record OU343220.1, read on the forward strand.
AAACAAAGTATGAAAGTAACCTTATAGAAAATTTTTCGTTTATGTTTGAGACTTTTCTTGTTTCAACCGAACATAAGAAGGATGAAAACTATGGTTTTTGTTCTCTCTTTGAAGTTCGAATATTGACAGATCGATGATAGATTAAATTGTGTGTGTGGCCCTTTATGGTTGGATATTCATTGATAAGCACACACACATTTGAGATCCTTTACCAATTACTTTCGTTAAAACACATCTTGTGAGAAGTCTCTTGAGTAATATGATAGGGTAGTCTTATAACGAAACAAGAACAAGATTTTAACCATATTGTTAACAATCTTGTCTTGGTTGGTTTCGAATATTGTTGAGTTTTGATTGAGTGACGGATCTATGATGAGCTATTCTTTCGGATAAAAGATCTTAAGAGGTCGTGAGGTTTTATGAAATACACCGAAAGATTAGACTGAGATCTTGAGAGGAATGCATATTTGATGAGTTTTGAGTTTTATGGAATGGTTTTTAATTCGAGTCTTGATGTTTCTATGGTATCCGATGAAAGTTATGGTTTTAGAAAGGTTTTTGATGTGTTTAGTAAAACAGATAATACTTGCTTTATGAATGGTTGCTAGGTCTTAAGCTCAAAACAAACTCATGCTCCCATAATCAACTCGCATGGTCTTTAGCTCTTTTCAAACAGCAACAAGTTGCATAAATTACTTACGACACGCATCTTCTTCATCTTTATTATGTCAACTCGTATTCATTATCTGGCTAACAACTCGCTTCATGACCATAGTTAACAACTCGCATTAAGTAATGCAAGTAGACAATTCGCTTTAGATTCTGACTCAAGTCGCATCATTTGGGCAGCATGACAACTCGCTCTTGACATTAAATCAAAAGCAACTCGCTCAATAGCAAAGTGCAATTAAACCATATGCGAGTTAAGTAACTCGCATTGAAGCTGGACCTGAAACCCAACTCGCTTCTGACCTTTAAATATGAGACAACTCGCTTTAGATAGCCACCATATATAGTCAACTCGCTAAGAGCGGTTTATACCAAAACTACCATTGTGACAGCACGCATGGTATTAGACAACTCGCATCCTTGATGCATTGAATCTGGACCAAAAAATAATGACAACTCGTTTAATATTCGTTTGGACAACTCGCTTATATTACTATGAATCTGGACTTATAACAACTCGCATCCAAGAGATTCCCGACCACATTTTCCGTTCATCATCAAATAGACCCAGAAAAACAGCATAATCACACCAAGTATGACTCGTTTAGACCATGTTTGAGAGTCTGGTGAAACTGTTAAGCAACAAGTGACATGATGAAACACATAAAGCCAGAAACAACAACCATTCAAGGACCAACTCGCTTATGTGAAAAGACATTCAAACAACCATTCAAGGACCAACTCGCTTATGTGAAAAGACATTCAAAAACCAGTACGAAATTTGTAAGAAAACAGTTAAAACCATAGCTTTTTAAAAAACAGATAAATACAACAACAAACTACACCAAGATCATGACAAACACATTTAAACGTCACAAAAAAAAATCAAACATCATCAAACCGCCAACAAGAAACCATGTGAATCATCAAAACAACACAACCTTGGCTCTGGTACCAATTGTTAGGATCCAATATTTATGTTGTTTGATGATTCGGGTGGTCTAGGACAATGATTAAATAAGAAAGCCATTTTAGAGAGATGAAGAGAGTTGAGAGGAGGTTCCTTGAAGAGAGTTGCTTAAGAAAATGAAAGGTTTATTCAAATAAGCCACACCCCTTCCATGGATGGAAGGGGTATTTATACTTACAAATTACACGACCTCCTATCGGCTTGTGGATCAGGCATACAGTGGGTAAAGACCCGTCCTTCCTCCACTGTGTTGCTCTAAACTAAACTACACTACAAACTAACTAATAAACTGCTAAATAACGTAACTAATGACAAATCTACGAGCTAACTTATGCTAGATAATATTTGGGGTGACCGACACTTTACTATGGAATTTTCTAATTCCTAACAATGCAACATATATGAACTTCAAGGTCTACCAAATGGATGTTAAAAGTGCATTCTTAAATGGTGATCTCAAGGAAGATGTATATGTTCAGCAGCCTCCTGGATTTGAGAGTAGTGAATTCCCGACTATGTCGTAAGCTTGACAAAGCCCTTTATGGACTTAAACAAGCTCCCAGGGCATGGTATGAAACTCTCTCAGCCTTCCTGATACAAAACAAGTTTGTCAGAGGAAAGATAGACAACACCCTGTTTGTCTATAGGACCAAACAAGATGTGATAATAGTTCAAGTGTATGTTGATGACATCATCTTTGGCTCAACAAACTACAAACTTTGCAAGCAGTTTGAAAACGATGACTAAGAAGTTTGAAATGAGCATGATGGGTGAACTTACATACTTTCTTGGACTACAAATCGAAGCAAACCGATAAAGGAATCTCCATCAGTCAAGAGAAATACACAAGAAATCTCTTGAAAAAATATGAGATATCTAAGCGTGCCTCAGGTGAAGACACCAATGGTCCCTCCTAACAACCACTGGACCTGATCTCCTGGTAAATTAGTCAATCAAACCCATTTCAGAGGGATTGTTGGCTCAGCGATGTATCTAAGCGCTACTAGACCGGACATACAATTCTCACGGTCTGTCTAATAGCAAGATATCAGTCCAATCCTAAAGAATCCCACCTCACTGCAGCTAAAAGAATACTCAGGTATCTGAAGGGAACCCCAAACCTTGGACTCTATTATCCAAAGTGCTGCGGGTTTGATCTCAAGGGTTACTTTGATTCGATTATCTTGGTGCAACATGGATGAAAAAGTACCTCGAGGTCCTGTCAATTTCTTAGAGGAAAACTGGTTTGTTGGAGTGCTAAAAGCAACAATCGAGTGGCTATGTCTTCAGTGAAGTAGAGTATGTGGCTGTGCGAGGATCTTTGTGCCAATGTTCTATGGATGAAAAGTCAACTCGGTGACTATGACATCCATTACAAAATGGTACCCATCTTCTGTGACAACACCAGTGCAATTGCAATCTCCAACAACCCAGTCCTTCATCAAAGAACCAAACACATTGATATCAGATATCACTTCATCGGGGACCACATAATGAAAGGAGACATAGAACTCCATTTCATCCCCTTGAATATCAAGGTGATATCTTTACCAAACCCTTGGATGAACCTACCTTCAGGAGACTAAAAGCTGAATTGGGAATGCTTGATATTGAAAGTCAGGCATCTGAAAAACAATCTCAGTAAGTTCTCTGAAATGGTTCCTCCTTCCTGAACGAAACCCACAATACTACCTCTCACTGAATGAGTAAGACTCATTCAGGGACCCTGACAGTTAAAATTGAGCATTGAATGAGTAACCAAATGATCCAAGTATCAGTTACTTAAATGTCCTAGGTTGGTAACCATGCCAATTTAATATAGGAATATATGTCTCTTTGTCTTACTGTCAACCATATCAAAGGTCCTTCTCATACTTACCTCATCCCCACTTGGCATTAAATGCCTCCTCTCACATAAAACATCTTATTGATATTTTATTCATGCAAAAGTGCACTTTTATCGCCTGCAACTATTCCCTTGAAAACCGGGATTTTTACTGCGGGTAGTGGAGTGGTGGCATTAAATGTGGAAATTCAAACGTTTTCTAAAACCGACTCTAAATATTCCCATTTATGCACATTTAACCCCTCTCACCACTCTATAAATACCCCCCTTCTCAACCATAAACACACACACAAATTGTTTTTTGTAACAAAACTCTGCTAAAATCTTTTCTCAAACTCAAAACTTTGTGTGTGCTTCAAGTTCTTCAAACCTCTTTCAGAAAAACCTTCATTGTAAACATTTACAAAAGATTTTTCATCAAAACTTAAGAGATTCAAAAATTCTTTTGACTGTTCTTGTCAAGTTTTTCTCAAAACCCTAAAAACTTTCAAATGGAAATGGCAAGAACTCAATCTCTTCAGTATGCACAACAGTGGGCAGGGGATCTTGCTAATGTTGAATTTAAAACCAATAATGTCATAGGCAATTTTGAATACACACAAAATATCCCAGCATATAAAGACATTATGAAATTTTTGTTTAACTGCCCACTAAAAAATGCCTTTGTTCGGTGTCCTCTATTGTTTACAAAACCTCCTTAGGAGTTTTGGGCAACGGCCGTGGCCTATGACCCTACACCGCTACTAATGAGTGACCTACGACCACTAAGGGAGTATCTCATTAAGTTCACCTGTTTGATGGGAAACAATCACACCTGGATTACAAAACGTTTTCCACCTCTTCAGGATTAGACTATAATAAGGGTGTTTATGTCGCCCATCCACGAACCCACAATAAAGTGAAGGATGGGTTAAAACGATATGCTTTAGAGCCAAACTTTTTGGACAGAACCCCAGTCACCAAAAATTCATTCCCCGTAGCTTGGAGGATCTTATTCACTTTTGTGATTCAGGTCCTCGGCGGGAACCACTCATCAACTGAACAAGTTAATTCTATTCAGTTGATGACACCAGCCTGGGACCATGTGATATGCTCTAATTCGTACATCCAATACCAAATAATCAAACTCGCAGCTAGATATATCCACCCAGCCGCCAACACTTCATCATTGGTAATCACTCGGCCCACATATTTGCATTAAGTCCAAAATCTGTTAATAACAGCTAGGGCCCAAGGGAAGATAATAAGGCCCAAAAGAAGTCATGCCCTAATTAATAGGAGTATTTAACACAACAATTTCACACACTAAACCTAATTCCTTATTTCTCTCCTGCAAATGTCCGCCTCTTTCTTTTCCTCTTGTAAAAAAAACGTTCTTCAGTAATTCATTTATGCACTTTAGAAAATTGTGAAAACGTAGAGGGGGGGGGGGTGAATACGTTTCCGTTTCAAACTTAAAACTTTTGTATCAAATATAGTGTAAACCATTGCATTTGCTAATCTCGACGCGAGGATGCATTTAACGCATTACGACATGTAAGGCCAACCCCTTGATATCACATAATATTCCGCAAGATTAATGGTTCATTAAAAATCAAGTTTCACCATTATTAGTCCGGTTGCTTTTTCTTGATCAAGCGTGTCATAATATGTAAAGTGTTAAATATAGTTTGTGACATATGAAAGACTAAGTATGTGTCACAAATATAGACATCAACCGCATAGAAAATAAACAATGTAATGTAAGAATAAGAGTAAAGCGATAAGTAAAAGGATAGACGAACCAACACGAGGATTTATAGTGGTTCGGCTACAAGGACACCTTCCTTGCCCTACTCCACTCCCCGAGTCACCTACTCGAGAGTTCGTAATCACTACACCAACTCCTGATGGCGGAGAAGCCTTAGCGTCGCTTACACCTTTTTCAGGTACAAAGCTAAATACCGAGTTCTTTCACACCAAGGCGAACCACACCTATCACAACGTCGCCTACCCTTTATACGGTGCTAGGCTAACCACCGGGTCCTTTCACTCCAAGGTGAACCACACCTACACAACATCGCCTACCCTTTATTAGGTACTAGGCTAAGCACCTAGTTCCATTACTATGGAGGAACTACTACCCATCACAACACGACACCTAATCTAAAGGAGATCCACTCCTTGTTACAACACCATCAAGGATATCACCATCCTTGGATCTAAACCAATACTATATGTATAACGATGAACCTCATCGATTATACGACCTAGGAATTCTTCACTAATGCCATTTACACGATCCTTGGCCTTTCACTAATGCCTTCAACACGGATCTTCGGCACTCTTCACTAATGCCTCTGACACATCTATGACACCCGTTATGTTTTGTGGCCCAACATAACAAACCTTGTGTTTTATGGCACAAACACATAAACCATCTAGTCTAGTCATAGATACAAGAATATTATACTAGACAATATCCAAGACAATGTGTCTAATGGATATGAACTCCTAGACTAAACATCAAGAACCCAAACCATGATGTAGTTAGTCTTCTATGAATGAAGATGACAAGTTTCCCAAGCTTGTTGTATAAGATCTTCATGTGCTTGTATCTTGTGATGGGTGATCACTTTAGTAGGTAAGGAGGCAAGATCTCTAAGCTTGCTTTGGAGGATCACTTCGGGAGTATGCTTACAACAAATGAGAGTTAGAAGCATTATGATCATATGAGATGAGGGTGGTTTACATGTTTCCTAAATGATCTAAATATCCTAGATTTGGTGGAGAGAAACTATGTGTGAAGGTGTGAAGAAATGGTAAGAAGTGGCTTGCTATTTATAGGCAAAAAGACCAAAACCATGTTACGCCCCAAGGATCCCTTCGGAGGAATCCGGCCTTTGTAATTCCAAGGGATCCGTGGGATACTTGAGGGATCCGTGCACGCTCCTGTTTACCCATGGTTTATGGGTTAAAACTATGGGCTATGGGTCAAGAATTTGAGTGCCCACCAAGGTACAATGTATCTAGATATTGGGTATGTGTCTTGGGTCATGGGTCTTGGGTTTTACCCAACAAATTTACTTGTGTTTACTTAAGTGTTTTATAAACTATTTAACTAAACATGTTTAATGGTTTGTTAGGGGTTTGATCATACTGCAACATAACAAACATGTACGAACCTTTGTTGTAGCATACAAGGACTTGAGTCGTCGAGAGGTGTTGAGAGTATGTTGAGACAAGATATAATTACAAGTAACTTATACATTTTACGTTATGTATTACAAGTTACATGTTTGTCATCAACAAAACAAATGAGAATGTATAAATTAAATATCGTAATATTTGCACTAACAATCTCCCCTTTTTGATGATGACAAAATATATATAGCGTAATAGATAGGTAAAATGTCAAGTTACTTGTGTCCGTACTTCCATACATTACCTTCTTCATTTACACTCTTCTCCCCCTTTTGTCGAAACAAAAAGGGTGTGTCCTTTCTCCCAAGAATGGTGAGTTTGCATCATCCCTAGTGAAGTTAAAATAAAAACACCTTATTGCTCCAATTGGCACTCCACGCCAATACCTCAATCTGAAACACTAATGACGAAGCTTAGAAACTCATGACTTTGAGCTTGCACTTCTTTAAAAGGTGGTGATCTAAGCCTTTAAGAGGAATCTAGAGAATCACACAAAAAATAGAAAGATCCTTTGAATTATAACCATTATTGCCAACGGCTTAATGGATCAAAATTTTTAGGCTTAACCTACATCAAGGTTAGTGTTAAAAAGAAAAAGGAAAAATATATGATGAGAAAGAAATCTTCCTTTTGTTGAAACATAAAGGAATTTTGAAGAATGAATGTGTGCATGCTCCCCCTTGACGGTTGCTTCCCCTTGTTAAAGGCGTCAAGTATTTTAGGAAGGCTAAGACTAAATTATTGCAAAATTTGCAATGTTTTAGCTTTGACGAAAAACTCCCCTTTTTGGAGAGCGTCAAGTACTCTAGTGTTTTGAAAATCTACAAAACAAAAAGTTAGTGCAAAATTATATTCGTCCTTGGACGAATAAGTCATGTGATGCGCTTTATAAATGCTCGAGGAGCTCCCCTAGCTTGAGGGTCAAGAAGAACCTACCAAAAAAAATTAGTGTAAAATTCGTCCATAAATAGACGAGAATCCCATACACATCAAAGTGTATATATATGAACCTACAAAGAAAGGATTAGTGTCAAAAAGAGAATAATCATACTACTTGCATCACCATGGTTGGTTTAGAGGTTGTAACGTTTGTTCTAGGTAAGAGAAAAATGTGCTTAGGGATGAGACGCATTTCATTACGAAATTCACTTGGCTATTGACAACATAGATGTTTGTGATGGATGGTTGAGTGACCATGAATTGTAGTGGTAGTGAGACACTTTGTAGGATGTGGTTGATACATGTAGCTTGTGGTTTAAGGTTGTGGTTGACACAAGTAGGATGTGGTAGAACATGAGACATACTTCATCACGTAGATCATGAACTAGACCTTTGGACACATTGATAATGATAGAAATCATCATTATGACTTAGAGGTATGGAAGTTGTGGTAGAGGTGATGAAAGGTTTCAAAGTGAATCTTTGACTTGGTTGATGACTCAATAGAGGTGGTAGACATGATGACTTTGTGAGTAGTGATAAAAATAGAGTAAAATGGTTAGGATGATGCAAGATTAGGAATATATAAAAGAAATGTGCAAATGAGCACAACTTGACTTGATAGTGAAATCGACCATTGTCATCCTACAAGAATCCAAAAGAGTTAGTACAAAAGGAAAACATTTATACAAATGGATAAATTGTTCACATAAAATCATGAAACGAAAAGAAAGAACACGTATAGAATCATATAAATGCAACTCATTTATAAACATATACGAAAATGATAATCCTAAGTGTTGAACAAGTGCTTGTGTGGAAAAAGGAAATTTGAAATGATTATCTAAAGAGATAATGTACCTACTGTTCCACGGTTCCTCCGGTTCCCTCATTAGAGGGATCCGGCTAGCTTAAGTCTAGGGATCCGGCTAACAGATGAGATGAAAAAGAGGTGATTGGGTTCTAGCAAGGTCTAGCACCTACATATCCTAAGTTACTCAGTCTATTAAGTGTCTTATATGAAGATAGACTTGAATGATCAAGAGAGAATGATTGATGGTAGCTAATGATTGCCTTTTATGGAAAATGGGGCTTTATGAGCACCAGTGGATGATCAAAGATGACACTAAGAAATTTGAGAGTGTCAAGTGGTGTTAAATGATCCTAGAGATCAGATGATGATTTAAGAGAGATTTGGAAAATTCCTTAAAAATCATAAGAAATTAAAAACTAGTTTTTGGCCTATTTTGAGGTAAGGATCAATTTGCTAAAATTGAGAGAAATATCAAACTAGGTGTTTTGAGATGAGAGGAACAATGTGTAAACATTGGAGCGGAAAGATGGTGAGTTTTGAAGTAATGACAAATCAAAGATACTTTGAATGTGATCCTAAATCATCCATAAGTGAATGTGAGATCAACTGAGCCTAAGGAAAGTTTAAGTGATCCTAATGTAGCATGTTTAACTAGTCCAATAAGGTCTAGAATATTGGATTGATGCAAGGAGGCTAAAAAGGAACTTCTGTCCACCCGGATCCCACGGATCCTTCACTTGAGGGATCCGTCTAGTTACATCTAAGGGATCCGGCGTCTAAGACAGATTTTCTTTACAGAATAGTTGCTGAAATTTTGCTCTATGTTTCGAATTATGTAACAAATTGTTTCTACAGCAAGCATACATGTATACACGTTAAGCAAAGCAAGGAGAGCATGTAGAGATCACATATAGGCAATCAAATGAGATTGAGCTCACAAATAACACAAAGGTTTAGCAAACTTAACAAGCACTATTCAAGAAGCCCAAAACAGATTTACGGTCTAGATTAGTAAATCATTTACACTAACAATGACATGCAAGGTCTGTGTCTAGAAAGAAAAGAGCACATAATGGTGTTCAAAACAAAAGAGTTGTGAGGTGCTAGTTTAGGACAATCTAGTCATTACGAATGGTGATTAGCATACAATGAGCTTCGTCCATGAAGTCATGTAGCTCTTCTCGATCAAAGCAAGATAATCGCTTGATGAGGCAAGTGGTTGTGATTAACAAAAAAAAATTAATTTTAAAACTTGTTTGATTAGTAATCCTAGGAAAATGCAAAGTATTTCCATTGTAAACTTACTTTAGGAAAACATAGGAGTATAAATTTCTCAAGTGAGAGAATGAATATGAGACTATTACTAGCGGTGCTCAATTATGGATAAACACGACCATTTTTACGGGCGATTCCACATACCCAACTTCTATCAAGGAAGCAATTCAATCGTTAGGTCAAATTGAGTTTCTAGTGCAATAAGTTCTCCAGTATTCATTCTCAAGTTAGGAAAATTTATATTCCTACAATGGCCCATCGAAGAGTAACAATGATGATACTTTGCTTCGTTTAAATTAATATTATACTTGAAACAACTAAGGTGACGAAGGTGTCAAAAGATTAAAAGTTGTCCATATGGTGAACAAAAAAATGGTTGGATGAGCTAGTTCAACATATGTTGTTGGAGAGCTCGAGTTTGGACTTTCAGATATGAACAATTATATTTGCGTTGCAAAATAATTTACTTGAGTATATCGGATGAAATAATCAAGTTGTCAATCCTACTATGAAGCTTGGAGAGCGATCATGAAAAAGAAAACAGGAGAGTACATCATCAACACAAGTGTAGGTTATGATCTGATGTACATTCTTGTTGGTTTTAGAAAACGATACAAGAAAATATGAAATCAAGAAATCATATAGGCACATAAAACATTTATGTTGCACACATGACAAACTCAATAAAATAAAAAATAAAAAACCATTTTAGTGTGTTATATGTTTTAAACATTTTTTTTCAACTTATAAAACTAACATTTTTTACACAACTAGATGTTATCCCAAACACTCCATCAAGTAGCACACTGATTAGTAGAAAATTACTAAATCGACAAGCAAGAGAACGAATAGCAAGGTAAGGAAACCACATATGTTAATCAATCAAACAAGCACAAAAGCTTTTTGAGACAAGCAAATAATCAAGTAATGCAAGGGAAACAATTTATCATTTAGCATAGCATAAGAAAGTTCTTTTCATCGCTTTGTGTTAAACATGTATACCAAGCTTGATTAGTTTCCTATATAAATATGATCAAAACCTTAATTTCAAAAGAGGACACATTGTTATTCAAAGATGAAAACATCCGTCTCCAATTAGATCAAAAGCTGTGCAAAAGTTATGACTGGAAAATGACTTTCTATTATAAATCAATGATTCTGTAAATTTTGTTTTGAATCAGTTTATGAAATCATTTTTAAATGAAAGCAGACTCAAATACCTTTAAAACGATAGGTGGCACGACTTCTAAGTCCTTACGGTTAAAAAGTTATGAATTTTTGAAATTCGACAAAAAGCTGTCTTATGTACCACGGATCCCACGGATCCCTTGCTTGAGGATCCGTCCATGTAACTGAGGGATCCGCGGATCGACTACTGAATTACAAAATGCACGTTTTGACCCGGCGAAAAGGTTTAACCTTTGTAGACTTTTTAGTGAAGTTATATTATCTATTTTTACCTTTATTCAAGCTTGATTAACAAGATATCTAACAACAAAACTTCAAAGAAAAAAATAACAAAACACTTTTCATATTATGCTTGACTTCACAAAAAATTTGATACGAGGACCTTACTCGTTTTGAAAACCATTTGTTTTAAAAACTAGAGCCAACCCACTTTGATACCAATTGTGAAAACGTGAGGGGAGGGTGAATACGTTCCATTTCAAACTTAAAACTTTTGTATCAAATATAGTATAAACCATTTCATTTGCTAATCTCGACGCGAGGATGCATTTAACCCATTACGGCATGTAAGGCCAACCCCTTGATATCACATAAGATTTCGCAAGATTAATGGTTCATTAAAAATCAAGTTTCACCATTATTAGTCCGGTTGCTTTTTCTTGATCAAGCGTGTCATAATATGTAAAGTGTTAAATATAGTTTGTGACTATATGAAAGACCTAGTATGTGTCATAAACATAGACATCAACCACATAGAAAATAAACAATGTAATGTAAGAATAAGAGTAAAGCGATAAGTAAAAGGATAGACAAACCAACACGAGGATTTATAGTGGTTCGGCTACAAGGACACCTTCCTTGCCCTACTCCACTCCCCGAGTCACCTACTCGAGAGTTCGTAATCACTACACCAACTCCTTATGCGGAGAAGCCTTCACAAGCGCTCATTACACCTTTTTGGTACAAAGCTAAATACCGAGTTCTTTCACACCAAGGTTAACCACACCTATCACAACGTCGCCTACCCTTTATACGGTGCTAGGCTAACCAGGGTTCTTTCACTCCAAGGTGAACCACACCTACACAACGTAGTACCCTTTATTAGGTACTAGGCTAAGCACCTAGTTCCATTACTATGGAGGAACTACTACCCATCACAACACGACACCTAATCTAAAGGAGATCCACTCCTTGTTACAACACCATCAAGGATATCACCATCCTTGGATCTAAACCAATACTATATGTATAACGATGAACCTCATCGATTATACGACCTAGGCATTCTTCACTAATGCCATTTACACGATCCCAGACCTTTCACTAATGCCTTCAACACGGATCTTCGGCACTCTCACTAATGCCTCGACACATCTATGACACCCGTTATGTTTTGTGGCCCAACATAACAAACCTTGTGTTTTATGGCACAAACACATAAACCATCTAGTCTAGTCATAGATACAAGAATATTATACTAGACAATATCCAAGACAATGTGTCTAATGGATATGAACTCCTAGACTAAACATCAAGAACCCAAACCATGATGTAGTTAGTCTTCTATGAATGAAGATGACAAGTTTCCCAAGCTTGTTGTATAAGATCTTCATGTGCTTGTATCTTGTGATGGGTGATCACTTTAGTAGCTAAGGAAGCAAGATCTCTAAGCTTGCTTTGGAGGATCACTTCGGGAGTATGCTTACAACAAATGAGAGTTAGAAGCATTATGATCATATGAGATGAGGGTGGTTTACATGTTTCCTAAATGATCTAAATATCCTAGATTTGGTGGAGAGAAACTATGTGTGAAGGTGTGAAGAAATGATAAGAAGTGGCTTGCTATTTATAGGCAAAAAGACCAAAACCATGTTCTGCCCCAAGGATCCCTTCTGAGGGATCCGGCCTTTGTAATTCCAAGGGATCCGTGGGATACTTGAGGGATCCGTGCACACTCCTGTTTACCCATGGTTTATGGGTTAAAACTATGGGCTATGGGTCAAGAATTTGAGTGCCCACCAAGGTACAATGTATCTAGACATTGGGTATGGGTCTTGGGTCATGGGTCATGGGTCATGGGTTTTACCCAACACATTTACTTGTGTTTACTTAAGTGTTTTATAAACTATTTAACTAAACATGTTTAATGGTTTGTTAGGGGTTTGATCATAATGCAACATAACAAACATGTACGAACCTTTGTTGTAGCATACAAGGACTTGAGTCGTCGAGAGGTGTTGAGAGTATGTTGAGACAAGATATAATTACAAGTAACTTATATATTTTACGTTATGTATTACAAGTTACATGTTTGTCATCAACAAAACAAATGAGAATGTATAGATTAAATATCGTAATATTTGCACTAACAAAAATGATTATGAGTATCTAATCCGAATAGCACCTCACCCTTATCTCCAACTCGACATCAATCCATCCAACATCATAAACAAATCAAGCTTATAACACAGCTGTTAGAACGATGACCTCGCCACAGAGATGGCTCGAGGCACAACATCAAAGCCACATGAATGGTTTGATGTTATTTTGTGACTGCCACGAGATCTTTTCCAGGTCACACAAGCGTACCCGGGTAGGATTTTTTTTCGGTTAATCTTGCTTTTGAAAATTAAACGAATCAAGAAAATGAATAAACAAAGTTGTTAAATTCATTTCTTAAATTCAAAAATTGTCACAAACAATTTGATCTATGATGTGAGACTATTTCGTGAATAAGGACTCTTGAAAGTCTTGATAGTTTCAACTTTGGGAACCATGAAATAAGAGGCTGAGATCATTAGATGTTATTTACTTTTAAATCTTTGAAAGTCTTGATGAGTTTGTGTTGGTTCAGAATACCCAAACCCCTTAATCTAGGATTTGAATAGAAAATAGCCCAAGTGTTTAGTCCGTTAACACTAAGTGTCATGAGTGCATAGTCTCTCGTGAGCCATCTTCGTGATACAAGACGGGCAACAAGATAGTCTCTCCACTAGCGGAACTTAAAGGGTGAAGACCGAGTCAAGAAAAGATGGTGGATTTAGTGAGTGATGACAATAACTCATGAATCCCTAAGACTCCTCTCCAACTACTTACACTAAAGACAAACTGAAGTAGAAGATTGAAGGATGTAAAGATCAAGAATGAGCGGGACAAGCGGGATAAGTTTGAATCGATAAGACGAAGTCCTTATCAACCAAATTCAACTTTCAATAGCAAAATATCGTGCTCGTCATCACTCGACCTTAGGAAAGTAGACTTGTCTCTTACCTAGAATAGCCTTTATAAACAGAGACAAAATGCATCGATTTTGTCTTCTCGTAAGATGTCACTTTGTCACTTAAGAAAGAGTTAAATCTCATACATGTATAAATAGCATAAGAGATGGAGTGAAAAGGTTAAGCTTGTGAATTGTAAAAACACACATACAAACAAGCCATCTTTTCACTCTCCAATATAACTTAACCCGAGATAGCTCAGCTGGGTTCTAAGAGTTTTGCTTAGACTTAGCCTGAGCTTAGAGAGGAGTCACCAAACTTTGTCATTTCAATCCCAAGTACTATTCCGCAAGTACTTGGGTAACGTATTCTTTTTGATTGATTTCTAATAAAGAATATGATGTTGAAAATTACTTTGTGTGTTTTACTTATGTTAATTTCAGTCATTGTTCACTGTTAACTTGTTTTATATTCTTAAACTGCTTTTAAACAATAGTGAACGGGGAACAACAGTTTGATAATGGATCTATGATGATATTAGTTGATAATACCTTAAAAGGTTTAATATTGTATAAGGCTTGAGAGTACTTGACATAAATATGAGATCCATTGAGCACAAGTCGCTGCTTTTTTTCTTTACATAAGTCGCTACTTCATTTTCTTGAGTGAGTCAACAAGTCGCTACATGGTTTTTGTCAAGTCGCTACATTTTTTTAACTCAACAAGTCATTACCGATAGACAAACAGATTTGTCAAGTCGCTATTGACTTTATTTGACTCAATAGTCAAATAACCACAAGTCGCTACTCCAAAAACTGGTATACAAATCGCTTTATCTTAAATAACACAAATCGCTATCTTAAGCAGGACAAGTCGCTACATATAGTACATTGCATCTGGACAGATAGGACAAGTCGCTATCGCTTTTGACTTTTCTCATGAGTTATTCTGACCATTTTTCCGACCATCTTCAAAGAAACCCAGAAAAAGTGACAAAAACTGCTTCATATGACTGTTTTGACCACATGAAAATGACCAGTTTTGACCGCATGAAAATGACCACATCATAAAAATTCTATCTACTCTTCCAAAACCAGCTTGACCATATCACGGAATGGTAAAAGGAATCATAAAGATATGAGAATACAGAATTTGATTGGACAAAGATGACCAAAAGCATATATGACTTTTTTAAACCAAGAGGACACATAAAAATCTTTTAGAAGCTGTTTTACCAAAATAAACAGAAACAAAGTTTTTTCGACCATAAAAAATGTAAAAACAGTTTTTAACAAGGTACAAAAGACCACAATAAATCAACACAACACAATAACCTGGCTCTGATACCAATTGTAGGATCGTAAATATTATTGTGTTTGATGATTCGGGTGGCCTTGGATGATGGAAATACAAGTATGCCATGTTTTAGAGAGAGAAAGAGTGAGAGGGTGTTCTTGGTAAAGAGTTAAAAAATGAAATGTTAGATTAAGAAGTACCACCCCTTCCATGGATGGAAGGGGTATTTATAGTTACAATGAATACGTCCTCCTAACGGACTGTGGATCAGGCATACAGTGGGTAAAGACCCGTCCTTCCTCCACGGTGTTACACTAAACTAATCTACGCTACCAATAAACTAATTGACTACAAAATAACGTAACAAACGACATGTCTATGAGCTAACTTATTCTAGACCATAATTGGGGTGACCGACACTTTAACATGGAATTTCCAATTCCTAACACACTAAATGAAGATGTATACTTCCACGAACTCCTTGACACCTAACCCACTACAATATGTTACTTCAATCTTTCATTTCATATGTATACGAATGTTAGTTAAGAGAGAAAGTAGAGGTTTTTTACCCAAAAAATACTAAAAATTTATTATAGTTAAAGTATCATCCTCTCACTGAATCATAAGATAAGCTAGTAAGCATTGATTCATTGTAGGAGAGTTTTACTTCTTCTTCAATTGGGATAGTGTTCCGCGATTATCCATTGTACTTCATTGATTCACTTCTAATAAGAATTATAAATGTTGAAAAGTATGAATGGGTTATTAGTGTCAAATGGGTCGTGTGTAAATCGCATTAATTTTTGTGCTCAAATTTTTTATTATATTTTGTATATATGTGTGTCACATAAGCGAGAGTAAAAAAAGTTTATGAGTTAAAATGTAATCAAATGTTTAAATAATTAATATATTGCATTTGCTTAGAATATTTATGTAAAACAAAGTCAATTCGTAAGTTTTAAAGTGTTAAGACTAGTGATAATAAGCCGCATAAGACGGGTGCTACGACCTCCAAGAAGCGTGCTATGTTATTAGGTTGACCAATGGATGATGCGTGTTGGGTTGAAAAAAGAGAACTCGGTCGTTCAGACGATCGAGTTGTGGGAGCTGTGAAAGCTGTTGGGTATGTTTGGCGCGGAACGGTGTAAAGCTTTTTGATACGGCGAGTAATGAGCATTTTAAATTTTAATATTCGTTTGACAAAAAGATGAGAAGCTTTATTTTTAAAAAGACTAATTTTTCAAATCTTTTTAAAAAAGTAGTTACTTTTAACAACCACACCCAATATTTTGTGAATTTATCTAATAAAACACTCGTTACTCTACTAAGAAGAAATTCGAGACAATGACAAATTACACCTCACTTCAAAAATGACAAGTTAAAATACATCACTAGTTATCTCATAAAACCACATTTATTCATCAACATTGTTTCAACATCTAACACGAACTGAATCTCCAGAAGCTAATTGGCAAGGTTCGACTTGACCGGAGTGGATCGTAACTCAAGCACAACTAGAGTTCACTCACCCACGTGCCCAATACTTGATGTGATGATACAGGTTGAGAAGGGGGAGTTAGCAAATTTAGACAAGATTGGAATGGGCATAGGAACATGTATTGTTATGGGGGTGGGTTATAAGAACCCGCCTTTAATACAAAGGGCACCACCTTTTTTGATTTTTAGTTGTCTTTTGGGCTTTTGTTGTCCTTTTTTTATGTTTTTGTTTCACTTTTTTTTCTTTTATGTCTAATTGATTTTAGTTTATTACTTTTTTTAATTTTTGTGATTAATAAACTTCATCTAATGTTTTCGTCACCAAATTCGTCTAATGTTTTCGTCACTAAATTTCGGTGGACCCAACTTTTTCAACCTTTATAAACACCAGATTTTAGTCAAATGTAAAATAAAGTGTACACAAATTTAAGACGACGTTGTCGTCACCTAATACTTATCCTAATTTAGCTATTTTTTTAATAAGAATAAATAATGATATTTAAAATAAATATTGAGTTTCGTGAACGAGAGTTATGTAACCTTACAAAAACTATCAAGTAGTAAGCTTGGGAGTCTAATCAACAAACAACGTCAACACATTAGTTAAAAACAGCAACACCTACTACACATGAAGATTGTTTATGTCATCTATAAGCTCATGGAGTATTGCACCCGACTGACATGCGTGATCAACGGGATTCCTTGTCATTTCCAGTGATGCCTCTTGTGTCTTTATTCTTGTCATCAAAATCGTGTTTTGAGACAATAACATCTTGTTCCTTGTTTCTAGCATGTCAATTTTATTATCTTTAACTTCGCAGTTTGAGCACTACATTGAAGAAGAGGCTTGACTAAAGTGCTTGTTTTGAAAAGCATCCTTCTACATAAAGTATCCACACCCATAGTCATTTGTTCCTGCCTGTTACATGTTAATAAAATTATAAGAAATGTATTCTTAACAAACAAATTATTTACATTTACATAAATAAGCAAACGTATCATTATTTACCACTGAAAAAGGACATGCGTAATATAGTTGACCAAAAGTCTTCCGTGTACAGGATTTTCTTTCTATAATGAATCATCTCCGACAATCACACAAGAAAGGATTCTTTCGTTCCATCTGGCCAAAGAATTTGCATTATTATTCACAACATAAATCAGTAATATCATGGTTCACAAAATTACAAGCTTTGAATACATGAATAGCCAAGCTTGTTATAGATTAATAGTTGATACATGGTTCACAAAATTACAAGCTTCGAACACATAAAAGAAAAGTACAGCTGGAACTAACTGAGACTAATCAGTTTATTATAATACATCACAAGATAACTAGAAACTAAGATCAATCACGCCCGAGGCGTAATCACTCCAATGCAGCTGCCATCTATCCCACATGAAACTCTAACTCTGAATTACGTCTCCTGGACGCCAAGAACTCATAGTGATCCTCCTGAACTGCCCTCCTCAATCCGGCAATCTCTCGCTCGTACTCGTCAAAGCGAGACGGCTGTAACAAAAGATGAGGAAGAACTGGAGCACGGTCTATAACATGTCCTCGTCCCCCACACGGGCAATCAAAAAAGGGCCAAATTCTTGTGATAAGTCTGGACCAGAAAAAAGCGGAAAGCACGTAAAACTTTGTCTGGGGATATAAATACAACTGGCCGGTTAAACAGTGAAGCAATAACCAACCTCGTGTTTGGCAAACTCATCCAGTAGTCCCGCGGTGCAGATCCATGTTGGAACCATGCTACCGAGTTCCGAATATGGTTAAAGCCTTCATTCGACCACATATCTATGTAATATTCCATGATCGTTTCAACTCTTGCGATAAAAGATATCGAATATCGGACCAGCTATTTTCGTGGTGACTAATACCGACGGTCTAACTTATGATGTATATGGTATAATTAGTTGGTGGTGTATGTATATTTTGGCTTTGTTTTTTTCATTTTGTCAGTTTGCATTTGCTTATGCAGTTTAGGGGGCTGTTTGGAAAAACCCATTTTGACTTATAAAGTCAACATATACCAAAAAATTATTAACCAAACTGAATTGTTATCATTTTGTCAGTTTGCATTTGCTTATGTAGTTTTGGTTTTGCTATTTACGTTGTTCAGTTTGCAATTGCATGTGCAGTTTAGGGGGCTGTTTGGAATAACACAATTTGACTAATAAAGTCAACAGATACAAAAAAAATAACAAAAGAAGTACACACATATCAGTTAAGTTACATCTAGATTGAAAGAGAACATAGCATTTCTTGTAGGTGATTCACTTGCTTAATTGACTAGCAGGTGATCCACTTGGTCTTTGAGTTGCAGGTGCTTCACGTGGTGTTTGTCTTGGGCGTTCTCCACTTGGTCTTTGAGTTGCGGGTGGTTCACTTTCTTCTCTATCACTGCCCAAGGAAGCACAAACTCTAGTAGATGCAGAAATATGTAGACCCACTACATATCCACCACTATCTGCTGTAGTTGTGTTTCCCCTTCTGCCAAGGCACACTGGACAAACATACCGCATAAAATCTCTATAAGGTGGACGAGCATACCATTTGACAACCATTTTATGCATCCATGGTGAAAACTTGTTGGTATGATAAAGAATTGATGACATTAGATGTATTATATAATGCAGGCAAAAAAGGGTATAAATCTGTAACAAAAGATGGTATGTTTTGTTTGTAACAAAATATGAGGAAGAATTGGAGCACGAGCATAAATCTTTTAACAAATAATAACAACATAAATCTGTAATCATTTAAAATGTTTTGTTGGTATAATTATTTACAACATAAATCAGTAATCATTTATTATGTTTTGTCGGTAATTATTTACAACACAAATCAGTCAGTTGCTCGTGAGAAGCGAACGACTAAAAATATGCAAAAGTCATAATAAGTAATTAATATAAACATTTTACAAATGATATTTTTTTACAAGTGATATTCTTTTTACAAATTATATTTTTTTACAAACTTTTATTATTTTTACAAAAATACAACTGATGCGCGTATAACGCGTTCGGGGTCAAAGGAACTTCCATTTCGTCGAGCAAGTTTTTCAACACCATAGGCAGTGAACCTAATCGTTGTAGTGTAGTATTGGGTAAGCCTCGGGTATTGATATCGTTATCTAGGGGAATAGGAATGCTAGTAAGAAGTGTACTATGCTAAGGTTGAGGTTGAGGAAGATTATTTTTTATCTTTTTATAATTTTTTATAAAGCTAAGGGTAAAATCTCGGGGTTTGGATTTGGGGGTTTGGTACTTCTACCAATTACTTCTACTATCTAATTATCTAAACTAATGGGTAGTCTTATGTCTATTGATGTGTGCTCGTATGATGATTAAAAATGTGTCTATCTAGATACTATTACTCCCTAGTTATCTTTTTTTGGTGGTTGAATTCTTACATTCTTATTCTTAACGCGTTGTGTTTTCTAAGGTCGTAGCCTCGTAGGGTATGCTTTTATCTCTAACTCTTTGAGACTACCTTAAGGTTATTGCCTACAAAATCTCTAGGTTTCATAAACTAACTCTAATGTTATCTTTGGATGTTTAACCTACAATTCCGCTACGTGATTTATAAGCTAAGATTCACAAAGATTACTCAAGCATTCAAACACAACGATGGCCTAATGCACTCCTAAGCCAATTACAATTAAGATAAGAGACAACCAATCAATAATTAATAACTAGGTTTCATAGATCTAAGCAAACACACAAGAAATTTAGCCGGACATGTTAAACACACAAGCATACACACATTCAATCGAAGAAATAATGAAATCAATGAAGTAAAATACTTATCTTGATGTAAAATAGGGTATGAGAACCCTAAGATACTGTCCAAACCGGACTAAAGTCGTTTTAGGTTTTTACTCCACAAGTCTACCTCTTAAAATTCTGAAAATTCGATTTCTATATATAGTTTTACAACTGCGACGGTGATAAGGATTTAAAAGGTGCACTTTTCAGGGGTCATTTAAGCCCTTAATCGACCATTTTTATATCCGCACGCTAATTTCGCTCTTTTCACTTTTTAGGTCTCTTGAAGGCAAAATGCTGGAATGATGCTTATTTGGACGAAAAGGCTTGAATATGTGAAGAAAATGGCTAAAGTCAAGATCAACACACTCAAGCTGCTGGAAGTGCACCCGATGGCGTTTCAAACAAAGAGCAACGCCGTCCCTATAATTGCGACGGCTCATAAGTGAAATTGCTATTTTACACCTGACGGCGTCAGGCTTTGAAGAGTAGGGCGTCACGAAGACCTTTTCCCTCAGACGGTGATTCGTATAGGTTTAAGGTGGTGTGTATGGAGAAAATATATAATATCAATATCAAAAATAACCACAAGGAATGATTTAAAAACCTCTTAGGAAAAAGGTTAGTGAATCAAATCCCGTGAGTGATAAGTGATATCGGATTAGGAAATCCGAGTCGTGTCCCAATGAGGTGTGAATGGACAATCTTAAAGATTTGCTCGATGTTTTAGATTTTGATTTGATTTTATCTAAACTACGGGAAATGGGAAGCATATAAGGGAACTAATCTACGGGAAAGCAAAGAATTATACTAATTACGCAAATAACAATTAAATGAAACATGAATAAAATGCGTATTTGGGTAACTCAAACGTATTAGGTTTGAGCACTGAGATTGTTCCGAACGAGGGTTAAATGGAATTTTCAACTCACGTCGCGATTATCGGGATTTGAATGCGTAAAAAGGATATTTGGGATTTCTACACTACGGGGCAAGGGAAAGTAAAGGGGAGCATTTAAAAGTTCTAAATCTATAATGCAAATGATTAATTACGCAAATTACAACTAAAACGTAAAATACGATTTAAATGAAATGTGAATTTAATGCAAATAATACCAAACTAATTCCTAAAAATGATCTAAAATTATTCTAAAATGGAAAATGAAATTTAAAAGTTAACTAAGATTTAAAACTAATATTTACGATTTTTCTTTTATATATTTGAATTAAAAACTAATTTCTAATTTCTAAATTAAAACTAAATAACTAGAAATGATGAAAACAAGTGAGAAAATTATGAAACTATTTTTTAAAAATCTAAAATAACTAAAAAGACTTTTGAAAAGTGGATTTGTATTTTTATTAATTATTTTCTAATTTCTATGATTTAAAAACTATTTTAAACTAATTAAATTACTAAAAATTACTATTTGAACTAGGAAAAATAGGGAAAAATAATTTTTTGGATTTTTATATTTTTCTTAATATAGTAAAAATTAAAACATATTTTTTGAACCTTTTCTGAATTATTTGTATTAAACACTAATTAAAAAGTAATAAAATCTAATTTTAGATGGGAAAAATAGCAAACAGTGCTAGAAAAATATGAAATTTTTAGGGAAATTCTAAATTGTTATTATAAAACTAGGAAAAATGAAATAAGCTACTCTAGTATGCTGGAATCAAAAGCTATAGTGAAGCTGCTTATATATAAGCAAACTAAAATAAGCAATAAGCTAATACAGTGCACTATAAGCTACCAGAACATGAATTATACTATAACTACTTAAAATAAACCTAAAACAACTAGTCTATACCTAAGATTAACAAGCTTCACTGAACTGGTGCAATAGCAACTATGAAACCAAACAAGCTCAACCTCTCTACTTTAAGCTTATGTAGAAGCTTATCCAAAAAGCCAATGTGAAAACTAGAAATTGGAACCTCTAGTCAACCAACCAGAGAGTAGAAGGACCAAATTTGAGCCAATTATCTAGCTTAATGAACCCTAAATCAACTCTGCAACAAGCCTGTGCACACTCAGTGAATGCTGAGAATGTGCACAGGGTAGTTAACACCTAATTGCCAAGCTATTTAAAGTTGTAAATAAATTTCTAAAAATTCCGCTAAAATTATATTTTGAAAAACTACCAACTGAAGTTTAAAATCCCAAATTTTCAATGAATTTGAACCACAGTTTAATCAACTAAAAATCCAGAAAGTTTCATGTATAAACCATGTTTTGACTTTTTGACAGAATTGAAAACTTTGACTAAAATGAGATTTGGATCAAATTTATTGAATGAAAATGATATTATGTGATGAAATAATACTGATGCAAGCTAAGTTACTAATTTCTCTACCTAAATGCAAAATTTTAATAACTAATGCTAACTGAACTGAGCACACGAGCAGATAAAACTAATTTTTGACTATCAGGAATAGTAGATGCAAAATACAACCTAGAATGACTTACTTGTGCCTAAATAGAGCTAGAACAGCTAAACCTCACCTCTGATTAACTTTCTAACTCCAAGCAAGACTTAATTCCAAACACTAGCTTATGAACTGATATGCGATTTACTATATCTAATATATGCTCTGATCTATCTCAATCCCTAATTCAGATTCACACTACTCAAATGAACCTTAATTAAGCACTTATGACAACAATTTAGCACTAAAGCAAATCTGACCTTTACTGGTTCAAAAACAGATTTTAAGTAAAAACTAGAAACTAATGACAGTAATTGATAGAGATAAAATCAACAATTAACAACTGATAATAAGCTAAACTACACTAGTTTTAATACTAATTAAGCTACACTAACAAGATTTATAAGCTATATCAGATTTAGAAAGAAATTGATACTCACAGATGGTCCAGCCACAATGGCTTGCCAATAAAATCAACTAGCCACTATCCTAAACTGATATTGTGACAATCGGTAAATTTTCAAACTTTAATTTAATAATAAATTATTATTTATTATTACCTGAACGTTTTGAGCAAGCATTAGCTCACTTGATACAATTATGAGAAGTTATCCCGCACACTGAAACAATTTAAAATAATTATGAATATCAGAAAATGCACATTTTATATTTTCTGACATAGGCTAACGAATAAAAATTTAAAATGAGAAGTTATCTCGTTTTTCCAGAAAAATGACCCCACACGCGTACCGACACCCAATTAGTTATGGCAATAATTATTAAACTCATGTTCGACTCCAAAGATGTTTTTATAATGCCTATATAAAAACACTCCCGAAATGTGCTTCTTTTCACATTTTAAATTGTAAGTATCAACCGGAACACCGCTATTAATTATTTTAAATACCGAGACAAATCGAACCCGACAAATCTCATTTGGGCTTACATTCATATCAAACAATACGGGCTCGCGGTCCATGTGATATCTCAACCTAATAGCACCCTAAAAACTAAACAAGCTTAATTCAAAAATTTATAAGATAAGTTATATGTTTTTTTTTCCTTCTCTTCTACACGTTCCAAACTACAAGTGCATGCAACTTTGAATATATATATTATTTTTTCCTTCTCTTCTATTGTTAGACGCAAACCCAAAAGGAACCATGGCCAACATATTATTTTTTTTTTGAGTAAATTACACCGTTCGTCCTTGTGGTATACGTTGACCGACAAGTTTCGTCCTTTGACCAAAAAAGGTTTACCGTCCGTCCTTAAATGCCAAACGTTATCTACCGTTGATCCTTTGCTTTAACGGGACACACTAATGATCGTTAAGTCTAAAAATGTAAGGGTATTTTTGTCCTTTTACCATTTCTCTCTCTACTTCATCTTCCTCACCAATACATCCATCTTTTTGATTATTTTCCCAACCACTAACTTAAAAAAACACTATCTTTATATATCCATCTTTAAATTTCACTTCTCATTTCATAAAGAATCACCACAACATATGTAACACCCCAACCCGGCAAGGGTAGAAGTGTCACATTCTGGTGTCATATCAGAACATACAAATAAAATTTTACAAGCGGAAGCCTCATAAAATACATTACCAAGTCATAATAACGAATGACTTACAAAGAAAGTACAAATCCAAAATGTCAATAAAATGAAATGAAATATCAAAACAATCGCTCTCCAAAATAAGTCCAAAATCATAAGGTAACTAAAGTCAGTCTACTCGAATAATCCAACTCTCCGCCCATCAAGCCCATCTTCAACCTAAAAACCTGTCGCAGGAAAAGAAATGCGGCTGAGCTTTAAAAGCCCAGTGAACAGATATAACAAAACGAAAACTAAATGCGAATCAGAAATACGAAATGAAACAGAGGAAACAATAACAATGTCGTAACGAAAAGGAAACAATGAGTCGACGAGGATTCCTGCAGAAAACACAATTATAAAGATATCCGAAGGAAAGATAACAGAGGAGGACAAAGCACATAACACATTGATGACATAAACGTGACGCATGTAAATGACCGGCATACAATAAAGCAGAAATCAGAGTATAAATAGGCCAACAGAAATCCAAATGCTAGCGGAAGCAATTAACGAGAAAGTAAGCAAGGCAATCACACAAGTCAAATAACATACGAATATAACCAGATTATAATGCGTGAAAGTACTAACAAATAGTCAAAACATGGCGCCACACGTAACAAGTAGGAATACAGTACGAACATTATAATTGAATGGATTAAGGACATAGCAGGGCAACTAAACAAGTTAACAAGCCGGACAACATAAGTTGATCCATTTATCCAATCCAACGTAGCATAAGCGAATTGTAAACATGGCAAGTCAAAATAAGCAGATAAGGATACTAACGGATAGTCATAGTCCACGAGATTAAGCGAACGTATACAAGATAAAAGACAAATCGAGGGTCACATAACAAGAAGATCACATACATCAGATGATCATGGTAAATCGATAACCGTTTATTAATCATATCATAGCAGGGTAATCAGTAGTCGCATAAAACATGAATAGCATAATCAAATCCAATAAACATATAATAACCTGTGAGAATGAAATGGTAGAAGAAGTCACATAAGTGGGTACAGTAACGGCAATCAATGCAATATGGTGCATTGGGGTAAACAGATTGTACAATATAAGTATATCAACAGTGTAAGGGTTGTCGAAATCCATCCCAGCCACAAAGACGAGATAATATCAAGTGGCAATAGACCCCAGAATCAATAGTAACCATCGATTCTGGAGGGTGACTCGAATACCGCACAATAGAGGAGAGACCTCAAGAACGAGTGGAGTAGCTAGCTCCCGATGTGAGGGGTGTATTGTACACACGCACCACATCACCGAACGATATATATCAGAATGCATAAAGCAGATCTAGGATGCATCCATACGCGCTAAAACAAAAGAGGGCCATAACAATAACAAGAAATGCGCATAATCAGATAAAGATAGGACGGTGTGTAACATCATCGACACTCGGAGTCATGCCATTGGTGCATCAATGACACGGTCATGGAACCCCCATGACTAGTTAACAGATTTGCCTCGTACAAATATGAAGGGTCAAACAAGGTCCACAGTGTAGCAATATATATATCAGTCATCATAATCAGAAATTCAATATCAGAGTCCACCATTCAAAGGTTCATATCAAAGTTCAATATCAAAGTTCAAGAGTTCAATATCAAAATTCAAGAGTAGCAGTTCAATATCAAAATTCAAGATCAAAGGTTTAGTAACATTAGTTCAATAACAGAGGTCCAATAATAGAGGGGTCAATAGCAATGGTCCAGCTGAGGTTCAATAACAGGAGGATCAATATCAAAGGGTCATAGCATAAGGAACCATAGAAATGGAATATTATAAACGAAGCAAATTTAAAGGATCGGAAAGTCATGAGGAATCCCTACTGAAAAGGGATAGAATATCTGTACCTCAATCGAAGTAAGCAAAATAGGAAAGTAAGGTCACACGATGAATCAATCCCGCCGTCCGGAACCTATGAATTAGATAACGCTCCATAAGAATCAGATTACTTGTTTAAGACGGCTTTCCATTTTTAGAAGGTTTTCCACTTTTAGTAATCTTTCCATTTTAAAGTAACTTTCTATTTTAGGCAAGTTTCCATAATTAGCAAGTTCTGTAATTAGTAAGTTTAGCCATTTTTGATGCGTTTAATGTCATATTAGGTTAAATGATGCAAACATCACTAATACCATACGACCCTAAGTTTGTTAATACTACTCCATTTTATATTGTCATTACAGCTCACCCATGATCACCCACCTCTCTATTTATACGAACCATTTGCCAAAATTCAGATTGTACAACTGATGACATTGATATGCATTTAGTCTTTTGTTTAACACATTCATGCACATGCATCCCACACCCATGCGACAACAAGGCCAAGGTCAAACACATGCTTCTGTATTCAATCATGCATGCATCAAAACATATAAAATAAGTCTTAACAGCCCCATGCATGCAAATATGATTAGTCTATTCATGACCTCATATCTTATGTGACGCTTATAGTCGAGACCTAGCCTTCCCTCATCAGAAATAGGTACACCCTTTTAACCATCCAACACAACACCTTAGACTATATTAAGTTCAACCCAAAACCATACAGTCATACACGCATGTTCTACATCATCTAGGTGCTATAACAACCAAATAGGCCCATGTCGAGATGTCCATACGAGCCAGATTCAAAAACCCATATTTTTGTATTCCTTTAGTCGACATATACATGGTATTTGTGACGTGATTTCATGTAACCATTTACTATATTAATCATTGGTTAGTTTATTCATTTACTTAGCATGTTTACAAGCACCAGAAACAACGTATGATAATCTCTATATGACCAGAATTTATGCACATATCCTAGATATGAAGAGTGCGTTGAGTCGACGTAAGAATAGATTATATCTTGATTTCATGCAACTAATATTCTACCCCTTTAGCTTCATTTAACAGTTTTATTAACAACTTTAATTAGGTTCGAAACATGCCTGTGACTGCCATATATGAACGGTCTGAATCAGAAACAAAAAAGAAACAATGAGGCCATGACGGTGATACCTTTATAGCGAGTGAAAGGAAGAGAAAAACGATGATCAAGACCAAGCAAAACCACCCTTTCTGTCTTTCTACCCCACGACAACAGCACAAACTTAGACCCACGATAAAACCAAGCGAATCTCGAACCAACTACGTGATATCCTCAGCGAAAAGGGCCCGTGCAACTCTTCTTTGAACCTTGCTTTGGTCGACTGAAAATGGAGGTGAAGGAAAATGTGTTTTTGCCGTTTATTTGACCTAGGAGGCTAGGGTTTTTGTGATATCCTTTGAATGAGATTTAAAAAGGGATATGTGGTGATAATGTTCGGTTATTTTTAGCTAAGATTGGGGAGTCCTTAGGCGTTTCCTTAGGCCGAAAATCATGGCATTACAAGACCAATTCACCAATTAATTTTACCTTCCAAAAATACTTGTACATTCATTTTTATTTTATTTTTCTTAAGTAGTATAATGTAACATCTCAATCTATGGTAGTATATTTATATTATAAGTATAAGTTTTATTATTATATCCTTCAATATTACTTATAAGGAAACATGTAACGTCCTCAACGAACTCGCTATATTTTACGGATTTTTACAATGAAGGGTATTATAGTCAATTAATGTATTTACAATTTTAGGGTTTTACAACTCTTCCCCTCTAAAAGAAAAATTTTCGTCCTCGAAAATTGAAGTCGCAGAGATACACAGACGCGTCGCTTAAGCAAGGTAGACGTAGCAATCTATGGTTTCACATAGTTCCAAAGCGTACAAAAATTATACGTAACAGATGTCGATGAGAATCTCGCAAAGAGGTACAAAATTCCAAACGAACATGTGGGTCGATAAATAACTGATATAAGTCATAGTCCATTCATGTACCAAACCCAGGCATTTCCCAAGATGTTGTATGATTTCAATAAGTTCGAATTATATGATCTCGGTATTATCACGTTGATCATAATACTTGCATCACATAATAAGTCCTTATTGTCATCATATTTTGTCTTAGGTCATGACGAACCCACATCATCAATATCACAACAAAACAATTAACACAGGTAGCAAGTAACATACCAAAGCAGACCAGGTTCACACACATACAACATATAATACAACAAGCCAACTTACCATACCAAAAAATAAAGGAGGCCACCAACTTGCATAAAACGGTTCCTCATGACTCATTACTGACTATTCAAAGGAAAAGCTGAGATATCACCAAAATGCTAAACGAAAAAACTTCACGATTCAAACCGAGTTAAGGCAATCAAAGAAAAGCAATACTGATCAAAATCACTTAGCAAAATATCAAACTGCCTCAAAAGGCGTGACAAACAAATCGGAGTAACATAGGTCGCTTCAAATCGGAGTAACAGGTTTTTACTGATGAATGATGTTGAAGGGTATAATGCAAAAATAAACACAGACCATATCCACAAACATGATTCTTATATATTTTAGTATATTTTATTTATAGATACTAGTGGCAAATGTAAAAAGACGAAAATACCCTTACATGATAAGACTTAACGGTCGTTAACAAGGGCCGTTAAAAGGAGGGACCAACGATACATAACGTTTTGCATTTAAGGACGGACGGTAAACCTTTTTTGGTTAAAAGACGAAACTTGTCGGTCAACGTATACCACAAGGACGAATGGTGTAATTTACTCTTTTTTTTTCCTTCTTTTATTGCTACTCTTCATGAAAACACAACTACATATACACCTTTATAACTACATATACACCTTTATAAAACTTTTTCCTTTTTCTCTTGTGTTGAACACAAGTCAACAAACCAATGGCCAAATTTCATTTTTTTTTCTTTTCTTTTGCTGCTACCCCACGACAGAAGACAAACACAACGTTTCTTTTAATGTTCCTTGCGTGTAGACATAATCAAAAGGAGACAAAGAGCTAAACAACTACCCTAACCCATGCTTGGACCATATTGACTTCATCACCCATTGTATAATATGTCCCTTGGTCCACTCCATTGACAAGATTAGACTCTCATGCCTTTCCCCATTTCAAGCCGATGCATGCATGCTTACATTCATATTCTTTTGACTTACTTGGAATTCATACAAGGAAAAACTAATATATTGTTTGGCCATGCTTGGTCTTGGCTATATAAGCCATTTCATTTCACTCACACACTCCTCACAACTCCTACACTTAGAATCTCAAACACACACATATCATTTGCAAAACACTTAAAGGTTATCGGGTTTTCAAAGCAAAAAGGAAATTGGGTGTATATTTTGGGAAGCAAACGGGTTTACTAGATCGTTGGTCTTCTTCCTATCTCGTTCGAACAAACCACTTTCACTACCCACTGTAAGCTTGATCTCTTTTTCACTGGCATATCATTTCGTTTTGAACCTTGAGCATGCCTTTATAAAGGTGGTGTGTCGTTATGTATATTGCAAGCAAACAAAGTTGCGATATTAGATTTCACTTATCGTTGACACACACTCACATATATATACATTAGAGTTGTGTTTAAAGCTTGTGTAGTAACTTTCTTATACACGAACTTAATAGTAAAACATGAACTTAATACCATTTTATGAATATCAAGTAGTAAAATAGATTGGAAGGAAGAAACACAAGAATTATGCGAACTCACACACTTGTCTTTGTTTCATGCAAAGACATAACACATCTTGAATAGCGTAAGTACCACGTTTATGTAACATAACACAAAAGGATGGATTAGCTCATTTGGTTGAAGTGTTGGGTAGTCAAACGAAGGGTCTCAGGTTCGATTCCCCTCAGTGGTTTGTTTTGCCCTTTTTTTATACAAGTTCCACCTTTTGACAGCTTTTGCCCCTCCACTTCATGTCTTTTTGCAACTTTCTTAAAATTTCTAATAAGTTTTCAAAACTATTATATAAACTATATTTTCACATGGCATATTTTTGTGACAATAGATTTATAAATGGAAAACTAATATTCTGACCAGTCATACCCGATTATTGTTAAATTCTTATACTTAGTCTATTTTCAAAAACTAGACCAAACTACGAGAACTAGATAATATAATTTATGGAAAATAATATATCGACTTTTTCCAACTTATCGTCCACTAACTAAAAATATATATAAACACATTTTTATATATATCACGACATGTAACGTTATTTATATAAATACTTAACCTGAAGTATTAATTAACATTTTACCGACAACATATATTTTTCACAAACACTTTTATTGTGAATATTTTCTGTACTAAGTCTTTCGGTTACTCCTGAACCGGAAACCTACTCATCACGAATACTTTTATATACTCTTGTATATAATTGTACGTTTTTCCATGAGCCAATACTTACAAAACACTTTGAAATGATTTTAACGTAAACTCTACCACACAAGCTACTTTAAACACAACCACTCGTAAACACTTAAATTTGTTTACACACTTTGAGTCGTGAGTACACATTTCTGTAAACTAAGAATTGCCATACTAATTTAGGTCGCGTGAAGGTGCCACATAGCTACTTCTTAACTATTCATTTGGAGGACTTATTTTTTAGGTGTGTGCGTAGCCCCACTTTTCTTCGTATTTGCTTTGCAAACTTGGGGTGAGAAACATGCTTGATTTTTATGGACCACTTTAAACAATGCTTTTGTTTGTAAAACTATTACGTGTTAGCCTAAGTATTGTATCCCAAATCCATGCCCATACTCATATGCTATTAGTTCCCGCTGGGTAGAATGATATAAATAGATCTAGAGGGTGACACCTCCATCCGTGTTGGAGAACCAACTGTCCGGATAGGACAAACGGATGTATACCATGTCGAATTACAAGTGTCACGGGATAGAACACTTGTCGGGCCTTATTATGATTACATGAGCTCATTTCATGCACCTTTGTCATAGCCGGTAACATGGAACTTAGTGCAACGTAGTAGACTTTCGTATAACATTATGCACTTTATAATGTTAACTCGTAAACTTATTTAAAAGACTTTCGTATAACATTATGCACATTATAATGTTAATTTGTAAACTTACTAGACTTTCGTATAACATTATGCACTTCATAATGTTAACTCGTAACCTTATTTGAAAGACTTTCGTATAACATTATGCACATTATAATGTTAACTTGTAAACTTAATAGACTTTCGTATAACATTATGCACTTTATAATGTTAGCTCGCAAACTTATTGGTCCAACTTAACTGCTTTATGTAAACCTATGAACTCACCAGCTTTATAGCTGACCTTTTTAGCATGTTTTCTCAGGTATCTGATTATGAAGTGTAACAATATCAAGGCAGGGCTTGGCATGGCATGGTCATAGACTACACTGATGTAATTGGGACCACCTTTTATCAATGGGCCATATTTTCGCAACAATTAAACTTTTGTAAACTTCATAGTTTTATTAATAAAAGATCTTAAGCGGGTTTTATAAACCGTTCTTTATTACCTGTGTTATGATGCCAATTGAGTGGCACCCTCGGGTTTTGGGGGTGTTACAGATTGGTATCAGAGCCTTGGTTATAGAGAACTAGGCGCAAATAAGTCCTAAACTATAACCACTTTTACGAAAAACTTTACCTATGACCAAACACATGCGAGACACATGCCAGCCTGCCTTGCTCACTACTTTCTCTTAGCATAAATTATATATATTATGCTCACTATTTACCTGCTGTGTATTTAACGCAACCTTGTGTCGTGCTCTGCTATATGCTAAACTATATTTACTTGACACATACTACTTGTTTAAAGTATTTACTATATACTTACCTACCTATACCGACTTTGTCATAGACTATGTCTTACCCCGCTTACTCATACTCATATATACTGGATTATGATAATCCTACTACGTACTGGTTTATAACCTCAGGGTTATGCCTTCCACTACATGAACTATTGTTCAACTTCGAGTTTGAACACCCGCCTCACCCTAAGTGAACTTATTAACTGACCTCGAGTTTGGTCACTCATCTTAATCTTTCAAAACAACTCTTAAAAGTATTTGAACATACTATCAGTATAATTGAGCTTGGCATTTCAAAATTCATTGAACCTCGGTGGAATATAGACTGATCACCTATATTCAACCAGGGACAGTAGGACATAGCGACACCTATGTGCACTCAGAGGTGAATTTTGCAATACTAAGAATAGTTACATTGGAATTATGTTTGAAGTAGTTCTTGCTAAAACTTCGAGTGTTGCAAACTTTTTGTGTGAATACATAAACTTTTCACATAGCAACCCCCTCACTATGCATGTCTGTCACGACCTTACCCTATCACAAGCACCTCCACTCCACACCTTACCGATGAATTGGAAATCATCACTAACCATTCGAGGAATGACTCTCCTTCACCCACTAAGCAAAACCTTTGGAGTAAGTCAAACACTTTGCGTTGAAACAATAAACAATAAGCATTTTAATGGGATTGCTAAGGAACAAACTGATTCATCATCTACAAAAGCTTTTGTGAGAACACAACTCCTGAACTCACATAGAGGACATGTAAACTTCCAGCTTGGAACCGATATTTAACAAGTTTTTCTTTATAAAAGCTGAAGTTCAACAATTTTCTCTACATTCATCAGGTTCTCTTCTGAAAACTTGATCAAAGTCAATAACTTTATATTTCCACATCCTAAATTGTCTTAGGACAACCTACTGACAATCACGGATACCAGCAATAACTTCCTTAAAAGTTATAACTCCAGACTATTTACGGAGACCAACTATGTAACTCTCTGTTTCTCTTTGTAACTTTTCTAGTTCCGAGAAACCTCATCATCAAGTAGGAAATCTATAAATACTTAACGACTTATACTCCGTAAATGACCAAACTATACTCTTAACTTTGAGCCTCCATACTTTGGGTATAAAGTACATCAATAAGTCAACCAACGAATTGCAAGTAGAAATCAACACCATCTTTCTAGAGGAAACCTAAAGCTCACCAGTAACCCACACTATCATTTTAATCACACAACAGAACATGACATTTCGACGTCATCATTCAAATGGAATGACCATAAAAAAATATATCATGTCATGAGCAACTACAAGGAGTAGGTTGTTCGGATATCCCTCAGTAACAAAAACCTTGAGGAATGAGTTAATAGAAATAACTCTAGGAGTACACCTAGATTGAACATCATTTCCTTGATGGAAATTCACATCGATGAAATGTTAAAACCTATCGAAACCCTGAGTCGGGAAGGCAAACGGTTAAAAGTATAGCCGTATCTCGATTGTCAAAACACGCAAACTCTATCGAGTAACTCAATGAAATTCAGGGCGAATTTCTTTATAAGGCGGAGAGGTGTGACAATGGTAAATTTTCAAACTTTAATTTAATAATAAATTATTTTTTATTACCGAACGTTTTGAGCAAGCATTAGCTCACTTGATACAATTATGAGAAGTTATCCCTTTTGAAACAATTTAAAATAATTATGAATATCAGAAAATGCACATTTTATATTTTCTGACATAGGCTAACGAATAAAAAATTAAAATGAGAAGTTATCTCGTTTTTCCCGAAAAATGACCCCACACGCGTACCGACACCCAATTAGTTATGGCAATAATTATTAAACTCATGTTCGAGTCCAAAGATGTTTTTATAATGCCTATATAAAAACACTCCCGAAAATGTGCTTCTTTTCACATTTTAAATTGTAAGTATCAACACGAACACCGCGACTAATTATTTTAAATACCGAGACAAATCGAACCCGACAAATCTCATTTGGGCTTACATTCATATCAAACCATACGGGCTTGCGGTCCATGTGATATCTCAACCTAATAGCACCCTAAAAACTAAACAAGCTTAATTCAAAAATTTATAAGACAAGTTATATGTTTTTTTTTTTTCTTCTCTTCTACACGTTCCAAACTACAAGTGCATGCAACTTTGAATATCTATACATTATATATAAGAGGAGGCATGCCACATAAAATGTCACTTGGCATCCCATAATGCCATGTCATATTTCCATGTCATCATTATTAATCCACCTAAGCAACTTTTTGACATTTAATAAAATTTCGGATTTATGTTTTAAAAAAATTTGAGCATAACAAGAATTGAACCTGGGTCTCTTAGCCACAAATAAACATGATAACCACTAGACCAACACATGTGTTGAATTATATTTTGCAAGTCCAAATCTATAAACCTATGTAACTAATTATATGAGATAAGTGGGAGAATCCCTACAACTTAGGTAAGTCTAATCAATCATATCATTAAAAAAAAAATGGCACTTCATCTATAATATACTTTTTCTCAAAACCCTAATCCTTTTTCCCTCACAATCTCCTCTAATGATCGGTTTTATGTGTTTTCTAAATCATTTTTTATATTCATGTCTGTTTCATATCAATTGCTATTAACCCTAATTTATTGTTTATTATAAAGAAGTTTGTTGGTTACACACGCACCCTACAATTCTCCAATCGCTCATTAGGGTTTAACAACAGTAAGTGGCCCATGCATCTATCTTTTTTGTGCATATTATTTTGTTTTTGTATGGTTATTTTGTTACATACATCAGTGAATCCAAGATTACTGATTACCATACGCGAGAGGTATCTAAGTTGATGACATATTGGTACGTGGTTATGCTTTATCTTGAATTTTGAGTATTTTAAATATGCTTATAAGATTAGTAGATTACCATAGCTTATTAACAAGTTAACGATCTATGAATCGCCAGCGGTTGGAAACATCGTGAAACCGGAATGTGTATCATAATAAACTAAGTTGCTTTGCACTTTTTAATATGAGTCTTATATTATCAATTACATACTTGCATGTGTTTCAAGTTTAATTTGAAGTATCGGGTTAGGCGTGTCATATTGTTAAACATATGTGGGGGTAGGCAAGAAAAGTTCGCATATCTTACATTCGACAACCATAATGTTGTTTCGTTCAAAAATATCAAGAAAGGAAATAGAAAATGGAGCAAGTTGTATGCGAGCAACCTTGATACACTTTCAAATGAATTTTAGAAAAGTTAATAAAATGAAAATCACACAAAATACGATCTGGTTTTAGCTATTGAAAGACAGATCCCATTCACTTACTAGGTAATCTTAAAAATAAGAGTTTATATTCTGATAATTTGATTTAGTTCTATAACTTTTGGTGTGATAGGTATCGAGACCTCATGTGAACAACGATCACTTTCTTGAAGCAGCCGTAGCCAAATACAAAGGTTTCTTGCATCTAATCAAGAGAAACAAAGAGTGATACATAAGATGTTTTTGTTATCTGACTTATGACATAAACCTAATCTGGCATATGCATCAGTTACATCCACCTTTTTATTGCAACGATTTGGTGGAATCACTTGGAAACATTCTAGAACATGATGACACAGACCAAAACCGAGACAAAGGTCAGAAGCTAGATGTTGGATTTTATAAAACAATCAAACAATGGGAGAATATGTATGGCTCAAGTTGTTGGAGAGCAGAAGCAATGTATAGAGGATTGCACCTTCTCCTATCACTACCACTCCTTTCATACCAAACGATATGACCAAGAAGGTTGGTTTGAGTAATAATTTTAGAAATTGATCAATCTTCCTGAAAGAAATGTTGTCGAGGTAACTAACAAATGAAAAATAAAAACTTTTCTCAAGTCTTAAATGATAAGGTATAACTGAACTGTGTTATGGCTTACTGCAGTAGTTTGGAATTTGTAGAAGTAAAAACTTGTCGAAGACCAGTTATTAAAGTATGTGATAATCAGATACAGTCGTTTTTCTCTAGTTAGTTTTACCATGGTAACTTTGTACATTCTTTTCCAAATCTGATTACTTCGGCCTTGAAAAACCAACATAAACGCGGTTTTGCAAACACCAAAAATGATTATTAGGCTAAGTCATGGTGAGTATCCTTTTAAAGTCACATTCAAATGCCCCCTAAATTGATACCTACTGAATGTGATTATGGTTATATTAGACTATATACGTGGGTAGAAAACAAGATTAGAAACATATGGTTATCATATTAGTAATGTATTGAACCACGAGACTACATGGGTAAGAGCTAATGGCTTCATTTTTTTAGTTTAGTATTCTTGCTATTATGATATAATAGTGGTTGGTAGTGCTTAATTAAACTCTTTGATTTTTTGGATATCTGTAGGTGCTTGCTGACAAAATACCCGAAATCCTTGATTTTTCCAATGATCTCAGCAGTTTGGTACTGCAGCAAGGTAATAAATTAAGTTGGAATTTTTTCCTATTTAATAAGGGAAGCGTTGTTGAGTTTGTATCAAATTTCTCAAAACTTATTTCATATTTGGTCTATTTATTTGTATTTTCATCCATTCACCTTTTTGAGGCATAGTAAAAGAAATTACTAAGCTTTGATGTGCAGAGCTTTTGTTATCTAAAGTGAGATATTTCATACTTGCACCATGATAAGGTTTATGAATAACTATGTCTTAACAACCATTTGAACAATCAATCTATATTTTTCGCAAAATGTATTTTTATATATGCATGTAATACATAATGATCTGCAAAATCCCACACCACTCGATGGTCCTTAACCACACCCATAATCCCACACCACTCGATATGATGTCGGACTTGGATCAGTGGTGGTTTAACATATATCAACATATGTAAGAGTTTGAGTTGATTAATATGACCAACACTGGCCTACCCACAATTTCAAACAATTTGATAGAACTATTACTCAACTCTACAAATATTAGTGTTGTAATTAGAGGTGGTAATAATATTCATGGGATTGCAGACTCGAATTTTATCCATGAATACAATCGTCGGATTTGGCGGAAGATTGGAATCAAGAGAAAATTTCATAAATTAGATCTAGACACGGATAAAGCAAAAGCAACTCAATTGACAAGATCAAGGAGTATATAAATGAAAATTTTACACATTTTAGGAAGATTATTTCATTGAAGGATAAAGTCACGAGATGAGTCTGAAAGCAGATCTAACCACGTCTATTACCAGTCGCAAAAGTAGCTACAGAACCTTGATTTACAAATGAGAAGCATGGTTGCGAAGGTGCTTGGATTAGTTAGGGCGTTTCAACTTTGGGAAAAGAAACCCCTATATGACTTTGTGAAAGATAACCGAGAAACAGCTCGAGGCGTTCCTTTGATCTAGAGACAAAAAGAAATTGTAAGACATTTTTATTGTTGGTTTAGTTGTTTTCATTAAACTAACTTACGCATTATTTAATTTGTTTCTCCACGATGTGGGGCTGTTGTGATGATGATATTGATGAGATGTATATCTAATTATTTTTTGTATATATATCTATATGTCTCTGAAAAAATCGATATATTTACCTCATCTCTTGCCTCTAACTCTTGAACATGGCATTTACTTATGGTTTAAAACGTTTGTCATTTGATATCTTTCAGGTACAAGGGCCTTGAAACACCACAACATATTCAATTACTTAAACCCTGCACATTAGAACAATCTCCACTTCCACTTACTATTGCTGCAACCAAGAATGAGGTCACGTGCTTTCATTCAAACTTAAGATCGCAATGCATTTTAGTCATGCTTTATGCATGTTTTCAAATTTGATAATTGGATGTTGAGGCTTCTATGGCTTGCATCGCCTTCCACTACTTTAACATGCGCATGCTTTGTCATATCGCATAGTATTGGGATGGTGAGTAACAGTTAAAATAGGGATATTGGAATGGGTTGGTAAGTAATGCCCGACATATGCTCACCTTTGAGATGTCTCCAAAACCTCTAATCATGATACAACAGTTTCTCAATCATGACAACGACATCAAATGTATTTTGAAGTTTCAAACCGGAATTTTCATGTTCCTAAGGGATGAACAAATAGCCGAGGCCGTGTCTGCGAAAATACTTTGTCTCGGAAAGCAGTTCTAAGGCTTCTTTTTCATTTGATATCATATCCACTTTTTCTAAGATTTTTTTATTAAAAAAATATTATTTTGAGCAGACACCACAAAAGAATTTGTTGCAAACTGGATCGAAACAGGACAGAAAGTCTTAGATGTTGGATGTGGCATTGGGGGATTCCAATATTTTGATAGAGGATTCCAATATTTTTTGGGTAACATGTTATACACCTAGCCTTGCAAAATTTTAGATTTTGATAGAGGATTCTATTTTTTAGGTTTGTTTTGAATATGATAAAAAGATATTTTTCAGAAAAATATCTTCAAAACTGCTTATTTGGTGTTTCAATAAGGTATGAGCAGAATTTTTTTATTTAAAAAGCAATCCTAAATGCTCTCTTATGTTATTGGGTTGCAATAGATTTAAGAACATTCGCCCTTAATGTAGGTATGGTGGCGATGTATGAAACAACAAATGGTTTGCATGTCTAATATTTTTGTGATCGTTATGCATACTTTGTGTCTATTATAATCTTTGCAGGGAAAAGCTTAAGGAGATCTTGAGCCTTATTCCACATGATGTTCGACCTAAATGTTGATTGTTTCGATTATTTGTGAGTTTATCTACTTACTTTCGGTCATGGTAATACAAGTAGTTCTAATGAGAAATATTGTTGAGATTCCTTGTCCTAATTTTTCGTGTATTATGCTGGATTTGAATAGGCGACAACTACGACACACGGGTGAGCACTTATAATTAACCATAAACAGTTCAAGATTACAATACATCTGTTCATTAACTTTTTGCTTATCTGTCTAATACATCTAGCAGTTGTGAGTTAATAACTTTACGTTAATGATCAAAAATTGGTTTCCCATTGTTGACTGGTGATCTCATTAAAGGCATAGGTGACATGCCTATAAAAGTGACATTAATTAACACTCATACTAAGGAAGTAGTGAATTGGGGCACGAAATCTTCAGGAAGAGTACAATTAGTAGATGTTGGCGCAATGGTGATGGTGCCAAAGGAAATGAATAGAAAAGCATACTTTTTCGTCAGATGGAAGGAAATTGATCTATTTCTGGGTAAACTTATAGAAGTTCCTTTGTTGATTTCTCTGTTGTTGAGGCAAAAAGTATTGGAGCTTATGGAGACAACACGATAAATGAAAACCAGGTACTTGATTTAACTTGATATTTTCGCTTTTTATTTGGTCGAATGCACTCATGATGGTCTTTATTGTAGATCTTTTGGATATGGCGAGAGGTGGAAGGCAGAGGGACAATGTAGATAGGGGATTCCGCAGTTCTTGGATAATGTCCCAGTACAAAGTAGTTAGCATATTTCGTTATGACGTATATTTAGATATGGATTTGTGAGCACAGGAGGAATAGGTATCAATTTCAACCCGTTTATGTGAAAATGGGTAATTTGAGCTGTACTTTATTGATAATTTATCCAATGGGTAAAACTAAAATGTGTCAATGTGAGTTGATTTTATTTTTAACAGATCAAAAAGGTTTTAGCTAAATGTTTTAGCTCAAAAAGGTATGGGCCAAATGAGCTAAATGGTTTAACCATCGGTCAAAGAATACTCAATTATTTTCGAGAATATGCATTGCTTTATTGAATAAGTATAGTGCGTTCTTTAACTATCTCTATTTTTATACATTAAATATTTACAAACTTCATGAAAATGGAGTAATAAGTGTTGGCGGATCAAACCAACCATTTTTGACCCGGTACCCAACCCATACATTTTCCACCTATAATGGAAGAGAAATTCTAAGAGCATTATGCATCTTTGTTACTTCATTGTTGTCATCTATGATCTTCATTGGACCTTTTATTTTTGATGTAATTAAAGGTTGAATATGAAAGCACTTACAATTTTGGCGACCCTTAAGTCTAAAGTAGTTTCATCTGAGTGTCCAAAATGAGTTAATTGAATGTATCTAACTGAATACCTATTAGTTATCCATATCTTGAGCACAATGCTTCATGATTTTAGTAAAAGAATTGTATTATGAGCAGACACCACAAAAGAATTTGTTGGAAAGCGGATCACAAACCAAGACGAAAGTCTTGGATTTGGATGTGGCATTGGGGAGGCACCTTGCTCCAACTGCACAAATGCACTTGGTAACATGTTATACACCTAGCAAACTTTTACATTTTGATAGAGGATTCCAATATTTTTTAGGTTTGTTTTGAATATTATAAAGAGATATTTTCAGAAAAAATCTTCAAAACTGCTTATTTGGTGTTTCAATAAGGTATGAGCATATTTTTTTATTTAAAAAGCAATCCTAAATGCTCTCTTATGTTATTGGGTTGCAATAGATTTAAGAACATTCCCCCTCAATGTAGGTACGGTGGCCATGTATGAAACAGCAAATGGTTTGCATGTCTAATATTTCTTGTTGATCGTTAATTCACACTTTGTGTCTCTTATAATCTTTGCAGGGAAAAGCTTAAGGAGATCTTGAGCCTTATTCCACATGATGTTCGACCTAAATGTGATTTGTTTCGACTATTTGTGAGTTTATCTACTTACTTTCGGTCTCTGTAATACAAGTAGTTCTAATGAGAAATATTGTTGGTATTCCTTGGCCAAGTCCATCTATGTTGTGACTTCAACTTGTCATACTACTGAGAAGTTAACAACCGATATATGTGAGTTATTGATGATAAAATGGCTTTATTTGTTTTGCCCAAATTATCTAACAAATTTGCAGGAGTTATTGCTATTCGAATAGGTCGTACAATGTTTTATTCTACTATTTTAGGTAATACATAAATTTTAGTTGTTTTGTTTGCTTTCAACTATGCTAATGTTATCTCACTTACAATGATAAAATATGAGGCTGAAAAAACAAAATAATGACATTTATGGTATTCATGTTGGTATCAATCCGATATTATTATGATTTCCTGAATTCTTTGAGAAGGGGACGAGTCATGGTGATGAGCGAGTTCATATGATGAATGGGTTTAAAGTTGTGGCGAGAAGTGAGCATGATGAGATTGCAGCCGT
This sequence comes from Chrysanthemum makinoi, assembly GCA_910596185.1. Lineage (NCBI taxonomy): Eukaryota > Viridiplantae > Streptophyta > Magnoliopsida > Asterales > Asteraceae > Chrysanthemum > Chrysanthemum makinoi. The sequence goes on from OU343220.1 coordinate 130,803,919, forward strand.
GAGATGTTTTTGGTTAACGGGTCAAAAGGCTAAAGGGTCATGCTAATGTATTAAACAAAACTTTCGTTCACTATTCTTCCGGAAAACTGAAAAGTTATATAGATAATCCCGACTCCTTGTCTAATGAGAGGAAAACAAAGAGATGCCAAACAAAAAGTAATTTTGAACTTTTAGTGCATTATTTAGTTTATCATTCTCTTGCTTCTCGAACTATAACGTAAGTTTTTAATTGATAACGTGGCACCACTTTTCACGCTCCAGTTGTCTCTGTAATAGCGGCATCAACATCAAGGTACAGTGGAGCGGAAAAGGTCTACAACGCGTCAACAATAAGATGCAAAGTCATCAAGGTTAGTAGTCGATATCTTTTTTATATTCTTAGGCCCTTGATGGTTACTTTATATATAAATATCATACCGCATTGATCCATAAGTAAAAGTAGTAACCTCAAAATGGAGCTAACTTTGAACATTTTTTTGCTTATATATATCTTTTTCATGGATACAATCATTTTTATTATGTGGCTGTCGAAATTTGTACGCATGTCTACGTAAAATTAAGGATGTTGGATCTTAATATTTATGTTGTTTGATGATTCGGGTGGTCTAGGACAATGATTAAATAAGAAAGCCATTTAGAGAGATGAAGAGAGTTGAGAGGAGGTTTCTTGAAAGAGAGTTGCTATGTAAAATGAAAGGTTTATTCAAAGAAGCCACACCCCTTCCATGGATGGAAGGGTTATTTATACTTAAAAATACGACCTCTCCCATCGGGCACGTGGATCGAACATACAGATGGGTAAAGACCGTCCTTCCTCAGGAGTTACTCTAACTAAACTACGCTACAAACTAACTAATAAGCTAAAATAACATAACTAATAACAAGTCTACAAGCTAACTTATGCTAGATAATATTTGGGGTGACCGACTCTTCACTATGGAATTTTCTAATTCCTAACAATCTCCCCCCAAGGGAGGTCACCCCATGTTTTACATTTCGAATCCTAGCATTCTATTCTTGACTATGTTCTTGAGCTCGTAGACTTCAATTCTTCAATTCCAGATCTTTGTGCTTAGCGGTGACTCTTCATAGTCCGCATAATTTGTACTTTTTTGGTGGCCTTTGAGCTGATCCACATCTTTGATGATCTTAGCATTCTTTGAGATCATCGCCGCAATAAATCTTTGGATCACCCTTTATTGTGTTGCCATCATGTGAAGTTGTGACCACGGACCCGACATGCTACACTTTTGAATCATGACATCTTTCCATCAGTAGCGGAAGCCTTCTTTGGTTCATGATATTTGCGTGAAGCGAAACATGATATGAAATATCAGCGGAGTTATGTAGATATGCACCCGTCATGATTTCTTCAAATTAAGGCGATGCTTTGTGAACATCTT